>CM044309.1:19242500-19862500 GCA_024291935.2 Okapia johnstoni | reverse complement strand
CGCTTATCTTTCCCATTATCTCCTCTTATCTGGCCAGTCATCATAGCAAATTAATGGTGCTCTTTCAGCGTTGCCTTTTTATCGCTGCCCGGAGAGCACCCAAGGGGAAAGAATAAGCAAAATATTAAAATACTGCATAAATCACAATTTTAGATAGCAGGGAACTGTACGCAGTAAAAGGAAAAAAAAAACTGTGCCCAACAACCTTTTTGTCCTTTAAATTGACTGTCTTCACAGTTTCTGGTATAAGCTGACTTTTTGCTTGTCATAGTTGCTCTAAATTGGGTATGTTTTATCAGCAGTGCCAAAGCTTTATTTTCAAATTCTGGATGTTTCCAAGTTTAAAATGCAGTTTCATCAGTTGCATGAAATGCCATTGTTTCAAAAAGCATTTCTTTCTGGTATTTTCCAAACTTCTGTTTGATCCAGACTATCAAAAGCAACACAGTTGTTTGTAATTTTTTTACAATATTTTTCTTCTTATACACTACTAAAATTGGAGAGACCTATCATGGTAATGACTCTGAGTATCAGACAAACTTCTCCATCTGCAAAACTGCTTCCTACTCCCGAACAGGCAAAAGGAGACAGATGTCAGTAGGTTACAACCATGTACTACAAAATGCAACATTTATACACAGGGACCAGGTCGATTTAGTTCTAAAAGGTGAAAAGCAATTAGTTGAAGCCATGAATAATCACTCTGAAAAAAAGGAAAGTCTTCAAGAACAGTGTCTCTCTCTACTCAATTAAAACTGCTTTGAGCCCAAAGTTAAGTCCAGTCCTTGCTTTAACCCAAGTTGAAACAATCCAAGAGAAGAAATCCACTAAAGAAAAGCTAGCGAGTCTGCTTTGAGAGGCAAGGATCTAAATACTTATGTAGCAAACTGCTTACAACCTGGACCCCATTTTATACTGGGTTAAGTTGCTTTATAGGATTTATTTTAAAACTACATTAAATGAAATTTCTAACACGAGGGGGTGCGTGTGATTAATAATCAAGGAGGAGGCAGTGTCATGAAAGCCTTTACCTAAAAGTACACAATAATCAGTTTTACATTAGTTGCCAGACTTGAAATAACACGAAGAAATGGACACACCGCATGGCTAGCAAAAAAAAATAATAATAATAAGGCTGTTTCTCCTTTTCGGCCAAAGCGTTGAAGACATGTCGCAGGGCGACAAAACATTATGGGAAGGCTAATCCCCAAGACGCGAAAAGTTGACCGACTTGAGCTCTGCGGCTGTGTGCTTTTCGGGCAGGTGCCTCTCGCCCCGTTGGGGACTCTCAGCACCGCCCAGGCCCCCGGGGGCTCGGGGGCTTCAGGTCAGGCTCATCTGAGGCGCCCAGGCTGCCTTGAACTCCCGGCTTCCGCGCTGGGAAGCTGCCGGCGGCTCCTCCCCGCGAGGACCCGGCGTGCCCGCGGGGCCCGAGGTAACCCGCACGCCCACCGCGCAGAGCGTCCCGGTGCCGCGAGCAGGACGGGCCCGGAGCCCCCCGGCCAGATCCGCCCGCGCCAGCCCCGCGGCGGCAGGGCGGAGGTGCACGGCTGCCAGCGGCCGAGGCGCGAACTTTTACACCTACTTTTTGTTTCGCTTCGGCTGTGGCGTGGCTCTGGCACCGCCCCGGATCGGGACCCAGACACTGATTTTCCACCGCCTGGGGACGTGGCCTCCCTCGCCCCGAGGTCTCCACCAGTTGTTTCGGAGAACTAAGTTCTCACTCTGGTTGCTAAAAAAAAAAGTGGTCCCCAAGAGTAGCAGCCCGTCCAACGCAACAACAATGACCACAACCACACTGATAACAACCTCCTGAGTGAATTGGAGCTACCCAGCCAGGCTCCAGGCGAAAAAGCAGCGCTAAGTGCGCGCGGGGGTCAGAATTAAAAAAGACCCCGAGGGCGAAGGCTGAGCCGGGCCAGGAGAGGGCTATTCTCCGCAGCCTCTTTCTCGCCCGGCGGTCGGGCTGTCCGTCTGTCTGTCTGTGCACGACTAGCTGTCCCTCCAGCTGCTCGAAGTTTGACAAATCCCGGGCAGCAAGAGCGGATTTCCCCGAGTCTCCCTCCCCTCCTTTTCCCGCCCCGCGCGCGCCCCCCGCCCCAGAAATAATCCCACCAACTCTCGGCCCCGCGTGCAAACTTACGTTTGATCTGCCGGGGTTTGCTCTGCTTTCGCCGGGACATTTCGGCGGCGGCCGCTGCCCCCGGGGCTCCAGCGGTGCCCGCGGTCGGGGCTGCCGCTCCCTCAGCTCCCGCCGCCGCCGCCGCCGGCCGGGCTCGGGCCGCCGCCGGCCGGACTCCAGGTGCTCCGGGCACGCGGGATTCCGGACGCTGGGCTCCTCCGGGAGCCGCGGATCCACGTTTGGAGATGAGCAGGCAAATGACGAGGGAGAGAGAGAGAGAGGAGAGGAGAGGGGGGCCAAGAGAGTGTGACAGGAGGGAGGGGAGAGTGGGAGAGCGCTGGGGTGGGGGGTGGGGGGAGAAGGGGAATTTTCAAACGGAGGAACCGGGAGAGAGAAAGGGGGGAAGGGGGGCGGGAAGGCAGCGCGAGCGGAGGGGAGAGGGGAAGCGAGGGGGCGGAAGGCGCGCGAGGAGGCGCGCTCGCTCTCCCCGCTCTCGGCGGCTCGCGGGGCACAGACGCCGCCGTTCCGGGCCGCGCAGCTCTCGCTCTGCCGCGGGAGGTGGCGAGGCGCGGGAGGGAAGGAGGGGCGCGCCGGGGCTGTGGGGAGGGGGGACTATTCCATCAGCGGACGGAGGATTGGCTGCATCCAAAGCCAGTCCGGATGCAAACTAGGGCCCCGGCCTGGTCGCGTGGGGGGCAAGGGGAGCGCGGCGGGGGGTTGGGGGGGGGGGGGCGGACAGAAAGCGGCGTGGGGAGGGCTTGGAGAGGGGCCACCTTCTGCAGTTGTCACCGCGGCAGCTCGGGGCTTTTGCCCAGACCACCCCCGCCTCCTCTTCCTGGCAACTTCTTTCAGCGGCCCCCTCTCGGATGGAGCCCCCCACCCCCATCCCCCCTCAACTCTCCTCTCTCACGCCTCGTCTGTCCAGCGGGGCACAAAGAAATCTCAGTCTCTCCATAAACTTTGCGCTTCCAGTTAATGCCGCCCCTCCCCTAGCCCCCACCCCGCCCTTCCAGCTCTTTTGGCAGGAAGGTTTAGGCCACTGGCAGAATCCTCTTCGAGAGCCAGCTGATCACAAATGCCAACTGTGTGTCTTGGGGCCAGTTAAGTCCCTCTCATCTGCCCAGGCACTCCGGAGACCGGTTCATAGCTCTCAAGGTTCCCCGGAGACCACTGCGGACACGGACCATCCCCTCCCTCACTTGGCCCGCAAGGAGGAGATGCTGAACAGCGTCCTAAAAGTGCTCTTTCTCACCTCGAGTTTTCATTTTAAGGTTGTAAAAATTCCGAATTTGGAGACAGGCAGAAATTTTTCTCACATCAGAAAGGAGGACCATTAACTAGGTGATTAACCCTTGTGGGAAATGAACCATCTCTAATCAGAATACTAACTTTTCGAGGAAGTCTGTGGAAGTTCTGAAGTCCCACCCTAGCCCCATAATATTTCATTCTTTTAGTTCTTCAGCCACAGGGAAGCAGCCAGCGACTAATAAAAGATTTGATCTTGCCATAATTTCCCAAGCAGGTAAGACCCAATAACTATTTCATGGTTCTTTAGCTTTTAAAGTTTTGTTTCATTATTATTCAATTATTGTGTGTGTAGTATGTCGGAAACTGCAAGCCAAAAGAACACATTTTGAAGTGATTTGCATAGTTATTATTTTGGCCAAGTTAAGCTGCATGAGGCTAGCTTTAGTTTCTCATAGTTTCATGTACACGGAGTTTTAAATATATTCTCCCAGGTTGACTTGAAGGAGCCCCTATCTAAGAGACAGTGGAACTGGCTGCTTTATGTAACCAGTATTTACTAATAAACTCCACTGCAGTTAACATGTATTCCCCCAGATACTGCCGACTCTTCCCCCCCACCCCAGGTTGTGAGATCATCCATTCTGATCTGAAATCGTGCCCCCCTTTGTTTGGTTGACTAACATCCTGGTGAGCCCCGCCAAACTCCACACGCTAAAAGGGTCTGGAGGTCAGCAGAGAGCCTGGGCTGATTGAGCATAATGCAGGCTGCTCAGTGTGCAGGAGGCACTGTAATCAGTGTCATTTATAACCCCATCAGGACATCTTCTGGAAGGTATAAAGAGTTGCCCTGTGAAAGGTATGGCTGAGAGAATCTTAATACAGAGCTGAAGACCAATTGTGAATTTTATTACATTACCATTAGTACTATTACCATAGAGGTTGTAAGAATACATGGTTCTTGGCAGTGGAAATGCACTAAGTGACAAAGTCCCTCCCTTGAAGAACCAACAAATTAAAGCCGTAAGTACCATGAAAAGCAGGGTTATTTGTGTTTGTGTTGTGGAGTGAATAAGCAGACAGAACTACAGATTTTTGCCTCCTTAATTTCCAATTCATTACAATTAAATTGGCATAAGTAGAATTGAATTATTATATATTATGGCTTCTAAAGATCTTTTTACAAACCTGGCTGACTTTTTTTGTATTGCCCAAAAGGAATGCCCATTGGAATAAGATACCATAACAGTGTTTCCTTTGGCATTTGAAATGGTTAAATATGCAAAGCAAAAGAGAAACAAATAAATCTCAACTAAATACTCACTTTAAAAGCTGAAAGGAGCAAAAGTCAGAGAATTCAAGGCAAGATTGATAAGATAACCTGATTACAGTATTAGAAATAAAGATAGCTCATCTAAATTTATAAATAGATATATTAGTATAGTCAACATGAATGAAACTAAGGAATACTATTACATTTTGTGTTTTCTCATCATTTTAATGAGAATGTTAATGATATTTAAAGTTTAATTTTTCTTTTTCTCATTTAATTCACTAAGGTTATAAAATAAAATGACAGCAAAACCTATAAGCAATTATCTCTGTCCAAATGGATATAGCAGCTCCAAACCACAGCTACATGACTATCAAACAATGATTATGAAAACCACAATTGAGAAAAGCATCAGAGAATGATATTGCAAAACCACAGCAACAAATGTGTCTGCGATATTGAAAACCACAATTCACAACTAATACCCTGTATATTGCAAATTACTATTTAACTATAAATGTGAAAATGTATAAGTAACAGCATAAAATAATTTCTCATTTACTTAAAAATGAATTATTCATTTTCTAGACTCACTGATTTCATCTCTGCATAACGGTTCATTTTGAAAAGTTTCTTTTTTCAAAGACAAATCATTTTAAATCACATAGGTAAGTTACTTTAAAATGCAACTTTTAATAACATTTCCTCAAATGTTAAAAGAATTGATCTGAAACCCATCTGAAATAAAGAAACATCTACTTCGGTCTAGCTTTCTTCATAAAATTTTTCAGGAGCAAAAAGGATTGGAGTGGAAACTGTTTATAGAAAAAAAAAAGCTTCAAGTATTCTATTACACCTTCAATGAGAACATAATTATATTTTCTTAAATTATCATTTTAGCTAGAAAACATACATCTGACAGTAATGTGAGTTGCCAATACCAAAACTACTTTAATATGCAAACCAAATGTTTATTTACAAGTGAATAAAAGAATATTATTTGTAAGTTTATAGAGTTTCCAGATTTAGCAAATTAAAATACAGGATGCCCAGTTAAATTTTAACTTCAAATAAGCAACAATAGATTTTTTTAGGGTAAGTATGTTCCATGCAATGTTTGGTACATACTTATCCTAAAAAATAATCATTTCTTATCTGAAAGTCAAATTTAACTGGGCATCCTGTATTTTATCTGGCAAACTTACAAGTTTTCATAAATGTATGGTTTTGTATAATATTGTTTATAGAAAGGTAGGGAAACCCTACAGTATTTCCTGTAGATATAGATATACTTTATTCTTGAACATCATATTATTTAGGGAAGAATGTAGAAGTAAATTTCTATACAAAAATTCTTTACTTGGCACAGTACCGAAAGGTGCTGTCCACGTAAATGGATTGCATTCATGTCTGTCTCACTCTTGCATTTGTTTTTAAAATGTGTTTTTTTCCTCTGAGGGATCAACAAATTGATAAAGCAACCTCCCAGGCCACATCTTATTTGGCGGCAAGCTGCCTCCTTTATTATGGGAATATACAATATTCAAAAGCTTCAGAAAGGCTTAATTTTTTGCCCTTGTATCCTCACCAGAAATTGAATACAGTTTATCTGCCTTGATTTAAGATTGTGACACTGAATTGTACAAGAATGCAGTATGAAAATAGTGTTTAGTGTTTGTGTATCTTTATAATTTCAGCAGTTTAAAAATAAAAATCAACAAATTCATCTAAATGGCATTCCTATATTATAACTATGAAAAGGACTGTCTGTTTACTCACAAAGGAGCCAAGAGCTTTGAAAACATTCAGTCAATCTAGATCCGAGGTTTAACTTGGTCTTCATGTAGACAGTCAATTCGCTTGATTAGAAGTATATATGCACAAAAATTTACTAAAGGCCAGGTCTATTTAATTAATGAATTCATTGAATTTTCAAAAAAAAAATTGTGAAAAAGATCTCTGACCCCATATGGGTTACGAATGGCTCTTCTCTTCATGGGTAAAATTTTATGATGCACTGAAAACCAAAATATGAATGATTTAAGTTTTTATTCTTTGCAATCATCCTTTATGTCCAAATTACTATTCTGATAGAGGAAAAATCATAGGGTGAACTCTATCACAAAAATATGTATTTGTTGCTAAGTCTGCATAACACAACTCCAATTACAAAATAAATATTGAAAGAGTAATGCCTCGATTTTAGTAAACATCTGTTGACTTTGCCTCCCTAGTATCCATTCTTTCTTCTCCTGGTGATAGTGCTGTGACGTCTTTTGAAGAACCACTCCTCCACACCTTCTCTTTGGTCATGTAATGCAAATATGGCCTTCCCCAATCCACCAACCCCTGACCAGTCAGAATATTTCATTTGCTTATCTGTAGTGATTGGCTCAATGATTCAAATTGTTTCTATGGGAGTCAGCCCTGCCTGGAACTTTATCCTAAAACCACTGAGGAATGGGTGCTGTTATTCTGCTGGGATTTCTATACTGGAAGAATGCTGTTGTTGTTATTCTTTAGTTGCTAAGTCGTGTCCAACTTGTTTGTCACCCCATGAACTGTAGCCCACCAGGCTCCATGTCTCAGAGATAAAGAATCTACCTGCCAAGCAGGAGATGCGTGTTCAATCCCTGTGTCAGGAAGGTTCCCTGAAGAAGGAAATGGCAACCCATTCCACTATTCTTGCCTGGGAAATCCCTATGGACCCTGGAAGAATGCAAATTTAATATTGCTTTTGGCCATCTTCAGTGGAAGAATATGTTTTAGAGAACTAATTCTGTCTTATCTTGTCTCAGAATCTGATTTTTGGGAAATCCAAACCAAGACACCCATCAACATTCCAATATTACTTTTTTGTTTTGGTTACCTATGCATCTACATAGGCATTAGAGTCTTGGTCATTTCCATTATATTGTATCTTTACCTATTTAACTAGGCTAATCTCTCTACACCTTTGTAGTCTTAGTATAAATACCATTTTTCACAGGAAGAACATCCCTGACCTCCCAAGTCTGAGTGAGATACCTATTCTCAGTTAGTTCCATAACCTTTTTTGACTATCACTTGTTGCATTGTATTATATTGGCAGTTTAATTACATATAAATTAAATCCTCACCAGCCCCCTCCCCATCCTAATACACCTAGCTAGATAGTTTGTGAGGGCAAGAAATACATCTGTCTTAGAACTGCATACCCATGCTGGACACATAGAAAGTCTTAACATAATTACTGAAAGAAAAAGTAAGGTTAGAATTATCTTGTTTTATCTGGGTACTCTTACAGTCCCCAGTCTGCATCCACATAGGCACAGGTGCAAAAAGTGGCAGCCATGTTTGTGCAACATGACTCCATGCTCCTGATTACAGATGCTTGGACCAAAGGGAGTACCTGCCTCAAATATGACCAGTCAAATTTCTCCCTCAGGGATCTAGAGTTAGTATCAAGAGTTTCATCTTTACAAGGACTAGTCTCTTAAATGAATGAAAAATGAAATGCATGATGAATTTCAAAATGAATGAAATTATGGCATGGTTACCACCATGTGAACAGAGTAACAGCAATAGAGTTTGCCAGTAGAGACAAAAAGAAAGAAAACAAACAGTAAGAGAACTGAGAATATGAAATGGTATCCTATGTCCTGTTCCAATCCCTTCATAGGCTTCTGCCCTTGACATCACTGAGATACTTATGTGTCCTTAACATAAATTCCTCCCCATCTTTCTTTTTAAAGTTATTTTTGGCCTAAATTTGCATTAGTTGATTCCTGTTACATTCAAACCAAAAGACAAAATTAGTAATCCATGACTTTATTTCGCTTAACTATTCAATAGCCCTCTTTATCCATAGTTTTACTCTGTGGCTTGTTACCATTGGCCAGCCATGATCCCAAAATATTAAATGGAAAATTTCAGAAAAAAAGGAATTCATAAGTTTTAAATTGGGTGCCATTCTGAGTAGCATGGTGAAATCTCATACCAACCCACTTCATTCCTCCCCCTCCACCTCCGCCACATGAATCATCCTTTTGTTCAGAGAATCCCACCAGTTAGTCACTTAGTAATCATCTTAGTTATCAAATCGAATGCCATAGTATCATGGTGCTTGTGTTCAAGTCACCCTTATTTTTGTTAATACTGGCTCCAAAGGGCAAGAATAGTGATGCTCAAATTCAGATGTGCCAAAGAGAAACTTTAAGGTGCTTCCTTTAGGTGAAATGGTGGAAGTTCTCAATTTAATGACGAAAAAAATTGTATGCTAAGATTGCTAAGATCTCCAATCAGAAGGAATCCTCTATCCCTAAATTGTGAAGAAAGAAAAAGAAATTTGCGTTAGTTTTTCTGTTTCACCTCAAACTGCAAATGTTATGACCAGAATTCAGGGTCAGTGCTTAGTTATGACAGAAAAGGCACTGTATTTGTACATTAAGATATTTTGAGAGAGAGAGAGAGACCACATTCACATAGCTTTTATTACTGTATATTATAATCATTCTGTTTCATTTTTACTGTTGTTAATCTCTTGTTGTGCCTAATTTATAAACAAATTTTATTATAGCTATGTATGTATAAGAAAGTGCTTCCTTGGTGGCTCAGATGGTAAAGAATCTGCCTGCAATGCAGGAGACCTGGGTTTGATCCCTGGGTCAGGAAGATCCCCTGAAGAAGGGAATGGCTACATATTCCAGTATTCTTGCCTGGAGAATTTCATGGACAGAGGAGCCTGGCATGCTACAGTCCAAGTGGTCGCAAAGAGCTGGACACGACTGAGTGACTAACATACACATGTACATGAAAGAACAGTATATATAGAGCTCTGTAGTATCAGAAGTTTCAAGCATTCACTGGGCCTTGGAATATATCCCCCACAGATAAGGGGGGACCACTGTATTTAGAAATAACAAATTAACTGAATTTTCTATTTTCCTACAGAAAGTATTGTATTGTATATGAAAGTATTATATTAGTCTGAGTTCTTCAGAGAAACAGAACCAATGATATATACACAGAGAGATGAGAGGAAATTGACTCGCAGTAGTAAAAACTGAGAAGTTCCTGAATCTTCAGTTGACAGGGAGAGTGATTTGAATGTCTGAGAACCAGGCGAGCTGATGGTAAAAGTTCCAGTCAGAGTACTAGTCTGAGGGCAGGAAGAGACCCATGTCCCAGCTGCGAAACCATCAGGCAGAAAGGGAGCTCTCACTTACCCTGCCTGTTCCTTCTGGTCAGTTCATCAGTGGATTGGACAGGGCCTACCCATGCTGAGGAGGGCAATCTGCTTTACTCAGTCTGCCAACTCAAATGTTAATCTCATCTGAAAACACACACACAGACACATCCAGATCTTTTTTTTTTTAAACCAAATCTCTGGGCAGTCAGTGGCCCAGTCAAGTTGGCACAAAAAATTAACTATCATCAACACTGTTGGTGATATTTTTCCCAAAGCAACGTTGAAATGGCAAAAAAACATTCTGAGAAATTTTAAGTGGGAAATCTACAATTTTTACATAGATAAATAAGGCTGTTATCAATTATTGATTTGGGGCATTCACTTCAATCAAGGGTAAATCTTGGAGAAAATGTAGCCTTTTCAAATTCAGAGTGCCTTGAGGGCGTGATGACTGATTGACATGCCCATCTATAAGCTGCCTGATTACATCTATTTTGTCCCCATATGTCTGATTTTATTTTCAACTTTACTTTGCCACATTTGAATAACCATCTAACAGATTACCTTGCACATAAATTTTACGAATGTTGCTATAATTTGCATGAATTATGTTTATGCTTCTGTGGTAGATTTTATTTTGCAACCTGTAACTTTTGCCATAAATTCCTAAATGCAAAAGAAGAAACTAAACAGCTTCTTGAGAATATTTGCTATGTGTATAGACTTAATCAAATCACTTATCTTTGCTTTTATCTACTTGTCAAAGTGTATTAAAATAATGCATTAGGAGTAGATTTAGGGTGAACTGAAGATGTAGGATTATGAATAACCATGCTAGGGCATACTGACAATGAAATCATATAAAAGAGGCTGAAAAGGATAATTATATCACTTTTAAAATGTATCTTACAATAAAAATTAAACTATATGACTAATATACTCCTTTAAAAACTATTTTTATTTTGATTAAACAAATAGATGTACATAGCTTTAAGGGTCAAATAGATTTTCAAGGCTTATAATAAAAATTAGCAGTTGCTTGTCCTATTTAACAGCCCAGTGACAATTCCTGCTCTCAAAGGTATAATCACTGTCAAACCTTTTTAGCTAATTCTCCTGATGCTCATCTCATATTTCTAAATCACATGCTTTACTACTTTAAAACAATTATTAGTTTAGAAATTATTGAATGTATCACCATCTGCTATAAAGATATGAAGATATAATGGCTTTATATACCCATAATACACACATTATTCAGAACTTTTGGTAATTCAAAAGTCTATATTTTGTTAAGTCTATATAGGCTGTGATGAGTACGTTTTCTTTAGATCGCTTTGTTTTTCCTGAAGTTAATAATTACTTTCTTTGTCACTTTCTCAGTTTTCCATGACCTATCACTACTTTATCCCCAAATTATTAGCCAGTGTAATACTGTCCAGTATGTTACGACATCAGTACATTCAAAGACATTAATTAGCAGGTCATTTTCTGCCCCCCCCCCCCCCATGCAGGTGTCCTCCTTATAATCTTTCATCCTTTTGGTCAATTCTAGACTAATTGCTTTCTGTGACTTAAACTTCCTTTTCATCATCCCCTGAGAATTCTCTTAATTTTGTCGTGTATTATATTCTACATTTCCTGAATACTGTGTAGTCCTCTTTCATGGTTTATTGCACCCCTTTTTCTCTTTCTTTCTCTCCCTGATTCCCTCCCTCCCTCCCTTCCTTGCTTTCATTTTTCCTTCTTGTTCTTTTTGTTGTTGATTTTGAATAAAATTTCATGTAGTTTCCTGAGACAATTTATACACAAGGTATGTTTTTTAAGATTTTTGCAAGACTAAAGAATATTTTTTTTGTTCTACTCTTATACATGACATATACGGGCTTCCCAGCTAGTTCCTAGTGGTAAAGAACTCCCCTGCCACTGCAGGAGACTTAAGAGACTCAGGTTTGATCCCTGGGTCAGGATGATCCCCTGGAGAAGGTAACGGCTACTCTTTCCAGTATTCTTGCCTGGAGAATTCTATGGACAGAGGAGCCTGGTGGGGGACAGTCCATGGGGTCACAGAGAGTCGGGTACTACTGAAGCAACCTAGCATACATGACATATAGATGGAAAGATTGTAGAATTCTAGGGTGCAAATTATTTTCCATGAATTTTTTCTTTTATTTTTCCAGTTTTATTGAAATATAAATTATATATCACTTTATATAATTTTAGAAATATAATATTATATACATATATTGTTAAATATATAACATATATAGTATATAATCATATATATTTATATATACATTATATAATATACATTATTTATATACATTATATAATGTATATATAAATATATAACATATATAATTAAATATATACCAGGGGCTTCCCTGGTAGCTCAGCTGCTAAAGCATCCACCTGCAATGCAGGGGACCCCATCTTGATCCCTGGGTCAGGAAGATCCCCTGGAGAAGGGATAGGCTATTCATTCCAGTTTACTTGGGCTTCCCTGGTGGCTCAGACGGTAAAGCGTCTGCCCACAATGCAGGAGACCCGGGTTCAATCCCTGGGTCGGGAAGATCCCCTGGAGAAGGAAATGGCAACCCACTCCAGTACTCTTGCCTAGAAAATTCCATGGATGGAGGAGCCTGGTGGGCTACAGTCCATGGGGTTGCAAAGAGTCTGACACGACTGAGCAACTTCACTTCACTTCATTTCATTCTAACATTGAAATGCTATCTCATTGTGGTTTTGATTTGCATTTCCTTGATGATTAGTCCTGTTAAGAATCTTTTCAAGTGCTGGTTGGCCCTCCATATGTCTTTGAAAAAATGTCTGCTCAGATCCTCTGTCCATTTTTTATTGGATGGTTTTTATGCCACTGAGTTGTAAGAGTTCCTTTTATTTTTCATTATTAACCGTTATCAGATTGATGTTTTGCAAATAATTTCCCCTATTCTGTAGGTCGCCTTTTCATTTTATTTATCATTTCTTTTGCTGTGCAAAAGCGTTTTAGTTTGATGTAGTTCAGTTTATTTTTACTTTTGTTACTTGTGCATTTGGTGACATATCCAAATGATTGTTGCCAAGACCAATATCCAGGACCTTTTCCTCTGTTTTCTCCTAATAGTTTCACTGTTTCAGATCATATATTTAAGTCTATAGTTTATTTCAAGTTAATTTTTTTAAGTGGTGTAGAGAAGGGGCCAGTTTCATTCTTTTGCATGTGATTGTACACTTCTCAGTACCATTTATGAAAGAGACTATATTTTCTCCATTGAGTGTCTCTTGTCAAATATTAGTTGAAGCTAAATATGAGAATTAATTTCTGAGATCTAGATTCTGTTGTATTGGTTTATGTGTTTGTTTTTATGTCAGTACCATATTGTTTTGATTATGATAGCTTTGAAATATAGTTTAAAATCAGAAGGTGTGATCTTTCACCCTTGTTTTTTCTCAGAAATGCTTTGGGTGTCTGGAGACTTTTGTGGTTCCATATGAATTTTAGAATTATTTTTCTTTTTTAATGAAAAATGTCATTGGAATTTTGATATGAGTTGCACTGAACCTATATGGCTTTGAATAGTATGAATATTTTTAAAATATCAATTCCTCCAATTCATAATTATGGGATAGACTTCCATTTATTTTTGTCTTCAATTTCTTGCATGTCTTATAAACATCAGAATGCAGATATTTCATTTTCTTGGTTAAATTTATTCCTAAGTATTTTCTAGATGCTATTTTAAATGGCATTGTTCTCTTATGTTCTTTTCCAGATGGTTCATTGTTAGAGTTTAGAAATACAACTGACTTTTGTATATTACTTTTATGTACTAAAACTTTACTGAATTCATTTATTGGGTCTAATAATTTTTGATGGACCCTTTGGCATTTTTCTAAATATAAGATCATGTCACCTGCAGACAAAGGCAATTTACTTACCTTCTCTTCCTTACTGATTTGGATGTCTTTTATTTTGTTTTCTTCCCTAATTATTCTGGCTAGGACTTTCAATATGTTGAATAGGAGTGTTAACAGTGGGCATCCTTGTCTTGTTCTTGATATTAGAGGAAAAACTTTTAACCTTTCACCATTGATTATGATGCTATTTTGGGGCTTGTCATATATGGACTTTATAATGTTGAGGTGTGTTCCTTCTATATTTAATTTCTGGAGTGTTTATCATGAAAGAATACTGAATTTGTCAAATATTTTTTTTTGCATCTATTGAGATGTTCATATAATTTTAGTCTTATGTGGTGAATCACATTGATTACTTTGTGTTATGTTGAACCACCCTTGAATCCCAGGGATAAATTGCATTTGTTCACAGTGTATGATCCTATTAGTGTGTTGTTCAATTTAGTTTGCTAATACATTGTCGAGAATTTTTACATCTATATTCACATGAAATATCTGCCAGTAGTTTTCTTGTAGTATCCTTATATGCCTTTGTATCAAAATAATGCTGGTCTTGTAAAACAAGTTTGGAAAATGTCACCTCCTTTTTAATTTTTCTGAAGAGTTAATGTTAATTTAATGAACATTCAGTGGTAAAGAATCTGCCTGCCAATACAGGAGATGTGTGTTCGATCCCTGGGTCAGGAATATCCCCTGGAGAAGGAAATGGAAATCCACTCCAGTAATCTTGCCTGGGAAATCCCATGGACAGAGGAGCCTGCCAGGCTACTGTCCAAGGGGTTGCAAAAGAGTCGGACATGACTTAGCAACTAGACAACAAGAAAATTAACATTAAATTAACAGAAATGTTAATTTCTATAGTTGCCAATTTTCCAGTTTTTCTGTTGTTATTTATTTCTAGTTTCATTCCACTGTGATCAAAGAGATACTTGGTATAATTTCAGTCTTCTTAAAGGAATGATTGGCAATAGTTCTTCTTTAAATGTTGAATAAAATTCACCAGTGAAACCATCTCATCCTGGGCTTTTCTTATTTGTTCGTTTGTTTGGAGATTTTTTTGATTACGTGATCTCCTGGCTAGTAATTGGCCTGTTCATATTTTCAGTATCTTTATGATTCAGACTTGGTAGGTTGTATGTGTCTAGGAATTGATTCATTACTTTTAGGTTAACCGACTTATTGGCCTAGGATTATTTACAAGTAGTCATTTATGATCTTTTCCTTTTCTATGATATCATTTGTAATGTGTCCTTTTTCATTTCTGATTTTTTTTGAGTCTTATCTCTTTTTCCTTAGTCATTATTTCCTTTCTGTTGCTAACATTGGGCTTAGTTTATTCTTCCTTTTCTAATTCCTGTGTAAAGTTAAGTTTTTATTTGAGGTTTTTTGGGGGTGTAATATAGGAGTTTGCTGCATCCTAAAAGTTTTGGCATGTTGACTTTCCACTTTTGTTTGTTTTAAAGTATTTTTTATTCACTTTAGATTTCCTTATCCATGGGTTGTTTAGAAATGTTAATTTCCATAGTTGTGAATTTTCCAGTTTTTCTGTTGTTGTTGATTTCTAGTTTCATTCCACTGTGATCAAAGAGCTACTTGGTATAATTTCAATCTTCTTGAATTTGCTAAGACTTTTTTTTTTGACTTAATATATGATCTATTCTGCAGAATTTTATGTGCACTTGAGAATAATGTGTATTCTGCAAATATTAGATGCAATATTCTGTGTCTGTTAAGTCAATTTCATATAAAATATGATTCAAGTGCAGCATTTCCTTATTGATTTTCTGTCTAAATGATCTATCCATTGTTGAAAGTGGGTATTGATGTCCCATTATGTTCTATTATTATTTTCTGTTGTCTGTTTCTCCCTTCAGACCTGCTAGTATATGCTTAATATGTTTAGATCCTCATATTAGATGCGTATGTGTTTATGATTGTTATAGACTCTTGATGCACTGACCTCTTTTTCATTATATAATAAGCTCCCTTTGTCTCTTATTACAGTTTTTTTTTTTACTTAAATGGATTTTTTAATCCATTCATGTACTCTGTGCCTGTTGATTAGAGAATTTAATCCATTTACATTTAAAGTAATTACTGATAAGTAGGGTGGCAGGTGGTAAAGAATCCACCTGCCCATGCAGGAGATGCAGGAGACACAGGTTCTATCCCTGGGTCAGAACAATTGCCTGGAGTAGGAAACGGCAACCCACTCCAGTATTCTTGCCTGGAAAATTCCATGGACAGAGGAGCCTGGCAAGCTACAGTCCATGGGGTCCCAAAGAGTCGGACACGACTGAGCAACTGAGCACACACACAAAGATGTTACTAATGCCATCTTGATGGTTTCTGGCTGCTATGCAGTTTCCCTCTTCCTTTCTGCTTTTCTCTGTGGATGGACGATTTTCCATAGTGGTGTGATTTGATCTCCTTCTCGTTGCTTTTTGTGTATCTAGTGTAGGTGTTTGCTTCTTGGTCACCATTACATTTACATAAAACTTTTTATAGATATAGCAGTGTTTTAATAATAGCAACTTAAGTTTTATCGCATATAATAATTCTGCCTTTTTATTCTCCCTTATTAATTTTTTGATGTCACAATTTACCTCTTTTTATTTTGTGTATTTGTTAGCAATTTATAGTAGCTAAAGTTATTTTTAAAATTCCTGACCCTAAATCTTTATCCTATAGTTAAATGATTAACTCATCATAAAATTACAGAATTAGAGTTTTATAATCTGATCATATACTTGCCTTTACCAGTGTTGTATATTTTCATATGTTTCCATGTTTATAACTAGAGTTCTTTTATTTTAGCTTGAAGAACTCCTTTCAGCATTTCATTAAGGCAAGTCTAGTGATGATGAACTGCCTTAACTTTTGTTTGTTTATGAATGGCTTTCTCTCTCTTTCATTTCTTAAGGACAACTTTGCAAGATAAAGTATTCTTGATTGGAAGTTGTTTTTTTTTTTCTTTCAATACTTTGAATAAATCATCCCACTACCTCCTGGTCTCTAAGCTTTCTGCTGATAAATCCTCTGATACCCTTAAGGAGTTTCCTTTGTAAGTAATAAGCTTCTTTTCTCTTTCTTCTTATAATATTCTCTCTTTATCTTTGATTTTAGATTTTTTGTTATAATTATAATGTGTCTTGAAGAAGATATTTTGAGTTGAATTTGTTTGGGCACCTATGATCTTCAAGAACATGCATGGCCAAATCTTTCCCCAGATTTTAGAAAGTTTTCCATGATTATTTTTTTAAATAGGTTTTCTATTCTCTTTTCTTGTCCTTCTAGAACTCCAATAATTTGCAAATTGGTTCATTTGATGGTATACCATAGATCACATAAACTTTGTTCACTTTTTTTTTTCTTTGTTCTCTGAATGGATAGTTTCAAAGGTTCTGTCTTCTATTTCTTAGATTCTTTATTTTACTTGATTCATTTTGTTGCTGATACTCTCTATTGCATTTTTCGTTTCATTCATTGCATTCTTTACCTCCGTAGTTTTCTTTTATGATTCTTTTGAATGATTTCTACCTCTATTAGACTTCTCATTTTGCTTATAATTTGTTTACCTGGTTTATTGAATTGTGTTTCTCTATTTTCTTATAGCTTAGTGAGCTTTCTTAAAGCAGTTATTTTTAATTCTTTATTAGGCAACTTGAAGCTATGTCTTTTGGGTTATTATAATATGTTTGGATTATTATAATGTTTGTGATGTCATATTTCCTTGGTTTTTCATACTCCTTGAAGCCTTACATTGTTGATTTCACATTTTAAGTAGTGGTCACATCCTCCAATCTTTACTGGCTGACTTTGGAAAAGAATTACCTTCTTCTAGGCCTACTAGGGATTCTGAGGTTTTCTCGGACATTCTTTAGATATTCTTGCTCCACACTTCTTGCTCCCTCTTGTGGCAGAATTATTAACCTTGTGTGCTTTCTTTCCATCCTGCTGCACAGCAAGCCAATTACTGACAATCTCCTTTTTGATTACTCAAAGGCAATATTAAATGTGTTAAATGTTTGAGTTTGTGGTCACTTCCTCACCCATAGATTCTGTTCAGCTTTCTGCACATGCTCACTGACTGTCTGATGAAACTTGTTCTTGCTGCCACCAGGAGCTGTACAGGGAGTTGGTCATGGAGTTGAGGTGTATGGCTGTGGTACACAGTGTGCTGTGGGTGCCTATATGTCAGTTAGGTGGATCCATGGGTGAGGCACGCCAGTAACTGTGAAATGGGCTTCTCTATGGAGTCCATGATGCAGTTTAGTAGAATCAGTGTTCTTCTAATGCATTCCTGGATGCCTTTCTTCAAGCTGTCTCCTATCTCTCAGTCCTACAGCTTATAACTCAGCCCTCCAGATAAGAGTGAGAGAGAAATCGGCCTCTGGCAGTCTACCACAGAGCTCAGAAAGCTAGTCACTTACTCATGATCTTATTTTCTTCCATAGGAGAAATCACGGACTGAAAACCACTCTCTTGGAACTGCACTGTGCAACCTGGTGGGAGTGGAGGGGGTGGGGGAATGTTGTGGCAAACTCAAGCTGTTCCTCTCACCTTCTTCAATTTGTCCAGTCTCAGGTTTTTTGTTCTAACAATGGGCTGGGACTTCTCTGCTGGACCCCTGGACTTCCACAAAAGCTATTTCATCCATGAATGATTGTCAAGTTTGTGTTCTCCAGGTCTCCTAGTCTGTGAGCGAGAAGTCCTGGAGCCGGTTCATGGGCCACTGCAGGATCCACAGCCAGAACCAAAGTCTGTTTGCTTAATACCCTATACATAGGTGGTCAAGACTTTTCCTGGGCATCTTGGTATGGCAGTGTTGGATCCCAAAGCTTCCACAAAAGCACTTTTTCTGTAATGGTTGCCAAATGGTTGTTGATGAAGGGATTCCACAAAGGATAACTTATCCAACCTTCTTACTAATATTACTCACCTCCTGCAATTTTTGAATACAGTGCTTCACTGGCATCTATTTCCAGTGTTGTTCTGAGAAGTCTGACACTATTCTGATTCCTTATCCACTGAATGTAGTCTGCTTTCTTCCCCTAGTCACTCATTAGACGCTTTCAAGATCTTCTCTTTACCCTCAGTCTTCTGAAATTTAATAATGTGAAAATATGTTTCCCCATCTTTCCATGTACTGAGCTGGGCACTTATTGTGCCATTTTAGTCTAGAAACCTGTGGTTTGCCATCGGTTCTGATAAGTTTCCTTGTATTATCTCTTTCTTTGGATTTATTGTTATCTTGGGCCTCCTTGAATGGATACTACTGTTTCCTTCACTTCTTTCTTTGGCCACTTTTTTAATTTCTGGAAAATTTCTTTAGTTTATTCTTCTGAATCTTCACTGCAATTTTTATTTATGTGATGATGTTTTAATATTTAAGCTTCCTTTTTGTTTTCTAAAGAAGTCAAGAGTCTTTTGTTTCTTCTTTTTCTCTCTGTTGCCAGTAATTATAGATTTTCTTTTTTGAAGATTTCTCCCCTGAAAATTTTCTGTTTCTTCAGTGTTTATTTTTTTCTTTCATATTAGAATTTTTCCAGAAACCTTTGGTTATTCTTGGTATTTTCTGTTTCTAATGCTCCTGACACACTAAAACCTTTATTGGAAGTTTATGCCTATGGATAGAATGGAGTTTGGGTAGTGCTTGTCAAAGGGTAGACTTTGGGTAATAGAGCAGGGATCTTGATGATGAAGGTTCCTGTTTATCTTGAGTTCAACACAGAACTCATCTTGAGAAACTTTTCTTGAGTTTCTCCCAGAAGAAAAATTCTTCAGTCCTTAGTCAAAGAAGAGCTTTAATATCTCATGGCTCAGTGTGTAGACTTTCATTTAATCTCTCCTTAGAATATAGTGTTCGCACCTTTGGTTAATATCACTGAATACAAAATCTCTCTGGGTTTACTGTCTAATGAGTAAGTCTCAGCTTTCCGTAAGGTGTGGTGAAGTTGACATCTGGCAATGTGGTATAGGAGGAAGTTTAGAGGTATCATTTTTTCTTTCACAGACTTTGCACCAATCCTTGTATTTCCAATTGCACCTGCATCTCACTTTCAGGGATATCCATTATTTCTATCCCATATTTTTTCTTTTCTTTTCACTCTCACTTTTCTGAAGTGTATCCTTAAAGTCCTCTTAATAATGTATACATATGAAATAGAACTGCTGAATCTGTATACGAAGAAGTATTTCTTTTTCTCTCATCCTCAGTTGATAGTTTAGCTGGGAATATAATTTTAGGTTTAAAAATCATGTTTTTTTCCCCTGACATATTTGAGAAGGCATCACTCTATTGTCTTCTAGCATTCTGTATTGTTGATTGAAAATCTGATACTTGTCAGAAAACTTTGTATGTTATCTATTCCTTATTTGTTGATGCTTATATTATTTTCCCATTAAAATGCTCTTCTGTAATTTTACACTTACATACTATTCAACATTATGAATTTCAACCCAGCAGTAAGCTTTCCTCTGACATCCCTAACAGAAGCCTGGTTTCATTGCGATAACTCCTCCTCTATACAGACCTTGTGATTCATTTAAACTTGCTTCATTTCTACTCTAGGAATGATCTTTAATTAATTCTAATCTTGTGATATGATCTCATCTCCCTTGTTAGTGATTGTTTTAGGAACAGGCAAGGGACCCAATTCTGGAAAAAGGGAGAGTTGCTGGAGGCTTTTGGGAGAATCCTTTATCGGTCTTAAGAGAGAATTATTGGGAGCCTGTTTCTTTCTCTCCTTTTGGAAATAGAAAAAGAAGAATATTGCATCATTTGCTTCTGTCATTCATTTATGACAATGAGGTAAGCTATCTCTAAAACAAAGCCAACCCACAGAGGAGAAGAGCATTCAAATAAAGCTGAAGCCTGATCATACTAGGCTTGGCATCTTCTTTGCTTTTAGATTCCCTGTTATATAAGCTAATAAGATTTCTTATTGTTTAAGATAGTTTCTATTGGTTTTTTGTTACTCAAAACTGAAAGTGTCTTTAAGTAAGTTGTAGAAGAGCATTTCATCTTTCATTGAGTCACATGGACTGAAGAGTGGGATAGGTGGGTAGGGAATAGGATTATCATCCTGTATTGTAGTTTAATAGTCAGACTTTCAGTTAAGCCAGTAGCATCACTTCCACTCTCTTTGCACCTGACAGTTCTAAACCTTATGCCTCTTTAAGTGTCATATACAACATGATATTGTCATAGGGTCTAGATGCAGAGTATAGAGCTCTGCCACTTTTTATCTGGGTAATAGTTGCATGTTATTAAATGTCTTTGTGTTTTAGTTTACTCATATTTAAAATGAAAATATAATAGTATCTACTGCAGAGAGAATAGTTGTATTAAATGAGTTATCATGTGTAAATTGTTGGCAAGTAGAAAGTGCTGTTTAATTGTTAGCTTCTACCAAATTACTCCACATTTTTTTGCCTCTTCATTTTTAGCAACAGTACCTTAATCAGTTCAGGATGTTCAGTTAGAAGTTCTAATTTTCTGAGATTACATTCTAGCTAGATTTGGCTGTCTAATACAGTTCAGACCAATAAAATGCAAGCAAAAAACTACTGGATGAGGCTTTGAAAGAACCTGCTGAAATGTTTTTGCTCAACAGCCAGAATGTATCTTTTCTTCTTGCCTCACCCCCTAGTTTGTATATGGAATGGGACATGATGCTTGGATATACAAGAGCTATCTTGCCATCATAGGAACACAATCCACACACTTGACAGAAAGAAGAGCCAATGCTTACAGCTTCCCTTAGCAGCATATCAACCTTGAAGCACCATGGAATTCTTCCTCAATGAGGAGGAAAACACCTGTTTTGTTAAGCACTGAACTGGGGTTTCTGTTACATACAGCCAAAGGCAGTCCTGACTTCTACCCATGGGATCTTCCAGGTGGGGTGGTATGCTCTTCTAGCCTTTTGAAATCTTGGTTTTAAGGAAGTTATTTTCTCATTCTGCTTTATACTTCAATAGATTTCCATCCTCTTTTCGCATTTTAGATATTGTTCAGTTATCTGCAAGTAATTTCATTAACTTCTTCCATACTCCTTACCTTTAAGGTTTACTCCTTTTCTACCCTTGTATTTTCTTCGCTAGAGGGAAGGAAAATAAAAACAGTAATACCTAACCTGGAGACTGTGAACTTTAATGCTTTTAGAAGCCATGAACAATATAAAAAGTAAAGTATCCAGATGTAAGATAAAGAGATTGGTGAGGACTGTGGAGATATGGAAAATGTGTGAATAAATACAAATAAATCAATATTGTATCATTCAAAGAATATGTACCTGTAGGCCCAATTTAAGTACAGATGGCAATTCTGTAAACTCTGAATCTGATTTAAAGACGTACATAAATGTGAAAGAACTCTCATTATTGAACTGCATGCACATTTTCACTTAAACACCAACATCAGTAACAACAGAACAACTATTAAGACCTTTTAAACTTAAAATTATATTTAACTAAAATACTTCCAATTGTTTTTTTTCTAAACAGTTTTTCCCCTTTTTGAATTTTGGCTGCTACAGAAGATAATGCAGTAACTCTAATATTACACTCAATAGGCAAAACAAACAAACAAAAATCCTCTCTGTGGGGGCTGTTATGGCTTTGGAAGAAAACCGACTAGGCAGAAACGTAAGACAACAGAAAGTGCATTTCCCTCCCCATCTGTTTTCGGTTTGTTTCTTCTCCCTGGCTTAATATATATGTTGAGGAGCTAAATTATAGTAATGGCTTTGAGCCTTTTAAAACCCTAGCAAAGAAAGAAGTTGTTACTAATGATACCCAGTGTATACACATAAACCATCTGTATGTATCCTGCCTTCCTGTAAGACTGCACCTGAGTGGAATCAGCAAGAGACCAGACCTGTGCTGCTCCCAGTTCCGATAGAAATGAGTGGACTGCAGTGGCAGTAAGGGCTAGTTGTTGTTGTTCTGTTGACTGGTCAGTTCTTTTGTCTAAGTACTGAACATCTGCACAGATAAAAGTTTTGCCAGCAAGGAAACTGAGGTTTAGACTGGAAAATTGTACTTCATAAGCTCAGAAAGTAACTGGAGAAGCTGGAATTCTATTCATGTGCTACTTAGAAAGCTGATGGAGTTTTCCTTATGTCATTCAAGTTCCCTTAATAGTGGACAGTTAAACATTCTGGACACTTAAACAAATAGGCGGCAGACTGGACTGATAATCAGAAAACCAGGATTCTTGTTTAGACTCATAAGCTTGGAGAATTTTATTGATCACTTAGCCTCAACGTTCACATTAGTAATCATTAAAATTTTTCCATGTTTCAAATTCTAGGCAAGTATAATTTAATGTTTAAGAGCTATATATTAGACTGAGAATTTCTAAATGGTAGAATCTTATCTAAATATTTGATTTATACAGTACTTACACACCTAAAGAGACCTTGAAATTTTTGTTTCTAATGTTGACAATTTGTCAAATTTCAAATGCATTTTCCTTATTACCTTTTCAGATCTAATATGTTGAGGAACTCAATACAGGAAGGGCTTCAATCAATCTTGTCTTTGGTACTAGTTTTATTTAGAAGTCTCAATCCAGATGTCTGAGTAAAGAGTACATGAACTTTTATCATGTTTTTGGCATTTGTGGGAAATAGGAGTCTTAGTTGAATTTAGTATAGAGAATATGGTACCTTTAGGTTTTTTCATAAAATAAATGCTTACTAAATATTTGGCAGGAGGAAGTTTTGAAATATTTAGGATTACTAGGAAACTTTGTGCATGACTTCAGACTAGGGGGTCTTGTACATATGACTATATAATTTTATTTACATATTCCTTTAATAATATAAAATTTGAATTTCAAAAGACTAAAATAGATATTATGAATAATAGTTTGTTTCAACAATGTACATTCTAAAAGTTTTTGACTTGTAAGTCCTCTTTTCCTGGAAAAAAAACCCTCCTCTGTCACATTGTCACACAACATCCAATTACCCTATTTTCCCAGGCTGGCAGGAAACTGACCACTATTGATGTCTGGAATGGGGAAATATTTCTCTCTGATCATCTTCTTTGATTGAAACTTCATCTACATGAAATACTTAGATGAGACTATCAGGAAATTTAAGTAGTTCCTAACTCTTTGTAGTAATGATGTAAAAATCTTTCTTCCTATGATCTATAACAAAACCCAGACTTTCATACTTAAGATATCCCAGTGTTTGAATTCTCATCTTCTCTCATCAATCAGTAAGTAAATTTATATTGTGTATCTGCTATGTACAATATGTAGCCATCCTTCTGACGGCTACCTTTGCTACCTGGAAAACTAGCCAAAATATAGACCTGGTCACTGTCTAGTTTCTTTCTGAACACAATGGCTGAAATGCTACAAAAATAGAGTTTCATTGAAATTAAAAGCAAATTGCTTTGTGAGGGTCAGTCATTCATATTTTAACGTTAATTGTTGCAATCACAATTTTATATTTTTATAACTAGATGAACTGGAAACACTAGAAGGAGTAAAAATAAGAAAATGAAAATTAACTTTGGATCTTTAACATTAACACAGTAGTGCTGGTTGGACTACAAAGTAAGATTTGGGCTTGCAATTCATTCATTCATTCATTTATGTACTCAATAAAATATACTTCCTCAGCATTTGTAATGTGCCACCCTCTCTTCTAAAGGCTGGATATAGAAAGAGAAGTTGCGTTCAGAAACAGGATGATAATATTTATTAACTGTGTTCTGGGAAAGAGACGTGATCTTAAGATGAGAAGAACAGAAAGCTGAGCAAATGGGAGCCTGTGTTAAATGTTGACTACTCACATATTTGGCCCCAGGCCAGCCCTGCTTTCTTTCAGGATGACACTTTAACAAGAATAAACAAAAAGCAAGTGTGTAGATTAGAGCAAAAACAAACAAACAAACCCATATCTTTCAACTTTTTACCGACAACTATTATTTCTGTATATGAGTACTTCTGTAGTTTCAATAAAACAATCTGATTGCAATAACAGTCTATTTGGCAATCTCTCTGACTTAAAAGATGCATTGATTTTTCTTTAGTGTAGCTACTGGTTTATGGTTCACCACATTGTAAATGATATGGAAGGTTCACCTTACTCGAGTAAACAACAATATAAAATATCAACAAACACAGAAAATGATAAATATGTTGATTTTAATTAAATGAATTCCTCAGTGATTTTTCCTCAGTCTTATTCTTTTCATATTTGTTTAAGCCTACTAAGGTTTCCCTTTTAACAATGTGACATAATTTTTCAGTAGAAGACTTTAGATGATGCCATAGTTTTTACACAGCTATAACATGAAAAGATCTTGCTGGGATAATCCCATGGAAAGAGGAGCCTGGTGGGCTACAGCCCTTAGTGTCACTAAGTGTCAGACACGACTGGGCAACTAACATACACACAACATGAAAAGAAGACCTCTTTTAAGTCAGCCTTTTAAGGGATGTGTTCTGTCCCCCTGTTTTTCCTTGTTCTGTCATAGATAATCATTTCTTATGATATACAGAAGACAGAGAGTATCTTTAACTCTGGGAAATAGGAAGCAACAAAAAGATTTCTTGAGATCACTGCAGTACAACAGTCTGCTATACAACAATCTTTGCATATTATGCCCAGTAAAGAGTAGAGAATGCACACTTGATTTCTAATATGAATATCCAGATCTCATTCATGAAGAGACTGAAGAGAATTATTAGCCACCATGTAAGTATATAACTTAAGTAAGAAATGCTTCAGTGGAAATATTGCTTATTAACGGATTATTTTGTATTCTGGGTTGAATTGTGCCTCCCTCAAACTTCTACGTTGAAACTCTAACCTCCAGTACTTCAGAATGTGACCTTATTTGGAGGGAGAGTCTTTACAGAGGTAATCAAGTTAGAATCAGGTCATTAGTATTGGCACTAATCCAATATGACTGGTGTCCTTTTAAAAAGGGGAAATTTGGAGATGGATACACACACAGGGAGAACACCGTGTGAAGATGAAGGCAGAGATTGGGGTGACGCTTATACAAACCAAATGATGCCAGAGATTCCCAGCAAAATACCAGAAATTAGCAGAGGGGCATGGAACAGGTTCTTCCTCACAACCTTCAGAAGGACCCAACCCTGCTGACACCTTGATCTTAGAAGTCTAGCCATCAGAACAGTGAGACAAATTTTCTTTGTTTAAGCTACCCAGTTTATGGTACTTCATTGTGGCAGCTGTAGCAAACTACAAATTATAAAACTCTAATCTAATACTGTCTTCAAAATATTGCCTAAGGCTGTGTTTATTGCTGACAAAATGTTTGTTTTTTTTAACTCTATGGCTACTAGTATTATAATTACAATAGTAATAGCTAGTTTTTGTTTTTAATTTTTTTTAGCACTTACCATATCACAGGCTCTATTTGATCATTTCTGATCCAATGAGATGAATGGACAGTGAAAAAAAGATTTTTTCACGTTGAAAGAGTAATTTTATTACTTTATTAAGCACTAATTATTAAGTGTTTTATTAAGCCAGTGAAGGTTTGGGGGTGGAATTAAAAGAGCTTATTTACTTACACTAATATAGAAATTGTCACCTTGAAGTGAGATGCTGCTCCAACAAAATATGAAAATGTAAAGCCATAGGTTAGGTGGGGGCTTTCTAGGTGGCACAGTGGTAAAGAATGCCAGTGCGTGCCTGACAGTGCAGGAGAAATAAGAGATGTGTGTTTGGTCCCTGAGTCAGGAAGATCCCCTAGAGTAGAAAATGGCAACCTGCTCTAGTATTCTTGCCTGGAAAATTCCATGGACAGAGGAAACTGCTAACAGACCATGGTGTTAGAAAGGGTCAGATATGACTGAGCATGCACGCACTCATTAGGGTAGATGGAAGGTGATGGGGAAACTGATACTTGAGTCAGGGAATATGGCAAAAGCTTAGCTTAAAAACCACTGACTACTCTAACTTAGAAGGAAGATCTGTCAACAAATGATTTCTAATCAGCTGTTGAAATGGTTCATAGCCCTACTGGTGTGTTGTCTATTACTAACTGTAGTTCACAAAACATTACTAAATGTGATGAGCTCAGGCAAAAATAAGCTTGCAAGCAAAAATGAAAGAGAGTTCATAAATCCAAGGTCTTTCAGGGTTGGGAAACCCAACTACTTGTAGAGATTAAATTAAAAAGACTTCGAGTGATAAGATGCTGTTAAAAAAATGTTATCAGTTGAATAGTGTCTCAGAGCATAGACCAAAGTAGGATTTGGCTTAATCACAGTTATTCAGAGTCCAGTGACAACCACCATTAAGTAGAGTGGAAAAAAGATATGAGGAAGTAGCCATGCAAAATAAATTTGAATATTATTTTTAGGAAATAGCTTTGAGTATGATTACTGACTAACACAAAACTGGCTGGAAAAAATAGATCAGAAATCTACAAAGTTTTTGAGGGGATTGTATTGTGAAGAAAACCAAAAGTGCACTCTTTAAATAGGTATTTTTAAATTCAGATAATAACATTAATTTTTATACTCCCACATACAGCAAGTAGCCATGGAATGCCTCCTCTAAGGATGACATGCTCTCCAAACTCTTTTCAGTTGTGACTAGAATAATGACCAGGAAGAGGCCCCAGGAGTTCATAACCAGAGGCCACCGAGAAGAAATGATAAGATAGTTCTTCCCAGGAAATAGAATCAAGGCCTAGTCCAACAACTGTTTCTTTACCCTATCCCCACCTCAGGGGTGAGGCTTCCAAAATATCTTTGCAGTGGTTCTTCAGAATCACTAAAATACACTGACTGTGTGTCCTCTATTCTTCCCCTTCCCAACTCAGAATACCTAATGGAGGAGCATTGTACTGTTTTCTTTGGGTAGGAGGCAGATGTGAGTTTGTTTGATTTATAAGAGGAAGAATGAAACAGATTTTGTTGACCAGAATTTGGCCTGTGGCTGAGACTGTGTTATGTATTCAACACATTATCTTCTCTTCCTGGGAGCACAGCTTATTTTCCCTTGAAATTAACCTGAGGGCTATGTGACCTGACTTAGGTCAATGGAACATAAGCAGAAATAATATAAAACACTCTTAGACCCAGCCCATAAAACAATACTGAACAATATAGACAATTCGTTATTCTTGTATTCCCCTTCAGTATTAACCTTGTACATTTTTTCAGATGTACCTAAACACAGGAGCATCCTTGGTCCATGAGTCACCATTAAAAGGAGTGTCAGAAGAGCTGCCTGACTTGCACTGGACTGTTATTTGAATGAAAAAATAAACAGAGATCTGAAGTCTATTTACTACTATACCTTAGCCAAGTCTATTCTGCCTGAAACAGAAATCTTAGGGACACTGCAGCCCAGGCCAGGCCAATTTCTACTCAATATTTTGCAAACATGGAGAGAGACTGTGGCAGTTTAATTCAACATATAGCTAGGCTTTCCACCACAATTTGAAAATCCAATAAGAGCACCATTTTCCAAATTACCCTGAGTAATAACTGTCCCAGTGTGCAGTTTTTCTGTTCATTGAACCTAACCTTTCTCAAGGAATAGACAGAAAGACTGCTATAATTTATATAAACAACACTAGTAGATTTTAAAAGATATTTTATAGTGTAAACGGAAGAGTTTTATATTGCACACCTAGATCCATTTGATGTGTCTCGGTGCATCTATCTTTCCAGTTTCCAAGGTTTTTCTATACATTTCCAGAAATAGGGATCAGCTTCACTGCTTGCCCTTTCTTCCCAGATTGTGGAATGGAGACTTGGATGTATAATTATAAAAAAAATATAGCTAAAGGAAACCATTAACTCTCACTCCTCTTTGATGACCCCTATTCCTTACTCTCGGCTTACTCTTCCATTTTCTGTAACACATGAAAGGAAAAAAGGAAACTAAAAGTAATGCCAAAGTCAGGGCTGGTGACAAGTCTAGCATTTGGCAAATAGTTCACTCTCACAATTATCCTCTCCTTCAGTGGTTCTAGACCAGAGACATCATTTGCTCATTTTTCTTTTGGAATTTTTGCCTTTATTTCTCAGAACTGATTCATGAAACTCTGTATATGATGGAAGCCTTTTTCATATGCATTACCATTTTTCTCATGTTATTTTCTAACTATTCTTAAGTTTTTGGTATTTCTGTATGTTTTTGTATGAAAAGTCTTATCTACTCCAAGATTATAAAAACATTCACCTATTTCCACATAATTAATTGTACTTCTTCAATTTTTATAAGTTTAAATCTTTGATCCATCTGGACTTAATTTTGGGATAAAACATCAGATAAAATTCCACTTTTTCCAAATGGCTAAGTGATAGTTCTGACAATGTATTTTGAGTAATATAGTTTTACCTCTTTCTCTGTCAATTTAATATTTCTATGTTAACTCCTCATTTGTACTTTTTCCTATATCTAGAGTCTCTGTACTTTTTATCCTTCTTTATTTAAAAATTTTTTTTCATGTAAAATGCATTTTCCCTGGTCTTCCTTACTGAGTTAATTTTCTTTATTTTGCTGATGTTTCTTCATGTCCCTTAGGTGTTGATGTTCTCAGTATCTTGTCCTTGGTCAACTTCCCTTCTCATTTTTTATGTTCTTCTAAGATGTTCTCATCTACTTACATGTTTTCTAATAATGTTCATTTGGAAAGGACTCCAAAATTATGTCTCCTTGTCTGGGCTCTCTCTAGAATGCCAGAACAATCACCTCTTCTGTGTGTCTCTCTCTTTATTCTCTGTTTATCTCAAATACAGCATATCTAAAATGGATAGTTATCATGATTCCTGTTGACCCCTCCTCCTCAGCCTCAATCTTTTCCTTTTTGGATTTCTTAACTCAGTCAAAAGCGGCACTGCCCCTCCTATTGGTCAAAATGGAAAATTCAAATTCATACATTCTTATTCATAAATAAGGTTTTTTTGAACCTCCCTTTTCATAATTTTCATGTTAACTCTCATGAAAAAACATTTTCAAATACACATGCTAGCCACACATTCCAGCCTCTCCATTAATTTGGGACTTGCCTCTTAATTGCTGCTGTTGTTTAGTCTCTAAGTCATGTCTGACTTTCTTAGACAACATGGACTGTAACCCACCAGGCTTCTCTGTCCATGGGATTTCCCAGGCACGAATACTAGAGTAGCTTGCCATTTCCTTCTCTAGGGGATCTTCCTGACCCAGGGATCATGCCTGCATCTCCCCTTTACTACCCAGCCATCAGGGAAGCCCCATCTCTTATTTAGACTATGACAAAAGACTCTGTACTACTTTCTCTATCTTCAATATCTTCATTCTTACTCATTCATGCTTTACACAGTTTCAAGAGGTATAAACACAGATCTGATCATGGTACCTCCTAATCTCCACCAACTTCCTTCAGGTTTTACCATCTTCTTTAAAGCATCTTTATCTTAACTGTTTATTCTTGCCTTGCTGGGCTTCTCACTATACACCAAACATACTTGTATCCTTTCACACCTCCAAATATTTGCTTTCAGTCCACCTTTCCTTCTTTGTGTGCTTAACATATACCAGTGCATCCTTCATGACTTACCTAATTGCTAGTTTTCTTTTGCTTCACAGGTATTCCATTTTTGTCCTCATGCACTTTAAATAAACTTTCATAATAACATCTATGGCAAAATATCAAAATCACTTATTTGAATGATTGTGCTTGAGGAGAGTTCTTACTCATAACATTATCCAACATGTAACAAAGTTCAAGCCATAGAGCAAATGTTCAAAAATTGTTTCTCAAATGGCATTCAACCTGGAAGAAAATCTCTAGTAACATTTGACCTTTTTTTTTTTTTCACATAACATTATCAGTCAGTTCAGTCGCTCAGTCGTGTCTGACTCTTTGTGACCCCATGGACTGCAGCACACCAGGCCTCCATGAACATTGCCAGCTCCTGGAGTTAACTCAAACTCATGTCCATTGAGTCAGTGATGCCATCCAACCATCTCATCCTCTGTCCTCCCCTTCTCCTCCCACCTTCAATCTTTCCCAGGATCAGAGTCATTTCAAATGAGTCAGTTCATCACATCAGGTGGCCAAAGCATTGGAGCTTCAGCATCAGTCCTTCCAATGAATATTCAGGACTGATTTCCTTTAGGATGGATTGGTTGGATCTTGTTGCAGTCCAAGGGACTCTCAAGAGTCTTCTCCATCACCACAGTTCAAAAGCATCCATTCTTCGGTGCTCAGCTTTCTTTATAGTCCAACTCTCTCATCCATACATGACTACTGAAAAAAAACCATAGCTTTGACTAGACAGAACTTTGTTTGCAAAGTAAATTCTCTGCTTTTTAATATGCTGTCTAGGATGGTCATAACTTTCCTTCCAAGGAGCAAGCATCTTTTAATTTCATGGCTGCAGTCACCATCTGCAGTAATTTTGGAGCCCAAAACAATAAAGCCAGCCACTGTTTCCACTGTTTCCCCATCTATTTGCCATGAAGTGAGGGGACCAGATGCCATGATCTTAGTTTTCTGAATATGGAGTTTTAGGCCAACTTTTTCACTCTCCTCTTTCACTTTCATCAAGAGGCTCTTTAGTTCTTCTCTTTCTGCCATAAGGGTGGTGTCATCTGCATATCTGAGGTTATTGATATTTCTCCCAACAATCTTGATTCCAGCTTGTGCTTCATCCAGTGCAGCATTTCTCATGATGTACTCTGCATATAAGTTAAATAATCAGGGTGGCAATATACGACCTTGACATATTACTTTTCTGATTTGGAACCAGTCTGTTGTTCCATGTCCAGTTCTAACTGTTGCTGCCTGACCTGCATATAGATATATCAAGATGGAGGTCAGGTGGTCTGGAATTCCCATCTCTCTGAGAATTGTCCACAATTTGTTGTGATCCACACAGTCAAAGGCTTTGGCATAGTCAATAAAGCTGAAGTAGATGTTTTCTGAAACTCTCGCTTTTTCAATGATCCAACAGATGTTGGCAATTTGATCTCTTGTTCCTCTGTCTTTTCTAAATCCAGCTTGAACATCTGGAAGTTCACAGTTCACGTACTGTTTAGGCCTGGCTTGGAGAATTTTGAGCATTGCTTTACTAGCGTGTGAGATTAGTTCAGTTGTGTGGTAGTTTGAGCATTCTTTGGCATTGCCTTTCTTTGGGATTGGAATGAAAACTGACCTTTTCCAGTCCTGTGGCCACTGCTGAGTTTTCCAGATTTGCTGGCATATTGAGGGCAGCACTTTCACAGCATCATCTTTCAGGATTTGGAATAGCTCAACTGGAATTCCATCATCTCCACTAGCTTTGTTCCTAGTGATGCTTCCTAAGGCCCATTTGACTTTGCATCCCAGGATGTCTGGCTCTAGGTAAGTGATCACACCATCATGAATATCTGGATCATGAAGATCTTTTTTGTTTAGTTCTGTGTATTCTTGCCACTTCTTCTTAATATCTTCTGCTTCTGTTAGGTCCATACCATTTCTGTCCTTTATTGTGCCCTTTTGCATGAAATGTTCCCTTGGTATCTCTAATTTGCTTGAAGATATCTCTTGTCTTTCCTATTTTATCATTTTCCTCTATTTCTTTGCATTGATCACTGAGTAAGGCTTTCTTATTTCTCCTTGCTTTTCTCTGGAACTCTGCATTCAAATGGGTATATCTTTCCTTTTCTCCTTTGCCTTTTGCTTCTTTTCTATTCACAGCTATTTGTAAGGCCTCCTCAGACAACCATTTTGCCTTTTTGCATTTCTTTTTCTTGGGGATGGTCTTGATCCCTGCCTCCTGAAAAATGTCATGAACCTTTGTCCACAGTTCTTCAGGCACTCTGTCTATCAGATCTAATGCCTTGAATCTATTTGTCACTTCCACTGTATAACTGTAAGGGATTTGATTTAGGCCATACCTAAATGGCCTTGTGGTTTCCCCTACTTTATTCAATTTCAGCCTGAATTTGGCTATAAGGAGTTCATGTTCTGAGCCACAGTCAGCTCCTGGTCATATTTTTGCTGACCATATAGAACTTCTCCATCTTTGGCTGCAAAGAATATAATCAGTCTGATTTCGGTATTGACCATCTGGTGATGTTCATATGTAGGATCTTCTCTTGTGTTGTTGAAAGAGGGTGTTTGCTATGACCAGTGCCTTCTCTTGGCAAAACTCTATTAGCCTTTGCCTGGCTTCATTCTGTATTCCAAGGCCAAATTCGCCTGTTACTCCAGGTGTTTCCTGACTTCCTACTTTTGCATTCCAGCTCCCTATAATGACAAGGACATCTTTTTTGGCTGTCAGTTCTAGAAGGTCTCATAGGTCTTCATAGAACCATTAAACTTCAGCTTCTTCAGCATAGCTGGAATAATTACTGGAGTAATACCCACAGAGACTGAGACAGAATTGTGTTTGAGAGCCTCCTGTGGAGGTATGGGTCAGCAGTGGACTGCGGCAGGGGCAGGGGCTCTGGGTGCAGCAGATCTGGGTATGGCAAAGCCCTCTTGGAGGAAGTCGCCATTAACCCCACCATAGAGCTGCCAGAACTTACATAGGACTGGGGAAACAGACTCTTGGTGGGCACAAACAGAACCTTGTGCACCATGACCCAGGAGAAAGGAGCAGTGACCCCACAAGAGACTGACCCAGACTTGCCCATGAGTGTCCAGGAGACTCTGGCAGAGTTGTGGGTCAGTGGTGGCCTGCTGCAGGGTTGGGGGCACTGAGTGTAACAGTACCTGCATGGAACCTTTTGAAAGATGTCACCATTGTCTTCATTACCTCCACCATAGTTTGGCCCCAGGTAAATAACAGGAAAGGAACACAGCCCTTCCCATCAACAGAAAATTGGTTTAAAGATTTACTGAGCATGGCCCCACCCATCAGAAAAAGACCCAGTTTCCCTTTCAGTCAGTCTCTTCCATCAGGAAACTTCCATAAGCCTCTTATCCTTCTCCATCAGATGGCAGACAGACTGAAAACCACAATCACAGAAAACTAACCAATCTAATCACATGGACCACAGCCTTGTCTAACTCAGTGAAACTATGAGCCATGCCATGTAGGGCCACTGAAGACAGATGGGTCATGGCGCAGAGTTCTGACAAAATGTGGTCCACTGGAGAAGGAGACGGCAAACCACTTCAGTATTCTTGCCTTGAGAACCCCATGAAAAGTATGAAAAGGCAAAAAGATAGGACACTGAAAGATGAACTCCCCAGGTCAGTAGGTGCCCAATATGCTACTGGAGATCAGTGGAGAAATAACTCCAGAAAGAATGAAGAGAAGGAGCCAAAGCAAAAACAGCACCCAGTTGTGGATGTGACTGGTGATGGAAGCAAGGTACAATGCTGTAAAGAGCAATATTGCATAGGAACCTGGAATGTTAGGTCCATGAATCAAGGCAGATTGGAAGTGGTCAAACAGGAGATGGCAAGAGTGAACATCAACATTTTAGGCATCAGCGAACTAAAATGGACTGGAATGGGTGAATTTAACTCAGATGACCATTATATCTACTACTGTGGGCAAGAATCCCTTAGAAGAAATGGAGTAGCCATCATAGTCAACAAAAGAGTCCTAAATTCAGTACTTGGATGCAGTCTCAAAAATGACAGAATGATCTCTGTTCGTTTCCAAGGCAAATCATTCAATATCACATAAAACAGTATACATTCCATTTATCCTGTCTGAACTGATTTTCTTTTAGATGAATTACCTCTTCATTAATTATAGTGTTTTGGTAATTCTAGGTGCCCCTCTCCCACAACTTGAGATAATTTATCCAGTTTCTTCTGTTTACTTTTTGGAACAGTCAGGGAATGGCATGGAAACTGTACGAAGAATAGAGTGAAGGATACAAAGAATAGAATTAATTATGCAGTGACTGAGGAACTAACTACCTGCAGGTTGGTCCACTCAACTGACCCTCAACAGCAGCAGTAGTGTTAGCACTCTAACCGGGTTATGAGACTGAAGTTGATTGCTTCTTGCTTCTTGATCATGCAGTTTCTTCTCTTGTTTAAATGTCACATTTTCAATGTCTACCTTGACCAATCCATTTGAGATGATAACCTTTGTGTACTCCTGATACCCATACTTTGCCCTACTTTTATTAATTCTTGTAGTACTTATAACATAGTATATAATTTATTTAATAATTTATCCACTCCAGACTTTTTGTGTTTACTGTTTGTATGGTATACTGTTTTATCCATCTGTTTGCAATCTCTGTGTCTTTAAAGTATAGATCGACAGATATAATTGGAGCATACATTTTGTTTATGCTCACAAGTTCTGCTTTTTTGTGGAAAGTTTATGTCATTAAAATTTAATGCAATTATGGATGTGATTGGATTTGGGTCTAGTATATTTTTCATTATTTGTTTTCACTTTCTTTCCTCTGTTTTTTGTTCTCATGTTACTGATTTCTGGATTACTGCAATATTTTGGATTACTTTTGGGTTACTGCAATATTTTTAAGAATTTTATTTTAATTGGTCTGTTGGATTTTAGTTATGCATCTTTGCATATTTCAGGTATTTACTCTAGGGGTTAAAATATACATTCTTTTCTCTTCACAGTTTACTCAGAATTTATATTGTACTACTTCACATAAAATATATATTGGGATACATATTGAAATCATACAGGTCTATGAATCACCTACATCCTTTAAGTTATGTTTCACATGTATTATATCAATATACATTATAATCCCCAGAAGGATATGACATAATTTTTGCTTTAATCAGTTTTATCAACTTTAAAGAAACTAAATGGGAAAAAAAAAGCCTTTTGTACTTATCCAGATAGATACCATTTTGCCATTCTCATTTCTTCTTGACAATGCAAGCTTTCATCTAAAATTTCCTTTCTTACTGAACAATTTCTTTTACCATTCCTTATAATGTGGATGCGCTAATGAAAATTTTTATAGTTTTCTTTTAATTGAAAATGTTTTTACTTCTTTCTCTTTCTAGAAAAACTTGTTTCCATTGGATATGGAATTCTAGATTGATCATGTTTTTTTGTGTTTAAAAATTTAAATACATTGCCTTTTGATCCTCATATTTTCTAATGAGAAGTCAGAGATCATTCAAACCATTGCTTCTTCTATGTCAAGTGTCATTGCTTTCTTCTTGCTTTTAATTCTTTCTCTCTGTTGTTGGCTTTCAATTATTTTGTTTTGTTTTATTTGATACTGCTTTGAATTAAATATTCTTCCTGAGCCTATAATGTATGGTTTTCACAAAACTCGGGAAATTTTTAGTCATTATTCATTCAAACATTTCCTCTGATCTATTCTTTTTCTCCCTACACTTTTAGATTCCAGTTGCATATGCATTTGAACTTTTGGTATTATTTCACAGATGCTCTGTTAAGTTTTTTAAATATTTTTTTCTTTCTGTTTATTAGACTGCATGACTTCTTTCAACATATTTTCAAGTTTAAAGACTCATTCTTCTGTTATCTTCATTATGCACTTCCAACCACCCAGTTCATATTTTCCAGATATTAGATATTTAATCTAGGAGTCCTATTAGTCTTTTTTCTTTTTGTACATATTTAAGATTTTTCTCTATTGAAATTTCTTAGTTTTTCTCTACAAGCTTATTTTACTTTACCTTATTAAACATAATTATAATAATTGTTTTAAAGTTATTGTCTGCTAATTCAAATGTTTGGAAAATTTCTGAACTGAACCCCACTGGCTATATTTTCTTTTGAGAAAATAGGTTCTTCATATGCTGAGTGACTTGAAACTACAGTGTGTACTTTGTGAATGATATTTTTGTGGAGGTTCTATATTTTGTCATATTCCTCTGAACAATGTTTATATTTCTGTTTTACTAGGCAATATAGTTAATTAAACTATAAACACAGACTTCATCAGCAACTCAAGTCTTGATTCAGTTATGTTTTCCCCTTTCCTGGGTTGCTTGCAATCTGCCCCATCCTTACATGATTCTGAAATCAGACAGAGATTTGGGCAGAACTGTCCACAACTTGAGCCTTCTCCATCTAGCTCTTTGTGTTCAGTATTCTCCTGTCTACTTTCCAGCAACTGTGGATGCCCCAAACTGTGTCCCCTAGTTCATCAAGCTAGAGTGACTCTAAATTTTCTATCAGTGTTCTTCCTGCCTCATGTGGAGTCACTGGCAGCCTGTCTGTTTGTCCTTAAGATAAAGGATATAAAAACAGGAAACTTATCCTGTGTCTGTCCATATTTTATGTTTTGAGTCTCCTTCAGAATCTGTATGCTTTTCTTGTCTCTTCAGAGTCTTTAGGTAACTTAGCTCAGTTGTCCAGAGTTTACAGTTGTTATCTTTTGGAAGGCCTATTGGTTAGAAACTTGTTCAGGTACACTGGAACAGAACTGATATAATTTATTTATCCACTTTGTTCTTATATTTTGTACCCTCAGGACAAGGATTTTTTAAAATACTGATGTGAGAAGTGTTTGCAACATAATTAATACTCCATATATGTCTGTACAATGACAGTTAATAGATTTTGAAACGATGAAAAAATATATAATAAACATTGAGAAATAAGTACAACATCAACAATCAGGAAGACACAAAATTCAAAGGTGTGACATCCATTCACACTCATAAGACTGGCAAATGTTAAATTCTGAGAGTACCAACATTGGCAAACATATAGAGAAATGGAAACTATAACACACTGTTATTAGGGGTGTAAATTAGTCACTATTGGATAGTAATTTTCATAAAATTGTAGAAAAATCTCAAGACTTGTGCACAGAGACACAAAAATGTACATAAATATTTGCAATAGCATAGATTTATAGTAACAAAAAATTTATAAACATGAAATTATCAGTAAAATGCATTACAAAGAAGTATTACAAAGTAGCTCAAATGAATAAAATAGAGATATGTTTCACCATGGAAAAATGTACAAATACATTGGTAAGTTTAAAAGATGGATGGATATACATGACATGGTATCATTTACATATGCATTTGAAAATGAAAAAACAACATTATATATTTTTATGGCCCATGTCATAAACAGACATAAACTTGGGTGAGAGTAACATATACTAAATTCAAATGAAGAGTTAACTGAGGGGATACAGGCAAATGGTATCAGGAAGTAGATTCACAGTTTAGAATTCTGTTTCTTAAGTAGATGGTGAGTACATGCATTTTGGCAGAATAATAATATTTGAATAATAAAGACTCCTCTTATTATTTTTTCTTAATCAATAAGAAAAACAATAAGACTCCAGAATTTCAAAATAGGCAAGGGAAGTGAGCAGGTAATTTACAAATGGGAAAATACAAATAGCCAGCTAACACCTGGGATATAGGTATAAATCCTGCATTTGTAGTTTTGAATACACATAAATGCTCAATGACACTAAACATTTGAACTATAACATTAAATAATCAGTTAATTTTCATTTTGGAAGCTCAGGCGGTAAAGAATCTACCTGCAATGCAGGAGACCTGGGTTTTTCCCTCTTTATCAAATTAGCAAAGGTTTTTAATAATATAATAACAGTGACATGGGCAAAGTTTCTATAACAGAGGCAGGAAGAGGTCAAGAGATTCCTCCACAGATAAACACTTATAAAACATGGGAAAAAAATACAAAAAAAATCATTTGATGGCACCAGAAAAGATCCAATGGTGAGCAGAAACTTGAGAAATATTTACCTTACAAAGGGCAAGAACCCCAACTTTGCGACTTTCTTTTCTAAGGAAGCTTCACAACTTCCCCAGGTCAGATGGTGAGAAAAGACAACCTTAATAGCCTGAAGAAGTAGATAATAAAGTTCAGAGCCACACAAGACCTGGAAATTATACACTCCAATATATAAATATAAACTCTGCCCAAATCCCTGCATGACTTCTAAACTGTTTAAAAACTGATAAATAAGTGTACAATAATGATAGGATAATACAAAATAATTAAAGTAACTTTGAAGATTACTTAACTGAAAAGAATGCCATGTGGAAATTCTAAGATTCAAAACTGTGTATGGAGTGTGTCCTCACTTTTGCAGAAAAGAAAAAAAAAAGAATGGAAAGAAGGAAGAAATGTGGGATTTATACCTATATCCCAGGTGTTAGCTACCTTCATTGCCTCTTGTTCCAACAGGACATTCTTTAGTGAACTCACTTCTAAACCTTCACAGACACAGAGAACAGATTTGCAGACCCAGTGGGGGAAGAAAGGGAAGGATAAATTGAAAGAGTAACATTGAAATATATATATATTACCGTATTAAAATAGATCACCAGTGGGAATTAGCTGTATGATGCAGGCAGCTCAAATCTACTGCTCCTAGGTATTGTTGATCTAAAACAAATAGACTGCCAGATATTTCTCCAGCAAAGATGACTTTCTTGAGGGCCAGAAGATAATCAGTCTGGGGTCTGCAATCATGATAAGCCATGTTCAAGTCCCCACATGGCAAAGGAAAATGCTTTTATAGAAGTGAAAAAGAAGTTGGGAGGGTCATAGTAGACAAAGATTCCATGGCTTTTCATTGGCTGAGTTTTTGCTAGGAAAGAAGAAAAATCTTTGTTTCCTTTTGTGCTCTGCTGTTATCGCAGGGTATGACAACTCCCCCTTCTAGTCTCCCAGCTCTATTTAATTGAGGTTTCTGTTTCTTGATTTTTTTTATGTTTCCCCCCTTTTGATCAAGAACTTTCTCTGAAAGCATTGCTGATCAGGAGGCAAGTGTTCTAGTTTCAGTGGCTCTTTGTCCCTTAAAGAAGGATCTTTTCTGAATGTAGTGTCTCACTATGGGGAAAAAATGTTGGTTAACCTATTTGGATTATATACAAGTAATAAGAAGAAACTCTCAGGCACTTTTTATCTAATGTCTATATGTTATCAATATCTTAGACATTAGAGATCATCTGAAGCATTCTGTCCTCATCAAATGCTTGGCAACAAACTTCTAATAGGTCTCAACTGGTGAGAGTTTATGAGTTCCAAAAGGTATGGATATGAGATTTAGAAGGACCAATGGCAATATTTTGGCCAAGGTATTTGGTTGGAAGATTTCCACAAATTTTGTCAAGTGAGTTTTATAATGAAAATTGAGTCTTAATAGAGCATACAACTAACCCAGAGGATTAAGAGTGGTAAGCACAGTGAAAATGTAAAATGAGCCAAACAGTACTAACTTGTTGTAAGTACCTGAACAATGAAGTGAGCTCCTTGATAACCATGAAGTTTGAGAAGAATTCCCAGGTAGGTATAACCTTTTCCAAGTAAACTTTAGTTTCAGAAGAGATGGTAGTCTGTTATCAAGTGAAGGCTTCAAGACACTCTAAAAACATATAGACTATGACTTAAACATATTTATATTCATAAGATGGAGGAGATTATATGAAATCCACTTGCCAGACTACAAATATTCCATTAGGCAGTTTGAAATGTCAGGTAGCAGTATGAACAGGCTTCCTTGGATTGTACACCGTACAAATGGAACAAGTTAAGTAGACAATTTTTGCAGCCTTGCTAACATTTTTCCTCCAATGTTGATTCATGAATACTATCATTTTGTCAGGATACCAATAGTTTAATGCATACAGAGGAGTGAGGAGTGGGAATTTAGAGTCTGTTAGGACTAGGTTGTTGTTTGGTCCAAATCAGAGATTTCTCTTTTTGTCAAATCAAGAGTTGTTGAATTTCAAATCTTGCTTTTCCTTTTCTGGAGCCATTTGTTGGGCTTCTGAAGCCTATTTGTCTAGATATCATTTGGGAAAATATCTCTTAGGAACATGACAAAGATTTGGCTGCTATTGGTCCCTTTAAGGGCAGTGCTCCTTGTGAAAATATCAAGGTGATATCCCTTACCTTTCAGAGTCATGTTTAAAAAGCCTCAGAATCTTAATAATAGCTGAAGTGGCAGGGAAAAGTATTGCACCCAATAATTCCTCAACATGGGGCTATTTCCTTTTTTTTTTATTCATCTAGAAGTAAGGAAGCCATGTTTCTTCCACAACTTTCCAAAATCATGAGCTACTCCTCTGAAAGCATATTTTCTATCAGTATAAGCATTGGAAGTTTTGTTCTTGGCTAAAGTAAAGATCAGTGTAAAACATAATTCATCCTGCTAAGCTGAAATAACTATAGGTATAGACACTGCTTCACCAAAATCTAAAGGAGTTGCAATAGCATACCCAGTGCAATGTTTGCCATTGTGACCATTTAAATAAGAAAAACCAGTGAACCATGAGAAGTCAGCATTACCGAGAGGATCTTTCTGTAGATCATCATACGGAGTGAGGAGGTGATCCATCAGCATAAGCAGTCCTAGGAACTTCACTGCTGATGGAGGGGAGAAGAGTATCTGGGTCAAGATAATTATAACATAAAAGACTGAGGAACATTTAACAAAAGGACTTCATAGGAAGTGAGGGGGATGACTGAGGAATGCTGCGTGTGTTGAGCATTCAATAAAGCTTTTACTACATGAGGTCCAAAAATGGAAATGGTTAAAGGGGATTTCCAGAGTGATTTTCTTGGTGGTCTTAATCAAAAGTTTAGTGGCCATAATGGTTTTAAGACAGAAGATATCCTTGTGCCACAGGGTCTGGTTGCTGGCTTTAAACCCTATGGACTGATGTTGGTCCCTGTGTTTTTGTGTGTGTATCCCAAGGGCATATATAAAAAGGAAAAGGGAAATCTGAACATTGCAATGCCCAAGAGCAGGTGGGTTCATCAAAGTCTCCTTTAAGATAGAAAACTCTGTTGTCCAGTTCTTCCCATAAAATTGAGTTGGGATTGTTCTTGTTTAGTAAAACATGCAGAGGTTTGGCTATGAAAGAGAAATTTGGGTCCAATTTTGGAACTAACCAACATGCTCAAGAAAACCTCACAATTGGTGCTTAGTTTTGGGGTATCTTCATGAAGTCTATCTGATCTAGGTGTAGCTCTAATTCTGGTGTCAGATGCCACTAATATCACACCTGATTTTGGGCAAGTTGCAATTTTTCTTTGGTGACCTTGTATCCCTTCAATGCTAAAATCTTAATCAAGGAGGCTTTGTGAAGGAGAACAAAGAAGCAAATCATCTACATATTACAACAAAGTAGAATTCGTAGGGAACTTCATATAATTCAGATCAACCTTCAGGATTTATGAGAAATAAGAAGGACTCTCTGATGCATTATTGTTCAGGTGAATTGTCACCAACAAGAATATGAAGTAGCTAATATAAGACAGAGAAACCAGGTTGATAAGTTTTAATGACTGTATTAAATTCCTCAACAAATCTGTGAGGATTTCAGTTATTTGGGGAAAATACTTGACTGAGCGACAGAACTGAACTGACTTAAATATGGCTCACAGTTTAGCTTTAGTCCAGGGAATAAAAGAAATTAAGGATTTAACCTCTGGATCTCACAAGGCTTCATTTTAAAGGGAAAAGTTCTGACAAATTCAGAGCAAAAAGGGAAGGGGAAATTTTCAGAGAAAAGGGCAAGGTTGGAGAGAGAATTAACATGGGTGCGCTAATGGTATAGCAGGAACATAGGTATGTAGAAGGGAAAGAGGAAGATGGCATTAGAGGCAGAGTCTGGCCATGAGGAGCTGAGGGAGAGAGACAAGATGTTGCCAGAGGTGGAGCCTGAGACAAAGCCAAGCAAGAAGGATTCGAGGCTTTGAGTTCAGTTCAGTTCAGTTGCTCAGTTGTGTCCAACTCTTTGTGACCCCATGGACTGCAGCACGCCAGGCTTCCCTGTCCACCACCAACTCCCGGAGTTTGCTCAAACTCATGTCCATTGAGTTGGTGATGCCATCCAACCATCTCATCCTCTGTCGTCCCCTTCTCCTCCTGCCTCCAATCCTTCCCAGCATCAGGGTCTTTTCCAGTGAGTCAGTTTTCACATCAGGTGGCCAAAGTATTGGAGTTTCAGCTTCAACATCAGTCCTTGCAATGAACAACCAGGACTGATCTCCTTTAGGATGGACTGGTTGGATCTCCTTGCAGTCCAAGGGACTCTCAAGAGTCTTCTCCAGCAGCACAGTTCAAAAGCATCAATTCTTTGGTGCTCAGCATTTTTTATAGTCCAACTCTCACATCCATACATGACTACAGGAAAAACCATAGTTTTGACTAGATGGACCTTTGTTGGCAAAGTAATAACCTTGCTTTTTAATATGCTGTCTAGGTTTGTCATAGCTTTTCTTCCAAGGAGCAAGCATCTTTTAATTTCATGACTGCAGTCACCATCTGCAGTGATTTTGAGCTCCCAAAAATAAAGTATCTCACTGTTTCCATGGTTTCGAGGCTTTAGGAGCCATTTTATCTTTGTTTACCTCAGTTAATCTTAAAACTTTGTTTTGAAGACAGGTAATTTTAGACTCCTGATAATGTTGGAAAGCCTCAAGAAAACAATTGAAATAAGCATTCCATTCAGTTCTGGAAAATTTTGAGCTATTGCAGTTCAATTGATTTTAAGAAAACTAAGTTCAGGGATTTCTAAAGTTCTCCATAATGGCCACTGATATTCTAAATTGCCTTTGATCTAGTCAGGCCATTTAGTTAGAAATACAAATGAGGAAGATGGTGATTTTTAACATGAAATTAGCCAGAGTCCCATTATGGGATGCAACTTCAAAATATTTAGATAACTGGGATCCCATTTTTCAGAGGTTTTTCTGTAGTGTAAAGGAACAATTTTCAATTATTTCAGCTTTCAGCTCAAACAGTTCAATTCAAACAGCTCGCAAGCAAATACCAGCCAGTTCTAGGGAAGCAGCTTAGTCCCAGAGAAGCCAAGCAAAGGGCTTTTTCAGCCAGTTTCCAGAGAACAGCCCTTATTCCAAAGGAAAGGGCCAATGGCCAAACGTACACAATTTCAGTGAATTATTCTTTTCCCAAACGAATGGGCTGATTGCTTCTCAGCCAGAACTGGTTGAAATAGTTTTATTTCAAAATCAGGCCAGAGCGCCAAATGAGTGCTTGCGTAAAGAACAAGGCCTTAACCAGAAAGATGAAAACTTAAAATAGATCCTGAATAAAGCTTGGAGAACTTCAAACACAAAGAGGTCATGAGCTCGGATCCAGGAGAAAGACCTTCAAACTTCAGCCTTAGTGAGAAAAGCAGTGAGTGATAAAGAGTTAAACTGTGGGTCCTGTACCCATTTGTTCACCAGCCCCAGAGTCTTTGAGGGTCTTCTCTGGTCTCCTATAGACCACAAAAATGTTGACCTGAAACAAATGTGGACTGCCAAATATTTCTCCAGTGAATATGGATTTATCCAGGATCAGCAGAAAATTGCAATTTGGAGTCTGCAACCCTAGCTAACCTCATGCAAGTTGCTGTGCAGAAAGAGATGGTGAACTCTTTTATAGAGGGTAGAAAGGACTTTGGGAGGGCTATAGTGAATAGTTCATGGTTTTTCATTGGCTGGGTCCTTGCCAGGGAAGAAGAGGCGTCTTTCTTTTTCCTGTTGGGTTCTGCTGTTTTCACATGGCATAAGAGTGCCCCTTTCTGGTCTCCTGATTCTGTTTAGTTCACGTTTCTGTTTGTTAATTTTTTTAAATATAAAAATGGTTGAAAAAAATTGCAAGAAAATACAATACACAAGTATTGAAAGTTTCAGAGGATCAATTGATTTTAAAAACACTGTGAAATGTTGTTGACATTAATATAACCAAAATCTCTAGATCCATAGTTAGATGCTATGTGTAGGATATTCAGAAAGTTACCACACATAAGATAAGCTTAGTATTATTAATAAATAATTGAATTCACAGATTTAAATGTCTTGCAGTTTAAGAAAACAATCAAACATTTGGAAACCTACCATGTAATGTAAAAACAATTCAATTTCCCTGCTCTTTTGTGGAAAGCCCTTCTCAGTTCACAGATAAGAAAATTAGGTCTTAGGGTTTCCTATTTTCATACAGTGGTACTACCCTCTAGGTAGATTCCTTCTAATCTAGGCCAGTGGTTTTAATCCAGTGCTCTTTGTAGTAAGACCTTTGTTCAGCAGGGCACACAATTATCTGCCTACACGTGTGCTAAGTCACTTTAGCTGCGTATGACTTTTTTCAACCCCATGGACTGTAGCCCACCAGGTTCCTCTGTCTATGGGATTCTCCAGGCAAGTGTACTAGAATGGGTTGCCATGTCCTTTTCCAGGGGATCTTCCAGACCTAGAAATCGAAACCAGGTCTCTTCTGTCTCCTGCACTGGCAGGTGGCTTCTTTAGAACTAATGTGACCTGGGAAGCCCAGTTATCTGCCTAGTACTGTTCAAATGCTAATAGGATGAGACTGGGGAGGGGCCGGGAGACTTGAGCAAAGGGGAACCTGAGGACCAAAGGCCCTTGGTTTTTGCAGTCCAGCTTCAATAAGAGTCCCATATTCTATTTTTTTCTATAAAATATATAGGGGTATCGAGTCAGATTCTGTTTGACAATTTCTCTGTTGCAAGTGCAAGAAAAGTTTGAGAAGTGTGCAAACATTTGTATAACAGTTATGACCATTATCTTATAAAATCATGTCTAATACACAGAAGATATATCTCTGTTCTTGATGGTAGTGATGGTTTCACAGGTATATACTTACTCAAAACTCCTAGAGTTGTATACAATAAATATGTACTACTTTTTACGTTTCAGTCATACTTCAGTAATGTGGCTTGAATAATTCCAAATATTCTATTATGATTTTTATAGTGGTAAACTTCACTAAGTTTAGTCTACTTCAGATGTCCATTCATTCTACAAATATTTATAGCTGTGAGGGAATACTTTTACAGCAGACCTTTGTTGTTTTTGCTTATTCTGCATCCATTCCTTTCATTGATGGCAACATTCTTATTTTGTCTGGGAAACTACGTATTTCCCACCATAAGCCTAAGATGTGCCCAAATTAGTTTAATAGGATTCTCCCATGAGAATCTGAATCATGAGCAGAGTGATACAAGGATAGAAAATAGCACTATTTTTTTCTTTGTGGTATGGTCTTACTCAGTTGTTCATCCTGCTTTCTAGGTCACAGTAATTATTACATTACCTTCCTTTTTAAAAAATGATTCCTCAGCTTTTCTTTTGATATTGTGGGTTAATCCATGACCTTTTAACAAATGTTTTGGGAGTTAAGTTAGCCTGAGTGTGTTTGTTGCTTGCATATAAGCTAATAGTTGAAAGAGAAACAAAACTGAATCCTTCTCTCAGAATTTACAGTCTAGTAGAGAGGCTACTACATCAATAAAAAAATTAATAAAAATGTTTCTTTCATTGAGGAAAATACTCCCATCACATGCAGAGTTAAGTATATGACAAGGGAAATATGTGAGGTTAAAGACAAACAAAGGATCAATCTACATTGGACATATTGGGCCAGGCAGATTTCCTCAAAGCGTTAGTACTTAACATGACATGAGATATCAGTGAAAGTTTTAAGACAAAAGGAAAGCATCTAAAGCAGAAAGAGTAGCATATACAATGGTCTGAAGGTAATGAAGTGATATATTGATAAAGTCAGGAAAATGAAGGAAGGACACTTACTGTGACTAGACCATATAGATTGGGAGATCAGAGAAAGACTAACTTGAAAAGATTAAATCATGCATAGATTTGTGAGCTGTGTTACGGAGTTTGGATATTGTTTTAAAAGTACTGAGAAGCCACCCAAGGAATCTGGGTGAGAAAGAGACAAAATCAATTTTTAAAACATAAATATTTAAGAAAATTGCTCCAACAAATTTGAGAATTTACTGTAATAATTTAAACCCAGAGGCAGGAGAATCTGTATTTTTTAATTAATTTTTAATTTCCCAATATAAATTAGGTAAATTTAAGAAAAGGCTCATTGGAAAAGACCGTGATCCTGGGAAAGGTTGAGGGGAGGAGGAGGAGGTAGTGACAGAGGTGAGATTATTTGATGGCATCATTGACTCAATGGACATGAGCTTGAGCAAACTCCGGGAGATAGTGAAGGACAGGGAAGCCTGGAGTGCTGCAGTCCATGGGGTCACAAAGAGCGGGACACAACTTAGCAACTCAACAACAGAGGAAAGAATGATCACAGTTGACTGACAAATTAACGATCTCGAACCTTAAAAGGAAGATTGTTTAAAAGGACAAGAGAAAAGGGTATTACCTACAGTGTTTTAGGCAGATTATATGAAAAATAAAACACAGATATATCCTGGAAATAATTTTTAAATCTAAGAAATGGAGAAAATCCTGCAAATAGCAAGTAATCTATAAATGAAAAGCATCAGGCTTCTCTTCTGAAACATCTGAAGTTAGAAAACAATGGAACAGCATCTCCTAAGATGACGCTGTGAAAGCGCTGCCCTCAGCGTGCCAGCAAATCTGGAAAACTCAGCAGTGGCCACAGGACTGGAAAAGGTCAGTTTTCATTCCAATACCAAAGAAAGGCAAGGCCAAAGAATGCTCAAACTACCACACAATTGCACTCATCTCACATGCTAGCAAATTAATGATCAAAATTCTCTAAGCCAGGCTTCAACAGTATGTGAACAATGAACTTCCAGATGTTCAAGCTGGATTTAGAAAAGGCAGAGGAACCAGAGATCAAACTGCCAACATCTGTTGGATCATTGAAAAAGCGAGAGAGTTCCAGAAAAACATCTGCTTTGTTGACAATGCCAACGTCTTTGACTGTATGGATCACAACAAACTGTGGAAAATTCTTAAAGATATGGGAATATCAGACCACCTGAGAAATCACCTGCCTCCTGAGAAATCTATATGCAGGTCAGGAAGCAACAGTTAGAACTGGACATGGAACAACAGACTGGTTCCAAATCCACAAAGGAGAATGTCAAGGCTGTATATTGTCACCCTGCTTATTTAACTTATATGCAGAGTACATCATGAGAAATGCTGGACTGGATGAAGCACAAGCTGAAATCAAGTTTGCGAAGAGAAATATCAATAACCTCAGATATGCAGATGACACCACACTTATGGCAAAAAGTGAATAAGAACTAGAGTCTCTTGATGATAGTGAAAGAGGAGAGTGAAAAAGTTGCCTTAAAATTCAATATTCAGAAAACTAAGATCATGACATCCGGTCCCATCTCTTCATGGCAAATAGATGGGGAAACAATGGAAACAGTGACATACTTTATTTGGGGGGGTGCTCCAAAATCACTGTAGATGGTGACTGCAGCCATGAAATTAAAAGACGCTTACTCCTTGGAAGAAAAGTTATGACCAACCTAGAAAGCATATTAAAAAGCAGAGACATTACTTTGCCAACAAATGTCCATCTAGTCAAAGCTATGGTTTTTCCTGTAGTCATGTATGGATGTGAGAGGTGGACTATAAAGAAAGCTGAGCACTGAAGAACTGATACTTTGGAACTGTGGTGTTGGAGAAGACTCTTGAGAGTCCCTTGGACTGCAAGGAGATCCAACCAGTCCATCCTAAAGGAAATCAGTCCTGAATATTCATTGGAAGGACTGATGCTGAAGCTGAAACTCCAATCCTTTGGCCACCTGATGTGAAGAACTGACTCATTTGAAAAGACCCTGATGCTTGGAAAGATTGAAGGCAGGAGGAGAAGGAGATGACAGAGGATGAGATGGTTGAATGGCATCACCGACTCAATGGACATGAGTTTGGGTAAAGTCCGGGAGTTGGTGATGGACAGGGAGGCTTGGCGTGCTGCAGTCCATGATGTCCACAAAGAGTCGAACACGACTGAGCGACTGAACTGAACTGAACTCAATTACTAAGAGAAATGACTGAACTCAATCAAACTATTAACTGTGATAGTGGAAGATATGTGTAAAAATGCGGAGGTCTAAGTATATTGTTATGTATGCTTTCTGGAGAAAATAAAGATGAAAGCACCTGAACAAGACAAACAGTAAAACACCGAAAGCAAAACTTCATAATAGGAAAGGATGAGAAGAAAGATAGTGGTCAATAAACCTAGTTATAAATATATAATTACTTTAAATGTATAATTACTAACGTGGGTAGGTAGCTCCATACTTGAAAGGAATTTTTGATAATAACCTCAAGGTTGAAAGCATTAAATTCTCTGAAATAAAATCCTGATGCATGGGTGACCATAGAGAGAAAGAAGAAGTCAAAATATTCCAGACTTATCAATTTGGGTGAGGATAGGGGTAGAAGAGAAAAGGGAAGAAGGAAGTGAAATTTTACAAGAGCTCTGTTGACAGCTGTTGAATTCCGTGGCAGTTCCATTTTAATACTATTAAATAACTAGGCATTTAAGTTATTTTTCAGGAAGTCACTGAAGAATCACTTTATGCCCAATGTTGCATGAATCACAATACCATAAGCTACTATTATATCATTTACCTCACCATTTTTCTCCATTTCTGCTAAGCACCCTGGAACTTTAATATAATAAAAAGCTGTTTCACTCAGTAAATAATTTATAAGTAACAAGGACTGCATATATTCAGTGTGGTTTTCCTAAATGCTTTGTTCCTTTTGGCAGTTACTATTGTTTCAATTTGGTCATTTCTATTGTTGGTACCGTTAGAGGTATGATCCCCACAGTCCTAACAACTCCTCCAACTGCAGGAAGGTTGGAACTGCAGCCACCTAGAAAAAGTACCTGTAATGCTTACCCTTTAGTGCTGCACAATACCTCTTCAGGTCGCACCCTGTTTCACCACCCTTAGCCTTCCTGTTCTGATCTATATTCTTGGGTGCTCAACAACCTTTTCCCTATGAATGTGTTTCTATTTGCTATATTGGATACTTGCCTCCACTATGATTGCCTAGGTCTGTTCAGTCTATGCAATCACTCTTGTTCCCAAACTCTTTTGCCTCCTCACTATGTCTGCTACATACCCTCAAGATTTTAGCTCTGACTTAGTACTTCAGGCTTCCTCTTCCCCAGGAAGTAAGTTCAGGAAAATTATAAATATCATGGAATAGCAGCAGTAACCATATCCAGCCATTGAAGATCATGGATTCCATGACAGATTGCTTTCTTAAATGGAATCTTACTTAGAACCTTGAAAACAACATGTTTGTCATTAGAGAAGTCCAGTGAGACTTCTAGAGTCTAGAGAAGTCTAGACACACCCACTCATTCTATTAATCATCTGAAGACCTTCAGGAGAATATTTCCCAAACATAAACCCTTTTGTACACCATCACTTCTGGTTTATTTAATAATATTCTTTAAGTAGGATCACTTTTGGTGGTGTTGATTTAGTCGTTCAGCCATGATGGACTCTTTGCAACCCCATGGACTATAGTCTGCCAGGCTCCTCTGGCCATGAGATTTCCCAGGCAAGAATATTGGAGTGGGTTGCCATTTCCTTCTCCAAGGATCCTTTTTATTCTTAAATAAATTTATTTAAAAATAAAAATGTAGGCATGAAAGTAGGAAGGATCACAACTCTAGATGAAAGAACTACTCTTGAAGCTAAAGAAGTGAGGCTTGAGACGTCAATATAGAGCCTAGAGAAGTGGCCTGAGGCTGGCTGTCCAAGTTCCAAGACTGAACTCAGAAAAGAGGAAGATGGTAAGAGCAAGGAGAAGGAAAGAAACAGCTGGACCTCAGCGGCACAATAAACATCTGGAGATGTTGGGAAGGAAAACTGAATTAAGAAAAAGAAGAGGGGAAATTGGAGGATAATGAATCTGAAATCAATAGAGAGATACTGAAACCACAGTACCAATAGTCTCACAGATGCTATTATCACAGATACTGAAGAAGGAACTAGAAACTGAGAGGAATTGGAAGCTGTGTGGATTGACATGGAAATAGTAGGTGGGCTGCAGAAAGGGGACCCTGGGGACTAAAATTTAAGCAGGGTTGTTGTTTGAAAAAATAGGGGCTTCAGTTCAATACAGTTGTTCAGTCATGTACGACTCTTTGTGATCCCATAGACTGCAGCATGCCTGGCTTCCCTGCCCGTCATCAACTCCCGGAGCTTACTCAAACTCATGTCCATTGAGTCGGTGATGCCATTCAACCATCTCATCCTCTGTCATCTCCTTCTCCTCCTGCCTTCAATCTTTCCAAGCATCAGGGTCCTTTCGAATGAGTCTGTTCTTTGCATCAGGTGGCCAAAGTATTGGAGTTTCAGCTTCAGCATCAGTCCTTCCAATGAATATTCAGGACTGATTTCCTTTAGGATGGACTGGTTGGATCTCCTTGCAGTCCAAGGGACTCTCAAGAGTCTTCTTCAACACCACAGTTCAAAAGCATCAATTCTTTGGTGCTCAGCTTTCTTTATAGTCCACCTCTCACATCCATACATGACTACTGGAAAAACCATAGCTTTGACTAGACGGACATTTGTTGGCAAAGTAATGTCTCTGCTTTTTAATATGCTGTCTAGGTTGGCCATAGCTTTTCTTCCAAGGAGCAAGCATCTTTTAATTTCATGGCTGCAGTCACCATCTGCAGTGATTTTGGAGCCCCCCAAAATAAAAAGTCTCTCACTGTTTCCATGGTTTCTCTGTCTATTTGCCATGAAATGATGGGGCTTATGGGAGTATAAAGAAGCACTTGAGGCCCAAGTTGAGACACTGAGAGAATTAAAGAAAGAAAGTTAAGGCAAGATTGCTAAAATGAGAGCTGAGGGATGTTAATGGGCCAAGAAATTGCTGCAGGAAGGTAAGCCAGAATCCCTAAAACATATCAGGAAGAGGGAACAGACAGGAGAGGAGAGTCAAATAAGGTACACAGAGGCTTCTGACATAGTCCTTCTGAGACTGGATTGTGAATGTCAGCATCTGATGAGTGAAGCTGAAGTACCATCTAGGCATTAAGTAAAATATTCTTATCAACCACCAGTGCTATGTCTTGTACTGCACTCTGGCAAACCCTGACATACAAAAAATTCTCTGAGTGAATGTGCAGCTTCCTTAAGCATTTGGATATAAAATCTGGGAGGATATATGGGACAGAGGACCAACTATAAACCCACAAATCCATGTCGTCTTGCATTTTATCGAGTTGCTTTACAGGGAAGCACCAACATTGTGAAAAGGAAAAAGTCTCCTATTAGGGGGAGAAACCCACACTGCTTTTCATTTCATGGTTTTCCAGGTAAGTAATTATGTAACACCACTGAGAGGGAATAATGGCACTTAATCATACAGTATTAAATATACTGTATTCAGGGATTTTTTTAATGCCTTCGCCAGGTAAAGGCTACAGGGTTTAAAGATGTTAACCTATGCTTGAAGCTTTAATAGCTAGGCCAACTTGAGAGCAATCTTATCTATAACACAACTAGGAACTACAAGTCTAAATCCAGAAAGCTCTGAAAAATAATATTTATCATTACCACAGGTCTTTTAATGAGAGAGGGTCAGTGATTAAGCAGTTTTCTCTCAGCTTTAACCCATCTTCTCTAGTTGGCTTTGTGATGCTGGAGCTGATACTCTGTAAATTACATTTCTCCTTTGCCATCTGGCTCTCTGTTAAGTTTGGCCAAAAGTTGGGCTCTAGGGGGAAGCTAAAATATAGGAAAGGGAAGAAAGAATTTGTGTCTTATTATTTACTTGCTATTCCTGCCAGTGTCACCCCACCAATGTCTCTTCTCCCTATTTTAGAAACAGTTTGTTCCAGCTCTCAGATTCTTCTACCATTCTCAGAATAAACCTCATTGATCCTAAGATGTGAGCACAAGCTAAGTAGCACTCATCCCTCAGAGGTCTGGGTTTTGGCTATGGTTGGATTTCTGGGGCCCCTCCTTTAGACTTATATGTTCTGCTAATCGCAACCACCTCTCTTTGTAGATGGGCAAACCTGGGGTTAGTAACTGATTCCTGTAATTACTGTCTCTGTGTTGTTTTGTGCTTCCATTCTGTACTGCCAGCCTTCCAATATTAACCAATGTGCATGCATGCATGCTAAGTCGCTTCAGTTGTGTCCGATTCTTTGCGACCACATGGACTGTAGCCCACCAGGCTCCTTTGTCCATGGGATACTAACTGATACTTAACCTCTAATAAGTTAACCTCCAATTGATTAACCAATTTCTTATGTTAAATTATCTTTGATTTAAAAAACTATGTGGTTTCCATTTTAATAATTGAATTCTGACTAATTTAGAGAGGTAAAGATCTTCTGCAATCAATTATATAAAAATCTTTTAAAAATTCTCTTTAAGTCTACCTCTTTCCAAATAATTCTTCTCTTTCCAGTTGTTAAATATCAGCTCACTCACTGCCAACCAGCTGTCCTAGCTCATGTTCCACATCTGAAAGCTGTCATCCTGTTACCAATTCCCCATACTCACATATGCATTTCAAAAACATGACTATATGACTCCCTCCCTTGTGAAAACCACACACAAGGTGTTGTGTATCTATCCTTCTGAATGTTTATCCCTCCCTTTCTTAAAAATCAGCCCCTAAGGAATTCTCATGGAAAAGGAAAATTGTCACCTTGTTAAATCTTCTGCTTCATTAAATCTTTGTGGTTTTCCATAAAGAAAAGCATAATATATACCTGTGTCAACAGAGGTATTTTCTTCCTATCTGTGCTCTTATTTTTCCTTCTCATTGGACAAACGGGATCCTCTTCAAGTGCTATTGTATTCAATCTGATCCATTAGCAGCCCTCTTAGTAACTGTAAGAGAAAATACATAAACATTAGGATTTAGTCTTTGTCTCTATAATTCTGTGCTTCCTTGTTACTAAATAAGCCTCTATATTCCCCCTGCCTTATTGAGATATTAATATTATTGCATACATTAATTATAATCACCATGCTATACCTGAGATATCCAGAACGTACTCATAGCTAGAAGTTCTGACCATTTGGTCAATATCTCCCCATTTCCCCCATCCCTAGCTCCTGGTAACCAACATTCTACTCTCGGTTTCTATGAGTTTAGTGCTTTTTAGGTTCCATATATAAATAAGAACATACAGTACTTCTCTTTGTCTGACTTATTTCTTTTAGCATAATGCCCTCCTGGTCCATGTCACAAAAGGCAGGATTTCCTTCAATTTATGGTTGAATTACGATATAAATATTCTGCACTTTCTTTATCCATTTGTCTGTTAATGTATACGTAGGTTGTTTGCATATCTAGGCTATTATGAATAAAGCTACAGTAAACATGAGTTGCAGATATCTCTTCAAGATAGTGGTTTCATTTCCTTTGGAGTTATACCCAGAAGTGGAATTGTTGGATAATATGTTAGTTCTAGTTTTAATTTTTTGAGGAAACTCCATACTATTTCCATAATGGTTGACCAATTTACATTCCCATCAACAGTGCATAAGAATTCCCTTTTCTCTATGAAAAGGGAACTCTTTTACCAACTCTTGTTATCACTTGTTTTGATGATAGCCATTCTAACAGGTGATAACTCTTTATGGTTTGGATTTACAGTTTCCTGATGATTAGTAATGTTAAGAATCTTTTCATGTACCTGTTGGCCATTTGCATATCCTCTTTGGAAGAATGTTTATCCAAATCTTCTGCTCATTTTTTAATTGGATTTTCTTCTTGCTATTGAATTAAATTTGTTATATATTTTCAATATTACCCCTTATCAGACAGATGATATGCAAATATTTTCTGTAGGTTGCCATTCTATAGGTTGCCTTTTCATTTCATGTTTCTTTTGCTGGTCAGAAGTTTTTTAGTTTTATGAAGTCCCATTTGTCTATTTTGCTTTTGCTATTTGTACTTTTGTAGTCATATTAAAAAAAACTGTTGCCAATAGGTGCCAGAGAGTATTGCTCTATATTTTCTTCTAGTAGTTTTATAGCTTTGTATTGTACATTTAAGCTTTTAATCCATTTTAAGTTGAATTTTGTGTATGGTGTGATATAGGGGTTCAATTTTGTTCTTTCACATGTGGTTTTCCAGTTTTCTGAACACTGTATATTGAATGAACTATCTTCTCCTCATGGAGTATTCTTAGCTTCCTTGTGGAATTAGTTGACCCTTTGTTGTGTTGTACTTAATTTCTCAGTCGTGTCTGATTCTTTGTGACCCCATGGACTGTAGCCTGCCAGGCTCCACTGTCCATGGGAATTTTCAGGCAAGAATACTGGAGTGAGTCACCATTTCTTTTTCTGGGGGATCTTCCTGAACCAGGGATCAAACCCATGGCTCCTGTGTCTCCCACATTGCAGGAGAATTCTTTACCTGCTGAGCCACTGGGGAAGCCATTAGTTGACCCTATGTGAGGATTTATTTCTGGACTTGTGAGTCTATTCCATGGATCTATGTGTCTATTTTTATGCCTGTATCATACTGTTTTGATCACTATGCTGTTGTTGTTGTTTCAGTTCAGTTCAGTCACTCAGTCGTATCCGACTCGTTGTGACCCCATGGACTGCAGCACGCCAAGCCTCCCTATCCATCGCCAGCTCAAAAAATTTGTTCAAACTCATGTCCATTGAGCTGGTGATGCCATCCAATCATCTCATCCTCTGTCGTCCCCGTCTCCTCCCACCTTCAATCTTTCCCAGCATCAGGGTCTTTTCCAGTGAGTCAGTTCTTCAAATCAGGTGGCCAAAGTATTGGAGTTTCAGCTTCAGCTTCAGTCCTTCCAATGAACACTCAGGACTGATCTCCTTTAGGATGGACTGGTTGGCTCTCCTTGCAGTCCAAGGGACTCTCAAGAGTCTTCTCCAACACCACAGTTCAAAAGCATCAATTCTTTGGCACTCAGCTTTCTTTATAGTCCAACTCTCAAATCCATACATGACTACTGGGAAAACCATAGCCTTGACTAGATGGACCTTTGAGTACAAAGTAATGTCTCTGCTTTTTAATGTGCTGTCAAGGTTGGTCATAACTTTATTTCCAAGGAGTAGTTCAGTTCAATTCAGTTCAGTTGCTCAGTCGTGTCCGACTCTTTGTGACCCCATGAATTGCAGCACACCAGGCCTCTCTGTCCATCACCAACTCCCAGAGTCTACCCAAACCCATGTCCATCGAGTCAGTGATGCCATCCAACCATATCGTCCTCTGTCGTCCCCTTCTCCTCCCGCCACCAATCCTACCCAGAATTAGGGTCTTTTCCAATGAGTCAACCCTTTGCATGAGGTGGCCAAAGTATTGGAGTTTCAGTTTCAGCATCAGACCTTCCAGTGAACACCCAGGACTGATCTCTTTTAGGATGGATAGATTGGATCTCCTTGCAGTCCAAGGGACTCTCAAGAGTCTTCTGCAACACCACAGTTCAAAAGCATCAATTCTTCAGCGCTCAGCTTTTTTCACCATCCAACTCTCACATCCATACACGACCACTGGAAAAACCATAGCCTTGACTAGATGGACTTTGTTGGCAAAGTAATGTCTCTGCTTTTAAATGTGCTATCTAGGTTGGCCATAACCTTCCTTCCAAGGAGTAAGTGTCTTTTAATTTCATGGCTGCAATCACCATCAGCAGTGATTCTGGAGCCCCCAAAAATAAAGTCTGACACTGTTTCCACTGTTTCCCCATCTATTTCCCATGAAGTGATGGGACCAGATGCCATGATCTTAGTTTCCCGAATGTTGAGCTTTAAGCCAACTTTTTCACTCTCCTCTTTCACCTTCATCAAGAGGCTCTTTAGTTCTTCTTCACTTTCTGCCATAAGGGTGATGTCATCCGCATATCGGAGGTTATTGATATTTCTCCCAGCAATCTTGATTCCAGCTTGTGTTTCTTCCAGCCCAGCGTTTCTCATGATGTACTCTGCATATAAGTTAAATAAGCAGGGTGACAATATACAGCCTTGACGTACTCCTTTTCCTATTTGGAACCAGTCTGTTGTTCCATTCCCCGTTCTAACTGTTGCTTCCTGACCTGCATACAGGTTTCTCAAGAGACAGGTCAAATGGTCTGGTATCCCCATCTCTTTCAGAATTTTCCACAGTTTATTGTGATCCACACAGTCAAAGGCTTTGGCATAGTCAATAAAGCAGAAATAGATGTTTTTCTGGAACTCTCTTGCTTTTTTGATGATCCAGCGGATATTGGCAATTTGATCTCTGGTTCCTCTGCCTTTTCTAAAACCAGCTTGAACATCTGGAAATTCACGGTTCACGTATTGCTGAAGCCTGGCTTGGAGAATTTTGAGCATTACTTTACTAGCATGTGAGATAAGTGCAATTGTGCAGTAGTTTGAGCATTCTTTGGCATTGCCTTTCTTTGGGATTGGAACGAAAACTGACCTTTTCCAGTCCTGTGGCCACTGCTGAGTTTTCCAAATTTGCTGGCATATCGAGTGCAGCACTTTCACAGCATCATCTTTGAGGATCTGTAATAGCTCAACTGGAATTCCATCACCTCCACTAGCTTTGTTCATAGTGATGCTTTCTAAGGCCCACTTGACTTCACATTCCAGGATGTCTGGCTCTAGGTGAGTGATCACACCATCATGATTATCTGGGTCGTGAAGATGTTTTTTGTACAGTTCTTCTGTGTATTCTTGCCACCTTTTCTTAGTATCTTCTGCTTCTGTTAGGTCCATACCATTTCTGTCCTTTATTGAGCCTATCTTTGCATGATATGTTCCTTTGGTATCTCTAATACTTTGGTATCTCTAACCCCCCGCCCCCCGGCCCGGCCTAGCCCCTGTCGACCGCCGCCCCCCGGCCCCCGGCCCGGCCTAGCCCCTCTCGACGACCGCCCCCCTGCCCTCGACCCGGCCTAGCCCGACCCTGCCGCCCCCGGCCCCCGGCCTAGCCCCTCTCGACCGCCGCCCCCGGCCCGGCCTACCCGGCCCGGCCCCCGGGCCCACCTAGCCCCTCTCGACCGCCGCCGCCCCCGGCCCCCGGCCCGGCCTAGCCCCTCTCGGCCGCCGCCCCCGGCCCCTGGCCGCCGCCCCCGGCCCCGGCCCCCGGCCTAGCCCCTCTCGGGCGCCGCCCCCCGGCCCCCGGCCCCCGGGCCCGGCCTAGCCCCTCTCGGGCACCGCCCCCGGCCCCCGGCCCCCGGCCCCGGCCTAGCCCCTCTCGGGCGCCGCCCCCGGCCCCCGGCCCCCGGCCCGGCCTAGCCCCTCTCGGGCGCCGCCCCCCGGCCCCCGGCCCCCGGCCCGGCCTAGCCCCTCTCGGGTCGACCCCCCGCCCCCGGCCCAGCCTAGCCCCTCGGCCGCCGCCCCCGCCCCCGGCCTGGCCTAGCCCCTCTCGGGCGCCGCCCCCGGCCCCCGGCCCCAGGCCCGGCCTAGCCCCTCTCGGGCGCCGCACCGCCCCCCGGCCCCCGGCCCGGCCTAGCCCCTGTCGACCGCCCGCCCCCGGCCCCCTGCCCCTGGCCCGGCCTAGCCCCTCTCGGCCGCCGGCCCCGGCCCCCCCCCCCCGGCCCGGCCTAGCCCCTGTCGACCGCCGCCCCCTGCCCCTGGCCCGGCCTAGCCCCTCTCGGCCGCTGCCCCCGGCTCCCGGCCCCGGCCCGGCCTAGCTCCTCTCGGCCTCACTTCTGCGCCGAGCCGTCGCAGCCGCCTCGCTTCTGCGCCGAGCCGTCGCAGCCGCCTCGCTTCTGCCAGGAGTTACTCCACATTCAAGGTCAGGAGGGGCCGTCGTGAGTAGAAACCCGTTGTCCAAGGTAAGGAGCAACAGCTGCCCTTTGCTGGAGCAGCCGTGAAGAAATACCCCATGTCCAAGGTAAGAGAAACCCAAGTAAGACGGTAAGTGTTGCGAGAGGGCATCAGAGGGCGGACACACTGAAACTAAAATTACAGAAAACTAGCTAATCTGATCACACGGACCACAGCCTTGTCTATCTCAATGAAACTAAGCCATGCCGTGTGGGGCCACCCAAGACGGATGGGTCATGGTGGAGAGATCTGACAGAATGTGGTCCACTGGAGAAGGGCATGGCAAACCCCTTCAGTATTCTTGCCTTGAGAACCCCATGAACAGTATGAAAAGGCAAAAAGATAGGACACTGAAAGATGAACTCCCCAGGTCAGTAGGTTCGCAATATGCTAATGGAGATCAGTGGAGAAATAACTCCAGAAAGAATGTTGGGATGGAGCCAAAGCAAAAACAATACCCAACTGTGGATGTGACTGGTGATAGACACAAAGTCCGATGCTGTAAAGAGCAATATTGCATAGGAACCTAGAATGTTAGGTCCATGAATCAAGGCAAATTGGAAGTGGTCAAACAGGAGATGGCAAGAGTGAACGTCGACATTCTAGGAATCAGCAAACTAAGATGGACTGGAATGGGTGAATTTAAGTCAGATGACCATTATATCTACTACTGTGGGCAAGAATCCCTTAGAAGAAATGGAGTAGCCATCATGGTCAATAAAAGAGTCCAAAAGGCAGTACTTGGATGCAATCTCAAAAACGATAGAATGATCTCTGTTCGTTTCCAAGGCAAACCATTCAATATCACAGTAATCCAAGTCTGTGCCCCGACCAGTAACGCTGAATAAGCTGAAGTTGAACAGTTCTATGAAGACCTACAAGACCTTCTAGAACTAACACCCCCAAAAGATGTCCTTTTCATTATAGGGGACTGGAATGCAAAAGTAGGAAGTCAAGAAACACCTGGTGTAACAGGAAAGTTTGGCCTTGGAATACAGAATGAAGCAGGGCAAAGGCTAATAGAGTTTTGCCGCAAGAATGCACTGGTAATAGCAAACACCCTATTCCAACAACACAAGAGAAGACTCTACACGTGGACATCACCAGATGGTCAACACCGAAATCAGATTGATTATATTCTTTGCAGCCAAAGATGGAGAAGCTCTATACAGTCAGCAAAAACAAGACCAGGAGCAGACTGTGGCTCAGATCATGAACTGCTTGTTGCCAAATTCAGACTGAAATTGAAGAAAGTAGGGAAAAACACTAGTCCATTCAGGTATGACCTAGATCAAATCCCTTATGAGTATACAGTGGAAGTGACAAATAGATTTAAGGGACTAGACCTGATAGACAGAGTGCCTGATGAACTATGGACAGAGGTTCGTGACATTGTACTGGAGACAGGGATCAAGACAATCCCCATGGAAAAGAAATGCAAAAAAGCAAAATGGCTGTCTGAGGAGGCCTTTACAGATAGCTGGGAAGAGAAGAGAAGCGAAAAGCAAAGGAGAAAAGGAAAGATATTCCCATCTGAATGCAGTTCCAAAGAATAGCAAGGAGAGATAAGAAAGCCTTCCTCAGCGATCAATGCAAAGAAAAAGAGGAAAACAACAGATTGGGAAAGACTAGAGATCTCTTCAAGAAAATTAGAGATACCAAAGGAACATTCCAAGGAGTAAGCGTCTTTCAATTTCATGGCTGCAATCACCATCTGCAGTGATTTTGGAGCCCCAAAAATAAACTCAGCCACTTTTTCCACTGTTTCCCCATCTGTTTGCCATGAAGTGATGGGACCAGATGCCATGATATTAGTTTTCTGAATGTTGAACTTTAAGCCAACTTTGTCACTCTCCTATTTCACTTTCATCAAGAGGCTCTTTAGTTCTTTTTCACTTTTTGCCATGAGAGTGGTGTCATCTGCATATCTGAGGTTATTGATATTTTTCCCGGCAATCTTAATTCTAGCTTGTGCAGCCTACCAGGCTCCTCAGTCCATGGGATTTTCCAGGCAAGAGTACTGGAGTGGGTTGCCATAAACCAGCTCTTTGAAGAGACTAAATGAAAGTCTGGAGACAACTAGATTTGACGTTCTAGTGCTTCCTTGCCTAAGAGTTTGACCCTTTTTCAACACAATTCTTTTTTCCTTTGTTAATATACTATTAATTAATTAATTACTAAGAATTGTTAATATACTATTGACTGTATTGAAAACTCCATCTGAATGTTTCAACAGAAGAAAAGAAACTATTTCAAGGTCTTCATACAATAAAAGAATGTGATAAGACCAAAATTCAATTATTATTTGAATGGATAAAAGAACCGGAATTTGCTACTATTACTTAGGCTGACCTATTCCACCATTTAGCTTTTGAGAATGACGTGTAGTAAGGTTGCAAATTTACTTACATTACTACTCAGATATGCAAAGAAACTAAGATATTTCTTTGTAACTGGTCTATCTTTCTTTAACTTCCCACTTCTAGGAGAAGAAAAAATAAACCTTCTAAGTGATATCTTAGTCTTTTCCAGTTTGGACAGAATTTTAAAGTTTTAAATCATCTCTATTGGGTAACAACTTGGTGAGTTTAAAGTCTAGGTCCTTTTCAAACATAAATCTCTATGGCCCTTCAAATTCAGTTTGCATGTTCACCAATCCTTGTGCTTTTGGCCAGGAGAATGACTAATCTTATGTTTTGTCCTGTCATCTCTTCTTGAGTTGACATTGCCCAGCCCTCTTTGCTGGGTCTTCATAACAAAGAAGTACTAAAAGAAACAGTCTACCAGTTGGGCAATATCCAAAAATGTTGTTCCTCTTCCATACTCTCAAAAATTTAGCATCTGGCAGGGCAGTGAAAGGAGTTCTTTCTGGTTTCATTTTCAGTCTAAAACTTCAGAAATGCCAGTTAAGACTACTAAAGACTTACTGCCATCCTTGACAATCTGTCATTGTTAAGTTTGGTTTTCTAATTTATAAGATATAATGAGTAAGAAGAGAAACAGTCTCTGTAGAACATATTTCAAATGGATTCGATCCAGAGGGGTTTGGAACTCAGTGGTCTCAAGCCAACACAGTGTTAAATGTTTTTTTAACAACAAATATCTGATCTGTCTTGGTTTCTTGGATTTGACGGTGGGCTTAGTGCAGCTTGAATATTGAATTCCAGCTTAACTTTGGTTAAGTGCTGATTAAATTGGAGTTTCTTAAAGGTAGTAGCAGTACTGGTGAGGTATATACTTACATGACTGCATGGCCTGAAAAAGGAGGCAAACAAACAGTAACTGATGAGGGTAAATTCCAACCTGTTTAAAATACTGGCCTTGCTCCATTAGCAGCAGAGCTATAAGCTAATGCCTGCAAAATAGAGAAAGCTAATATAGACAACAGCTCCTGCCTTTCACCTACTGTCCTAAAGCTGTACCACCTAGATCTCTCAGACTGAGAGCTGAGAACTGTGAGTTTAATGATGATTGTAAACTTAAAAAAATAAAAATAAAAAGAGGATTAGAAGGTAATTCCAACCAGAGGTACCATTTTCTTTATCTATAAATAAGAGCGATGTTTAGGATGAGCAGTATAAAATATAAATCAAAATATTCACTAGGAAAAGGTGGTCTAGAAAAGCTCCACTACCTAAATTCAAGGCTTTCTGAGAAGACACTAAAGCATGTCAAATAAATGGTATAATTTCAAAGTCCTAGAATTTAGGGAATCCCCCAGAAATCAGGGGAAAATAACAGTCTGTATATGGATATAGACCCACAAGCACACACAAAATTGTTTTTCTATAAACCAAATTCATATTTCTAGGATTAATTCTAAGGGCATGAGAAGTTTTGGGATCAGACTTCCAAAAAGTAGAAATTATCAAATACCTATGCTAATAAGAACACACTAAAGAAATGCTTTCATGTGTCTAAAGATGAGAGTTGATTTTTGTAAGAGTGCAAATATCAGGTCAGAGTACCCATAACAATTAAAGATAAATACTGAAAGAATTTCTACTTTCATCATTTCATCCTACAGTGATAGAATACTGAATACTTTTTAGAGAATGCATAGTTGCTATAAGCAGCTTATATTTACAAAGGAATATTCCCAGATTTCTAAGATATTCAATGACCAGTGTTAGGAGTTGGGCACGGCAAGCGAAGTGGAGGAAGTTCAGAGGATAATCATAGCTCAGTGTTCCACCAACCCCATCCTCTTTAGCATCTTGAGATGTGTAGGAAGACATGGGGGAAGACCTTGAATCTGTTGCTGTTTTGGTGGATTATGTAACTCCTGCCAATCATTGGCTAATTCCACTTTTCATTATCTACAGGACTGCCATCTTTGGCTGCCTAGGGGCAGTAGTCTGTCAAAACAAGGAGAGAGAGCACAGAGTGATATCTGTTTCTAGCTATATTCTGTCTAGGGGTGACATCTAATAGTCTATCCACAAAATATATCTCCCAGCCCTAAAATAGGTTAGGACTGATAAGTTTGGGGACCATGCATATAGAGTGTTTTTAGAAGTGTGTATTGAAAACAATTTACTATGTACTCAGCACAGATAACATAGGAAAAGCTTGGGTGGCCATGTGAGTCCATGGGGTCCCAAAGAGTCAGATGTGACTGAGCAACTTTCACTGATAAAGTGCAGCCACAAAGATGTACTTCTCTTCAGGCCCTTTTCCAAGGTCATTGATATTATCTCCAGGGAGCTATTCATAGTCATTTGGGAACTCTCAGGAGGATAGTGTCTACTCGAAGGGAGGGATGGATGAGCGCTTTGAGACGTCTCTCAAGTTGAGTCTATTATAGCTGTCAATTGTGTCCCCATATGCAATTTGTCACTTTTTCAGTCAGGAGTAGAGAGAGGTACAGTGTCCTGACTATAAGTTGAAGGAAATCTTGAAAGAAACAAGGGCTCTGGCCTGAAATTCTCAGGATTTTATCCAAGGGCATCCACATGTTGGTATGAAAATAGAATAATGCAAATCATGAATTGGGGTTATTTGCTGAACTGTAGGTTACCGTGTGCTGAAAAAGGTCAGTAGAAACAATTAGGGTTGCCTGCATGAGAGTATTGTAAGATGATGACATTGGCTATATTGGCAGGGAAAGGAGTTTAGAAGAAATCCAGGAAATGACTTTTTTCCCCCTCCAGAATGCAGAGGACATAAATACCAAACTGTAAGACTCTTCAGTGGGTTATGAACACATTATGACATAGAGGTTCTGTACATTATAAGTGCCATCAATAAGGTGAAAGGATCCATTAGATTAAAACAGGCAGCACCTATTAGGTATACTATTAGAAAGATCCTGGAAGGCAGATCAATGCCTAGCCAGTAGTTATCAAATTTTAATGGGCATTAGAATCATCAACCTGAGGGATTATTAAAACATATTTCTGGGCACCACCCTTAGAGGTTCTGTTTCAGCAGTCAGGGAGGGATCTTGAGAACTTGTGTATTTTACAAGTTCACAGGTGATGCAGTGCCTGACTCTCCATGAACCACAACTTGATAACCCCTAGTCCGGATTCTTGCACCACTAGTTAGCTGAATGGCCTTAAATAAGTTATAAATTTTCTGTACTTCATTTTCCACACTATTTTTTTAAGAAGAAAAGAAATCAATAAAATCTATTCAATCTCACAAGTTTTATGTACTATACAACTATATTCATATTAAAGATTTTCTTGGTAAGAGCATAGGAAATGACCATTGATGAGCTCTCAGCAATTTCCTAGTACAGATTTCATCCTCATAGCCACTGTCAAGTACACTTTTACAATGTGTGTATAGAAAATGTAACATAAACAATGTTCAAACTCAGCCTCAGTTCAGTTCAGTTCAGTGGCTCGCTTGTGTCTGACTCTTTGTGACCCCATGGACTGCAGCACACAGTCCTGTCCTGATGGCTTCCCTGTTCATCACCAGCTCCCGGAGCTTGCTCAAACTCATGTCCAACTCAGCCAATACATCTTAAAGCACTGGTGGCTCAGATGGTAAAAAATATGTCTGCAAAGCAGGAGACCTGGGTTTGCTCCCCAGGTCAGGAAGATCCCCTGGAGAAGGAAATGGCAGCCCACTCCAGTACTCTTGCCTGGAGAATCCCATGGACAGAGGAGTCTGGCGGGCTACAGTCCATGGGGTTGCAGAGTTGGACATGACTGAGGGACTAAAAATTCACTTTTCCTTACACTATGCTACATTATTTCCTGGATTTAGAATACTATACTTTGAATTGCATATCTGTGTTTTTATCAGCTTTCTTGAAATGAGTACTTTAGAAGTCATTTCCACCACTGATTCTTCCTTTTATTAGAAAAAAGTGTTTATATTTACAAAAAAGTAACTTGAGTACTCATAGTTCCACCAGATGGAGTAGCCTCATTCTTCCCACATGGTCACTCTTTCATGTGAAAGCCCTGGAGATAAGACAACAAACAGGAATGAGTTTCTGAAAGGAGGAAAAGAGAAGACAGGCTGCTTAACGACCTTGAGTTCAAAGTTGAGCAGTGGCAGGGTGAGGAATTTCCTGGGTTTCTAAATTGCCTCCCATATATCCCGGACAAGGTATTGCAGTATTCCCCAATTTTAACCTCCAACAATTCCGGACGAGAAATGCTCCAAGAACAGAGGCCAACACCAAGATTATTCAGATGTTGAAATTATCTAAGGATTTTTTAAAAAGCTATAATAAAAATGTTTCAATAAGTAATTATAAAATCTCTAAAAAAGTTAAAAAATAGAGATTCTGAGTCAATAAATGCAATTTTTAAAAAAGAACCAAACGGAAATTATAGAACAGGAAAACATAATAACAGGAAACAAACAATGGCCTACTGTTTAATTCAATAGTAGAATGGAAATGACACAGGATAGAATGATTGAAATTGAGACTAGAACAATAAATTCACCCTATCTGAAGAACAGAAAATACACTGAAAATGAATAGAGTTTCAGGAACCTGCAGTAAAAAAGCAAAAGAGTTAACATTTGTATAATTTTAATCCCAGAAGAAAGCAATAGAGTGAGGTTGAAAAATATTCAAAGAAATAATGGCTGAAAGTTTCCCCAATTTGGTGGAAGCTACAAACTTACAGATACAAATAGCTAAGTAAACCCCAAGTATGATAAACACAAAATATCCATGCCAGTGCACATCATAATTAAATTTAGGAATTCTAAGGATAAAGAAATTTATGAAATTATCCAATGAGAAACAATGTAGCAATTATAGGACAACACTGATTATCTGAAACCGTGGAAGTGGCACAATATTTGTGAAATACTGATGGAAAATTCGAAAGGAAGTGTCAAAGGAAATGAAAAAAAAAAGACACCAAACCAAACAAAAACAAGTAAATACAGGGAACAGAGTAATAGTTACCAGAGGCAAAGGGATAGGAGTGCCAAAGAGGAGGAAAACTGGGTACAAAATGGGTACAAAATGTCAATTGTACGGTGATGGCTGGGGCTTCCCCAGTGGTTCAGCGGTAAAAAAAAAAAAATCCACCTGCCTGGCAGGGGATGCAGGAGACAAGAGTTCAATCCCTGGGTTGGGAAGATCACCTGGGGCGGGGCATGGCAACTCCTTCAGTATTCCTGACTGGAGAATCCATCCCATGGATAGAGAAGCCACATAGAGGCCATAGAGTCACAAAGAGTCGGACATGGCTGAAGCTACTGAGCACATGGTGATGGATGGAAACTAAAATTTTAATGGTGAGCAGGCTATATTGTATACAGAAGTAGAAATATTAAGTTTTACAGTTTTTCCAGTAGTCATGTATGGATGTGAGAGTTGGACTATAAAGAAAGCTGAGTGCCAAAGAATTGATGCTTTTGAACTGTGGTGCTGGAGAAGACTCTTGAGAGTCCCTTGGACTGTAAGGAGATCCAACCAGTCCATCCTAAAGAACAGTCCTAAGTGTTCATTGGAAGGACTGATGTTGAAGCTGAAACTTCAATACTTTGGCCACCTGATGTGAAGAGTTGACTTATTTGAAAAGACCCTGATGCTGGGAAAGATTGGGGGCAGGAGGAGAAGGGGATGATAGAGGATGAGATGGTTGGATGGCATCACTGACTCAATAGACATGAGTTTGGGTAAACTCCGGGAGTTGGTGGTGGACAGGGAGGCCTGGTGTGCTGTGGTTCATGGGGTTGCAAAGAGTTGGACATGACTGAGTGACTGGACTGAACTGAACTGAACATGTGAAACCTTCATAGTATTATAAACTGGTATTACTTCAATAAATATATATATATATATATGTACGTGTATATATATATTTTAAAAATGATAAGAACAAACATCAGTAGTAGAATTGAAACAGGAAAGAATTGAAGCAGTAGAGAAAATCAAGGGACTTTCCTGGGGGCCCAGAAGTTAAGACTCCATGCTTCCACTGCAAGGGGTGGTGTGGATTGATCCATGGTCAGGAACTAAGATCCTACATGCCACAGGGCTGGAAACTTTTTTTAAAAGCTCCTTTAAAAAAATCAGTAAGATGGATAAACCTTTAGGAAGACTAACAAAGATAAAAATAAAAGAGAAGACACAAATTACCAATATCAGGAAAAAATCGGGAGCTATGAGTACACATCCTGAAGCCATTAGAAAAACAGTGGAATACTACACACTACACACTACAAACAAGTTTGACAATTTAGAAGAAAAGAACCAATTCCATAAAAACTGCTAACTACCAAACTTCTACTAAGATGAAATAGATAACTTGAACAGACCTATAGCTATTAAAGAAGTAATATTTATAATCTAAAACCTCCTGAAAGGCAATCTCCAGGTCTGGGTGATTTCACTGGTGATTTTTACTGAATATCTAAAAGAGAATCAACACTAATTTTATATAATCTTTTCCAGAAAATGGAAGAGAGAGAGAACACTTTTTGAATCATTTTATGAGGTTAGTAATATCATGAGATCAAAACTAGACAAAGACAGTATCACACACACACACACACACAAACCCTACAGTCCAATTTCTCTCATAAATTTAGACAGAAAAATCTTCAGTGAGATATTAGCAAATCATATCTGGCAATGTATAAAAAGAATTATTCATCATAACTTAGTGGGATTTATTCCAAATATGTAAGGCTAATTCAACATTTGCAAATCAATCATATGATCATATCAATTGGCACAGAAACAGCGTTTGGCAAAAACTCAACATCTATTAATGAGGAAAACCTCTCAGCAAGCTAAGAACAGAAAGGAACTTTCAGATGATAAAGAACATCTACATAAAGCATAGCTAGTATAGCTAGTAGTGGAAAACTGAATGCTTTATCTCTAAGATCTTGAATAATACAAGGTTGTCCACCATCACCCCTCTTATTCAATAAACTACTAGAAGTTCTAGTGATGGTGATAAGGCAAGAAAGAGAAAAAAAAAAGACACACAAATTGGAAAGGAAGGAATAACACGATCTCTATTTGAGGATGACATGATTACAAATAGGTCAGTTAGAAAATCCCAAAGAAACAAGAAAACAACAAAAATAGAATAAGTGAGTTCAGCAAGGTTACAAGAAGCAAGAACAACAGACAAAAATCAATCACATTTCTAAATACTAAAAATGTACTTGTGAAAGCCAAAATTAGAAGCACAGTGTCATTTATAGAAATTTCCCCCAAATGAAATACTTAAGGATAAAATTAGCAGAATATATACAAAATCTGTATGCTAAGAATTATAAAAGTCCTGAAAAGACCCCCAAAAAAGATCTAAATAGTGGATACATAGGCTGTATTCATGGATTGGAAGACACAAATAGTAAAGATGTGAATTTCCCCAAATGTACATGCAATTTCTGTTAAAAACCCACTAAAAATGTGTAGATATAGATTAGCTTGTTCTAACATTTATATAGAGAAATACAACCCTAGAATGACTAAAATGATCTTGGAAAAAAAGGGAAGATTCATTTTATTCAGCATTAAGGTAACAGCAATAAGACAATGTGAGAAAGGCATAGACATACAGATCTCTGCAGTGCAACAACACACCGAACCCAAAGTCATGCGTAAAACGTACCCAGATGAATTCTGACAGAGAGACAAAAGAGTACATTCAATGGAAGAAAGGTAGCCTTTATGACAAATAGTACTGAAATAGTTGTGTGTGCATAGAGGGGAAAACAAAACAAAACACAACAACCTTGACTTAAGCTTCATACCTTGTAAAAGTTAATTCAAAATGGACCATGGACATGTTGTAAAACCATACAACTCTTAGAAAACAAGTAGAAAAATTTGGGGATCTAGGGCTACCCAACTGAATCTTTATAGACTTGATGTCTAAAGCAGTCTCTCTAAATGGAAGACTTAGTAAACTGAATCTCTTAAAAATTTAAAATGGTGCCTTGTAAAAACCCTGCTTAAGAGGATGAGAAGACTTGGAGGAAACAGTTGCAAATTTCTTATGCAACAAAAATCTTATAGCTAGAATAATAAACAATTCTAAAAACTAAATATTAAAAAACAAAATAACTGGAAAATTGGCAAACTACACAAACAGACATTCGGCTGATGCAAACAAGCACAGGAAAAGATATTCAATATGCTTAGCTGTTAGTTAAATGCAAATTAAAATCACAATGAGATATTTCTACACACATAAGAATGACTAAAGTAAATATAACAACACCACTAAATAATTGCCAGCAATAATATTAAGAAACTATATCAAACACCTATTGCTGGCGGAAATGCAAAACAGTGCCAGGCGAACTACAATGAAGCAAACAGTTTAAATACTCAAGATTCTTATACTATATAGTTTTGCCATTTAATATTTCAGTTTTGATATGAATAGAAACTGCCTCCTCTCCATCACATAACCTCATCAACTCACATTTTTCAGAGCATCAACTAAAGCGCTTCAAATAAAGTCATACCACAACCTAAAAATAATATGTATCCTAACAAAAATATGCATTTATTTCCTCAACCATCTCTGCAGGAGAGGAAAGCCTCCCCCTTCCTTGAGAGAATCTAGCATTGCTAGATTCTACTCTTTCCTGTCCTCTTAGGAGCCCTGCTCTATCAATTACCCTCTATCTCTGGTATTTTTAATTTCTCCCCCTCTAATAGGTTTTCCCCTACAAGCTGTGCATTTGCTGAAACCTCTCCCTAAATTCTGTACCCTCTGCCAGTTACTCTCTTCTTTTCTTTTCTGTCAAGCCCAGCAAAAGAATGGTTTGCTTTCACTGTCGCACTTTTCTCATTTTAAATTAACTCCTTAACTCACCACAGTCTGTTTTCTGCCTCCCAACACTTGACTGAAACTGTTGCCACCAAGGTCACCTATAATCTCTGAGTTGCTAAATCCAACTCTCCGTTCTTATCTTATTTAACATTTAACACTTACTTAACAGCAGAATGTGACCCATGACCATGGTCTCTTTTCCCTTGGCATTTTTGATCCCTATCCCTCCTGGTTTTACTCTGCCCTCTTTGGCCCATTCTTTCTTTGTCTCCTTCAAAGGTATCTTTTTCTCTTTTTTCCCTTAAATATTGGTATTTCCCAGAATTATAATACACATTTCTTGCTCTCCATATTTTATATTCCACTTCCTTCTCCCCTTTGCTGATGGTTTGCAGATCTATCTCTCTAGATAGATATCTCTTGGACTATAAACCTGTATGCCATTTGATGTTACTTAAGCATCTCAAACTCAAAATCTCCAAAGTGAGTTTATCAGTCTACAAACTGTTCTTCTTCTTATGTTCCTCATTTTACTATTCATACCACTACTCTTTCCAAACAACTTAGAAGCAATACAAGACATTTTTTTCTCTCTTACCACTAAATCATGTTGATACAAGTCCCTTAATATATTTTGGACTTTTATCTCTTCATCTCTAATATTACTTTCTTAATTTAAACCATTGCTTTCTTACAGTTTAGCTCTTTCTTCCTTAGTTTAGCCTTACCATTTTCTAATGCTCATACTTCACAGTGTTTCTAGTATTACTTTTCTATAATGAAACTTTAACCAAGTCACTTTCCTGTTTTAAATCTTTAAATCGTCATGTTCTTTATTATAAAACCCAAGCTACTTAGTAAGTAAAGCATACCAGGACCTCCATAATCCTCTTCTGCTTATTCTTGTACTACTTAGGAACAATTTTCACTATAAGTAACAGGAAGTCTGAATTAATAAGACTATAAGATGCAGATATGTTTTATTCATATAAGAAATCTGATGGTAAGCAGTGGTGAAGCCACTCAGATATGTCATCTAATATTTATGATATTTTTGTTTCTCATCATCTATGGTATGTTGTTTTATGGTCCCATGGTCTCAAAAAGAATAGTTTCAGTTGTCTTATCTGTATTAAAGGGTGAAAGAAAATGGAGACAGTGGTGCTAGCTACACCTGATGATCTTATTAGGAAGAAGAAATGCAATCCTTGAAGTCCTTAGAATACTTTCACTTGCTTTTCCTTGGCTTTAAAGGAAATCACTTGACCCTTGCTACCACAGTTTCATCACCTGGAAACCCAACTCAAAAATCTGTTTTCTATTTTCTGTATAATTGAGGTTAAAATTCCATGTCCAACAGCATGGTTGTCAGTCTCTAGATCCTTCCAGTACAGCATTTCATCAACTGAAGGTTTCAGTTCCTTACCCTCAGAATCTCATAATCTTCAAAATGCTGTTATAATCTTAGTCTTCATACTGTCCTGGCTATGAGTGCTGGAAAAGACTCTTAAAAGTCCTGTGGACTGCAAGGAGATCAAACCAGTCAATCCGAAAGGAAATCAACCCTAAAAATCCATTGGAAGGACTGATGCTGAAGCTGAAACTCCAATACTTTGGCCACCGGATGTGAAGAGCTGACTCACTAGAAAAGACCCTGTTGCTGGGAAAGATTGAAAGTAAAAGGAGAAGGGAACAACAGAGGATGAGATGATTGGATGGTATCACCGACTCGATGGGCATGAGTTTGAGCAAACTTCAGGAGATAGTGAAGGACAGGGAAGCCTGGTGTGCTGCAGCCCATGGGGTCACAAAGAGTTGGACATGACTTAGCAACTGAACAACAATATGAATCTTAATTTATTGATGAGACTGTAGCTCTCAAATAGCGGGAACCATAGCTCAAACAATTTGAAAGGACAGAAGAAAAGTAATTACTCTGATTTTTCTTTCAGACTAGAATTTTTCTTTTAAACTAGAACTTCCTCTCATTGTTTGTTCCCAGCAAGACAATTCATCATCTTCCAGCCCCAGTTTCAATGTCACCTCTTCTGTGAAGCGTTCCTTGACAACTCCCCTCCCCAAGATGACTCCCTCCAGTTTTCCACAACGCTGGGTTCCTATCTCTCTTTTAGAAACTGTAGTCCGGCGTCAAAGTCCTGAGTCAGTTTATCCGTCCGTTCATATATCAAATAATTAGTTATCACCTGGCCCATGTCAGGTACTGTGCTCATAGGTGCTGGGCACATGACAGTGAACAATATAATTCTTTGCCTTATGAAGTTTAACTCATATAAGAATGATGAAAATAGATAATAGGTACTCGAGTGTTTCACCTTGTATCAAGCACCCTGATAAGCCCTTTACATCCGTCTCTTGCTTAATCTTCACAATATTTCGCGAGAACACTATTACTGTTTCCTATTTTGCAAAGGGGGAAACTTCCAACTGGAATGTAAATTCCACGAGGGCAGAAAACTTGTCTGCCACGTTCACAGCTATCCCAGTGCCTGGCCCATGACAGTGCTCTGTAAATGCCAGCAGGTGTTGTAAGGTTAGTACACACCTAGTGAGGCAGAGCAAGGATCTACTTGGCCCCACACTGGGTTCCACACTGCGCCTCGAGTTTCCTGTTTAATCTCCAAGGGCTTGGCAGTATCAAGAACTGAGCAGGACCTAGTCACAGTCTGGTGAATGAAATGATGGATGGGCATATGGATGGGGGCAAGCACCATTTTCTAGGATGATTTCAGGAATCTTCCTCACCTGGATCCGATCATTTTTCAAGCATTACCTTCCTCCCCACCCTACCCCAAAGAGAGGTCAGGAGGCCATCTTTACTGGAGACGGCGAGACCGGACGTCCGGTCAGCAACATTCCAAGGCCCTCCACTTCTGGTTGTTACTCCTTACCTCGGTGTCACCCTTTCCTCTCTCTTTCTACTCAGCTGCCCCCTTCCTGTTATCCTTCCTCAGAGGTCCCTCTCTACCCCCAGGGCACTTGGGACGCGCGTGTGTGCACACGCACTCACACTCACCTGACAGGCTAAGGGGCGGAGCATGGGACCATCTGCAGTGGGAACCTCATCCCACAGAAGGACCCACCCTCCCTGCCCAGCTGACTCGGGGTCTCACCTCCTTCGATTTCTAGATAACTAATCCCATCTTGTTTCCTAAGGCTCACCTCTCTACTGATTAAGGGGGAAGAAAATTAACTAAAAATCTAATAAGTAATTTAAACAGCCCTTTCAAATAATACTCAACACTTCATTTGGCTAAGAATACCCAGTATCCCAGGGAAAAACCTGTACACCCGCTTCTCACTCTAAGATGATGTCTTGGTTGGTGGGGTAACTTGCATTCCTGTTATAACTTATAACCTGCCTCCTGGTACTTGTTTGGGCTCAACAGCCCTGCTGGCTGACTTGGACTCAACCAGTTCTTGTTGATACAATAGACCTGTCTAGAATTTGAGATCACATTGGTTCCAGCTCTTCAATATGGGGATAAAGATACCTTATTCTTACTCCCATGAGCCTCTCAGGCAAACTTCACAACCAGACTCATGGCTAATTTTGGAAACAAGGATGGCTCAAGAGGCAGCATTTCAGAGTCTTTCTTTGACCATGCTGACCAGCCAAATTGACCTTGTCTAAGATAGTCTTCAAAGGGACTTCTTCTCAGACTCTCAAGAAGTGAAAGGATGAATGTATGGGATTCCTTTCTACCCTAAACATGACTTTCACTTTCATATAGCCCAGAGAAGAAAACATCAGTGCACTTTATTTATGATCCTTCGCATTCCTATTTCTTTTTTCTTCCAGCTTCCTTCTAATCTCCAAAGTTGGAAAAGACAGGCTTTTCTTTCCTTATCCTTCTTTTCTCATACTTCAGCTAAGCCTTAGGGGTGACCAGCAAGCTCTCCTCTACTGGAGAACTCTATGAGCATGGGTCATGCAGACTTGGTTATTAGATAAAGTGGAAAATAAACAAATCTGGAAAATTGTCTTTCAAGCTAACAGCCTGTTTACTGCTTAATTCTATTTTGACTTTCAAAAATGTGGATACACCTCTCTATTCCTATTTTCCTCCTGTAGAAACCCAGAGAGATGGATGCCTTAGGCCAAGAGAGAGAAGGTCATGTACCCAGGACAGAACAAAAAGGAAAATCACATTAAAAATTTTAAACTATTATCCTTGTTAGAAAGGATTCAAACATATAGTATACAGTTTCCTAGTCCCACTTTTAAGATTGAAATTTTCCACATCATACTTAACTCTAAAAACACTCTCTATTTCATGCCCATTATTCAAAATCATCTCCTCTCTCAAATCCCTCCTTAAAACGTCTCTGAAACCTTTTATAAGAAGGAAGCCTGAAGGTCTTTTCTTAAAAGACAAGAAAGCAGGTTGAATTTAAATAAAAGCCAGAATAAGATAGACCAAGCACATGGGAAGAAAAAAATTAATAAGCTCACCTCTTTCAAGTAGCTTTTTTCATTGAGTTTTTACATTTTAACTCCTTGTTTTATTTTTATCTCTAGTGTAAAAATATTCTTCATGGATTGTAATGCTTTTCATTTTGAAATATATCAAATTCATTTCAACCTCTTCTAATAATGGTGGTAAATTTAAAATAAAGTAGCAGTAAATGTCACATTGAAATTCCTTCTTACTAAAATAGAGATAATAATGCCTTTTCCCAGACCTTCTCAAGGAATCTATAAGGATAAAATGGATAAAGTTTTAGGATGATTTAAGCTTATTAGGGAAACAATAGGAAGTATAATAATTCCCATCTCTTCAGAGTTCACACTTACTTGAAGTATTTTCTAATTTACCATAGTTGTAGGCTATTGGGCTTTCTCTTGAATTCACAGATATTTTATACGTGTATGTAATGAAGTAAGATAAATTGTTTAGGTTATACATAGGTTTATTAAATAGTTAATAGCATACAAGCAGAAAGTGAGGCAAATGATTACAAAATTAAAGACTTTATGGTTTCTGAAATATTAATATTTATTGCAGACAAAATTATATTTGTGTAAAAATGTAATTTATGCAATATTCTGATTTGTCCTCATATTAATTTTTAATAAAAAATTCTATTATCCAGAAGTAAATATTCTATGTCACTGATGTGGAAGATACTACACCCTCAACAGTACTCCATGTTCCATTGTTTATAGCAGATTTATAAATCAGAGCTCTGAAAAATTACACATATTTTATAAATCCCTAAACATAAATAACATGAATATGTTAATAATATTTTCTTTCATTCCTTCTTTCTTTCTTTTGGTGTGTGTGTGTGTGTGTGTGTGTGTGTGTGTGTGTGTGTGTTTGGAGCTAGTTAACACTTGGCTTACCCAGAAGTCAGTGAAGCAGATACAGACCTGCCATTCCTTCCTCCCTGACCCCCACAAATTAGAGAAATAAAATGCTAAAAATCTGCCTCTCTTTCCCCAAATCATCTCACTTTTAGATTAAAGAACTGAATCAAATGTATAAATACTGGCATCTCCCAGGGTTGTGCTTCATCCTGAGCCTACCAGGCATAGAAAGGAGTATGCAAGCCTTTCCAAGAGTGCCTGGTGGGGCTTGTTTGGCAGGGTTCAAATTTCTGGCAAATGGTTGGCTGTGGTTCTGATGAAAATAACAGTTAAATAAACCCTAACTTATTTAGAAATATGTGTCTGACTTTTCTAACACAGCGTCTATATCTCCAACTGCTATGGAAATGTCCTCACGTCAAAAATATCAGATGACACAGTAGGGCACTGATTATTTTTCTTTTTTCCTCCTTGTCTCTCAAACCTTAGGTCTGGTGCATGCAACCTTGTGTACAGGGCTACACATCCTAAGCCTTTGTGTGAATGGTTGTTTGAGCCAGGTGAGAATGAAATAGCCATGATTTATATATTAATTCCCCTCCCCCCCACCACCAAAATAAATTCCTCAAGAGCTGGGTTGGTTTTTGGTTTGATTGTTTGCTAGTGATGTTTTATTCAGTGAGTAATGAGCTCATATGAAAAATTTTAAATATAATAATATCTTGTTAACCCCTGCACGTACTCTGTCTTTCTCTCTTCCTACTCTCCCTCTCATTGCTCCGTGATGGACAACCTGCTCTGCTTCTCATGTCCCTACTCTTGCGCTTGCTAGTCCTTCTATCTAGAATATTCCTCCTTCACATTACATCGTTCAGGACTCTACTCAAATATCACCAGCCTGTCACCCACAAAGGTCATTAACAACTCCCGGGAAATAAAAGAGAATCTGGGGAATATATTCTCACCTCTTTCTTTCTTTTCCTTTGTGCCTAGTCTAGTGTCGTTTGCTCACAGGTAACCATGTGCCAAAGCCTCACACCTGGCGCTTCAGACCAGAGTTCCTCCTGCAAAATGGCTGCCTCCATATCTCAGCGTGGCGGGCCATATGCAGACGCTCTGCGCCCAGCACTGCGATTCAAGATGGCAGCGGCAGGGCATGTGCAGAGACGCTGTGCCTGGCACTGCAAGCTGGAACATGAGCAGCATGCATACACAAGGCCTGCCAGGCCTCCGCTCTTTTCCCACTGACAAGATCCCTGTGAAGCTGTTCTGCTGACTCACGGCCTGTCTGGAAGAGCATGGACTCCAGAACTCCAGCGAGTGAGTGAGTGAAAGTCGCTCAGCTATGTCCGACTCTGCGACCCCATAGACTCCAGCCCACCTGGCTCTCCTCTTCCTGGAGGAGAGGAATTCTTCAGGCAAGAATACTGGAGTGGGTTGCCATTTCCTTCTCCAGGTGTCTTCCCAACCCAGGGATCAAACCTGTGTCTCCTGCATCTCCTACACTGTAGGCAGATTCTTTACTGTCTGAACTACCAGGCAAGTCCACTGAAGGATAACTCTCCTTTGCTTCTGAACTGGATGTAGCTTAGTCTATTGACTCCAACAACACCAGGAAGAAGGACCCTTGCTGGAGACTGACTTGGGAAGGTAGGTAACAAATTCAGAGTGCTCTTCCTCAACTGGCCTGTCTTTGTCCACCTCTGACACTGTTTATTTTTCTTCATAGCATTTATTGTTTACGCTGTATTTGCATAGCTTTTAGCATGCTCTTCTACTTCCATGAAAATGTGACTTCTATGAGGACAGGGACTTTGTCTAATTCATTGCTGTGTCCCTTATGAATACTGTAGGTGTTTCATAAGTTATTTCTGATGAATACATTATTTTTCATTTTTATGGTAAAGATGTACTGGGTTTGGATCTTACAGAGAACTGGGAGCCCTGTGAGAATGCAAAAACAGTAATTAGGGCATTGTATACAGTTTAAAAATGGCTATTAAATATCACAAAGAAGGAAAAGGTCAGAGATTTTCCCCATTATGCTAGTTTTACATGTATTGTAGTTTATTATTATTTTTTTTAATGTGAAAGTGTTGGATGAGTTATAGGATGAACCTAATTTGTACTGAATTCAACTTATTAGGAAAAACTTTAAAGCAAATATCTAATGCACCCAACAGGACATTTTAGTTTTGAATTATCATAGTTTAAAAATATTTCTGTAAATTACAGTTTCATTCTTTCCAAAGCCTTGAAATATTTACCCCTCTAAGATGGTACAAAGATATGTGGGTTGCCATTTCCTTCTCTAGGGGATTTTCCCTTCCCAGGGATCTAATCTGTGTCTCCTGCATCTCCTTCATTGGCAGGCAGATTCTTTACAACTGAATCACCTGAGAAGAGCACTAGTGATATATTCTGGACTGAGCCTTATGTCTACTGGTGTGTAAATGGTGTAGAATGGTTAGTGGCACAAATGGAGGGAGATGTTATAATTACTGCCATGGAGTTTTCCTGGCAAACACATGTTAATAATTCATCACCACAATGCTTAGAAGCCCTTTACTTTAGTAGTTGTCTCCTTATTCTCACTTCTTTGTGGACATAAATCATTTTATAGGTTAACATTTCAGAAACAAAGACCAGAGTCTTTTCTCACTGAAGAGAACACTCATACTCAGAAGATTTCCATCAGTTCTCAGTGTTTCCTCTTAGAAGTTTTTTTTTTTTTTTTTTTCATTTCTACAGCAGTTCATATAAGCTGCTACATTATTGTCTTTCTGGAACATTTATTGTGGAGTTCTGTTTCTCCCAAGCTCTTAGAAAATGCCTTTTTGATGATCATTAAGCTGTGATTACTTGACATGCTAAGATTTAGAGGATATGTTCAAGCAGGTTATCATCAAGCATTCTCTATTTTTCAAGTGTTCTTGTATTTGTCAGTTCAAGCTTATTCAGAAAATGCAAATACCTCAATGAGATGTATTTCTTATATTTGCAAGGAAATATCCAATGCAGAGTGCTACTCACACATGTGCAACCACATAGCATATACAGACCTGGATAATTGATTATAGGTATCAGTGATAACTATGTTTAAGTTTTTAAATCTGAAGGCAATGTATCCCTAGTAGAAAAATCATTGAAAAATAGAAAAACCCAGAATAGCACCAACTTCATGAATTATTGTTAGCAGGTTATTGTATTTCCTTCCAGTAATTTGTCCGATGCATTTTTATCAGCATATATGTAATTTCATACCTGGTCTTTAATCACTTAGCATCACATCATAAGCACTTTTCATGTTTTTTGCACAGTGTTTTAACCATCATTTTGTTTCTGGAGTAATATCACATCAGGAAAATGTACTTCACTTTCCTCTATTGGATATCCAGATAATTCCAATATCATGCCATTACAAATAGTGCAGATATTAATATCTTCATCCTTGAAGATTTTTTCCTACACTTTGGATTCCTATTTCTTTAGGGTAGATTCCCAGATAAGGTATTATCTGGTCCCTAGTTAGACACATGATTAGTACTGATAAATATTACTAAGTAACTCCAAGATGTAACGACATCTGTACTGTTTATGTGCCAGTTCCATGACACTTTTTGGTCATGCTGATTATTATCATTACAGTGTGAAGTGAAAGTCACTCAGTCATGTTCGACTCTTTACGACCCCATGGTCTATATAGTGGAACATGGAATTCTCCAGGCCAGAATACTGGAGTGGGTAGCTGTTCCCTTCTCCAGGGGATATTCCCAACCCAGGAATTGAACCCAGGTCTCCCACATTGTAGGCGGATTCATTACCAGCTGAGCCATCAGGGAAGCCCAAGAATACTGGAGTGGGTAGCCTATCACTTCTCCTTCTTCCCGACCCAGGAACTGAACCAGGGTCTCCTGCATTGCAGGTGGGTTCTTCACCAGCTGAGCTACCAGGGAAGCCACTATCATCACACCTTACATACTAATTTATAATTCTAAGGACATAAGCAAAGGACATGTCAGATGCACAAAGAAACTAGAGACCAAATATATGAAGAGATGTTCAGTGTTATCATTTCTTTAACTACCTAAAGAAATTTAAAGAAATGATAAGTAAAGAAATTTAAATTAAATTATCATTACTTTAAATTTAAATTTAAGTAGTTAAAGATATGATAAGACTGAACATCTCTTCATATATTTGGTGTCTAGTTTCTTTGTGCATCTGACTTGTCCTTTGCTTATGTTCTTAGAATTGTTGCATTGACTACATTGCACATATACTGTTGTTTCCTTGGATTTCCACATTAAGATCTCTTGATGTTAAACACATTGACACTGAAGGGAATTTCTATATTCTCTTCATATTCATTAAAATAAAATATTTGTCTAGGAATTCCCCAGACCATTTTTCTATTTATATTTCTATTACTTTAAAAAAGGAAGCTTATAATATTTGAGCATTAAAATATTTTCATATAATAAAATCTTTTAATAATATTTATAACCTTAATGTATAAAATGTCCATGCTTTCCTTAAGGTTTTATCTTCTAGATACTTGCATTTAAAACACAATTTAATCTTAAATTTGTTGTTGTTCCGTCGCTAAATTGTGTTGGACTCTTTGCAATCCCATGAACTGCAGCATGGCAGGCTTTCCTGTCCATCACTGTCTCCCGGAGTGTGTTCAAACTCATGTCCATTGAGTTGGTGATGCCATCCAACTATCTCATCCTCTGTTGTCCCCTTCTCTTCCTGCCCTCAATCTTTCCCAGCATCAGGGTCTTTTCCAGTGAGTCTCTTCTTCACATCAGGTGGGGAAAATATTGGAGCTTCAGCTTCAACATCAGTCCTCCCAGTGAATATTCAGGGTTAATTTCTTTTAGGATGAACTGGTTTGATTTCCTTCACGTCCAAGAGGCACTCTTAATTTTAAATATGCACCAAGAATTGTCTCCGGTATATGATATAAACATATTTTAACCATGTTTTGAATCAATTCTTCTAACATAATTCAAGGTTTCCATCAGTTTCTCTTGCCTCTTTATCAACTGTTAACAATTTTTAACCAAAAGATCTATTCAATATTTGTTTTGTCTATCCTTTTTCTAGTGACTTTTAATTGCATATTCTGGGGCTAGACTAGCAGTCCTTTAACTATTAAAGTTTGCATTAGTTAATTTTCTCCAATTTTACATTTCTTTTCAGTATTTTCTTTTATAATTTCTCAAATTACCTCTCTCAAATACAACTTAGATTCTTTATAAAATATGTTTTACTTTTTAACAAATAAATTCCAATTGTGGAAAAAAACTTGAAGTTTTCAACAATATATTGTTTAACATTTTTATCATGGAACATATAATCTATCTGCAAGGGAGCAGATAATATATAGGTACATTTATATAATAATAAAAGAAACATAAATACACTCATCAGTCTTAGGAAACAGAACAATGACATTGCCTTCTCAACCCTCTGTCCCCTTTCTTAAATGCTTTCCTTTTTCACTAACCAGAGTTAAACATATCTTGACTTTTGTTATAGTAATTTCTTTGCCCTTCCTTACAGATTTGCTATCTAGATTTGAAATATCAAATAGTATATTTTAATTTTCACTGTTTTAAAACACTATTTGAATTTTTTTGAGTCTTGCTCTTCCTAGTCTTTGATTGGAGACATTCATTCATGAGTCTGCACATGCTGTGGTTCACTCATTTTCAGGGATGTGTACTATTCCATCTGGATAACCACTGTTTGTCCAATCTACTTTTAATGACATTTGGGTTGTTTTTTCCTTGCAAGAATTATAGATATGCTATAAATATTCTTTTGCATGTCTCCTTGGGTACACATACAAGAATTTCTCAGAAGTGTCCATCTAATAAAGGAATTGTTGGATCATAAGATATACTGAATGACTAAAGCAACTCCAAGATGAAGTTGCCATTAAATAACATGAGAAAGGTTATGGCTGAGATGGTGTTTGGGGGAAATTCAGAAGTTCAGATTTGTGTATGCTGATTTTGAGGTATTTTCAAAATGACTTCAGGAGGAAATAACAAGCAAATGTTTTGTAAATAAACCTAGAGCTTGTGAGAGAGTTTATGATACAAATTTTGGAGATGTATCAATCAGGAAGATTTAAAGGAGTTTAATAAAAAACTTTTAAAAAGAGGTTGACAATATTTTTGGAAACTAAGGGATACTTAAATATCTAAGGGACTGGTTAACAATAAACCACTGTGAACCCTAAGGCTGAAGGGAAAGGAAGAGAGAGCAGTTATCAGAATCCTGAAGAAAGACATGTTTGCCTATTTTTCTATGTACTTTATCTATCTATCTGTCTATCGATATGTCTATCTAATTTCATGGCTCATGATTTTATTTTTATTCTTTGGTGACTCCAGTTATTGATATATTTTATCTCTTTTGCATTCCTTTGCATATCTTTTGTGTGTATCACTTTCTCTTTAAAACCCATTTCTTCCTTATACTAATGCTTTATTTTCTTCACCTGATTCACACTATTTTCCATGACACCTACTGAAGTTTCCATAGTATCTATTCTCCTTTGGGATCCTTGTAATATAGCATGTATTTCCTGAAAAATTTGCCTGTTGCTTGCATTTTTTTTCTGAATTCTATTATTTCCATTTTTATATTCTTTTTTACCTGACCATCTTTTTCTCTTGAGTTTCTGTATTTTTTCATTTTGTGTTCCTGGGTAGAATTGTTTACCTTATATTTTTGCTTTGTTATTAGCTCAAATGGGGTGTTTAATCTTGCTTTTTTACCTGATTTTGGAAAAACATTTTACAAGTGAGTTTTCATCACACATAAAAGATTCGTGCTGCTTTTTTTTTTTTTTAATTTTGTATGGCTTCATTATATAGGGGCAGACCAAATTTCTTTCCTCTAACTCACATCTGAAAAGAACAAATTTTCCTAGGCAATGAAAGAATGATGTGTAAGGAATAATCAAAGCTAGTTCTCCAAGCTTAAAAAATGTGCTAGATGCTTCCCCCAACCCAGGACATTCTCCATCTTTCACAGTTCTGATCTCTCCTCAGTTTGTTGACCTGTATTGACTTTACTAATGGTCTCCCTTGAGTTTGGTTACCATTTGTATTTAGCTGAAGCAAAGCTTCTGTGGGAAACTGGAGTGAGGGAGAACACTGAGGTCAGGTTTATTATCCTGACCCCTTCTTTGTGGAGTCACATGAGTGGGTTGCTTCGTTTGTTGAAGTCACAGTTCATCTCAAGGCAGCTCTCTCAACAAGACTTTCTCATTCAGGTTCTGAAGACTGCTACTTTTTTTTTGCCCCTTCAGGCCAAAGCTGATAATGGTTTTTTTAAATAGTCTACACATTTGAAAATAGTTGCTTAATTATGCTCTCCTCAAGTTATCCATTTTGAGTAGGACCCTTGCTAATTCAAAAACTCTAATTCTCATTCTTCTAGCAAAGGATATAAAATATGGCTCTTTTTGTTAAACACTTGTACCAAGGAGATATCCTACATCCAGCCCCAAGTAACTTGTACTTCTTTAACTGTGCACTTATTTGCAATAAATGTATTTTAAGAGCATCCATAGTTCACAACCTGTTTTCTTCCAAATGCTAAGATATCCCACACATTTCAAAAAAATTCAGTTTTGCTTAAAATCATCATGCTCAATTTTTCTTATTTGCAATAAATAAATACTAATTTTACATGTGTTTGTATTTTCAACGATACTATATTTTCTCATGGAATCTAACAGCCATATAGTAAGTGAGATTTACCTTTAACATAAGGCATGGTTACAAGACCCAGTGATTGTTATATTACAGAACTTCATCCAATGAGTACATTAAAATAGTGCAGCATGGTTAAAGGGAAAAATATGAATACTTTTATGATGATGCTAGAGATTTTTTTAATGGGTGGTTTCATTTACAATGTACCATATAATTGGTTTAACACCACATTTTACTAAATGGTAGATAATATAATTGATATTGCAATTTATCAAACACATCAGAGCTTTTATTATCTTGCTATAGTTCATCCTGGCATATAAAGACATAATCTGTTAATTAACACTGTTGCGTTTTGAAATTATCCATCTTCAATCTTTTAAATATAGCAATACTCAGATGTGCTAAGAAATATTTTTAAAGTTTTACTCATTTTGTTTTTAAAACATTTTTTAGCCCCAGAGTTTTCAGAATAGATTTACTATAGAAAAAAAAAATCTGTCTGTTAAAATTAAATGTCTCAATAATTTAAAGGATAGTATTTTACCCACATCAATTCTTTAAATTTAGTCTCAGGCCAAAGTAACTAATATTGCCTTCCATTTAATTATTTCTCAAGGCATGACAAAGTACATCAAAAATATCAAGCTGAAAATTATCAATCTAATTAAAAATGCTATAAATGTAGGGTGAAGTGAAAGTGAAAGTTGCTCAGTTGTGTCTGACGCTTTGTGACCCCATGGACTGTGGTCCACCAGGCTCCTCTAGGCAAGAGTACAGGAGTGGCTAGCCATTCCCTTCTCCAGGGTGTCTTCCCCATCCAGGGATCAAACCCAGGTCTCTTGCATTGCAGGCAGATACTTTACCAGCTGAGCCATCAAGGAAGCCCATAAATGTAGGGTAGAAGTAATTTTATATCAATGGTGAGTTGTAGGTTTTTAAAAGGAAATATTCTCCTAAACTTTAGAGTTACTAGGTATAGGCCTAAGTGGTTTTGTGTGTGTGTGTGTGTGCCATGTACTGTAATTTGAAATTAAAGGTTTTTATAAATTTTGATATTTACATATGATGGAATCAGTGCAGTTCAGTCGTTCATTCGTGTCCAAACGTTGAGACCCCATGGACTGCAGCACACCAGGCTTCCCTGTCCATCACCAAATCCCAGACTCTACTCAAACTCATATCCATCACATCGGTGATGCTATCCAACCATCTCATCCTCTGTCGTCCCTTCTCTTCCCACCTTCAATGTTTCCCAGCATCAAGGTCTTTTCCAGTGAGTCAGTTCTTTGCATCAGATAGCCAAAGTATTGGAGTTTCAGCTTCAACATCAGTCTTTCCAATGATGTTCAGGACTGATTTCTTTTAGGATGGACTGATTGGATCTCATTGCAGTGCAAGGAACTCTCAAGAGCCTTCTCCAACACCACAGTTCGAAAGCATGAATTCTTTGGCACTCAGCTTTCTTTAAAGTCCAACTCTCACATCCATACATGACCACTGGAAAAACCATGGCTTTGAATAGATAGATCTTTGTCAGCAAAGTAATGTCTCTGCTTTTTAAAATTCTGTCTAGGTTGGTCATAGCTTTTCTTCCAAGGAGCAAGCGTCTTTTGATTTCATGGCTTCAATCACCATCTGCAGTGATTTTGGAGCCCCCAAAATAAAGTCTGTTACTGTTTCCATTGTTTCCCCATCTATTTGCCATAAAATGATGTGACTTAGATGCCATGATCTTAGTTTTCTGAATGTTGAGCTTTAAGCCAAGTTTTTTTACCGTCCTCTTTCACTTTCATCAAGAGGCTATTTAGTTCTTCTTCGTTTTCTGCCATAGGGGTGGTGTCGTCTGCATATCTGAGGTTATTGATATTTCCCCTGGTAATCTTGATTCCAGCTTGTGCTTCATCCAGCCCAGCATTTCTCATGATGAACTCTGCATATAAGTTAAACAAGCAGGGAGTCAATATACAGCCTTGACGTACTACTTTCCCTATTTGGAACCAGTCTATTGTTCCATGTCCAGCTGTAACTGTTGCTTCTTGACTGCATACAGATTTCTTAGGAGGCAAGTCACATGGTCTGGTATTCACATCTCTTAAAGAATTTTCCACACTTTGTTGTGACCTATACAGTCAAAGGCTTTGGCATAGTCAATAAAGCAAAAGTAGATGTATTTCTGGAACTTTCTTGCTTTTTCGATGATCCAGCGAATGTTGACAATTTGATTTCTGGTTCATCTGCCTTTTCTAAATCCAGCTTGAACATCTGGAAGTTCATGGTTCACATACTGTTGAAGCCTTGCTTGGAGAATTTTGAGAATTACTTTGCTAGCATGTGAGATGAGTACAATTGTGTGGTAGTTTGAGCATTCTTTGGCATTGCCTTTCTTTGGGATTGGAATGAAAACTGACCTTTTCCAGTCCTGTGGCCCCTGTTGAGTTTTCCAGATTTGCTGGCATATTGAGTGAGGTACTTTCACAGCATCATCTTTCAGTGTTTGAAATAGTTCAACTGGAATTCCATCACCTCCACTAGCTTTGTTGGTGGTGATGCTTCCTAAGGCCCACTTGACTTCGCATTCCTGGATGTCTGGCTCTAGGTGATTGATCACACCATTGTGATTATCTGGGTCATGAAGATCTATTTGTGTAGTTTTTCTGTGTATTCTGGCCACCTCTTCTTAATATCTTCTGCTTCTGTTAGGTCCATACCATTTCTGTCCTTTATTGTGCTCATCTTTGAATGAAATGTTCCCTTAGTATCTCTAATTTTCTTGAAGAGATCTCTAGTCTTTCCCATTTTATTGTTTTCCTCTATTTGCATTGATCACTGAGGAAGGCTTTCTTATCTCTCCTTGCTGTTCTTTGGAACTCTGCATTCAAATGGGTATATCTTTCCTTTTCTCCATTGCCTTTAGCTTCTCTTCTTTTCTGAGCTATTTGTAAGGCCTTGTCAAACAACCATTTTGCCTTTTTGCATTTCTTTTTCTTGAGGATGGTCTTGATGACTGCCTCCTATACAGTGTCACAAACTTCTATCCATATTTCTTCACGCACTCTATCAGATCTAATCCCTTGAATCTATTTATTACTTCCACTGTATAATCATAAGGGATTTGATTTAGGTCATACCTGAATGGTCTAGTGGTTTTCCCTACTTTCTTCTATTTAAGTCTGAATTTGGCAATAAGGAGTACTTAGTAATAAAAAACATATTGATAAATACAACAATACAAATGAATCTTAAAATAATTATGCTAAGTGAAAGAAGTCAGATCAGTAAAAGAGGACTTACAGTGTGGTTTACTTACATAAAATTCTAGAAAAAGCAAACCAATCTATAGTTATAGAGAGCAGATCAGTGATTATCTTAGAAAGGAAAAATTATAGAGTCACAAGGAAACTTTTGGGGATAATAGTTATGTTCACTGTAATGATTTTGGTGGTCATGACTCAGAATAATCTTGTGTTACAACACGTCAAATTGTAGTTTAAATATATATGTGTGTTGTATGTCAATCCTACCTTATTAAGCTATTAGAAAAAAAAAAAAGAATTCCATTAGTAAATACAATGGTGTAACTGATATCAGACAATTTCCTGTTAAAATAAATATCTATCGAAACTGGATAAAATACATAAAACCACTGTCTTCAGATATTTGGAAGCATCTTTAGGAGTTAGCAAGCATAAAGAGTGAGCTTCACTTTCACCTAATTATATCCCTGAGGGCATAGTTTAAAATGTGACCAAAGAAATCAAATCCCAATAGAAAGATGCTCCACTAATTGAATGATACAAGTATTAGATTTGGAAGCCAGTAAAATAGTTGGAAATCTAAGAACAAAACACTGGTGGAAAGTTTCCCCTTGCATCCTTGGCAAATCTTAAGATGTATATGCCCAGACAAGTCTCCAAGACACCTAGAAAATGTTTGCTAGAAAGTTGAAAGTTGAACAGAGATTTCAGAAATCACACAGTGTTAAAGAGACACTGGAGATAAGCTCCAGTCAGAGTAAAGACCTTGATGAACAGTATAGATATTCAGGTGAGATCCCTGAAAATCCACTCCCTATTATTTAGTATTTTGGGGGGCTCAAAAATCACTGCAGATGGTGACTGCAGCCATGCAATTGAAAGACGCTTGCTCCTTGGAAGAAAAGCTATGACCAATCTAGATAGCATGTTAAAAAGCAGAGACATTACTCTGCCAACAAAGGTCATTCTAGTCAAAGCTATGATTTTTCCAGTAGTCGTGTATGGATGTGAGAGTTGGACTATAAAGAAAGCTGAGTGCTGAAGAATTGATGCTTTTGAACTGTGGTGTTGGAGAAGACTCTTGAGAGTCCGTTGGACTGTAAGGAGATTCAACCAGTCCATCCTAAAGGAAATCAGTCCTGAACATTCATTGGAAGGACTGATGTTGAAGCTGAAACTCCAATACTTTGGCCACCTGATGCGAAGAACCGACTAATTGGAAAAAACCCTGATGCTGCGAAAGATCGAAGGCAGGAGGAGAAGGGGACGACAGAGGATGAGATGGTTGGATGGCATCACCGACGCAATGGACATGAGTTTGAGTAGAGTCTGGGAGTTAGTGATGGACAGGGAAACCTGGCATGCTGCAGTCCCTGGGATCACAGAGTCGGACACAACTAAGTGAATGACTATGAGTAAGGGAAATGGAACCACCTTATCAAATCCTAAAACCACACTCTGACAGGATCTGTGTGATCTGCCAGTAATTATTCAACTGCCTCTAAGAGTAAAAGTCAACCTTCTTTAGTGGAAAGTAACATAATTCAGAGTTCTAGTGTACCATTAATAATGTCTAACACACAGTAAAAGATTATTTAACTGAGTAGGAAAAAATAATTTGTAATCAAGGAATTTAAAAAAGTCAACAAAAGTGGATGCAAACATGATTTAGATATTGAAATTAGCAGGCAACAATTCAAAATAACTGATTAATTCTGAAATATTGAAAATATGTTTCAGTTCAGTTCAGTTTAGTTGCTCAGTTGAAGTATGCTTAAAGAGATAGAAAAAAGATGGAAAATGTGTTGAGAGAATTTGAATTTTTTAAGGAAGAATTGAATCTAAAAAAAGAATCAAATATTTTAGAATGGCAAAATCAATATGATATTAAGATATCATTCAGGTTAAAGCATCATATTCATAGGGGAGAACAGTATTAATGAAATCAAAGAGAAATGGAAAATGTGCAAACAAAATCACAGAGAGCTAAAAGAATACACACCTACACATGCAAATGTAACTGCAGTCACACACCTACAATCACACACAATCACAACCAAATGAAAGAGTGAGGTACAACTAATGCAAAAGGTTTATCATACATGTATGTTTATTTTCAGGAAGATAAGAGGAAAAAAATAAAATAGAAGCAGTATTTGAAGAAATAAGTGCCCAAATTTCCAATTCATATAAAAGACATCAACCCACAGACACAAAAAACTCAGCAAAAAATCAATCAGGACAAATAATATGAAATCAAAACTAGTGAAAGTGGAAATTAAAAATCCTTAAAGGAGTTAAGGAAGAATTATTTTCTTCAGAGGAAAAATAATTAGGATATAATGATTTTCTCAAGAGAAGCTTGAGAATGGCTTTCAATGCTATTTGTAAAATGTTGAATTAAAAGGAAAGGTAAACAAAATAAAGCTTGAATCTAGATTTCAACATATAGTGAAAATAATATCCTCACAAAGTCAAAATAAAGGTGTTCTCAGACAAACAAAAACTTAAAGAATTAGAGCTGGCAGTCCCACACTATAAGAAATGCTAAAGAAAAGTACTTCAGGCTGAATAAAATGTTTCCCGAGAAAAGAATCTGTGTGCAAAAAGGAATAAGAAAGCAGGAAGGGTGTATATATACATGATAATATAAATTACAATATATTAATGGTAACTTCCACTCTTCTATTTTTTCTTTGTGGAACTCATTCTTTTGATGTTTACCTGACAAGATTCTCTAATATTCTTCTTCTTTTTTTGTCTTTTTCTTCCCATACTTCTTGCCTTCAGTTCTACTTTCTCAGAGTTCCTCAACTTTATTCTCCAACTTTCTAAATTTTCTGTTTATTTAATGTCTGTTATTTCATTGCTAATTTTAATTATCTCTTTTTTCTGTAATTTTTTTTTCTTTTGTTGAGTATAGAATTCTATTATGAAATAATACAATATATTGTCTTATATCTCTAAGAATTTTAAACATGTTTTTCCATTTCCTGCATTGTTTCATGTTAACTGCTTGCCATTAAAAATGTTATATATGTTATGCTATTTAATGACTAAACATTTTTTGCTGGGCTTCCTCTCTTAGAATTAAAGTTCTATAAGGACTTGGATTTTGTCTGTATCTGCAGCACACGTGACACTGCTTGGTACGCAGTGGTGGTCTTTAGCTCAGGTGAGTGAGGGAACACCGTTAGCTTGCATTAGATGAGAGAGACAATATGACAGGTGTAACTACTTTCAATCTATTTCTTTAATTTCAGATCCATCCCATACCATCTATTTTCAGAGAATTTCTTGTCTCCAATTTCCATAGATTTTCTAAATTTCTGCCATGAGAAATATCTTGCCTCTTGGCAAAGCACTTAATTTCCACCTTTCTATGATTTGCTAAGTCAGTTATCACTCATCCATCTGTTTTTAAACACTTAGAATTTTGTCATCAGTTTTCATATGTTTTCATCACCTCTTTTTATCCTTTGGTCTTTGCAGGGTGAAACCTCATTTTAGTGGGCTTGTGATGAAATCAGAGAAAAGCATGCATGCTTAATATTCCATAAATTCACTGGAATCCTACCCTGGACTTTAAATCCAAATTTATGGAGAATAGTCAAGTGTTATAATAAAACTGTCCTTGGCTAAATCTCAGAGAGAAAAACTAGCAGGATAAATGTAATAAAGAATTAATTTAGGAATCATGTGTGTTAAGCTGCATCAAATTCAAGGAGTAGTATGAGATGTGTATAGCTTCCCTGATCATGCATAGGAGTTGTGTTGCATGTTTCAAAATTAAGTGTAGTAACTAAGACAATCAGTTCCAGAGATATTAGTAATAATAAGTATCATTAATGAAATTAGATAAATATATTTCAAATGTATATTTAAACAAATCCTGAAATATATATTTAATTAAATTCCTCATATATATGTAATATATGCTATGTACATAATATATACTGAATTCTATAAAATACATAAAAAGGAAAAAATTTTCCCAGTGAAATAAAAACATCTCAATCACATAAAATTAGATCTCATTTCATTAGGCAACTTAACCAAGATTTTGTTCAATATCCTGTGTTATGTCAGAAAGGGAACCATGACTTACATCCAGGTCTTTTGATTTAACATTTTTCATTATTTTCCTCCAAAATTATTCTTATCATCAAACAAAATTTCTGTATATGCTCTGTTGACAGCTACATTATTTTACTAGATTATACCTCAAAACAAATGCTATCTTGGTGATAGACCTCACTTTGTGTACTTGTGTGCTAAGTCACTTCAATTGTGTCCAACTCTTTGCAAACCTATGGACTGTACCCCCCAGGCTCTTCTGACCATGTGATTCTCCAGACAAGAATACTGGAGTGGGTTGCCATAACCTCCTCCAGGGGATCTTCCTCACCCAGGGACCGAACCCACATCTCTGTGTCTCCTGCCTTGGCAGGTGTGTTCTTTACCACTAGTGCCACCTGAGAAGCCCAGACCTCACTTTGCATAGACTACATACAGCTTTTAGAACAGAAAGTCTGCATCCTAGTTAGATGGGAACAGTATCCTCATGATCAAGTAAAGCAATTAAATCAATGGAAAAAATATTCTGTTACTTAGAGAAGGAAATTATAACCCACTCCAGCATTCTTGCCTGGAGAATCCCATGGACAGAGGAGCCTGGCAGGCTACAGTCTATGGGGTCACAAGGATCAGACACGACTGAGCGACTAAACACAACAGAATAAAAGGAGAAGAAATCTCTGACATTAAGAAAAATGTACCCCTGTCATAAAAGGGCTATTGGATTTCATGTTTGGGCACTGAGTCCAAGAGAGACAGTTACATTCATAAGGAGGTTTATCCATGCTGAAAGTACTCAGGAACAGAAGTAGACCAAAGCCAGGAAGAAACTCCCAGCTGAGGTGAACTGGTCAAGTTCAGGAAAAGAAAACGGAGCTCGAGATTCCGACAAGTCCAAAGGGAAGGCTGTGTGGAAAGTACACATGGTAAACTTTAGAGAAACCACAGATTGATGAGACTCAAAAACCAAAGATAAAAGGCCTAAGTTGAGGGACTATGCATTCTATGAACATTAGGCTTTAGAAGGAAATCTACTTTGATGTCTGTTTTGTAGAACTGACCACATGGTAGTCAGTGTTTTGGAAAAAAACGTTCTATTTTTTTTTTTCATTCATTGATTATTATCAGTTGTTTGGCTTCGGTATATCTCTGCTTCCAGCATGGACCTGTTCAGGTAGGTGCTAGTCACTTCTTGGAACAACGCAAATCATAGAGAGAGAGAGCACAGTACATTGGGCCCCACAAATAGTCTGTGTGAACTTCCTTCTCTTCTCTCCATTCTTGGTTGCTACTATTATGTTTGCTGCCCTAAGGTAAGACTGAACATCGAATCCTACTTTGTACGATTCCTAAGGGCATCATCAACAGATGGCTGTCCTATGTAACAGACGTGCTACAGACATAGGGAATGAATATAATGAAAAGGACAAAAAATTGATATTAATCATCAGTGTTCTTAAAGATGAAGATAGCAATGAAAAGCAACATTTACCTAATTCATGCCTCACCTTCTTAGTCTTACTTCCATGAAGCAAAATCTAAATACAGTATTACATTTAAAAAATCTTCTAACTACCTCCTTAACTTTAAATATTAATAATTGATTAATAGTTTAATATGTTAACAATTGATGACCAAACATTAGAGGATTTATTTACAAAGCCTACCCCCTTTCTACTTTTATCTCATTTTTTTGATTTTCACCATTTTATTGTTTATCTTCAATAAATTTAGTAGTATAACATTTATAAATATTATCCATTGTGCTTTCCTCCCAAATACTTTAATTACTTGCGCCCCCCTTCCCCATTCTCTCTGACTCAGTGGTATTCATTGCTTCTGGGATATTCATTTCATAAGGAAAAGTGCAAAAGAGCATGATGTTTCAACAATTGTATACAGTTCCTCTTCATTATATGCCATATTAGGGATATTGAGCTCTTACAATTCTCTCTACCTCATGTTTCCCATTCAACTTCCCAACATGTTGTCAACTGAAAATTTTACACTGTCAGGTTGAAAATTTTACATTCTGCTCCTTGACAGCATCTTTTATGTTATGTTCATAAGTTAAGTCTATAAGTTGGAAATCAACAAATAATTATATCATTGAATACAAATAGATTTTACTTTGATTTGCTTAACATTTGGACCATCAATTTGCTATGCATTTTTATTGTTTGCCCCAGAGTGTCTGATTTCTTGTTACTATTTTCATGTTTTTTGTTGTTTGAGATATAATTTATCTTAGTCACCATGTCAGTGACATCAAGCAGCTCTTTTATCAATTTATAAGTCACTTAGAATCCACTTTATTCTTACTTTTTTCTATTGTGGTAAAGAATGCATAACACAAAATCTATCCTCTTAAAAAATTTTAAGTGTATTTTATAGTATTGATAAAGATATACATTGCTGAACAGCAGATCTATAGAACTTTTTCATCTTGCATGACAAACGCCATATCCATTGAACAGTTTCTCATTCACTCCTCTCTCTAGTCCCTGACAACCACCATTCTACTTTCAGCTTCAGTGAGTTGACTATGTTAGATACCCTATCTAAATGGATTCATGCAGCCCTTTTCCTTCAGTGACTGGCTCATTTCACCTATAATGTTCTCAAGATTCTTTCTTGTTGTTGCATATGACAGAATTTCCTTCTATATAAGGCTGAAGAGTATTCTACTGTATGTGCATAGCAAATTTTCTTGACCTAGTCATCCATTAGTGGACACTGAGGTTGTTTCCATATCTGAGTTATTACAAATAAGGCTGTAATGAACATGGAAGTGCAAATATCAATATATACCTCTTTGAGAGCTTGTTTTCAATTCTTTGGATAAATACACCGAAGTGGGATTTTGGATCATATATTAGTTCTATTTTTAATATTTTGAAGAACCTTCATTTTATTTTGTGTAGTGGATGCACCATTTTACATTGCTACCAACAGTGCACAGAGATCCAATTTTACCAGATCCTCACCAAAACTTGTTTTCTGTGTTTGTGATATTAATCATCCTGATAGGTATGAAATGATATCTCATTGTGCTTTTGATTTGTACTTCCCTGAATACTTAGCGATACTGAGCACCTTTTCATGTGCCTATTGACCATTTGTTTGTCTTCTTTAGCTAATAAATCTATTCAAGACTTTTGCCCATTTTTAATCAGGTTATTTATTTGCTTGTTCTGCTATTGAGTTTCAGAAATTCATTATATATTTTGGATATTAAATCTTTATGACATGTATGGCCTCCACACATTTTCTCCCATACTTTAAGTTGCCTTTTCATTCTGTTTATTATTTCCTTTCCCACACAGACACTTTTTTAGTTTGATGTAGCCCCACTTGTCTGTTTTTGTTGCCTGTGCTTTCTGTGGTATATTCAAGACATCATCACTGAAACCAATGTTATGCAAAAATTTCCCGGCTTTCTTTTAGGAATTTTATAGCTGTAAATTTCATGTTTACGTTTATAATCCATTTTTAGCTTACTTTTGTGTATGGTATGAGATAAGGGTCCACTTTCATTCTTTTGTAGTTTCCCCAACACCATTTGTTGAAAAGACTATCTTTTCCTTCACACCTTTGTTGAAGATCATTTGACCATAAGTGAGTGGATTTATTATTTACTTCTTTATTCTATTCCACTGGTCTATATATCTGTCTTTACACCAGTACCATACTCTTTTGATTACTGAAGGTTTGTAGTGTATTTTGAAATTAGGAAATATGTGGCCTCTGGCTTTGTTCTTCTTTCCCATGATTGTTTTGGCTATTTGGAATCCTTGGCCCCCACATGAATTTTAGGATTTCTTTTCTATGTATGAAAGAAAATGTCATCGAGGTTTTGAGAGAGATTGTATTAAATAAATGGATTGCTTTGGGAAAGTTGGACATTTTTAGCAGTATTGTCTATCAATATATGAACAAAGATGTCGTTACATTTACTTGTGACTTCTTTAATTTTAGCAACATTTTGTAGTTTTCAGTGTATTAAGTGTTTCACCTCATTGGTTAAGTTTATTCATAAGTATTTTATTCTTTTTGATGAAATTGTAAATGGGATTTTTTCTGAATTTAATTTTCAGATTGTTGGCTGTTAGTGTATAGAAACACAACTAATTTTTTGTGTTAATTAGTATTCTGAAAATTTGTGAAATTTGTTTTCTTAATTCTATTATTTTGTGTGTGTATGTGTGTTTGTGTAGACTCTTTAGTTCATGCCATCTATGAACAAAGGTGATTTTACTTCTCCTTTTTATGATTTGAAATGACTTCCATTTCTTTTAGTTTCATAATTTCTCTAGCTAAGACTTCTAGTGGTATATTGAATAGAAGGGGCAAGAGTGGGCATCCTTGCCTTGTTCTTGCTGTTGGGGAAAACATTTCCATTTTTTCACCATTGAGTATAGTGTTAACTTGTGGGTTTTTCATATATGATCTTGATTATGTTGAGATAATTTTCTTCTTTGGACTTTTTATTTTTTAGTGTTTTTATCATGAAAGGATATTGAATTTTATTAAATCTTTGAATATATTGAGATGATCATATAATTTCTAGTCTTTTATTCTGTTAATGTAGTGTATCACATTGGATTGTTGAACCATCCTTGCATCCCAGAAATAAATCCGACTTAGTCATGTTGTATGATCCTTTTAATGTGATATTGCATTCTGTTTGCTAGTATTTTGATGAGAATTTTTGGACCTACATTCATCAGAAATACTGGCTTATATTTTTTCTTTTTTGGTGTGTTTTGCCTGGCTTGAGTATCAGAATTAATGCTCTCACCATTTCATTTGGAGATTGTCTTTTGGATTCCCTCTATCCCACAGTATTTAGCTCATGGCTACTCCACTTCATTCCTACACTCAGCTGTGTTTCTTAGTATACCTCCTGAGGCCATATTTTGGTTCGGAGAAGATTTAAAGCACAGATCATCTAAGGTCATAGATAATAAACCTATCAGAACCGTGGGCTTCTTTCACAGAAAAGCTGTCCTACTTCAGGTAGGTTGTTAATCATCTATGATTCAATTGAGTCTCCTATAGAACTTTAAAAAATTTATCTAATAGTAGCCATTTTCCTGTTGATGTGGCAAGCAACCCCTAAAATAGATCCACATGATCCTTGCTTCCTATTATTCATGTTCTTCTGTATTCCCTCTGGGTGTGGGCTGGATATAGTGAATTATTTCTCTTGAATATAGTATGGCAAAAGTAATGATATGTTAATATTTAAATTAGGTTTTTAAAAACCCCCTCTAGCTCCTGTCTTCTCTATCTCTTTCTGCCCTTTGTCAGATATAAGCAAGTTGCTGTGTTGTGAACTTTCCTATGGAGGGGCCCATATGGCAAAGAATTAAGAAAGGCCTCTGGCCAACAGCCAGTGAGGAATTGAAATCCTCAGCCCAACCGCCCAAGAGAAACTAAATCTAGGGCTGCTGGCACTCAAACTGCATGACTGAGTTGGAAGCAGGTCCTCGTCCAGTCAAGCCTTGAGCTGAGACTGCAGACCCAGCTGACACCTTTATTACAGCCTGTGAGAGACCCTGAGTCACAGGCAACTGGTTAAGCTGCACCAGAATTCCTGACCCATAGAAACTATAAGATAATAGACATTGTAATCGATATTTTATGCATCCTAGTTTTGGTCCAATTTGTCGTACAGCTATATATAGCTAATATCATTAGTAAGAACATAATTGTGAGGAGATTTTAAAAATGTAATATTTTGAAACAAAGTACAGCATAGATAATCTTTAAGAGCTTCTCCCTTTTCCTCTAGAATGAATCCCAAAATTATTATTTATAGATTTGAAATATAAAGCTTATGATTATGAAAATTTTAAACAGGATGTGTATTCTAAGTATCTGTTTACTGATTAACCAGGTTTCTCACTTTGCTTTCCTCTGTTGTAATACCATAAGTATGGTTTTTTGTATGTTCTAGCAAGTATAAATAAACACTAACAAAATGCAGGAAATACTCTTAGAAATAAAGTAACCTAAGTATCCTTTGATATAATTCAAGTTTAAATCATGGTAGCCTATAATTTAAGAATATTAAATTTATCATTCATAAAAAAGGATAGAAATTGTTCAGAAATAAATTGAGCTATTTGTCATTCTTCAAGAGAATTTTACTCAGTGCTTATGAGAAATGTTTGAGATAAGTACTTAAGTTTCTATTCAGAAGTCATTTGACAATCTATTTTTAGTTTATACTAAGAAAACATTAAAGAAATTATCTTATGTAACAGTATTAAAATGTAACCTGATTTTTTTCTTATAGGATTTAGTAAATAATCAAGTTCAGTTCAGTTCAGTTGCTCAGTCGTGTCCGACTCTTTGTGACCCCATGAACTGCAGCACATCAGGCTTCCCTGTCCATCACCAACTCCCGGAGTTTACTCAAACTCATGTCCATCATGTCAATGATGCTATCCAATCATCTCATCCTCTGTTGTCCCCTTCTCCTCCCACCTTCAATCTTTCCCAGCATCAGGGTCTTTTCCAATGAGTCAGCTATTCGCATCAGGTGGCCAAAGTATTGGAGTTTCAGCTTCAACATCAGTCCTTCCAATGAATATTGAGGACTGATTTTCTTTAGGATGGACTGGTTGGATCTTCTTGCAGTCCAAGGGACTCTCAAGAGTCTTCTCCAACACCACAGTTCAAAAGCATCAATTCTTCAGTGCTCAGCTTTCTTTATAATTCAACTCCCACATTCATACATTACTACTGGAAAAATCATAGCCTTAACTAGATGGACCTTTGTTGGCAAAGTAATGTCTGTGCTTTTTAATATGCTATCTAGGTTGGTCATAACCTTCCTTCCAAGGAGTAACCGTCTTAATTTCATGGCTGCAGTCACCGTCTGCAGTGATTCTGGAGCCCCCCAAAATAAAGTCTGACACTGTTTCCACTGTTTCCCCATCTATTTCCCATGAAGCTATGGGACCAGATGCCATGATCTTAGTTTTCTGAATGTTGAGCTTTAAGCCAACTTTTTTCACTGTCCTCTTTCATTTTCATCAAGAGGCTCTTTAGTTCTTCTTCACTTTCTGCCATAAGGGTGGTGTCATCTGCATATCTGAAGTTATTGATATTTCTCCCGGCAATCTTGATTCCAGCTTGTGCTTCCTCCAGTCCAGCATTTCTCATGATGTACTCTGCATATAAGTTAAATAAGCAGGGTGACAATATACAGCGTTGACGTACTCTTTTTCCTATTTGAAACCAGTCTGTTGTTCCATGTCCAGTTCTAACTGTTGCTTCCTGACCTGCATACAGGTTTCTCAAGAGACAGGTCAGGCGGTCTGGTATTCCCATATCTTAAAGAATTTTCCACAGTTTATGGTGATCCACACAGTCAAAGGCTTTGGCATAGTCAATAAAGCAGAAATAGCTGTTTTTCTGGAACTCTCTTACTCTTTTGATGATCCAGCGGATGTTGACAATTTGGTCTCTGTTCCTCTGCCTTTTTCTAAACCAGCTTGAACATCTGGAAGTTCATGGTTCACATATTGCTGAGGGTAAGTAGCCAGTTCTTTATTAGTTCTCATTTAGGTAGTAGACTATGCTAATGCATAACCTTGGTCGGGCTCAACTCCTCTCTGCCTACAGAGTAGAAAGGATTCCCAGCTATAAGAATGAGTAAGACATTGAGGAGGGTGTGTAGAAAAAGAAGAAAAAAAGGACCTGGGGTAAAGACTGAATCTAGAAGTTAAGAGCCAAGATGTAATCTAGAAATCTAGAATAAAGTTGGAATCTAGAATTCCTCACTCCAGCTTCCACTAGAACAAGGCCTGTGGTTCAAAAGCACCTGGCAGCCACAGACTGGTAGCCTTCATTTAAAGAACAATGTGGATGGTCTTCATTTGTTGTTGTTCAGTTGCTCAGTCATGTCTGACCCTTTGTGACCCTGTGGACTGCAGCCTGCCAGGCTTCCCTGTCCTTCACCATCTCCTGAAGCTTGCTCAAAGTCGCGTCTATTGAGTTGGTGATGCCATCCAACCATCTCATCCTGTCATCCCCTTCTCCTCCTGCCCTCAGTCTTTCCCAGCATCAGGGTCTTTTCCAGTGAGTCAGTTCTTCACATCAGGTGGCCAAAGTATTGGAGCTTCAACTTCAGCATCAGTCCTTCCAATGAATATTCAGGTTGATTTCCTTTAGGATGGACTGGTTTGATCTTCTTGCTGAAGATCTTCATTGGCAGGTTCTTAATTATTCCTACGACCTAGTCTGTTCTCACCATAGCAACCACTGCAATCGTTTCAATTCATATCATTTTCCTCTCTAAACTATCCGGCAGCTTCCCGTCACACATACAATGAAATCAAACTCCCCTACTACCTTATTTGATCTCTTCCTCAATTACTCTCTCCCTCATTGAGCTACATTTGTCAGCTCTCCTCACTCTAGGCACACTGTCATCAGGCCTTTGCATAAGTTGCCCCTTTGCCTGAAAGACTCTCCTACTGTATATGAATATGGTTCATTTCTTCAGTATCCTCAGGTCATTATTCAAGTGTCACATTCTCATTGAGGACTTCTGGTCATCCCATCTAAACTTTCAAACTCCACCTCCACATACTCATACACACCCATATTTTCTTCTTCCATTCCACATCTTACTTTCCTCCTTAAGACATATCTCTTAGCTGCTTATTTAATAATATGGTAGGTTATTTTTTGTTTCCTCCTATTATAATGTACATTTCATGAGAGCAAGAATTTTTGCCTACTTTATTTGCTATGTATACCCAGCTCTTAGAAGCAGGACCAGGTACATGATTTATGGGGCCCGGTGTAAAAGAAAAATGTAGGGTCCCATGATAAAAAAATTAATATTAAGACTCTCATGACACTTATAGTAGAACCTGAAAATGAGTGCAGGGCTTTGAGTGTGACAGCAGAAGTTGCAAACTCATGAAACTGGTGCTGATAGAACTTTCCTTACAAAGCAGCCAATTTGTTGCACATTAATCTAGCAGGCAAGATTTGGCCCATCTCCTTTTAACATAGCCTGTGAGGACAGTCCCCAAGTTGTCAGCATCTCAAGACACTTCTAAATCCCCGTGAGAGAAGCTGGCCCACTGAACACCTGGAGATGTGGCAGTAAAACAGAGAGCTTCCTACAAAATCTCCTCGCATTTTTAGAATTAAGAAGAATCACTTTGTAATATCTTCCACATGTAAAATTGTAATAGGTGCAGAAAAATAAGTCTCCGTTACCTTATACAAGGCAAAAAAGATGGTCTCACATAAAACAGTTGCTGCAAGAAATCTAAACAGATACGTGTGTGTGTGCTCAGTCGCTCAGTTGTGTCCTACTCTTTGTGACCCATGTACTGTAGGCAGCCCACCAGGCTTATTTGCCCATGAGATTTCCCAGGCTGGAGTAGGTTGCCCTTTCTTACTCCAGGGGATCTTCCTGACCCAGAAATTAAATCTGTATCTCTTGCATCTCCTGCACTGGCAGACGGATTCTTTACCACTGTGCCACCTGGGAAGTCCTCTTTTTAAAATTATATAACGGAACAAAAGTAACTTTCCAGAAATTAAATCATTTTTTCAAATTAAGAACAAAAACAATTAAAATATCTATATAAGATAATTTATTGTACATGTTTGTAATATATTGACATAAGAACATCCATCCTTTGTGTGAGAACAGTGTTTTGTGTCTTTTTTCTTTTCATGTAGCTATTGAATAGCAGAAATAATATTTCTGAGTCAAGTCTTCATGTTGGGCATAGCATCAAATATTCCAGTATTTTGCTTTAATTCTAAAATACTATAAAATTGTAGCAAAGAGAATCATGCAGATTTAATGTTGAATTCACATGTGGCAATTCCCAAAATACTTGCTTGTTTGATCTTGAACAGTTTACCTCACAGTTGTGCCTGTAAATTTACATTTTTCATTAATCACATTCACTTTTAATCATTCTGATTTTCTTTGTTGTTTTATTTGAGAACTATTAAAGTCTGTTTTTTATTAAAAATTTCCCTCGTCAGCTACAAAACCGTGTGTAGTATGAACCTCTACTGCCAACACAAATGGAATAACATCCCCCCAAGAAGTTAGAAGCACAAACTTTAATTCCCAAATAAAAACTAGAGATCAACATATTGTGTAGGTTGACAATGTCACTTGTGCACAGGTGCCTAATTTTTAAACATCCTGTATTTATGCTGTGGGTGATCTCTCATCAGACCCCTTGAGCCATTTCTACAAGACATGTAAAAGAAGATCAACACATAAGTATGTTTAGTATTTTTCTTACATATTGAGTTTCTTATATTTAGCATTTATTCTTTTTATAACATTTATTAATATTTCGCTGAACGCTGGTGTTCCCTGAAACCGCAGTATAGGAAATGACAGCCTAGAGTAAACCTCAAACGATAGGACAGTGAGACGTAAAATGAGTAGGATTTAAATTCAGACAGACCTTTGTGCCAAGATGGATACTCTCACTTAGTTTCCTGGAATATTGTGAACTTTATTTAAAAACAAGGAAACAGCAGTGCCTAGCTTTTTTTCTTAGTGGGGACAAAATAGTTGCTTAATAAATATTAGCTGATTCTCTTTCATCTGTCTCCATCCCACAGCTTCTTCCTCTTTGGTACCAGGATCAATTAAGACTCTTAGTGGCAAGTGAAAAAAATATGAGCAGCTCATTTAGGCAAAAAGGGGATTTATTGGTTCACAGAAAATGACAAGACTGGATTCAGGGCCCAGAAAATGTAATTCGGAGTTGGTTTTTCTCCATCTCTTTAGTCTGCCTTCTGTCATATTGGCTTTGGCTTCAACATCACATGATAGTAAGAGGATGCCCAGAGTTCCAGCCCCAACGTTCCCGCAGGTTTGAGGCCGAACAGAAAAGAGTCAATAACTCTTCCTTGGAAATCACCAAGCAAGTTCTGCTTGGGTCACATGATTGAGTCTTGATCAATTAGTGTGGCTAAAGAAGTGGATATGTGTGGTGGGTCCAAGATACTGTGTTCCACCTGAAGATTGCTCTGTGGGTGTGTGTCCATGGGGTTGTGTCAGGGGAATAAATAATACCAAAATGGAATTCAGTTTATTATTCCCAGGAAAAAATAAAGTTCAATGTATGCTGGACAACAGAAATAGCAGATATCCACTGTAGATTGCCTGTTATTAATCCAGATAAGCAATCAGCCATGCTTCAGGTAGAAATCTTATCCTACTCATTAAAAACAATGATATCCCTAAAATGTTCTTTTTTTTTTTTTTGCTCCAGAATCTTTGAGAGATATCACTCTGTCAATTGATTAGTTATTTGAAATCTCTTGACTTTTTCTACTTACAGTTCCCATCCTTTAGATTCAGTTCAAGTTTGCTTTCTTGATACACCCCAACACTTTCCTCTACCCAGTCTTCACCCAAGTCTCAAATGTGTGTCTTTCAGAGCTCACAAAGCATCTGGGACATCCTAGCATAGATCACATCACAATTACCTGGTTATTTGGGCTTCCCAGGTGGTGCAAGCAGTAAATAACCTGCCTGCCAATTCAGGAGACCTAAGAGATAGGGGTTCAATGCCTGGGTCTGGAAGATCCCTTGAAGGAGGGCACAACAACCTGCTTCAGTACTGCCTGGAGAATTCCATGGACAGAGGGGCCTGATCAGCTACATACAATCCATAGTGTTGCACAGAGTCGAACACAACGGAAGCGGCTTAGCACTCATGCACACCTGGTTAGTTATGTATCTCTTCCCCATACTGCGTTTGACGCATTCTTTGTCTTCATTGTCTAGTATGAAAACTGCCACAGAAGAATCTCCGTTTACTAGAGACTTGTTAAGGAATAAATGAATGAATCGAATAGCGTGTGAGTGAAAACATATATGTATCATAGAAGAGAACTCCAAAGTATAACCCTCTTGGATTCTGTTACAGCTAATTTCAGTTACAGTGTTAGAGTATTAACAGATTCAAATTTCAGTTTTATGGTCCATATCATCTCTTGGAGTATAAATATCTATTTTGGCCTTACAGAGTTGAAGTGAGTCCCTCTCTATCTCTTTCTCTTTGTCTCACTGTCTCTGTTTTTCTATCTTTATCACTAATACACACACACACACATATGCATGCACCCACACATTGCTACACGTATGTAAAACTACATTTCCATAAGAGCATGGTTAATTCAAAAATGATATAATACAGCTTTTATTTTTGATCGATTTTTAAAATATAATCCCAAATGGTGAGCTACTCTGAGGAGGCTGTGGCCACATTTTTACTACAGCAAAATCTCTAGATACAGCAAATTTTCTGACAATTTATTCGACTACAAAGTATCTGGCTGGCTTCAGAGGGAGAAAAAAATCATCCAGAGTTTTCAACAGAAGGAACTTCTAAAGGTAGATGAAGCCAACTCATTTCAAGGGAAAAAAAAAAAAGTAGATTAGCCAATGGTGAAATCTCTTCAGTCCCAGGGAGATTTCTCCTCCCCTGAATTTTGCTGAGGCAGAGTTTTCATCAATTATTCCCATGAAAGTTTAAAAGTGCTGTGAGTATATAATTCTCACTCTTACAGGCGAAAGTTCTTTTTTAAGTGTAATTTTTTAAAAAACACATAAGCCATGCATGAATGCAATTTCGTTAACAAACTGCAAACCTGTAAAAACGATACAGAGTTTTCAAAACACTGTTTAGTCTGTCTCTTTCCTTCCACTTTGGTAATTGCTTCTCATTATATTGTTCCAGACATTTAAAAATTCTCATATATTATTCTTCATAAAGTCTCTCCAGTTTCCTTTCTGTGAACTTCCTTTCCTCCATTATTGATCATTTTGGCTAGAGACCACTTCCTAGTGTCTGTGTCCACCATGGAATCCAAACCTTCCTACAAGCCTCTCCTAACAGCTGCGGATAGCTTGAGACACAAGCTCAGTCAGCTTGATGTGTGTTCCTTCCTGGGACTCTGAACAGCGAGTGAAACGAGGAATTCAGGAATTTTGAGGGTCAGAATCCTCACAGTAGCAGTAGCAGAGGTGATGACAGCAGTGGCAGCTGTGGCAACACACTGGCCAGGCTGTTCCTGCATGAATGCATTGCAGTGTTTCCTGCTTCCTGATTTCCTTCTGAGCTTCCTTGTTTCCTGGAATTTCCAACATCTTCTTCCTGCTCCCATTGACTCTGATATCCTTCCAATAGCATGTGTACTAGAATTCTGTAAATTCTACTGTTCCTATTATTAAAATTGTAGACCAACTTTTTTGGTTATTTTCCTAATACATATTTTTTCAGCTTTTTAACTTATAGGTTTCATTATTTCCAGATGTGTCCTTTATAATTGTAACTATTCAGAGTTACATGCTACTAAAAATAGAACAATAGAATCAAATCAGTTTAATAGAAATGCTTTTATTCTTTTTGTTTTAAAAATACCCAAATTATCTCTTATTTTTATTGAATTTTAATTTATATTATATCAGTGATATAATTTACATATAATTATAATATACATAAAATATTATATTAGTTTCAATTGTAGAACATAGTGATTTAATATTTTTATACATTATGAAAAAATAACTCTACTTCCCATCTTTCACTATACAAATTTATTGCAATACTATTAACTATATTCCCTATGCTACACATTACTTGCCTATGAGTTATTTATTTTATAGCTGGAAGTTTGTACTTCTTAATTCCTTTTACCTATTCACCTGTACCTTTAACCCCCCTCTCTTCTGATAACTACCTGTTTGTTCTCTGTATCTACAGTCCTGTTTGTTTTATCAGGTTTATTCATATTTTTCTAGATTCTATGTATAGTTGAAATCAGATGATATTTGTCTTCCCTGTCCGACATTTCACTTAGCTTAATGCCGTCTAGAGCCATCCATGTTCCATGTTTTTGCAAATGGTGAGATTTCATTCTTTTTTTATGACTGGGTAACATTCCATTGTGCGTATATATATATATATATATATACACTATATATATATACAATATACTATATATATATATATACACAATATACTATATATATATATATACACACACACAATATACTATATATATATATATATGTTCAAATTAGTGTTTCTATTTTCTTTTATTGAATGCCCAGAAGTAGAATTGCTGGATTATATGGTAGTTTTATTTTTAATTTGTTGTGGGAACTTCATGCTGTTTTTCATAGTGGCGGCTGCACCAATCTACAGTCCCAGTAGTGCACAAGGATTCCCTTTTCTCCATATCCTTGCCAACACTTGTTATTTCTTGTCATTTCAATAATAGCCATTCTGACAGACATGAGGCGGTATCTCATTGTGGTTTTGATTTGTATTTCCTCTTAATGATTAGTGATATTGAACATCTTTTCATAGCTTGTTAGCCATCTGTTTGTTTTCTTTGGAAAAAAAATATTCAGGTCCTCTGTCCAATTTTTAATTGTGTTGTTTGTGTCTTTTTTCTTTGATACTGAGTTGTATGAATTCCTTATATATTTTGGGTATCCATACCTTATTGGATATATTGTTTGCAAATATCTTCTCTCATTCAGTAGGTTGACTTTTTGTTTTATTGATCACTTCCCCCTTTTAGAAAAAGTTTTTAGTTTAATGTAGTCCCATTTGTTTATTTTTGCTTTTCTTGCCCTTGCCTAAGAAGATATATTCCCCAAAATATTGCTAAGAACAAGGTCAAAGAGCATACCGCCTATGTTTTCTTCTAAGAATTTTATGGTTCCAAGTATTACATAGAAGTTTTAACCTATTTGGAATTTAATTTTATATACGGTGGAAGAAAGTGATACAGTTTCATTGCTTTTTTATAGCTGTCTTGTTTTCCTGGCACCATTTGTTGAAGAGAATGTCATTTGCCATTGTATATTTTTGCCTCTTTTGTGGTAGATTAATTGATTGTATAAGCATGAGTTTATTTCTGGGCTAGTAGTTTCTTACTTTTAAAAGTCAATGCATCAGTGTGACAAAGGGCATTTACAAACAACCTGTAGCAAACGTTATACTTAATGGTGAAAAACTGAAAAATTTCCCCTTAAGATCAAGACCAAGACAAAGATGCCTGCTTTCACCACTGCTATTCAACATTGTACTGGAAGTTTTAGCTAAAGCATTTAGACACGAAAAAGAAACAAAAGACATTCAAACTGTTATAAAGTAAAGCCATAGCTACAGATATACAGATGACACTATCATATATGTAGAAAATCCAAAGTATTCACACGTAGCTGTTGATTTAAACTCTATTGGTGTAACTCTAGTGGCTATTGGTGTAATTATTTTTTTCTTGTAAGCTAGGTAATTTCTCTCTTTTTTCCCATGACTTTGATGTTCCTTCATGGGAAATAGATGGCGAAACATTGGAAACAGTGTCAGACTTTATTTTGGGGGGCTCCAAAATCACTGCTGATGGTGATTGTAGCCATGAAATTAAAAGACACTTACTCCTTGAAAGGAAGGTTATGACCAACCTAGATAGCATATTTAAAAGCAGAGACATTACTTTGCCAACAAAGGTCCATCTAGTCAAGGCTATGGTTTTTCCAGTGGTCATGTATGGATGTGAGAGTTGGACGGTGAAGAAAGCTGAGCACCAAAAAGCTGATGCTTTTGAACTGTGGTGTTGGAGAAGACTCTTGAGAGTCCCTTGGACTGCAAGGAGATCCAACCAGTCCATCCTAAAGAAAATCAGTCCCGAATATTCATTGGAAGGACTGATATTGAAGCTAAAACTCCAATACTTTGGCCACCTCATGCAAAGAGTTGACTCATTGGAAAAGACCCTAATGCTGGGAAGGATTGGGGGCAGGAGGAGAAGGGGACGACAGAGGATGAGATGGTTGGATGGCATCACTGACTCGATGAACATGGGTTTGGGTAAACTCCGGGAGCTGGTGATGGACAGGGAGGCCTGGCGTGCTGCGATTCATATGGGTCACAAAGAGTCAGACATGACTGGGCTACTGAACTGAGGTTGATCATTGATGTAGATTTCTTAAAAGGATAATCCCTTATCAGAGCCATTAGCTCACTGAGGAAATTAAAAAAAAAATTGTTAAAGCTCAAAAACATTTTTAAAAAAGACTAATGAGTTAAGAATTAAGAATTCTCTCTAAATGATTCTCACAGTGTGATAAATCCAACTAGGTAGTAATTATGTGATACATCAGTGTACTATTTGGGGCCGTTTTGTTGTCATGAGTGCACATGTATTGGTTTCCTTCAAGGTTGGGAAAGACAGTAAAAGGGCACAGCCATCAGAATAAGATCACTAGGTTACCTGAGAGACACAGTTGTTCTTGGCTACATGGAGTGTCTGCCTTGGGTACTATACCTCATCTGCCCTGAGAGAAATGGAGACTCAAGGAAAGAAATTTGTTGTTTTTAAATTATCCACCAACACTGTTCTGGACTATAAAAGATAGAAGATAATAAAAAACATTAGTATTTGAAAATATAAAGTTAAACTCATCACGTTCTTTTGAAGAGTGCCTGAAACGTATTAAAAGTTCTCAGTACATTAAGAACTAATTCAGTGGAATTTCATTGCAAGGATTGTACTCCTTTTGGAATCTTTCACATCCTTACTTATATTTTTTAAGTGTTATGCTTTTCAGTAAGCATTTTACTTAAAATTAAAAAAAGAGAGAGAGAGAATGATGTAAGCTTATTATTTTGCTAAGTCAGTCAAGAAAACCATTTCAGTTAAAGGGACTTCTCTGTTACCCTTAATCAGAACTCACTGTGCTACTTGCTATAATATTATCAATCATGTCTCTTTCAACACTAGACATTTTCTGTTTTATGTTTACCAAAAATATTTCTTCCTTTTCTATTCTCACAATCAAGGAATCTTGATTAGATATATGTTGTATAGTTTTCCATTTTTCCCGCCATTTCACTTAACTGCTTTTTTGTGTGGTCAGACTCTTTCTTTTTCTGGGTTGCATTTTTGAGTTTTTTTCCCCCCTGAGACCTGTCTCCCCATTCTCTCATTCTCACTTCAGGTGTGTCTAGCTATTATTTAAGCAGTCTACTGAGTTTTCTATTTCAATGATATATTTTTATTTCCAAAGTTCTACTTCATTCTTTTTTAAATCTGTCCAGGTTTTTTTGTGTGTGTAAATTCCTATTCTTTTATTGAGTTTTTTATTCCTTCACTGTCTTTAATTATTAAAAACTTAACAATCTTTTTGACATTGTTTAGTTTTTTCTCTTCTTGATGTGATAAATCAAATTTTTGCTATATATGCTTATTATTCTCATCATGATAGTTTCCATAATTGATTAAGGCAAGGGTTCCTGGAACTAAGACTGCCAGTGTTCTTAACCCGGCCATAGACTTCTATAAAATTATTATAGTTCAGTGGAAAATGTGTCCCTCAATTTTATTTTCCTTTTCCTCCAAAAGGAAAAGACATGCAGTTGGTTATATGGTTAATTGGGCTTCCCAGGTGGCCCTAGTGGTGAAGAACATGACTGCCAATGCAGAAGATTTAAGAGACACAGTTTTGATCCTTAGACTGGGAAGATTCCCTGGAGGAGGGCACAGCAACCCAGTGCAGTATTCTTGCCTGGAGAATCCCATGGACAGAGGAGCGTAGCAGGCTACTGTCCATAGAGTCGCAAAGAGTCGGACACAACTGAAGTGACTGAGCACTCAAGCACAAACCTGAAAATACTTTCAGGTTTTCAAATCTTGCCTTTTGCACTTAATATAGATGACTAACAGATTTGATATCCAAGATCTTGCAGTAGACTTCAAAAATTTGTTTCTGTCCACAACTGGACAGGCAGAAAACTCAGTGGAAGGACAATGAATAGCGTTTTTGTGATCCTTTTTTCACAAAGCTCTTTTTCATCAGAAAATTGTATATCAGACTCTTGATCTCAGCTCTTCATCTCACTTAGACACAGATTGTCCCTCTGTATCAGAGAGCATGAAAACATGAGTGTTTGGGGGTCAAAATACACATGCATTATTACTATCTAGTTTTCATGCTGGATTTTTTGTTCCCTAGTTCTGGAAACTAAGGATTTTCTTACTTCACAGGTGTGTGTGTCTTTATTTTTCAACTTGACTATTATGTATTTGTTGTTTGGTATCAGCATGCTTTTTATTTCATGCTTTTTTGAAGAGGGTAGAGGAGTTAAGGGGGACAACTGCACCTGTTCACCATTTGGCTAAGAATCATCCTAGGTTAGATTTATAAAAGTAAAATTTTGGGGTCAAAAATCACACATTTGAATTCTTAAGCTGTTGTTAAATTTTCTTCTCCCAAGAGACATGTCATTACCCACCCCTACTGTGCTTGAGAGTACCTATTGCCCTACAATCTGACTGTACCATTGATTACAACTTCAGAAAAAAGTCCCCTGTGCTATGCTATCCAATTTTACTTTTCCTTGCTACTAATGATTTTTGAGACTCTCCTCACCTTTATTTGCATTTATGTTTAGTCTGTAACTGCCTTTTTTTTTTCTGAAAGATAAACATCATTTGAACTCTTTTACTTCCTTTACCTCAGTAGATAAACAACAATAAATAATAATTACTGATAATCATGCTGTTACCTCATTCTACAATTAGGGAAAGGTAAGCAGCATGGTTTCTGTTTTAGAAGGATGACTTTATACCCTAAAAATAGAAGTTAAGTGATTTGACAATTATGTCCAAGGTCACATAAGCTATTAAATGCAGAAATCTGAAAAAATAAATGGAAATTCTGAGTTAGGGCTAAATAGTAATGGAATTTCAAGATCTTCCCTCTCCAGTAGAGAATTTTATTGTCTTAGAAGGTGACAACAATGGACTTCAGACTTTTTTCTAGCTGCAACAGAACACAGTAAAGAAGTTTGATGATTTAATGAAAGATTTAGATTGAAAGGGCTTCCCTTGTGGCTCAGCTAGTAAGGAATCTTCCTGCAATGCAGGAGACCTGTGTTCAATCCCTGGATTGGGAAGATCCCCCTGGAGAAGGGAAAGGCTACCCTTTCCAGTATTCTGGCCTAAAGAATTCCGTGAACTGTATAGACTGTTAGGTTGAAAGATTCAGTGTTATTTAATGAAAGATTTAGATTGATTGGCTACTACAAAAGACTCCTCCCAAATGAAAAGTTTATTGCTTGCCCATAGATTTCCTGGCAATAGTGATTACCAACCCTACTTTATGTATTTTGTGGCTCTGAAGTCTCTGGTTTGATATAAAAGAACTTTGGCAGAGTAAGATACTAAGCTATCTAAACAGCCAACAAAAAAAGATGGTTTATACTGGAAGCTAAGAAAAGCCTGTTTGCTCACATCCCCTTGTCCAAAATATAATTCATTATTTTTTTCAATAAATTTTTATTGAAGCTAAAGTAGATATATAAAAAGAACATAGCAGGTGGCAGGTTACAGAAGTTTAAAAGGACAGATGAAAGGGGGTCCTTTGGTCCTGGAACAGCATCGTTGTCATAATTAACAAAATATGAGCTTGAGAGCTAAAAATTTAAATAGAATATGTTCATTCTTATAATGACCCCTGCCCCCATCTTTTGAAGGTACTCTTTGAGTCTGACCACTGCTGGGCAATAGTTAGATCAACTGTCTAAACATTTTCAACCGAATAATCTTTTCACTGCAAAGGATTTACAGTATACCTTTCATGTGTGAAAAGAAAATTCATGCTCAACCTGTAAAAAACTAGCAGATGGTACTGTAATTTGTGTATATATACATGCATACAGGATACATTCTTGGAGAATGAATCAGCTTCATGTTATACCTATTTAAACATTTCATAATATTTAATTTTAATTCATTTATTCATGGTTTTAAACTCTGTAAGAACATCCATTATTTAAATTATTAGACAGGTAAACTGCATCAACAAAACTGCAGCATTTAATGTTGAAGATAACTGACATGCATGAAGTCATTGTATTAAAATATTGGTTTTCTTATTGTTTTGCACAGATGGTGCTAGTAATTAATATTATGCTATTTTTTCATCAAGGGATTCCCTGTTGACTAAAATCACATAGTATGCAATAAATTGCTGCATTATACTATCTGAATAGATGCTGTGTGGTGTGTAGATTTATTAATGGTAACATATTGTCTCAGATGACAATTATATAATGCTCCTAATGGTAAATGTATTATTCAATTAAATAAATTGGGCATTGTAATCTCTTCAAGAAAAATCTTAACTGTATATTTATTTGATCATAGATGTATAACAATTGTGTTCCTGGCCAGCTGGTCTGAAAGTTTCAAGATATCAAGGGGTTTAAATGAGGTAAAACGAGGCACCTCATTTACCTTAAAGGCAGTAACAAGGAACTGCATAACTTACCACTTTAAAAAGGACTTTCTGAAAAAAATTAAAAAATAAAATGTCTTTCAGAAGGAAGGTATCTTTTCTGAGTGGCTATTAGATGCATTCTTTGCCATACCAGAAATATTGGGGACCTTTAGTAGTATGGGTTATGTACGAGCCCATAATCTTCAGAAAAAGTTTAAAAACCATTCTCTTTAAAAGCAAGACCATTTAGCAAAAATCCTCAATAAGCTTGTTTATCACATGATGAGGAACAACAGTCCTATTGCTTGCATCTGGATAAGTCTTTCAGCAAGACCCACAGATTGAGGCTTGGAAATATATCTGAATTTTGCTAGCACCTCCTACAGAGGGAATCCAAAGTGCAAAATGGATGTTAATAAATCTCTCCTTATGCCTCTTTTAGAGGGATCAAAATACAATGAGCTTGTTTCATTTCTGAAGGATTTTTAAATTATCATTCCTTGTTTGTAAAGTGTCATGAGAATGCTGTTTAAATTACACTCAACTCTCGAAACAGTAAACACCTGGGCAGAGAACTATCCATTAGGAAATATGATTTTTAAAGAGAGAAAATACAGAAGTAAATAAAAAGGCCCAACTTATTCCTGGATTTTACTCTGTAAAATTTGGACTGGGTTAGAGCACCAAAGATTGCCAGGAGAAATATCAATAACCTCAGATATGCAGATGACACCACCCTTACGGCAGAAAGCAAAGAAGACTAAAGAGCCTCTTGATGAAAGTGAAAGAGGAGAGTGAAAAAGTTGGCTTAAAACTCGACATTCAGAAAACTAAGATCATGGCATCTGGTCCCCTCACTTCATGGCAAATGGATGGGGAAACAATGGGAACAGTGACAGACTTTATTTTTTGGGGCTCCAGAATCACTGCAGATGGTGGCTGCAGCCATGAAATTAAAAGACACTTGCTCCTTGGAAGAAAACCTATGACCCACCTAGACAGCATATTAAAAGGCAGAGACATTACTTTGCCAACAAAGGTCCATCTAGTTAGAGCTTTGGTTTTTCCAGTAGTCTTGTATGGATGTGAGAGTTGGACTATAAAGAAAGCTGAGTGCTGAAGAATTGATGCTTTTGAACTGTGGTGTTGGAGAAGACTCTTGCGAGTCCCTTGGACACCAAGGAGATCCAATTAGTCCATCCTGAAGGAAATCAGTCCTGAACATTCATTGGAAGGACTGATGCTGAAGCTGAAACTCCAGTACTTTGGCCACCTGATGCGAAGAACTGACTCATTGGAAAAGACTCTGATGCTGGGAAAGATTGAAGGTGGGAAGAGAAGGGGACAACAGAGGATGAGATGGTTGGATGGCATCACCGATTCAGTGGACATGAGTTTGAGTAGGCTCTGGGAGCTGGTGATGGACAGGGAAGCCTGGAGTACTGCAATCCATGGGGTCCCAAAGAATCAGACATGACTGAGCTACTGAATTGAACTGAACTGAGAGTCCCTGAGTGAAACCCTTCCATCTTTCAATGAATTGTTTCTCTGGTTCTTCTCTGCCAACCATCCTGGTTCTTAATACAGTAATATCTTAATGTGACATACTAGAATGCAAGGACAGCCTCCAAATCATCTTTTTGGAGGGGAGCTTGAAGGATAATAATCTTTCACTTGACTGTCACCTTTCTGGGTTCATTGTTACCCCCTTTTGTTTTATGAGGGAGCAGAACATGTAACATATGAGTATCTCTCTTGTCTGAGAATCAACCTCACTGATTATTATCATAGACTGGAAGGGGTCTGGATACAGAAGCATAGATCCCCATGCTGGCAAAGACACAGAGATGGTAACGTAAATTGAGTTGGACAAAGCAAAATAACATTCTCTTCTTTCAAATCAAAGGGTCACCAGTATTGCTCCCAGGCTCTTGAGTACTTTGAAGGTTGGTATTTAATTCTATAACTTGTTGGCAAAAAGGTAGCTCAATTACTACTTCAGACAGAAAAGTGAGTCTTCTCCTTAGGTAGATCCAGAACCTAGCTGTGCAACCCTGCAAGGGCTCTCTTTTCTCCTTTAAAGTGTTCTTTCTATACTCACTGTGAAAAGAATCTAAAATTCACTTTCACTTTAAAACAAAATACATGTTATACCATATAACATGATTTTTTTTAAAGTTGTATTGTTAGACTTACGATTATAAATATTCATGTCCTTTGGCGAAAAAAAAAGCAAATGCAATTGATCCCTTAAAATCCCCTGATTTGAGACTCAGCAAACTATGTATGAAGTTTCAGGTGGTGACATAAAAATTCAACTTGTGTGTAAACCCTAGAACACTTTGTGGAGATATAAGCTATATCAAAATTAATAGTGATATCACGTTCAATATGAATGTTTACTTGAACAGTAAAAAGTATCTTTTAAAAAGATCATTTATCATGAAATAATTAAAACGTCTTCTTAACTTTTTTATGTTATGTATATGTAGAATACCAGAATTTTCTTTTCATACAGTTGATGAGGTTCTCACAGCAAGTATCCTGGGGTGGTTTGTCATTCCCTCCCCCATTCGCATCAATGATGCAATGGACATGAACTCAGGCAAACTTCAGGAGGTGGTAAAGGTTAGGGAGGCCTGGCATGATGCAGTCCTCAGGGACGCAAAGAGTCGGACATGATTGTGTGACTGAATAACAACAGAATACTAGTCCCCCTTATAAATGAATACATAGACTACCACTGCCACTGATGATAAAAGCTTGAATTTGTCCATCAAATTTGGTAGTACAAAGACAAATGTCCGTGTTTTAGGTAATATACTTCATGGAAATAAAGTAGCAATAAATTCTAGAGTCAATGTAAGCCTTGAACTATTTCTCTAAATTAATTTATATTTAGAATAATATTTTCAATAATAGTTTAAGGTAATTCAAGGATATTTGGAAAAATGGCTAGAGAGATATATCATTATGAATAATATATAAATATCTGTCACTTTTTATGTTAGAATGATATGATAAAAGAACAAACTAAGAATAGGGCTGGCTTGCATGTGAAACCAGACTTGTGAGAAATCAGAACAGGGTCTCTAATAGTCCAATAACGCAGCTCAAAAAATATTTCAGGCAAATCTCCATTCTTCATATGTCTACCTTTACAGATTCACCACAGTTCTTCATTCAGACTTCCTGATAGCACCTACTGTCCTTGGCTTAATCATTTGCATTGATAATAAAAGTATTTTATTAAGGATTCTATTTATCATGCAGTACACTTAAATACTTAACATTGCAGATGTTTCTTGTTGTCTATTCTGACTTAGACTATGAAGACAGAAATCATTTACAAGTTGTTTTTGTTTTCAAGGGCTTCCCTGGTGGCTCAGAGGTTAAAGTGTCTGCCTGCAATACGGGAGACCTGGGTTCGATCCCTGGGTTGGGAAGATCCCGTGGAGAAGGAAATGGCAACCCACTCCAGTATTCTTGCCTGGAGAATCCCATGGATGGAGGAGCTGGTGGGCTACAGTCCACAGGGTCACAAAGAGTCGGACACGACTAAGCGACTTCACTTTCACTTTCTTTTGTTTTCAAAATTTAAAGTGACTTTGGAGCCCATCAGACTCCCTCACTTTCCATAAGGGAAACATAAATAAATTATAGCTAGGAAGATTTTCAGGTCCAAATGCCTACGCTCCTCTAGTTGCTAGACTATATATTCATTAAAGGCCCAGAACATGGCTCATATACCTTGGCCTTATATGTGTTTATAAAGTACATGCAAATTCAGTGGTGGAGAAGGAAGGAAAAAAGAGAGAGAAGGTGGGAAGGAACAGGAGAAGGAAGAAAGAGAAGAATTGAGATGATATAGTTCATAAAAGATAATGCCAAAAGATACTGGATAAATTATAGAGAGTGAGGTCAGGATGGGATAAGTTTACCATGTTTCATCGCAGTCCATATTAGATATTTCACCAAGCCTTAATTAGTTCCTTGGATTACACACGTATGTTTAATCATATGTGTATGTACAGATATATTATTTATGAAAGAGTAGATGAAAAACCTTGAAATATTTGGCAAAAATAGAAAAGAATAAGGATATATTTTATTAAAAATTAATACTCTGACAAATCTTTATAAACTATGTACAAAAGAGTCGGACACGACTGACTGAACTGAACTGAGCCAATTATAAAAACAAGAGTACAAAGCAATGTATTTTGAATTATGTAATATCTTGGATTTAATATACATACTGAAGGAAATGACTTATTTTTATCCACTGTGTACCTTGTCCAGTTATTCTCCAATTGACCCTCTTAAGTTCTTGATATCAACTAATTTATTTTCTTGAATTTTTATTTTGTATATTGTGGCAAAAATTAACACCCAAACTTATGGGTGTTAAAAGCCTATATTCAGATATTTTTCATACTTAGACTATGGTTTGAAACCTGAATGTCTGTATTCAAATATTGACTCCTCAACTCACCAATATGTGACTTAGGGAAAGTTACTGAACTACTCTGGCCTTAGTTTCTTCATCTGTAGATGAGGAATGACAGCTGTACCTATCCTCTATGAATGTTGTAAAGATCAAATAAATTAGACAATTATAGCATTTATAATATTAGCTAGCATATGACCTGTTATCAGTAGCTGTTAAAAATTACTATTACTATGATATAATTATACTGCAATAGTTGCTTGAATGAAGTAATTTGGAATGATCAAAATATGTTTATTTAACATGAATTCAAATTGAAATAAGACACTTGCTTAGATGCCTTAAGTAAATGTGAGTATCTTAAGGTTGATCATATCAAGATTTTTCTTAGTCTGGTAAGAATATCCAGCAATAATGTCTCAGTTGTGTGTTCATAATGTGTTTTAAAGCTAAGCATAATAAATTACCATTCATACACACCAAGTAAATTCTCCCTATTGGACCAAAATTGCCTTTTTATTAAAGGCATTGCCTTGAATCACATGACAATTTACCTTACCTTCGTATTTCTCTTTGCTTAAGTTAGAAGAGAAAGGCATAAAAGTGTGTGTTTTCCTTCAGCAAATATATTCATTATAATCTACTTGATTTGAGTTTCCTATAGCCTTTCTAGGACATAACAGAATTTAATGATCAGTTTATCTATATACTAGCAGGTACAGCTAGAGTAAATGTCTTCATCCAGAGAATAATATAACAGGATTTTTATTTCTCTTGACTTCTTATATTTTATTCTAAGACCTTTAGCCTGGTCTCATGTTAGTTGTCTCCTGTATCTCCATCAACTACTAACATGGTTCGAGGTGATGTGGTACTATTGTAGTTGACTCATTTGGTGCCCCAACTTCCTTCCCTGGTAAAATCTGGTTCAGAGGGCCACTCCTGCATTCCTGTAGGTGTCACTGCTGCAAGATTTGCTGAAGTCCACTCAGGGGGACTATGCTTGGGCGGTTAGAGCCCCCTTATCATGAAGTACCTGAAGTTCTCGCATACTCTCACCGCCTCCCTGTAGTGCAACCCATAACCAATGACTGAGCGGTGGAGGACATGAAAACCCAGATTCTTGCCTCAAGGGGGACCAAAGTCTAGGCTGCCGCTTACACTCTCATGCTCACCTTTGGGGCCAGACTGAGGCTAGACTTCTGAAACCTTTCCTCATTTAGTTTCTTCCCCTTGATTATTTTGCTTCCTTCACTCCAGTACACATTTCTCCCACTTGCGCATGACTCCAAGTCTCACATTCTACTCCTAGGAAACCCTCCTGAGACAGGTATATAGAGATGGAGCCAGGATTCCAGCGCTTCCCCTGAAGAGCAAGACTTTAGAAAAAAATCACTTACCACTCTAAGCCTCAGTGTTCAACTTAGAAAATGATGATAATGAAACCTTATTTCCATCACAGCACTGTTGTGATTCACAGATGTACATAAAGATGCTTAAAAGGGCATGTGCAAATGTAAGCACTTTGAGCTAGCCCTCTTCAGTGATTTTTTAATTTTCTTTAAAGTAGAAAATATTTATTAAGGAAAATAGTAGTGCCCAGTTAAGACAGTAACCACTTTAAATTACAGTTTCTATGTGTTAATACAATATTGAATATGATTTTTTTTCTATTCTGAAGGAATTTCAGTTAAAGCTCCAAAGCCAAATAAAAGAATGTGAGTCACATGTATTTTTAAAATTGCCATTAAGTTACTAAGAAATCGAGCCAGAACCTTCCTCTGTATCTCAGAGAAGATGCAGAAGAACCAGCCTACTAATGCAATCGTACTTCACATCCCACCCTAACATCCTCCCTCAGTGCTCAGGCAGGAGACAGAGAGTCAGAGGAGTGAGTTTAGCTGATAACCCTTCCTGTCCCCTCCCTCCCCTCTGCAAGCAGGCCTCTACCTCCCATAGAGGCTAACTGAGGTAGAGAATTCTAGAAGGTGATACCTTGGCTTAGTCTTTGTCTGGATGTTTTCATTTCTGGGTATTCATTCCACTGAAGTGGAGAGAGATTCCAGGAAAGTGACATATGCCTTGATCTGAATGGTTCTAAAACTGAGAGATTTGATAATGCAGGCTTGCCACAAGGAGAGAGGGACTGTAATACAGTGTATAATGGTAGAAGAAGTCTTTGCTCCAGGAGGAGAGAAAGGGTGTGGAAGTTCAACAGGAGTTATTGATTCCCTTAGACATGGATAGGATGGATGGAACTGTTGGCAGGGACCAACAGAAGAAAATGCTGCCTTTTTCTAAAGAAGTTTTCACTGAAGATGGGCTGGACAGAAGCTAAACAGGATCTTGAAAAATTATACATCACATCAGCTGTAAGTTGAATCTGAAGGAGCCAGAGCAAGAAAGACAAAGGAAACTTACATACAAGTGATTTAGGGTCAGTGACACAGGAGAACCCCAGGTCATTCCCCTTTCCTGCCTTCTAGCCCCCAGCTCTGCAGGAGCTAGACCCAGAAAAAGAGTGATATATTTGCAGGGAGAAAGGAGTAAAACAGAACCGTCCTCACTTGAGAATCCTATCCTCTAATGACAAATCGAATCAGCACAGAGGAGAGGACCATTCTGATTGGATAGGAAGTTTACAAAATCTGCCCAAGGTTTCATTGAAGACAGGACAATTCCACAGGATACAGTAATGATTTAAAAAAAAATAATGAAATCAAAATAGAAAGTTCTCGGAGGTTAGTGGTTAGGACTTAGGGTCTCAGTGGTTAAGATTCAGTGCTTTCACTGCCAAGGGCAAGGGTTCAATCCTTGGTTGGGAAAACAAAATCCCTCAAGCCATACAGCACAGCCAAATAAATAAGATCACTTTATACTCTACTGAGTTCAAACTCTTCAAAAAATAGCTTCATATCAGTAGATAATTAGACCTGCATATTATCTAAACTAATACTGCAAAATATTATAGCCAAGGTATCTAGATTAGTATTAAAAGATTATAGACTAAGGGAATTCATTTAGGGACAAGAGAATGGGCTTTTTTGCCAGACCAAACTTAATTGTCATCCTTAGTCTTCACTTCCTAGCTAAGTGACTGAGGGCAAGTCTTGTAGACTCCCTAAGTCTGGATTTACTCATCTAAGATGTTCTCCAAAGGGGCAGATTGACCATCCAAACTTCACCAAGTTCTGACACTCAGAGGCTGCAATCTGGTTCCCTCCTTTCTGTTGCTATCAGGTCTTTTTCCCCCCATATTAAACTGTTAGTTCAAAAAACTCTTCAGCTGATAATTTTGCAGATTGTGCTGACTCAGGGTTTAAAAAGAAAGAAATGAGTTCCCAAAATATATTTTTCAGAACAGAAGCTGCAGTCATCATTGCCTACAGGCTGAATCTGGCACATTTCACAGCTTCTAACTGCTCCTGGGATTGTACAAAAGTAGGACTGTCCAGAATAGACAGGGCTATTGCCTTTGACTGGGTGGCCAGGGGTAGCAGAGGCTAAAGAGGTAATCTGCCTGCGTTTCTCCAAACCTCTACCCGTTGCAAGGCTCTGTCTGTCCAGAGGTGTGGCTTTAAAGTGCTGAGTGGACTGGTGGTAACCCTTATTATCATCCTAAATTATGTGTAAAATTATAGACTGCTGAGGAAGAAGCTGGATTTGGCAACCTTCCTGTGAATTTTGTGCCCACCAAGGGAAAAATGGAAATAGAAAAGTCAATAGGATTTTGAGGATACAGTGTAACAGGTGGGAGAAAAATCTGGCAAAGAGGTTTTAAAAAAGGAGCTGCATATGGTTCTAGAAAACTCACTCTATGCCATCAAATGAACCAAATAGTTAAAAAGTGATTTGTCACAGTACCTATTAAAAATCTACTGTTTCTGCTATTATAAGGGTGTTATATTCCCCTTAGGTAAACTACAGCACTCGCCATAGAGTGATAATCATTATTTCTGAGTCAAGCTCATTGGTCACTCAGTCCTCTGCTCTTCTCAATATGGAGTGAACAGAGAGCTCTGCTTTGTTCATCAATAATAATTTCTGGTTAATTATAATATGAATAAGATATGTGGAAAAACAAAGATGTGTTGTTTCCTGTGGGAGATATATTTATAGAAGAGATGAATTTTTAGAGCAAAAATACAAATATTTATAGATGCAGAAACTAAGAAAAAGTAAATGACTTATTATTTAAATACATTCAACTAAAAGAGTAATTTAAATAAAAAATTCTTATGCCTAAGATAACAAGTGTGAGATAGAAAAAGGTAGTAAAGAAATATTTCTCTAAATAAAATATTAGAAAAAATTCAGAACAAGTCATTTGTATTCAAGAATTTGCACTTCAATGCACAGAGAAAAGTTAATAACTACATATAAACTGCTATTTTTTTTAATCAGGCAAAAATATGATGCTAATGATGATATCAAATTTGAAAGGATTTTTTATTCAAAAGCTCTTCTTCTAATGTAAGAGGTCAAGCATAAGTAAACTTTCTGAAGTGAGTTATTCAGTCTTTCCTTTGTATCTCTGCTTGTATCTTACAGTAGTAAATATATATTTCATATTTATTAGAGAAAATTAGGTCCATGATGCAAAGGGTAGTTGCAGAGATCAATAGACAGCCTTTATAAGATGTTAACAAAGGACAAAGAAGCAAGAAAGTTGTGTCAGCATTCCTAGGTGTTCATTATAGCAGACTGTGTTTTCTGAAACAGAGAGACATCCAGTCTTACATGATCTTTCTCACATTCTCGTCTATTTGAAAGAATAGTCGCACAATACTGTGTGACTTCTAAGACTGTCATAAAAGATAACAGGGCCTTCACCTGGCTCATCACTCAGGCTGTTCGCTAGAGCCCAGCCACGGTGTTATGAGGAAGCCCAAACCACACAGAGAGGCTACTTGTTAATGTTCCAGGCAATAGCCCCAGGTAAGGTCCCAGTAACAGTCAGCACCAAGACATGTGAGTGAGGAATAAACCTTTAGATGATTCCAGTACCAGCTGCGGCTGATGACAAATATAGCAGAGATGAGGTGCCCTCACAGACCTTTACATGAATTGGGACTGGTGAAGAAAATAAGTAGCATTGTTTAAAGCCACTATGTTTCAAGATGGTTTGTTACACAGCAAAAAATAACTAAGAGAATCATAAAAACTATTTGGCCAAACAAAAGTATAGTGATATTTTTTTGACACAGATCAAAATCCTAGAACAGTTTAGGAATAATATGAAAGGGACTCGCATTTTTAGCACCATGCTTTTTTTAGCACACTTGCATTGTTGTAGCACAGTGCTTACCACATAATAGATACATAATAAAAATTAATTTAATTTACTTGAAAAATCACATTCTGATAAAGCAACCTGAACTTGTCATGCTACACTCTTGGCCAGTAGAATAAAGTGTTAGTAAGAAGGAATAAAAGAGATATCTGTTAGCATATACAACAGTCTTTCTCCTGTTTCTGATGGTAGCCCTCTACTCATCTTATTGTACAATCAGCAAATTTCTATACCATGTACATGGGTGACGTGACAATTCAGTCTGGCTAGTAAGAATATTGCACCCCCTACAGTACAATGATTGATTCACCAATAGGCAAGTTGTTACAGCAGAGCCAATTAGTATCTTCCCTGACTGGGAGAAAGAGGATTTCTCTCTCCCATTTTAAGTTGTAAGGATACGAGCACCCATCTTCCTGCTCCTGGAGAAAACCTGATTAAGAATAAGCTTGAACAGGAAAAAATGGAGCCAAAACATGTAAACAGAGAATAAGCTCTTGATGATGTCACATCAGACTCCAGAACCAGTAATGCCTAATGCTAATCTCACTCTTCTATTCAGTTATGGAATTCAAAACTCTCTGTCTTCACTAAGATTTTGGTTCGGTTCAATTCAGTTCAGTCACTTAGTTGTGTCCAACCTTAGTTGTTTGCAACCCCAAGGACTGCAGCACGCCAGGCTTCCCTGTCCATCACCAACTCCCAGAGCCTACTCAAACTCATGTCCATTGAATCGGTGATGCCATCCAACCATCTCATCTTCTGTCGTCCCCTTCTCCTCCTGCTTTCAATCTTTCCCAGCATCAGGGTCTTTTCCAAAGAGTCAGTTCTTCACATCAGGTGGCCAAAGTGTTGGAGTTTCAGCTTTAGTATCAGTCCTGCCAATGAATACTCAGGACTGATCTCTTTTAGGATGGATAGTTGGATTTCCTTGCTGCCCAAGGGACTCTCAAGAATCTTCTCCAACACCATAGTTCAAAGCATCAATTCTTCAGCGCTCAGCTTTCTTTATAGTCCAGCTCTCACATCCATACATGACTACTGGAAAAACCATAGCTTTGATTAGATGGACCTTTGTTGGCAAAGTAATGTCTCTGCTTTTTAACAGGCTGTCTAGGTTGGTCATAACTTTTCTTCCAAGGAGCAAGCGTCTTTTAATTTCATGGCTGCAGTCACCATCTACAGTGATTTTGAAGTTCCAAAAAATTAAAAAAAGATTTTTTTTAATGATTTTGGAGCCCCCCAAAATTAAGTAACCAAATTGAAAAAAAAAAGTAACAAAAAATTAAGTTTTTCGTTACTTATTATCAAAACTTGGTATTAAGTTGGTATCTTAATTGGTGTTAATGGAAAGTGTTCAACCAATATTAGTCATTGGAAAAGCAGAAGTGATAGAAACATTGGGAGAGTAACATGATGTTTTCTTAAAGGTCATAATACTCCAAAGAATACTGGGGAAAGTCAGTCCAGATGAAAATATAGCAACTGTTTCATAGCCAGCATCTAAAAAGGAAGATAATTCAATAATGCTAGAACACTCTAAATTAAAGAAAATTTAACTACATAATCACAAACCATCTCAATATCAGAAAAATGCAGATGTTTCAAAAAAAAATGACTCTGTTCCCTGATACTAAATTAATTACCATATGTTTTGCTGTTAACAGAATGGCTTAATTTCCCCTGAAACCTTAGATACTAAAAGTTGTTTTGCAAAAAGCAAATTGTTTTAGAGGAAATAAAAGAAGGTAGAGCCTAGACCTTGAAAACCTCATCAAAACACTTTTTTTTTTGGAAGAAATTTCAATGATATATGGATTCTTTAGGTAGAAGTGTATTCTGTAGTAAAACCAAAAATAATAAACTGATCAAAAAGTGACAAACAAACCCAAACACCACTGAGAAAATTCTGAAGGGCCTTGACCAATATGAAACCATTTTTAGATCATTAAAATACATCTCAAAATAATTCTCAGCTATCAATAATGTAATGAAGCATAATTTGAGAAGTCAGCCATTCGAAGTAGCTAGCTGTTTACAGGAGCAAACAATAGGTTTTTTTCTTATGTGAATACTGTATCCTCTACAAAGGCTGGCATAACACAAATAATTTTTCCTAATTAATCAGTGTATTATGTACTTAGGAGCTGTAAAGCGAAGGAGTACTTTAAAAGAGGGACATATGTTTGCAGTTTCAGCCTTATTTGTTAAGGTTATCTTTGAACAAACTTGAAGTGTAAATGGTAACTATAAAAGATGGAAAAATCCATTCCCCAAAGCTGTATAAATAGCTAAATTGTCTCAGGAAATTATAATCCAAAAGAGAGTGAGACTTTTAAAAATGCTATTACTACTACTGCTGCTGCTGCTACTACTAATAATAGTAATAATACAACGGTAATAATACTGATAGGAATGGTCTTTTTAAATATATGTGGAACAAGGGTAACAAAAAGGATTGGGCTACCTCACAGAACAAACAATATAAGGTTAGCAAATGATAAGAATTGAATGTGCTTCAATTTCACTCCCATCTTCTATGGAAGAAAGCTGCTTTTAAACTGAGAAAGGGGGAACGAACATGGTTGAGGAAACTGAAACCTAAGATGGATGAGGAGACAGCATAGTGCTAAGATGCTGCAAGACAAAGTCAAATCTCTCATCTCACAAGAATGGCATCTCCTAGCACGAAAGGAACTTTCAGCTGTGAGCCTGGAACCACACTAGCAATCTCTGTACAATCCTCAATAGGAACTATGCCAGAAAACTTGTGACAATTAAATGTTTAAACATTCAAAAAGGGATGCCATTAGACACCAGGAAGCTTTATTTTGAAATTTAAGAATGTCTAGGGTTTATTATAAAATTAGTGGGGAAAAAAATTTAGAAAAGAAAGCAGTAATCAAAAGGAGCCAGCAGAGGTTCACCAAGGGTAAACTGTGAACCACTAGTACAATTTTTATTTGCACAGAAATATTGTAGAAAGGGTGAATAACTTGAAAATAGTTCCTTCACTAAGTGTAATTGTATTCATAAATACAACTGGACATACCACAGAAGGTAAAACCTTTTAGACAAACTTATACAAAACACTTAGGTCTACATACGATTAAGGTAGTAGAACCTGGCAGTTGAAAGCAGAGATTCTTGAGCTAGACTGCCTGGTTTTGCCACATAATCTATGACTTTGGACGAGTCATGTGATTTCTCTGCATCTTTTCATCTTAATGCATGAATAGTGATAATGCCTACTTTGTAGCTTTGTTGGGAAGGTTAATGAATAAATACTGGTAAAGCAGTGAGAACAGTATCTTACACAAATTTAGAACTAAATAATGTTAATCTTTATTGTCACTGTAATTCTGGCTCAAATTAGGACAAAGTGGAGAAACACAAACTACAATATGTATGTTTGTTCTGATGGATTGAACAAAATTAAACAATACCTAGTATATGCAAGGTACCTGGGGAGGTGATAGGAGCACAGAGATAGAAGAAAATCATAGAAGAAGGACTCTAGGGTCATGACAGACTCTACTCTCCTCTGTTCAAGGTCTGCAGCACTGATCCACAGTTTTTTGGTTATTTGCTAGACACTAGTATTACCTTAACTAATATACCATGGGTATACCACTACTTCTCATTTCATACTAAAACCATAGATAAGTTTTTAAACTTCTTCAACTTTAAATTGATAAGACACTATCAAGTTGTTATTTTAGTTTTAATTCCTTTGATTATCAAAGAGGATGACATAGTGTGATTAGGATGTCATCAATGGTGAACAATTTCAACAGGATAAAAGACCCATGGGATTTAGTTGATTAATAGTAGAACATATGTCAAAAATTTGATCAACATACAAGTGGCATGGGGGATTGATTGATGCTTATAAAACGGGAGGAAATAGTGTCATGAAATTGTCCAGCACTCAGACTAAACCTGCACTTCAGAAATGGGCACACTCTTTAGAGGGGACACTAGTGAATCAGGAAGATCCCCTGGAGAAGGAAATAGCAATCCACTCCAACATTCTTGCCTGGAGAATCCCATGGACAGAGAATCCCATGGAGAATCCCCTGGACAGAATGTAGCCTGGTGGGCTACAGTCCACGAAGGTCACAAAGAGTTGAACATGACTTAGTGACTAAACCAGCACCAACACAATACAAGCACCAGCACACACGCACACACACACACATCACACCTTCTATTAGCATCTTTATTAAGCTCTTAGTTTGTGCCAAACCCCATTCTAAGTGCTTTCTATGCATGAACTGATTTACAAAAATTCACAGCAGTTCTTTGAGATAAATTCTATTATTATCTCTATAGAATAGGTGAGAAAACTGAAGCCTAGAGAGAGAAACCATGCTTGCTGTCACACAGCTTGTAAGACGGACAGCTGGGATTTTAAGCATGTAGTTTGGCACTAGGGCAAGTATAGCTAAGCCATAACTTTAAAGGTAAAATAATTAAAACCACAAAAGCAAACTAACCACTGTGGTGATACATTTGGTGGGGATAACTGGAAAAAATTTTTGAAGAAATCCCCAAATTTTTTGAAGTGGATTTTCGTAATAAGGCATTTCAGTAGGTTCATTGACTTATTTGTAGGAATAAAAATTTTTAAATAAAATCTTGTCATAAAAATATGCCCTCGTATTTATTCTTAAAGCAATACACTATAATTCTAGCACCTAGTATACTAGAGGTAAAGAACCTGCCTGTCAGTGGAGGAGACATAAGAGATGCAGATTCGATCCATGGGTTTGGAACATCCCCTGGAGGAGGGCATGGCAATTTGCTCCAGTATTCTTGTCTGGATAATCTCATGGATGGAGGAGCCTGGCAGGCTACAGTCCATAGGGTCACAAAGAATCAGACACGACAGAAGCAACTCAGCACGCACAGTGGCACGATATGCTGTAATTGTAGCACCTAGGAATATTTTCCTAATACCTGGGCTTACTCTTTCAACTTTACAACATGCAAATTAACAATAACAAGACTACCTTTTTCCATCTGTAAAATGGGGTTATGTGTGCTTACTTTCCTCTAATAATGTTATATTTTTAGTTTTCAAATTGAATCCACTGAAGTCTGCCATTTAAGTAAAATAGAAGTCTGTGTCCACATGTTCCTGATATGACATGACATCTTTCATCAAATTATCTACCTCAGAAGCATCTTCTTGTTGCAGTAAAGAATTACCTTGAATCTCAACTCTTGTACGCACTCTGACATTAGTTCTGCCCTCAATCTTTTGTCTGTATTTCATTCTGTATCCAAATGTGAAAACAATTTCCTTCAATATCCTTTTCTGTTTCTTTGTTTTCTAAACACTAATTGGTATACATATTCTGTCTTTACCCTAGTTTCCAACATGGCTTTCAAATTCTAGCTAAAATCTGAATTCTGACACTCTTTTTCCCTCTATGCACTTTTCCTTAGTCTCCTATGTATCTGTGATATGGATCTTCTTTTTATAATAATTAAAATCACAACTTACCTTTCTGAAAACCCTTACATGTATCTTCATTAGCTATGATTCTATCTTTGCTCTGAATACCTCAGCATAGATTAGATATGTCCATTTCTCTGTGCTGATCAAGTTTCATTGTTATAGTATATTTGTGATGATGATCTTGGATGGGCCAAATCTTCCAAATGTTGATGAGTGATCCATTTGTTTCAGATAGAATTTGATAAAACCCAGAAGTATACATAGAGTGAAACGATAGCAGAATGCAAATTCTACAACAATTCACATCAATAGACCTTATCCAAGTTGTACTTAATTTTTGTTTCCATGGGACTTGGAATTTATCACATTCCTCTTTGTGTTATAAACAGATTATAAATAACTTTTTCTGCACAGAGTTCTACACATAGTAGGTGATTATTAAATTAGTTTGTTAATATATTGTAATTGTGTTATTATAATAAATATTTAAAATTAGGAATCTATCACATGTGGTTATGTATTTTTAAGAAAAAGCAGTACTTTTAGATAGAGATCATTATACCAGGATGTATCTATGAAAGCAATCTATGTTTATAATAATCGAGACCAATTAAGAACCTTATAATAATATGAAATATAATCTGTTATAAAAATAATAATACAATCCAAGAACTAAGAAATCTTACTGATCCATTTCTTTAGTAAGACCCTCATTGCATGTGAATTTACATTTACAAATAAAAACATACATTTAAAAGTATGCTTTTGTTTCTAATTCAATAGGGAAAATAATTATTAAATATATGCTTTTCTGAAGTACATATAAATTAATATTTTAGGAAATGAAAAAAGATTTAATCTATAGTTAAAATTTTTAATTTCTCGAAGTGAGACCTCTCGTAGAAAAACTTACTGTATTGATTTTTCTTTAATAGTTCCTTCTCCTATTTCTCAAAATTATATTCATAAAATATCAATGGTTCCAATGAACTATTTACATGTGTCCCAAAATCACAGATTTCATCTCTGATTCCAGCCTGTTGCTATGCAGCTTACAAATTGAAGCCCCCATAGAAAAGATAATCAGAAAGCTAAGACTTATGAAGACTGTCTTATATGAAAGCAGCAATATCCACAAATTCTTATTTGTCCTCTAATCCTTTTCATCTCGTAAGATTTACATAAAATATAGAGATTATTTTAAAAGCTAGCAATGACTATTTTTCGAATTTTCTTAAAAAAAGTAAATTTTCATTTCTACCCAATGCTTGAATAAAAATACCTGATACAAGCTGATACCTGTAAAAAATAGAATATACTTATTCATAGACACATATTAATCTTTTCTTTACTCCCGCTTGCCTCTTCTAGTATTTGACTCATAGAATACTGACTAAATGACTGAAAAAACATGGATACTTAACTGTTTGACACTGCCTGTGTTTCAGGAAAAGTGCTGAGTGTTTTCATATTTTTATTGTCATAATAACTTTTTGATGTAGGTATTATTTTTCTAATTATTACAAATGAGGAAATTAAGGCCTCATTATTGATGTCATAAAGATAAGTGATCAATCAGAATTAGAAACAACAGCTGTCTTTTCTTCTGTCTGTTTTTTATAATAGTTTTAAAGAAAATACCTAAACTTCTTTTGGTTAGTAAAGACTGTTGTTAATATATAGAACACAGTGGAAAATATTCTGGGAGATTTAAGTAGGAAGTCATATCTGATTAGGGGATCATTTCCCACTCACGTAGCTAGAAGGGGCTTTTCAGTTCCATTTGCCTCTTCAAAACACAACTGCTTGTTCCCTGAGAGGCTGCCATTCAACTATTTAAAAATATATATTTCTATAATATATTTGTAAAATTTTGAGTACATGATATTAATAAAAGATAGACATAAGCTATCTACACTTGAAAATCACTAATTTGAAAAACGTCTTCAGATTATCTTTAAAGAAAGGAACTCTAGGCTAAATATGAAAGAATGATTGGAATGTTTTGTTAGAATTAAAGAAAAGTGTGGTGATTTTACCATAAACCGTTGTTGAGGAAAGGCCACTTAGCAGATTTAGGTAAGTCACAGAATTTCAGTCCCTCTCCAGTGCACAGAGTGGTGCAGGAATAGATGGGAGGTTCTTAATGGCTGCCTCTTAATTGATGAATGCCAATATTCAGTGACCCACGGTGATATCATTGATGAATACCAATATTCAGTGACCCACAGTGATTCCTATGAGAAACTGAGAAGACGAACAATTATATTGGAGAGTTTGGGTACAAAATATGAGAGATTAAAGACTCTTTGAACCTTGTTCCTTATCACAAGAACCACCTGACCTGAGAGCATTGAACAGAACAGGGAAAAGTGTTTAGGGATATTAAGTTTCTTTCCAGGACTGAGTGATTTTAAAACCTTTAGATTTAGGGCAAGAAAAGGCAAAAGATCAAGAAAAGGATCATTAAATATTTTATTTTGGAAGATGTGCATCTATGAGGAAGATATAGTTGATATGTTTGGGTCTTTGGAATAAGCACAGGAGAGGTTTAAGTTTTAGAATATGTTGGTACCTGATGAGCAAAAAGCCAATGTAGAGGTGGTAAATAGTTCAATTCCATGCACTTACAAAGGAAAGAGGAAGGAGAAGGGAGGCGAGGAAGGGCTCCATCCATCATGCACAATACAAATAAAGGGCTGTCACTCATTTTCCTAATGTCAAAAAAAAGAACTATTTAGCAATTTTTTGACACCAAGGAAATCATTTGTAATAGCGTTCTTCACTTTTCAATTCATCCTTAAATTTAAAAGAAAAAAAAATCCATTCAATTGTTTCTATTATAAGTCAGTTCATCATTTATGAATCCATGTCAGTGTCTTGTTTTTTCAGTGAAATAGCTAATTCATATCATATTCGCAGTCATCACTTCATAGTGAGTCACTGCTGTTTGATTTAGCCTGTCATCTGACACTGAGCATCTCGAAACCATTTGCATCACTCTTCTTGTTCTGATCTGCACATATGGTAATAATTAGAAATGTGATACCTTAAATTCATTTAAAATACCTGGTGATTTTAGGGTATAATAATAAAACCAACAGAACTCATATTTCACAGTAAAGACATGTTAAACTATATGAACTAAATTATAACTATTATAGATAGAAAGTCATAATGATTTCAAAGTATAAAATATAATTTTTACAAAAACATAAATTCCTATCAATATATTTCTAACTCTCTTATATAGAGTGTTGAAAATATGAATGAAATGCATACTATAGAAAATATTTGAGTTTTAAGTCATGATTTTTCTTCCAAAATAGAAAGCCTAGAAGTTTCCTCTCCTCAAATACACCTGCAATTTTCAAGTCCGTTTAATTCATGCCTTTAAATGAAAGGGTTGGGTATACAAGGTCACTGAAATTGTTATTTATGGTTGAAATGTTTTTGCTACATCTATTTTAAGAAGGGTCATTTTTCATTTCATTTTAAAAATTGCTTTAAAGTGTTTAGCTGACTATACAAAATTACTCAATGTGCAACTAGCAGTTCCTCTGTTTCCAGGCTCTAGGTAGCCTAAAGATTATAGAAGATTTTACAATTAAGATGATTTTATTAAAACTGTATCACTTATCTGTTCTTATGTTTATGGCAATCATCACCATATTCTTTTACTGTGACTATAAAACCATTTTCCTCTCTAATGTGTTCCTCATCCTTTTATTCATTTTGGTTTACTTCTGAGGAAGAAAATACAAAGTCAATATTTAAATCGTTCATTAATAATACAAACTTTTCTACCCTAATGCCGGTATTTCATGTTAAGATGGCCTGTAATTAGAAAGGTCCTTGTTTCATAACTGAAAACAAATATCAGTGCTCACTGTCTCATTTTCCTTAGGAAATGTACCTTTCAATTCGATTGTTGTTTTAAAAAATTATGTTGTGATTGTTTTTCCCTTTTGAATTTTGGTACATTCAAAATTCATAAGACCCACTTACTGGTGAATATTTTTAAATAGTTAAATTCCCTTTTTTTTTTGTTGTTGTTGATTGATATTAGCAACCCATCTCTCTAAGCTAAAAGAGTACATCAGCCTTGCCACACACACCAGCAGAAACTGCAGCTATGTGCATCTCCAAACGCAGGAAGAAAGCACTGCTGGCCGACACTAGAGGATTACGGAGAACTTCAGCCCTGGCAGTGCTCGATTCCAGGAGTCGGGGAATTAACATACTGCAGATTTAAAGATCAGAAAAACAAAACACCAACAACTAAGCAAGGCTTAGTAATTTCATTTGGAAATCATAAGAATCCTGAAACTAGAACTTTATGTATTGTGCTTCTTAGACTGTACGTTTTGTGGTATGACTTAGCTACCAACCCTTTCGAAACCCAAGGAGATTTTGAAGTATAAGTTAAAATGACAAGGAGTCAAGTCTCTCCAAAAATGAGTTTCCTGTAAGAATGAGGACAATAGTCAAAACAATAACTGAGAAATTATTATTATTATTTTTACATTCTTATTATTACCACCCAAGATCTTTAGGTATCTGAAGAAGAAGAATTGAACAAAAACAAACACTTCATTTGTAGGTAGACAAAAAGTAAATGACTAACCTTGACTTCCATCAGCACACAAGATCCCACAGAACCAATGACAAACTTCATTGTCTAAAGACTACTTGGAGATGATTTAGAAAAATATGATGTAATCTATATGTGATAAAGAGAGATATAATATTCTCTACTGGAAGGCATTCCTATCATGTCATATCAAAGTCTAGCAAAACGTTGAAAGTTAGAAATGTTATCAAGCATTAGCAGGCATTTAAAGAACGTCTCTTGAATATTTCTAGCATAAAAAAGTATTTCATGTGATGTAAATGAATGGTAATTTTCTGACTTTAAAAGAGAGCTGTGCCAGTACATTTCAGCGGTCTGGACCCAATTCTGCAAACATGGAGACGCTTTCAATTTGCTCTGCCTGCCTTCCCGCCTTAGATGGCTGCGATTGCAGCGAAATTAATCCATTTAAAAATCTGCGGCTTAAACTTAAGGATTTTCAGTTTTTTCCCCCCCTTCTCTCTCTCTTTTTTTTTTTTTTCTTAGAATATCAATAAGTTCCAATTGAAGAGCGGATTCTTTTGCAATTCAGGCATGTGCCGGCGATAACGGGCGAGTTGGCATGAAGAGAGGCAGAGATGGATTAATTATGCAGAGAACATGGAAATTCTGCTTATCATCGGCTAGCAAAGGAGCCCGGCTCACATAATCAGCAAACGAAGGGAGAGGAAAAAATAACAATGCAATGGCACCTTCCAGCCCATCATCAGGATTTTTTCTACCCCCCTTGTAATTAAAAAATAACATACACTTATAGCCCTATCTCCTGTGCAGGCAAGGAGTGGTTGTCCACAAAATAATTGCACTGGGATATTAGAGCCGGCAACAGGGGCTGTCCATTCCTGCTTGCTCTCCCTCTCACCCTCTCTTTCTCTTTTGGCCTCTCAAGGCACTTTGCTTCTGAACTCAGTCCAAATCAGACGGATGTCTCAGGTGACATTCTAGCTCACTTTCCAAAAATCCCAAATAGGTACCTTATCATGATCCAAGCAAACATATATACATATATGATAAATATTTGAAGGTCTGACTCTGGGGGAAAGGCTTGGAAATGATCACCTGTGGACTATCTGGTTAATTTTATTTTTATTTTTGATGAAATCCATCCAAATAGCCTTCATTTTGCAAAGTGACTGGATTAAAACAGTGGGCTGTGCAATGGCTATGTTAATCTTCTCAAACAATTTTACTTACAACTTTTTGTTTCTTTTTTTTTTCTCTTTTGCCAGTTTATTTTGTAAATTCAAGTATATATAGTTAATGACTGCAATGTTTGTGCCTTCAAATCATAATTCACAATTCTGTATCTTTACTCTAAATCTGACAGCTTAATGCTTTGTATGTTTCTAAATGCCAAGAGATGACAATGACCCTAGTTTATTGCCTTAAAGAAAATAAAATTTAATCTCACACTTGTATCCATGTGTTTTCCAATTCTGAAAATTAGCATGCAATCACGAACGTTGAATAATGATACTCCTGACTGAACGCCATCAAAGTAGGTTTTTCTGCTTTGATCTTAACCCAAATAATTTGACCTAATTACAGATAAGTCCCAAAAATCTCTGGCCATGAGAGAGGCCATCTTTCTCTGCAAAAGTTATTGGTGGGCTAGAGAAACAGAAAGATGAAAATACACCTGGAAAGACAAAAATTATGGAACATATGAAGGAAAGACGTTGTTCCAAACTGCAGTAAGCTGGAGTTAGAAAGCTGGCAGACTCTGGAAATATAATTTATTCATAGAGTTCCACCAAAGCAAGGGACCAGTGTGGGGCACAGTTTACATGCTCGTGGGAATGCTTTAAGTGACAATGAGGGTAATAGACTGATTTTTTAAACTAATTATCTCCATGTCTATGCATACAGATGCACACACTCTAGGATGTATGAGTATTATGGAAAACCAAGACTGAGTAAAGGGGTAAAGTTAATGTTTGGAGACATTTATGATTATTGATTTTGTTAGTTCCTGAGAGAGTGAAAAGAAAGTAAAATAAGAATAAAAACCACGTTCAAGTGGAGGAGCAGGGTTTAGGATGAAGAAAAGTAGAGAAGAGAAAGAATCCTAATAAATAGAGAATAAATACTATGGTATAAAGAAAATTAGAATTGTGATAGTAGAAATTATGAGTACTTTATGTCTAGATATTTTGTAAATGTAGAAATACAAGACACAATTCATATGAGTTAAATATATAAATAGAAGTTCATTCTAGTGTGTAGCCTTAAACCAAGAAATGTCCAAATGCATAAATTAGAGATCACAGATTGTGTGGAGCAGGATACAAGTTACCACGGATTTTGGAGCACAGCCGCATGGAATAGGGGAATACAGCTGGGATAATTCGTCTTTCCATTACCACTGAATGCCTACCTTCCTACAGTTCAGTCCCCTCAAACTCATTTAGTATTGCTCTGACTCATCTTCTTAAACTTTTCCTGGTGTAACAAAACCTACCTCTTAGAAATTCCTGGATAAAAGACTGAGTAAATAATGAGCAGCTGTGAGCAAATCTTGCCGGGACCAATTATCAGACCAAATCTGATGATTTTGGATATTAGAAGGGGAGACGAAGTCATGGCTAGCAAAGGTGATTATAAAGTATTATGGATATGAACTTACACATTCTCTGCAAAATATACTGAACTTGGGGGCTTGTTTAACTCAGTCAGAGTTTAAAAAACAATTTTCTCGAAGCTTACCAGATGGGCAGAGAGTCATCTCAAATAATATCCAGAGTGGTGGCCTTTTAGATGTTGTTTTTGGTGGTCTAGTGTTTCCTAGACTGACTTGATGGACATGAGTTTGGGCAAGCTCTGAGAGTTGGTGATGGACAGGGAAGCCTGGTGTGCTACAGTCCATGGGTCGCAAAGAGTTGGACATGACTGAGCGACTGAACTGAACTGAGTGTTTCCTAACCCTTGCTGCTAGTTAGAATCCCTTGGGGAACTTTGAAAGAATACATATGCCTGAGCCCCACCTCATACCCAAATGCAGGGGGTGGGACCTGAATATAGATATCTATCTGTATATTATATTGTATTATTATATACATATGTAAATACACAGGTTTTTTAACTTCCCAGGTGATGCTAATGCACAGGCAGAGCTGAGGACCAGTTGTTTCCTGGCCTCATTCACTGCCCTCCATTAAAATCCATTTAAAATCCAAAACACCATCAAGGCCATGTGCTGTGTGCTTAGTTGCCCACTCATGTCCAACTCTTTGCAACCCCATGGATTATAGCCCACCAGGCTCCCCTGTCCAAGGGGATTCTCCAGGCAAGAATACTGGAGTGGGTTGCCATGGCCAAGGCTACCATTAAAGCAAACTAGACTGTGAACTCCATGAGGTGAGTGACTGCACTGCTTATTATCTGATTCATCCCCAGCACCCAGCCCAATGCCTGTTACAGAGAAGGTTCTCAAAAATAATTTTAACAGAAGAATAAAGCAAACAGGAGCAAAAAAGACAGAGGGCTCTCTGCCTCCCTTTAATCCCAGCTACCTCTCCTGCTCCTCATTCCACCCCACAAATCTTGACAGTTTGGAAGCTTTCTTGAGGTTTTCTGAAAGCCTGTGCTAAGAAACTTCATAGAAGCAGCATATTTCTATAATCTTTTCTACTTCCTGAAAACATGTCTTAACATCTTTTACAAGAGAAGGTAGATAATAGAATTCTCAGTAACCGTAACTGTAAATGGATTTGCAATCTACCCATGATTAAAATTATTTTCATCATGAAGTAGAATTCTCATTATTGTTGCAATTTTAATATTATCAACTCCAAAGTGTCTTGGTGATTGATAATATAGACAGCGAAACCCTATATTATAGTAATTAAATTTAAAATGAATCAGCCATCCTTATATGTCTCAGCACAGTACCTGATTATTTGAAAACAATTATCTTCACATGTCACCTAATGCCACACAGTACTTGAAGCTGCTTCGAGAAATTGTTCGGAGTCAAAAACTTGCTGCAGAGTGGAAAACCACAGGGACTGTGTCATAAGTGCTCCGAAGAGTATTTTTCCATTAAAATACATGACTATTGCAAAAGTGGGCTATAACCCAGGAGGAATGCAGGCCTGAATTAGGAAACCTTTGAACAAAACCTTCAGGCTGAAATATGCATTCATCACGGGTTAAGTCTCACTGACTTTAAAGGAAATCCTTTCTCCAGGAAACCCCAGAAATCATGGGCCCAAGAGCAGCAGTCTGATTTTGAGGATGAGGTTTTTCTTTTCTGATCAGAGCCAGGCTGTAATGCATAATACTTTCTTCATTGTATAGACTATCCTTCAAAGGAAATGTCTCTCTTTATGAATTAAATTAAATATTACTACATTTCCCAATGTTTTCTCTTATTTCCTGAGTTGAGATTTGTACAGGACCATGCATTGCTCCACTGCAGGATGGGGCACACTACTCTGCTTCTCTTAATCTTACACTTTGAAATTCTTTTCAATAACAAGCCTCCCCTTGCCAGATGCTCTGTCTCGACACCCTCCTCATACACATTTTGGGGAAAAAACTAAATACAGAAAAATTCTTCCATACTTGGTTCATTTGCAGATTTCACCAGGCTTGCAAAAAGCACACCTGTTGTGCTGTCTGGATTTCCTTTTCTGATCATAGGCTTCTGACAAAGAGGAGGGGGGGGAAAGAAAGATTTTTATCAAACGCTCTTCACCGGACAATGAATTTTCTTCACCATTTGAATGTATCTGTGGAATGCCTGAGTGATTCATTACAGCAGATTCTGAAGTATGACAATGGGCCGCAGAAATGACTGATGGTATCTTTTTCCTGATTTCATTTCCCTGATCCTCTTCATCCCTTGGCCTGTGTACCTCGATTAATTAGAAACCAGGGATTTTCACTCATCAGCTGATGGGTTTCATGCTCCACTCTGTCACAAATCTGCTGCCTGCACTATCTCTCTTACAGCCGGTGGCTGCTTTAAAAACTTTCCCTTCTTCTTTTTTTTTTTTCTCCTTTTTTGAAGCAGTGCTTTGTGACTACAGGTTTAGGTCTTTTAAAGATTCAGATATATTTTTTAAAAAGAGATTAAAAATTAAAGTAAAGAAGATTCAAAATCTCTGATTAAGTTAATCCCTATCCAGATGATACTTGTCCAAAAATGAACTTTTTGAAGAGATAATAATATAAATGTTTCATAGTGTTCAGCTTTCTAAGTTCTTTTTTCAAGATATAATAATTGAAGTTATGTAAAGACTGAAAATAGTTATAAATATGATTTTTGTGTGTGTGCACAAAAGCACGTATGTTCCTTTCTCATGCATTTTATACTGGATGAAGAGAAGTAGTATATATTTTCATAGTTTTGCTTATAGTAGAAGATGGAGAGGCTTTAAAGATTTCATCCTATCAGTCATGTTTTTCCAACTTTGAAAGTCATAAGAAAAGGAAAAAGGAGTTTGGGGAGGAGTAGCTACTTCCTGCCATCTGAGGATTCTTGTTCTGGTTTCCACTGTTGTTCAGTCACTAAGTTGTGTGACCCCATGAACTGCAGCACACCAGGCTTCCCTCTCCTGCACTATCGCCCTGAGTTTGCTCAAACTCATGTCCTTTGAGTCAGGGATACCACCCAACCCTCTCATCCTCTGTTGCCCCCTTCTCCTCTTGCCCTCAATCTTGTTTCCATACTTGTCAAGAAAGAGCTGTATACCTGAAAAAACTCCTCAGAATGACCAACCAAAGTCCTGGTCAGAACTGAAGCTAATATCTCCTCTCTCATGACTGTTCTAAAGAAAACCAATGTGTACTCTACATAGCAATTTTTTAAAATTTTCAGCTGAGCAAAAAGCAAATAGGGCAGCAGGAAAAGCTACTCTGCTTCTGTTCCAGAAATATAAGAAGGGATACACCCAACTATGCTATTAAATTTCTGTGGCACATTTACTTTTACGTATTGAAACCCAAATTACAAAAGATACCGGTTACATATTCTGTAACCACAGTATTGAATTTTGTTCCAGATGTAAAGCTAAACTTTTCTTGTTGTTGAACTGGTCTACCTCAGACTTAAGATTTGAAGCAAAGTGGATTTCATAGGATTCATATCAATTTCTCTTGCTGTTGTATTTTTTAAAGCTTTAGTAACGTTGAAAATGGACACAAGAGATAGGTCAGGAAAATACACCTTGAGCTTACACAGACGTGGAGAGAAATCCATTACTTTTTGAAGTTATTGAAACTTCTTGTTAAATCATACTTGATTTGAGGGAAAAAAAGAACCATAACAAATTTCAATTACCCCCCCCAACAAATTAGGAAATGGGTCAAGAGAAAATATTGTTTTATTTTAAATACTTTCTGTTTTTGCAAATTAATATTTTCCATGTAGATTTTTACCTGTTACTTTTACCTCTCCTTTGAAATGGGCCAAATCATTATCATTATGCTAGTTGGGCTTAAAATGCTGCCTATGTAGTAACTTTTCTTTAGCAGTAATGCAAAAGAGCTATGGAACAGTTGGAGAGTATTTTATTTTAACAAAAACACAAGTGTGCTGATAATCTGGAGTATCAGGCCCATCTGTAAATTTCCCTAATTTGCTATGTCTTTCCCTACAACTACCAATATTGTGATAATGCCACATGCTTGCGGGTACCTGTGAGTGCCAGGCACAGGGAATAACAGTCAAGAACAGACACACTTTCAAACATAGGCCTGTAAGTCTGTGGACTGGGGCACTGCCTCCGATTGACCCTCGGCTTTAGCTACGGTATAGAAGTTACCTGTGACTGGCCAGGAAGGTCACCCATTTAGATCATGGGTATCTAATCAGATTAATTCATTTATTTCCCTGAAATATTGTTTCTAAATAGTTTTTCAAAAGAACTTAATAGACTAAAATTTGCTATCTGATTGGCTAACTCCAAGATACCAAGCCTGGAAGATTTTCTTTTCTTTTAATACAGCAATTTGTGTGTGTGTGTGTGTGTGTGTGTGTGTGTGTGTGTGTGTGTGTGTGTGTGTTAGTTGCTCAGTCATGTCCAACTCTTTGTGACCACATGAACCACAGCCCACCAGGCTCCTCTGTCCATGGAATCCTCTAGGGAAGAATACTGGAGTGGGTAGCCATTTTAGAGATAAAGAAATGGAAACATTGTTTAAATGACTGCAGTGAATGATTTTACCAAAATTTGTTGACTAATGTGCAACATGCGTGCATGCTCAGTTGTATCCAACCCTTCGTGACCCTATGGATTGTAGCTCGCCAGGCTCCTCTGTCCATAAAGTTTTTCAGTTAAGAATACTCGAGTGTGTTGCCATTTCCTCCTCCAGGGGATCTTCCCATCCCAGGGATCGAACCCCCTCTTTCACATTTTTTTAGCACTGAGCCACCAGGAAAGCCCAGTTGACTAATAAGCAAGAGTAAATTAAAACCAGAGCTTTCATCTAATGGTAATTTCTGATCAAAATATGAAGGTTTTGCAATCGAGTATTCCAGTGCACCATCAACCCAGAGCATTTTAAAAGCTATTTGCATTATTCTTTCAAGACCTCTTAAGGTGACCGAATGGCAATGTAGGGTGTAAATACTGTGTTAAGAACACTCAGATATTAGCACATATGGAGCAGTGGGCCAGTGGAAGAGAGTCTACATCTTTGTTACTTTCCTGGACTGTGCAGTTCACACTGGAAGTAAGTCCTAAATGCAAAAATGAACAAATACAGTGAGTGTATTCAGTATTGCAGCTTTGTGATAAGAACCATAAAAACTTTTGTTAAAAATTAGGTACACTATATAAAAAGTCTTAGCTGTATATCTAAGGTAGGGATGGCAATAGTAATTCTCTACCTACGTTATCATTCTAATATTTTAGAAATTATTTTCATTATCATTCACGTTGTCTTCATCACAGTGAAAAAGGCTTCTACTACTAAATAAATCAGGTTATATGAAACATAAGTTCTTGGTCCAGATTCTGAAGTTTCTCTCATTTAGATTTACAATGTCTTTGCAGTCTTAGTTTCAAAGATCCCCACTAAGTATCACTGGACCAAGGTATCTTGAAAACCTAAGCTAGGCTTTCATTCGTTATTGCTATATTATTAGCACCTAATGCAATGTTTGATCTATAATATTATATTTTACTTAAAATAAATTCCCTTCACGTAAGACTGGCCTTCCTGCCATTCTGTGAATGCATGTCTGTTCATTTTCAGTCATTTACTGGGAATGTGTTTCTGTCTTCATCTTGCTAACTTATTCATTCTTTTTATAAAAATTCACTTTCAATAAAAATTCCTTCATTTTTTTCTACTTTTTAATCATTCACTCACCCAAACATGTATTTGTCAACTATTTATCCTCTGCCAGTCCAAGTTCAATATTAGATATTAGTTCCACACTTGAGTTTATGTTTATTTGACCCAATTTAATACTTTCATCATAGTTTATTGTCTTGACCACTATTATTCAATATATATTGGTTTTCATCCAATGAATAGATTATAAAGAACCTCAGGTTATGGAACAGGGCCCTGGTTTTATTTACCCAGCAACTCTGCCAACTTCACTCACTACTGAAAAAAGGAAATGTTCAATAAGCTTGTTTATTGATTGAATTATCTTTTACATTCTAGGGACATATTTAGAAGTTTATCACATTTCAAAAGCAACTTCAAAATTGGACACTTATTTGACCCTATTAATTTCCATATTTACTTTCATGTTTCTCTGCTAGTTTCACTAACTTGGAGATTTGGAATCCTGCCAGCATCTGGATTTCCTACCTTTGGTAACCCTCATTAATCTTTGTGATCATGGTCCCCATTTACTAAAAACACCCAAATTACACCACAATTATTAGGAACATTAATTGGAAACTGGAGTTTCTAACTTTGTCTCCCTTCATTTGCAAGTTCTTAACAGCTTAAACACACAATTACTTTCAGGGTAGCAGCAGCAAAAGATCAAATAATAAAAGAGGGAAATGTGCAGGTGATCGGAGAGGAATATTTGTATTTCTAGACTCAGATTCAGACCTTAGATAAAGGTCTATGGGAAAGATGCTGCTACCATCCCAGACTGTGCTGCTCATTCTCCCCAAAGTTGATGCCTCTTTGGAGACCACCTTTGTCCTGACACTGGCAGTCAAGGATACAATAGAGGTATGAAAGAGCCCAGCTGTGATGAAAGGACTGATGCATACTTGCTTTCCTTTTCCTTCATTCTAGCCAGTGGCTAGTGACTGCTGCAGCTCTTACTTACTTTTGTAATGTTTTCAAAGGTGACAAAGGGTTAGGGGCAGACTTTCAGAAAGAGGACTCTAGTATTTAAGTCTGGTGCTCCTAATTCCAGTCAGGATTAGTTCTGGGAAATGGAGGCAATCAGCAAGTAGTCTCAATCATGATTAGCTTCAAACAGAAGCTAAAATCTAGCCTAAGTTTGCCCTGATTTTTTTTTTTCTGCCAAGTTAGGCCATTATGTTTTTCCTAAGTTTGTTCAGCAATTTCTTTTACCGTAAGGAAGGTTCAAGTGTGGAAAAATCACAGCCAAGTAAGGAGAAGGTGACTTTTAGAGGTAAGAGAAATGGTTGGGGAAGTTGTAAGAGGCACTCAAGATTGAAGAATTTGAACACAACAAATGTAATGTCTGTTAGGTAACATCTCCACATTCACATTTATTTCAAGTGAATTAAATTAGGTTGCTTGACAAAACGTATGATCTTCCAGCGTTCACCAGAGTGCCATGAAATGTGAAGATTTCTCTTCCAATGTAAGAACTATAGTATGTTATTTATTGAGGACAGTGTTAGGATTATTATGCTTTTATTCAATCAATTTTTATTATGAGATTTTATGACTCATGATAAAATATTTAAATGGTAGAAATAAAAATAAACATGGTCTTTCCCATTTGGTCAGTACCATTTACAAGAATGTAAAAAAGCATCTTTTTATATGTGGTTTTAGAAACATTCTTGCATATACAAATATATATATGTTCATATTTTTCTTATGCAAATGGAATCATGACATCCACAAAGTTTTGCAATTTTTCTTCTGAGAAAATACGTCTTACATTTCTTCCTTTGTAAGTAGATATAGGTCTATAGATCTACATTAAATTACCTATTAGGCTGCATAATATTCCACTTTTATGTATACTGTATTACAGTGAACATGCATTAACATATTATCTGTGTCCACTTATGTGAGTAAGCCTGTAGGATAAATTTCTAAAAGTGAAATTTCTAGGCCAAAAGGACACAGATTGTTATTCAAGGGTGCCTTAACAATAAATGACATTTTTGGGGGGTTTGTATCTATTTCTTTTTATACAATAAAAAGACAAAATATATTATTTTGTAATATGTGAAGTGAAGTGAAGTCACTCAGTCGTGTCCGACTCTTTGTGACCCCATGGACTGCAGCCACCCAGGGATTTTCCAGGCAAGAGTACGGAGTGGGTTGCCATTTCCTTCTCCAGGGGATCTTCCTGAATCAGGGATTGAACCCAGGTCTCCCGCATTGCAGGCAGACGCTTTACCCTCTAAGCCACCAGGGAAACCAATAAAAAGACAAAATATATTATTTTGTAATATGTATAAATATATTAATTCTTTTAAAGGTATTCATTTTTTATATATTATTAAACCAGGCAGTACCATAATAAAGTAACCACTATAATATCCCACCGAAGGTAGCATTCAAAATATACATTTTGAATTCCATCTCATAACTACAGAGAATAATGCGGGGGAAAAATAGAACCACTAGTGAAATAACCATCTCCTCTTGAGAACACAAATTATTTGCAGGGGAAAGTGATATTCAGCTTTGAAGGTTAATGCTCTTTGTCAGTCAGAGGAAGACAACTGTCTTTACTATTTTAAAGTCTATAAAAGCTTCTCTTTCTAGTATCTCTCTTAAGGGATGGATATGAGGTCAAATCCAAGATACAACAAGGAAGACGTCTTACTCTGGAAAAGCAAAGTTAGAAGCTAGTCCTGAGAGGAGAAGAGGCGGTGGGAGTCAAGGTAGCTTGGGTGACTAAGCTGAATCCCTTGTCAGGAGTGGGGTTTATAAGCTCCTAGATTTGGCTTCAGTCAACCAGGAGGAAGTAGTCCCAGCTCTGTTGCAAGAAAAGGTTCTGTCCTTGATTGAGTCATAGAAGTGGTGTGAAAAAAGGTAGTCACTCAGTTGTGTCTGACTCTTTGCAATCCCATGGACTGTAGCCCAATAGGCTTCTCTGTCCATGGACTGTAGTCCGCCAGGCTCCTCTGTCCATGGGATTTTGCAGGCAAGAATACTGGACTGGGTAGCCATTCCCTTCTTCAGAGGACCTTCCTGACCCAGGGATCGAACCTCGATCTCCTGCATTGCAGGCAGATTCTTTACCATCTGAACCACCAGGGAAGCCCTTATAAATGTGGCCCTTGGTAAAGGGCCTATTTTCCCTTAGCATGAAAAAGATGGTGCTATCATCCTGGGAGGGCAGGGAGAGAGGTATAAGAAAACTTTCCTTGACATTGTGCACTAGAAGGGACCTTGGCAGTGGTGACAATAACCTGAAGTAGAGGCAACCAAAACCAGGAAGAAAGGACTCTTCACATGAACTTGTGCTCCTGTGATCCTCAGCTGGGCCCGGGCTGTGCACTTGACATGACAGCAGGAAGGAGAGAGCTTGGGCTTCAGTGACTTGCTAGGAGTAGAATGTCCTAGGATACTGGGAGCCAGCCTTGTGTAAAGAGGGAATCAAGTAGCCATCTTGCTTGAAGTTTATCTTAGAAGGTATGCTACTGTGAGGCTTCCCCAGGTAGCTCAGTAGTAAATAACCCGCCTGCCAATGCTAGAGACTTCAGTTCGATCCCTGGGTTGGGAAGATCCCCTGGAGAAGGAAATGCAGCCTACTCCAGTATTCTTGCCTGCAAAATTCCATGGACAGAGGAGCCTGTCGAGCTACAGTCCATGGGGTCACAAGAGTCGGACACGACTTAGCAACTAAACAACAAAATGCTACTATGAGTGCCTCATCTAGCATTTGCACTGCTGGGGAGACACTATTGGTTTCATTATCACTGGTGAAAAATTACATAGAGATTTCTCTGTCTAGACTGGTGGGTTGGAAATATTTTATATGTACTACATACATACATTTATTACACTACCCTGAAGCATCTTTGTCAATCATGGTTTTAAAAAGTTCACATATGAAAAATTCAAACTCTTTATATGCAGTGGTTCAAGTGTTTGTTCTTAACAAGAGAACACAATACTGTCAGCCTTTTCTCTTCCCAGTACACTATACGGTTAAAGAGAATTCTTTTTAGGTAAAAGAAAACCTGTTGCTATGGCCAGAAGCCTAGGTCCAGGAAAATTTGTCTTTCTGTGTACATTCATTTATAAAGGATGGATTGAGGCTTGTGAAAATAAAAGAAGGGCAAATAAGATGTCAAAAAAGCATTTAATATTATGCAAAATTAAGTCCATCATTAAGGGATAAAACTTGCCACTAGTGAAAATGGGCAGTCTGGTTCAGAATGATTGATTACTAATAATAAAAATATATCTCTACAATGAATTTTCACAATTTTTTTCTCTCTCAGCAGAATTAGTTTTTGATATATTTTTTTTTCATTTTGGGTGTTTTACTATTCTACTTCTTGGGATTTACTTTTTATGATCATAGACTTTTAGAAACTGGCACCTTAGTGAGTCTGGGGTCTCTTTGACTTTTTGCAGCCTTCACCTTGCTGCTTCTTTCTGTTTTAAATTTCTTAATCTAAGTAAGTTCACACAGCCCTCCAATCAACCAGCAACAGGTTCAAATATAATTATGACAAATGCAGGGGCTGGAAACCCTGCCTAGTAATTGACTTTGAAAGAGACTTAAAGCTTCTTACAGAATCAAGCCCATTGTAATGGAGCATGTACTGTAATACCAACACCATAATTGTCCACTTCAATGCAGAATTGAGAGAACTTGCTTTTAATAAAAATGTGTTTTTTCTCATTATACCAAAACTTCCTTGATAATCAGTCTTCCACCTTACCCAGTATTGTGGAGAAATTCCAGTCATTACTCTGTAGAGTTTCCATCTCACCCAAGTAAATCATAGCTTTCTGCATTTCAGCATTTAACTCTCCATAAAGGCAAAGACTACTGGATCTCCAGTGGGATAGCTAAGAAAACATTTCCCTGCCAGAAGGAGGCCTCATCATCATTGACTGTGAATAGACAAAGCTCCCTCCCACTCCCACTTTTGAAAGCATGTAAACTCTGTCTTTATTTAAATATATTGTCATTTGAATGGCATGTCAAATCTAAAGTGACAGAAAAATATTCCAAATTATTCCAGTGGTTCTTTGTATTGTTACCTCCTTCGTGTTCAGAGGCTGCAAAGCACTTTTCTTGTACAGATTTTTCTTTTTGTCTACCTAATAGTCCTTAGTTTATTCTTTATTTATCCTTCCAAATTAGTTATTAATGGAACACTTCCAGAATCTCCAAAATTTTAGAATCTCTATCTATACCTTGTCCTTTTCCCTTTGAGTATAGAGATGTGCTTGTTAAAGGAGGCTTTCATAAGCAGATGGGACAAGGTTTGGGGGGAGATCCCTTGGGGGTCTTGTTTTGTATCTTTCTATGTAGAGTGGAAATGAATGAGAAAGGAGATTTGTACTCACAAGATGAGAAGTTTTACCTTTTATTTTTTTTAAACCTGTTCTCTAGGTGCTTGTTCACAGAAAGTGAAACACCTAAAATTCGTGTAATAAAGTATCTATCTTTCTCAAAGGCCATCTTAGAAGGTAAACCACCACGAGTGCCTCAAGGACCTTGTTATAATACAATTGCAATTATAACACACCCCTGTGCTCACATGTCTCTGCTTGGTTGACTGTCTGGGCCCCATACTGGGATCTGTCAACAACATCCCTGAGGATCTGAGCCAACTATAATTTCGTATAGTAAGGCTGCAGAGAAACAGAACATTTTCTTTGCTTGCACTGTGTAGAAAATATCAGCTTGTTTTCTTTAACTGTTCTATTTATTTCACAGTCAGTCTCAGAAGTGGGCTGGCTTCTTGCTACTCCCACATAATACAAGAGCTTGTTTCCAATGAGCAGAGAAAATTGACTAAGATCCATGGTTAGATGACAGATGGGTTCTGTCTCATTGCCAGAGACATGAAATTACAGGTGACACCTGATATACGATAATAAAGAGTCCCCATCCAGTAATCAGCCCTTGGCCTTTATTTTTGTGATGTCATCAGCATGCAGGTGGCTTACCTGAGATTCTGAATAAAATACTGAGCATTGTCAGGATCTCCATGGACATCTTTTATCTTCTCATCTGTGTGATCTCCTGTTTGATGCGTTTGGACTACAGCCATTTTCAGCTCTGTCTTGATCAGAAGGTTGTCTGTGGTCCTGTTTATCGTGCTCTGTCTTTTGCCTTCAAAAAATCTGAAGCCAGTGAGACAGTTCAATTATATCATTAATGGTAACAGCAATACCCATAGAACTAAATGTATGTGTTTTATAAAAATAAAATCAGTAAGAAATATGAGGAGTAAAGAATACTCACATAATATCAATCTGGTTTTGGATTATTCATTGTGCTCAGATGACAAACTCCTGGTTTATTTTATAGGGTTGTTTCCTACAATTTGGTGGCATATTAAGAATATGCCTGGGGAAGTGGTGCTTTTCCTGCAGCATCTGGGAAATAGGGCTGTTAAGATGTTGTTTATTTCCACTCAGTTCAGCTACCTCTTTTTTAAAAAATACAATAAGTTCATTTAACTTGAGATCTCATAATAAAACAATAACCACACATACACACACAAAAAGATTAAGAAATAAACTCTACCTCCTGTAATAGAGTCATGTCATGAATCGTAAACAGTTTGCTGAACAACTGTACTCTCTTAATGTAAAACAACTAGCACTGCTCGGAGCACCCACAGCACTACAGGTGCTGTGTACCTGGGACCATTAGCTGGTTTAAAGCTTATGAATGCTAGCAAGTGTGCTTACTACTACCAATTCATCAACAGGGAAAGGGAGTGCAGAAGTAATGTAAGGTACTCAAGTTTGCACAACTGTAAATACAAGATCAAAATTAAGATCAAGCTTCACTGATTTCAAAGCAATGTATTATACTGCTCATAAATGCTATGTAGGTAGAACAAGAGTGGATTGAAGATGTTATGTTATAATCCCTCCTCACTAAGATATGAGTGAATCCCTAGTCAGAGGCCTCAAAGAAATATGTGGTCACAGTCCCTTTTTTCCATCATCATCCTATAATATTATTATCCACTTTTTGTCTCCTATGCCCCAAGCCAGTCCATATCTTACAATGATTGCGTCAATTCCTTTCATCAGTGCTGATTTGTAGATAGCCAAGAAGTTAGTTCTCCCTGATAATTGCTCAAAATTTATATATATTTAGAAATTTATCATTAAATCATTTATGTAGTGATAATTACATTATTTGTTGTTTTAGATTTTTGTTTTATTTTGTTTTCAGGGGATATTACTTAATATATTGGTATGAATTTTGGAACTTAAAGCATTTCATTACTCCTAAGTATGACATTTGTAAAACTGCTTACTTGGTGTAAGTATGCTTGTGTATATGTGTGTGGGTGGATGTTTCTGTGTATGGAGGGATTTTTTAAAATTTGCAGGATGTACTATAAACTACTTTGGCAAAAAAAAAACCAAACAATTTCTGGACTGAGCACTGCAGCAGAAAATATTTACTAACTTAAAAATAATTCTTGCTTCATATGATTAAACATCTTACTTGGTTAAAACAATTTATTTTAAATACTACTAATTTCATACATACAGAGACATATCTCATCTAAACATATACATAAAATGAAAATTTGTTGAGAATTTTTTCTATATTAAATTTAATATCTTCCTAGCTTTCCTTTATTTCACATGCTAATAGTTAACACATAAGATAACTTGAACAATTTTTATTTTAAGGTTACAAAATGATGCCTTATTTGAAATAATATTGAGAACTTAAAATGTCTTTTTGTCAATTTGTCATGCCAGCACTTGGTACAATCATGACATGGGGACCAGTACTCTGACACATATTTTGTTTGGTTATGTATTTGTATAGATAGCAATGAATTTGGAAAATTCAGTAATGAGAAAAATTCAAAAGATTTTTTTCAGACTTTTCTAGAAGAGAGTAAACAGAAATGTTTAGTAAGATGATAAAGACAATGAGAATAATCCACCAATCATATGAAGCAGTGTCTTAATTATAGCATTTTTTACTTCACTAGGAGCAATATGCTACTGCATTTTATTTGTAGTCTAAATGTGACCATTCATGCTTAATAAATCTGGCATAAATTAGAGATATTGAATGTAATGTGAGAATTGTAGTTTCTATAATTGTCCCATAGTGGATTTAAGGATATATACAAACAGAAATAGAAAATTCCCAAATGAATTTTTGGTACATCCACATACCAAATAGCTTCATTATCCTCCATCTTCAAAATCAAGCTTTTTGCTTATTGTAATGTCCATTTAGTCTTAACTCTAACTTGAACCCTTAAGAGAAGCTCTTGGAGATATGGGAAATGAGGCATGAAATGTATGAATCTAATGGTACAGCAGTAAATAATCTGCAAGTGAACCATTCCATCTATTGTGAGGAAATCCAAATTTCTGAAAAAACCAAATAAATACTAGCATTGAGCTTAGATATCTCCAGATATGTAGGGGAGGAGTTATTCCATAAAGAGAAAAATTATGGTGATGTGTGGTTGTGAAAAAAGAGATGAAAAGTGTTCACGTAGATGAAAGAAGTTAAAAATGGAAAATCTAAATAAAACTCCTGTACACAAATAGGTCATCCTTGCCACAGGGACGTGTTAAATATCTTTACAAACTGTAACCAGTGGGTTCTCATCAGAAATAGAAGCTCTTCTATAGTCCCTGCTGAAATGAAGCATGATGTGTGTTGGCTAAGCATGAGATCTGATTTCCTTTCTAAATGGAACACATTATATCACTTCTTAATGATTTTTCTTATCAGTTTGGTAAGTCATGCAATAGTCACCGAAATAAAAATTATTACATTTCACACTGACTACCTTGATTCTGGTTCAACACAACACTGAGAAAGAACTAAGCTTGGAGATGAGGCTTAACTACAGACACATCCTTTAGATCTATCATGCATATCTGTTGATAAACTTTAGCATTATCCCCCAGTGCGAGATTTGCAAAACTGAAAATTTATCAGAATCTCTCTTGTGGGGCTAGTGATTCATGCCCAAATTATTTCAAACATTTTCACAATTAAATTTCAAATCATTAAAATGAGTGAAAGGAATAGAAATAGATAAAAGTGAATTTTATTTAATTTAGACCTTCAGCTATTATAAATAGAGCCCCAACTTAAAAGTTTAATATGTGAGTTAAAAAGTAAGACACAGATGGGATGAACTACTTTAGAAAACTCCTTAAAAAACAAATATGCATACTTTTTATTAGAAAATTGAAGTCTGATTTAAGACACTATTTTAAATTTATATTTGGTAGTAATATCTGCTGGAGTACTGGAACTAGAAAATGAACAGTGAAATATTCCTAGAAAAGATAAAAAATATATTATGTGATCTTATTTTACCTTATTCATTTTACATTTGTATGGAATATGAAAATTATGCAAAAATCTTATTTTTACATTAAAACTATATGACTCCTCCTGCCTTTTATTAATACCACCATATACCTCTGTTCTGCAGATGACTACTAAAAAGCTGTATTCTCCATAAATCCATCTTAGATTATCAGCAAGTGAAAAAGTGTTAGTTGCTCAGTCATGTTCAACTCTTGGCGACCTCATGGACTGTCAGAAAGAGAATAATAATTTATATTGGATCCTTGAAGTCCAAGTTCTACTCCCCTTATTCTTCAACCTTCAACAGCAATAGCAACAAACATTTGTATCTGATTCCTTTCCAGCTTGCAAATAATCAGAACATGGGGTGAATAATTTTACTGTTTCTGTATGTGTCTACATAATCTTAGTATTCCACTTATAAATTTTTTTTCTTTGTTTCTCTGTATCACTGGAGCTTCATTCAGATTCTGAGTCTTTAGAACATAGGAATCATCAGACAGTACGGCTTTACCATCACGTAACAAAGCTCCATTCGTCTAAAACATTGAACTCCTTTTGTTGTTCAGTCGCTAAGTCATGTCTGACTCTGTATCAGAAATTGATGGAGAAATTGGAAGCACAAAAATTAACGAGATATAGTGCCTGTCCTTAAGATATTTACTTAATGGAACTATGTAAAAAACTGTACATTAGCTTTCATTAAATGATGCTGCATTCACAAAAATCTGAAAATCTCAATAACTTACTGTATTTCTCACATTAACTATTGACTCTTGTGGCTATAGGTTAGCTATTGCTTTATGTGAAGTCGCTCAGTTGTGTCCAAATCTTTGCAACCCCATGGACTGTAGCCTACCAGTCTTCTCCATCCATCCATGGGATTTTTCCAGGCAAGAACACTGGAGTGGGTTGCCACTTCCTTCTCCAGATCTTCCCGACCCAGGGGTTGAACCCGGGTCTCCAGCATTGTAGGCAGACTATAAAAGCAATAGCATTGTAGCTATAGCTTTGCCCCTCATCTTTTTCATTCTAGTATTGAGATTGAAGGGAAAGCCCCTATTTAACACATGCCATCATTCTAACATATGAAAAGAAAATAATGACTTCTTTGTGACATATGGAGCCTCCACCTAAATTAAAGGAAGTCACATGGCCAAGTTTTATGTCAACAAAACAAGAGAATATATATTTCTCCTAAATTTCAGGGCAAAGAGTAGGGATGAGGATCCTCTTTTAGAGTGGAGGAAAAAAAACAAAAACATAATTTATACTGAATTAATTACAAAACAATGTGATGAATATGAAATGTTTGGATCACATAAATAGGTTCATTTAAATATAGCATTTGGTAGTAACAAGGGCAGGAGAAGTAACACTTGAGCTAAGACTTTTAGGTTGAGCAGGAGCTTGTAAAAGTGATAAAATGGGGAAGGTATCCTAGACAGAGGGTAAGGATGTCTGTTTGCAAAGACACAAAGGACAGAAAGTCTATATTGTTTAGGAAAAAGTGAGCAGCTTAGCACAGTTGTGGGATTGGATTCTCTGTGGTAATAGTGATTTCAGACTAAATGTGATCTAAGGAGCTTTGTCCTTATATCTTAAGAAATAGAGTGCCAGTAGAGTTTGATTTTTAACAGAGGAATATCCCTACAAAAACAATTTGGGGCAAGTCAATTAATTTATACCCTAGGCTCTAAGATTCTCAGTGTGCAAAATGGGATTTGGGGACCAAATTATACATCATATTCTTTACAGGCCTTGAGTTTTATCATTCTAAACTCTAAATTATGACTCAATATGATTTTCAAAATTAAGAAAAATGTTTTGAGATTTTACTTTTAAGATTTGCATTTTTCAAATCTCAAATGAGGCAAAAATTTTCTCTTTTCTCACCTAAGTGATCCATAATAATTATTAGAAAATGACTTACAAATCCTGATGCATAGTTAGAAATCTATAAGACAGAAAACAGATTTCAGAATTTATATTTTGAATAGTACTGAGTCATTTAAAAAAAAAATAAGTCAGAGAAAAATCCATTTAGCATAAATTTTCTCATATTATATAGACCCATGTGTTTCAGTTGTTACTGTATACGCAGTATAATTTTTTATTTTTTTCTTCTAAATAGTGAGTATCTATACCATGGAATATATGAAATATAAGTGAAAAGATTGAATTAAATAAATTAACTCAAAATTGACTAGATTATACAGAAGTAACAAACAATCCTCAAATATAAATATAAGTAGTTTACAATACCCAAAACTCATTTTTAGCTCACGTAAAGACCACTTCAATTCCATGTAGCTCTCAAGAGTAGCCACACACATGAGTTTGTTCGGCATTCCAACTAGATTTAAATTTCGGAAACCTCTTATCAACCCATTTTCTTTCACTATCACCTTAGCACGCTGAAACATGACAAGGAGAGTGGAATATCAGCAATTAAATGCTTCTTCCCACAAGTGATATATGTCATTTCTATCAACCATCGTATCTATCCAAATTTCATTGTGCAAAGGAAGTCATATGGTCTCTCCTAAATTCAAGGAGATGGAAACATACTTTGTTCCTAGTGTGACCAAAGATAGAGATGAATAAGTCTGATGCTGGAGAGTTATAGTAATCTAATATAAACTGAGCAAAACATTAACATTTGTTTACAAACTGCCATGGGCCAGAACTGGGCTAGCACCTTTCTCATTTGTTAACCTAGTGAAGAAGTGAAGTGAAGTCGCTCAGTCATGTCTGACTCTTTGTGACCCCATGGACTGTAGCCTGCCAGGCTCCTCCATCCATGGGATTTTCCAAGCAAGAGTACTGGAGTGTGTTGCCATTTCCTTCTCCAGGGGATCTTCCCAACCCAGGGATTGAACCCGGGTCTACCCACATTGTAGGCAGATGCTTTACCATCTGAGCCACCAGGGAAGATCGTTAACCTAGTAGATGTTCACAAAAAAATAAAAACTTACTGGTATATTGTCTATGTTTTGCAAAAGCTGACAAATTGCAAGTAACAATTACCAAACCTGTACCCAAACCTGGCCCCAAAAGATAGAAGGAATTTAACTTATGAATTTTTATTCCAAGTCCTATGTTCTTTGTACACAGTCATGTTGTCTTTGAATGTTTCCACAAATATTATTCAATGTCTCTTCTTAAAAAGCCAAGAAGAAATTGTGTCTTGAGGTTATAATTTTCATTTCTTTTCTTGAAAACGAGAATTATAAAAACATTATATTAATGTAGTCGTCTATCACAACTGATTTACATCTATCTGATTTACATGGAATTGAGGAAATCTCCTTATTTTGCCCAAACTTTTTGAGTGTTCTGAATTTTCTCTTTCAGAAGTTATAAACATCTAACTCCCTGGTTAAAAATTCATCATTTTTTTGTGTTTCATCCCTCAATGGCCATAGGAATTAAAAATGGAGCCCAGTTCAGCATAAAATGTGAATCTAGTTACATGAGCCTTTTTTTAAGCTCAATGATAAGTGAAGAGCATTCACACCCATTGAATATCTTATCTCAGTGTTTCAATGCAGTTAGGATGATGGTCTTGCAAGAGAGATTATTCAACATGGTCTATAGATTTTATTTTTAAGTTGAAAAAGTAACCTGCAATATGGCAAGGATAATGGTTTCTATATACTCTCGAAAGCAGTCAGTAGCTCTATAAAAAGGCCATGGAATTCATTGCCCCTTTCTCACCAAAATGACTATTATAGTTTTTTGAAACTTGAATTGACAATGGATTAAGTTTGCATATATTAATATTCACCCAAATTATCTATTTTGGATATTAAATAAATAAGTATAAGACTTGTGCATATGAACAGGCTCTTTCTGAGTTGTTGAAATTCTTGAATAAGTTCCATCAATTGTACCTCCCTTTTTCTACATGAGAATATGTCTAGGAGAAGTGAATAAGGAAAGATCATGCAAAAACCTTCTCATGCAGTAAAAATATTATTTCTTTACTTTAAAATTGTGGAAGTTAATTTATCTCGAATAAAAAGTTAATAAATTATTTCTAATTGTTTCATAAACATTTGTCTTCTAGATATGCTATCACTAAAGATGCTAAGAAACAAAAAACGTTTGGAGACTGTTGGCAATTCACAACTGATACATGGAATTCAAGCTTAATATTTGATGCCATGTGTAGAATGTATTATAGCCTATATCCTCAATGAAACTGGAGGATGAAGCTTCTTCGCAGACTGCTAACTACTGAATTAATCAATTAAAACAACACACAGAAAAAAACATTGATTCATGACATTTTCATATAAAACACTATTAAAGGGACATTTATGTATACTAAGAAATTCATTAATCATTCTTCTTGAATTGTCGGAATGTATGTATTGCTTTCACTTATTGTGTATTAAGTAGTTACCAGGTATGATTTCTAATCTTCCCAACAACTTTGGAAGTTAACTGTTACTATCGTCAGTTATAGATATTATTTAACTAAGGCTCAGAAATGTAAATCGCCATGCATATGGTTTGGGTAGAGCAAAGATTCAAACCTACTTCTAAGTGATTCTAATGACCAAGTGTTTTCTGAAACATCAGTCTGTTAAATAGCTAAGTCGTGTGGGCCAGTGACTTTGGCTATACTTTAGAGCCTCCTATGCTTAGTTCCATTTTCTCTCTACAAGTCTCTTGCACCTCTCTCTATTTATCTATTGTTATTGACTCCGACTTACTTTAGGCCCTCTTTATATTTTGCTTCAACTTCTTTAATTTATTCAGGTATCAACATACATTAAATGTTTTAACAGTTTACCCTATGTCACGTACTGAGAGTGAAAAGATAATAAAGTGTTTTTCATAAACAGTCCAAAATTCTTTAATACTCTTCTCATTAAGAGGTAGGGTCTATGTCACTTCTTCTTAAATTTAGGCTCTGTAACTACTTCATCCATAGAGTATAAAAGTGACTCTGTGCCTGTCCTAGGCTGGAGCTTAAGAAACTGGGAGCATCTACTTCTTGTCTGACGTGAGAAAACCGCAGCCCCGTAGAGAATCCATGACAGTCCTAGCTAAAGTCCTATATCAATAGGAGCAATCCCAGAGACATGTAACTGAGAAAGCCTTTGACATGACTCCCATCGCTGCCTCTAGTCAAGAACCATCCTGCTGGACATAGTCTACCTCCAGAACCATTAGAGATAGTAATAGAATAATAGCTGCTGTTTTAAGCCACTAAAGTTCAGGGTGACCTGTTATGCAGCCATAAATAACTGAAACTAATGACTAAAAACCAATGTCGTCAGTTCAGTTGAGTCGCTTAGTTGTGTCCAACACTTTGTGACCCAATGGGCTGCAGCACGCCAGGCTTCCTTGTCCATCACCAACTCCTCTAGTAGAAAATGAAGACGTGGAAATAAAAGAAGTGAAATGGGAAATTTTCGTACATCAAAATGACCCCAGGAGAAAACCTATCATTTGTCCACAATAAATACATGGATTAGTTGATGGGTGGATCCTTCTAAGGTCCCATCCACTGCTAGCTACTATCACTGTTTTTAATACCACTTACACTCTCCTAAGTTATTTCTGTCTTATCCATTTGGTTTTCAAAGAAATTCTTACTTAGAAGAGACCTTAGAGTATCTGTTTTCTCTAGGCATTTTAATTCTCTTAGACTAGCAATGTGATGGACAGAAGGAGGAGTTGGGGAATTCTAGGAATGAGACCAGGTGCCACTGCAGAGAGGCCAGCGCCAGTGGAATTTCTCCAGATAGAGTTTTATCTGACAGTGGGGATATGCCACATTCTTTCAGATTGTTTTCAAAGTATCCCAATATCAATATCAAATAAACTTGAGAAAGTATTTCTCATATAAAACTGTCTTATATGATATTGCTATTTTCAGAAAAAGATTTGTGCTAGTGAAAAACAGAAGACAGTATTATATGTTCATATGTAACTTCATAAAACTCTTAAATCAGAAGTTCAGCATTTTCTTTTGTTCTCATTTCTCTGTCCCATCTAGGTTGCTTTGATGATTCAAAAGTAAAAAATCGCAGCATATATCAAATTAGCAACTAATTTTCCTGGCATGTCAGACAGCAGAAGTTTTGCTCTTCTAGCGAGCTCTGGGTTTTGTCTATTTTTTTAATGATTGATTATTATTGTTGCAAAAAATGAAAAACTGCACAAAATAGATTAAATAATAAATGTTTAACTACATTTCAAATTAAATGTAGACCTTGAAAACATAAACAAATTGGTAATTGTAGGTTATCTCACATTCTAGCTGAAAGCATCTAGACACATATTGTAATCACATATTCATAAAAAAGTCACATAATCTGAAGAAATAAAACTATGTAAAAATTCAAAGTAATAGTTTGTGTAATTATGTTGAATCAGAGAGGTCCTGTTACTTTGTTCATGGCTGAGGAAGAGACCTTGTGTAATACTGAAATAAAACATTATTACCATCTCACTTACCTGTTCTTGGAATTGGTTTAGTGATTACTTCAACATCGACATCAGTGAAAAGCATTTGACATCTGACCTAGAAAATCAGACAGTAGACCACAGAGACTTTGATTAAAAAACTTCATGTAATTTTCTCCAATCAGTAACTTGGCCTGTTCTTTTATCAGAGTGAAGGTTGCTCTCATCACCTGCAAATTTATCCTAAACCTTTAAACAAACAAGCATGAAACTTTTACATGAAAATCCCCTCCTGAAGGAATATTTACAGAGGAACTCGATGATTAACTGTACTGATGATCTGATTTCTTCAACGTGCCACAAGCCTGGAATCCTTTGTATATATATTTTTTATTCCAGTTGTGTGTATGCACGTATTAACATGTGTGTGTGGTTAACCTTCATGTCATAAAGAATTTTGGGAAAAACTTTACACAAAGTCCTATTGCTTTCTGGGGAAAAAAAATGACAGCTTCTTTCCCATCATCTGTGTGCCAGGAACTATTCTGAAGTCAGAAATCATACAAGCCGCTAGGGTTCTGTATGTTTAACCTCCTACAGAGCAGAGCCATTCCCATTACTGAGAAGAATGAACTCTTAGCAACACAACAATAAGAGATCCTGAAATGAACTGCATTGCAGTATCGCCGTGAATTAAAGTCTCCATCAGAGGCTGTGGCTCTTGGCATCAGAGAGCAAGGGCTTCGATGAAGTCGAGCAAGGAACTCTGCAGTAATGAGCCATCCTGCTGCCTTTTCTCTTGGAAGACAATTTATATGATGAAACGTGATAATTAACTTATGTCCAGCAAACTAAATCCAATATATCTGTTTTCAGGTCAGAGGCAGTAGCTATAGTCTCCTGGGATGTGCTACCCCATCTACCAGTCCTTTGACAAGGAGACAGTCCTTGCTAATACAGTGTCACAGTAAATTTGCTTATCTCTTAAGAACAAGGAGGTGTGCTGTAAAATATGTATGTACTATCAAAACATTCATAATAAAATCCTAATAAAATTAGAAAGTTGAAATAAAAAGAAATCATGGTCTTCAATTGTATGTCCTGAAATTACCTTCAATAATGGCTGATATGTTATAGATGTGGTGGCTATTGTGTATGTATATATATATATATGTATATATATACTTTAGCCCATGAGCACATGATTGGTTTCCCAAGTTCAGTTTAGAATGAAAGAAGACAGTATGATGAAGTAAAAACTAACTTCTCCCAATTCTACAACTTTATCTTTCATGCTTTACAAATTGTCATTACACTGCTATACCCTGGAGAATATGAAATCTACTCAATGATTAGAGACACAGCCCCCCAAAAGCATTTTCTTCTTGATACTACCTGAAATAGCAATGTGAAAAAAAACATAGAAGGTGAAAAAAGGAAACACTTGGATCATTTTTCAAAATGTCAATGTTTTATTTAAACCTGCCTGGGGCTGATCTTTGCACTCAATCCATGTACATGGCATGGTATTGGAATTACAACTCTCAGATGGAAAGAAATAAGAAGTACAAGGCAGATTTTGCATCGCAAGTTGTGACTATTTCTTGATACATGCTTACAACAGTCATTTATTGGTCCACTGGCCTACGTCCTCATGAAATCAGATTGCATTTTTGGAAATCAGGCAGAGAAATAAAATCTGCTCTCAGAGATGAATATCTATTGGGAAACACTTTCATTATGTGACAACTATAAGAGGTATTCTGCTGGAAAAAAGTGATTTGTTCCATGGAAAAATGCATCTAGAGGAAATTTATATTTAGTTACTCATATCAGATATGCTTATAATAAAAAGATATTCTAGGTTTTTATCTTTTAAAAACATTATAGTATTAATTTTTCTAGATGCATTTATTTGTAAAGTGATAGACTATAGGGAGCATAAAACTATGTCTCACAATTTCTGCCTTTTAAATATAAAATTCATTGCAGATAAATTATTTAACCCCTTTTTAAAAATTTCACCTTAACCCATTTATACCTTCCTGCATGCTCAGTCACTCAGTTGTGTTTGACTCTTTGCTACCCCATGGACTGTGGCCTGCCAGGCTCCTCTATCCATGGGATGTTCAAGGCAAGAATACTGAAGTGGGTTGCCATTTCCTCCTCCAGGGAATCTTCCTGACCCAGGGATTGAACCCATGTCTCTTGCATCTCCTGCATTGGCAAGAGGATTCTTCACCACTGCACCACCTGGGAAGCCCATGCCTTAGCAGTGGACATATTTCTATCTAAGACAGCATAATGTTATGTAATTTTCATAAAATTATTTTCTTATTAATGCTATATTTATCAGAATAATAAAGTGAATAAGGATTGGACTTGTATAGAATGTTGGAAGAGGACCTAATCCATTTTCTCAAGGGAGATTTAATATTAGGACAAGCTGAAAGTTATACAGTGTCTTCATTCTAAACCTCATTCATGAGAATTTTGTAAATTATCAATTGAAATACAATTGTTTTAGATGATAGGTTCCAAAGTGAGAGATGATCTTGCTATATTTGCTAGTTTCTTATTGTTTTTGTTCAATCACTAAGTTGTGTTAGACTCTTTGCAACCCCATGGACTGCAACACGCCAGGCTCTTCTACTACCTCTGTCCTCTCCTATCTCCTGGAGTTTGCTCAAATTCATGTCCATTGAGTTGGTGACGCTATCTAACCATCTCATCCTCTGCTGCCCGCTTGTCTTTTTACCTTCAATCTTTCCCAGCATCGGGGTCTTTTCTAATGAATTGGCTCTTCATGTCAAAGTATTGGAGCTTCAGCATCAGTCCTTCCAATGAATATTCAGGATTGATTTCCTTTAAGATCGACTTTGCCAGTCTCTTATCGATCTTTAAATGATGTGCTTTATCAAAATCATATATTTAATAGTTATGAGTCCTAAGGCCTACACAAAGCTTTATATTTTACATTATGCTTTGACATTATCTATGTGACCAAATGCATTGCTTATGAAATCTCCTGATGTACAAAGATAATAATCATATTTCTTATTATTTTAAATTTTTCAAATAAAAATATAGGCATTTTTATTAAAAGTAGCTGAATTTATAAAACAATTTCTGTCTAGGATATAAAGCTCCATGAGGGCAAAGATCTTTGTTTTGCTCTCAAATATATTCTTAGCACCTAGAATAGTGTCTGGCATATATTAGGTACTCAAAAAAATACTCTCAGTGAATGAATGAATTATGATAAAGACAACCAGCACTCCCTATAAAGCAGGCCCTTGAAATGATAAGGACTTGCCAATATAAGGTGACTGGAATAGTGATTGTGGAGGCCAGTCCTTAATTTGACCTACGATCCCTTAGGGACAGGCTGACTCATGACTGTCAGTTGTCTGCTTTATTTATATATCCTGAGATATATATATATATAGCCAACATTTTTGGAAAGGTTTGAAACATGGTAAATAGTCAAATATGCTAAATTTTTTGGTAGAGAAAATTGGAGGAAATGAGAATTCAGAGAAAGGTAAGTTCATTGGGGCTCGGAGAACACATTTATTTAACAAGACTTCATCTTTTTTCAGTATCTTCCAGGGACCAGACTCTGTGCATGCGGTGAATATGTGTGACACATAGTGACTCACGTGTGTGTGTGTTAGTTACTCAGTCGTGTCTGACTATTTGTGACCCCATGGACTGGAGCCCACCAGGCTCCTCTGTCCATGGAATTCTCCAGGTAAGATTACTGGAATGGGTTGCCATTCCCTTCTCCAAGTGACTCACATGCAAGGCTACAATTACAACCCTGCCCCTGCTATATGGTGAAATGATAATGGTTACAACAAGCTCAGGGACTCAGAAGAGGCCTTGAAGAGAAGGTGACATTTGAGGGGGAAGTCTAGTGGACTGTAAAGAGCAAACAGGCCAAAATGGGCAGTGAAAGTCACTCAGTCATGTCCAACTCTTTGCAACCCCATGGACTATACAGTTCATGGAATTCTCCAGGCCAAAATACTGGAGTGGGTAGCCGTTTCCTTCTCCAGCGGATCTTCCCAACCCAGGGATGAACCCAGGGATGGAACTCCCACATTGTAGACAGCTTCTTTACCAGCTGAGCCACCAGGGAAGCCCAAAATGGGCAGGGTACTTGGAATAACAACTTTCCTTGAAACTGAAAAAACAATAAGGTTTCAGAGAATTAGCACTGGGATCTTGAAAGATTGATGTCCCAGTAGAAGAAACTGTGCATTAATTAGGATGTTTATTTCTGTTAAAAAGGAACCCAAAATTTCAATGATTTGAACAAGATAAAAGTTTATTATTTCATGTAACAACCTGAGCTTAAACATTTGAGGGCTTATATGGTCATCTCATTGTGCAGATCCAGGTCCTTTCTACCTGAGCAACACTCAGCCATACCCAGAACATGGCTTTCATCTCATGCTTTAAAATAGCTGCTTCAGTTCCTGCCGTTACCTGTGCTTTCCATTTAATAGAAAGGAAAAAGAGAAGGTAGAAAGCGTAACTCCTCTATAGTATACATCAATTCTCTTTATTCATCCTCATTGTTATTAATGCAAAGTGAAAATACTCCTGCTTCCTTCACTTCAGTTTCAAACCCATATCTTTCATATTTCCCCTTCAGGACCAGCAAAAAGCCCAGGGAAATTAGATGCTGTTGCTTCCTTGGTGGCTCAGATGGTAAAGAATCCGCCTGCCAGTGCAGGAGACATGAGTTCAATCCCTGGATGGGGAGGATCCCTTGGAGAAGGAAATGGCAACCCATTCCAGTATTCTTGCCTACAGAACCCCATGAACAGAAAAGTCTTGTGGGCTACAGTCCATGGGGTCACAAAGAGTCAAACACAACTCATAACTAAGTGTGCCTGCATGCATGGGTTCAGAAAACAGGGAACTGGAACTCTGGAATCACTTTCAGATTTTCATAGACTTCATTCTTTTTTTGCATCACATTCTCCAGAGGAGTGAGGTGAGAACTGTGCATAAGGAGAAAAATATATGGCTGAAAGTTGCTACCTCAACGAAGATTACTATTATTTATGGATCGAGTTCTTAAGTTGTAGCTCATTACTTCCAACCTGCTGCAGCTTCATGATGCCTAAGAAAGTGACTCTGGATGGGCTCCCATCCTCTCCACCACCCCCCCACTTTAAGCCACACACAGGGAAGCATGATACAGAACAGGCAAGTTGACATCCTCCTATGGCACACATGATGCTCTCATGTTGTAGCTGACTGACAACATCACGTTAACAATAGGCATCTTGATGCTGCCAGTATAGCTCAGCTAAGAAGATCTCTCTTCTTGCCTGTCTTGCATCTCATCAAGAAAATCACCAGCTAATTATGATTCCAGGGTCTTTATTATCAGATGATGTGTGAAACAGGGACAGACAACATGACTTATATATACTGAGTTGAGCTTTATAGTTGGGGAAGTTCAAACCAGAATTGATGTGTCTTCTATCTGGAATGTATGTGAGGTAGAAGTCAAAGATGGGAAAGACCTGGGAAATATTCTAATGACATTGACACCTTTATTCTTTTGGATATCACTTTCATGTGTTCTGAAGGAAGAGGGAGTTTTGCCACAATGAGTTGAACTTAAGGGAACTGTTGCTAAAGCTAGGCACATTGTATAACAATCTCTTGCTACCTTAGCTGTTTCCTTTCTTCTTAATGACAAAGTCATCCCAAAGAAGAAATTAAATGGAAATTTCTCCAGCTTTCAAGCTAAGTTGAAAATCACATTAACATCTTTTCTATAAAACAAAAGAAGGCCCATTTTGTCTCATATGTTTTTGCCTCCTCTCCCCAAGTCAGGCAGAAACATTAAAAGGTGGCTAAATTATACATCAGGCAGAAATAATCTCTTACCTTTAACTTTACTTAAGAAGTATTTACACTTAACTGTAGAGTGTTAACATCTCTAGTAGAAGTCAGCTTATGTTCTGGTTAAGAATAAAAGAATTGTATAAATTAGTTACAGGAAAATTATAAATTGATTTCAAATATTAATTTAGTAATTTCAATTGTCTTAGGGGCTTCCCTGGTGGCTCAGATGGTAAGGAATCTGCCTGCAATGCAAGAAACCTGGATTCAATCCCTGGGCCAGGAAGATCCCCTTGAGCATGGAATGGCAACCCACCCCAATGTTCTAGACTGGCAAATTCCATGACAGAGGAGCCTGTTGGGCTACAGTCCATGGAGTCTCAAAGAACAGGACACAACTGAGTGACCAGCACACACACACACTGTCTTAGGGAGCCCATCTCTATAATTCAATGCTTGTCATTCACATCATTTATTTGGTTTTCTGTTTTTTTCCAAGCTCCCACTGTTTGTCCTAGAAGACTATTTGGGGAACCCAAAAAACAGACAGTAATCACATAATTATGTGTCTCAAATTTCAGACGACCGTGGATTTAGGAGAGTCAGGGAGGGTCTAGAAAGTGGCAGCCAATGAGAACTCAACACTTGGAAGCACGTGAGGGGCCCGACTATAGTCCCAACTATGCTGCTGCTGCTGCTTCTAAGTCGCTTCAGTCGTGTCCGATATGTGCAACCCCATAGACGGCAGCCCACCAGTCTCCTCTGTCCCTGGGATTCTCTAGGCAAGAACACTGGAGTGGGTTGCCATTTCCTTCTCCTGTCCCGACTATAGTAAGTATTTTATTCTCCTTGCTATCAGCAGAGAAACTGTCATTAAAGGACGCCCAATTTTTTTAAAAGTCAGGTTCTTATGCAGAAACCAACTCAAGCATAGAAATGAGAGAGAACTGGGTGCGTAAACTGAAGGTGCCGTTAGAGCCGGCTGGGTGGATCTAGCCGTCCCAAGTATGCGTGCTTGCCAAGTTTTTGGCTTTTTCTTACCTTTGAGCCTGAACAGGGTCAGAATCTGAGTCATGAAGATTAACTGGTCACAGCACGGGGATCAGAAAGGTGCTTTATTAGAGGAGGTGGCCACAAGCACACCTCTCATTTCCAGCTGCATCCTTGATGCTTTCTATTCCCAGGGCATGCCTGTCTTTGCTTCTGTAGTTGGAACTTGAAATTAATATTTCACAAGGAAGAAGAGCTGCTTACCAAAGATTCTCGACAAGGGTAAGGAGTATGGCCTGAAACCTTGAATTGCCAAATTCTTAACACCACTGTGACCTAAGTGTTGCATAAGAATCACTTTCATAAAGCATCAGGTTTTATCTTTATAAGATTTACAGGTTAACAATGCTGAATGAACTACTGATTTGTGTGAACATAGGGATTTGGGGTAGTTTATGAAACTCTATTGTAAGCTAAGTTAATTTATGTAATACACCTTGAAGTGGAAAACACATCAAGCCTTTAAATGTTGGAGGAATCTGTTTTCTCCTTGCCCTCCTTGAATTACTTTGACCAACCAAATACAATGTGAGGGATGCAAAGAAACTGAACTGAGGGTGTCAGCCTCTTCTATTTCCAAAAGTTCCCTAACCATCACCTATTGTACATACCACTCACAACACTTCTGGCCATTATTTTCCCTGGGCACTTTGACTCCTCTTTGGCTTTAAAACTTTGTTTCCAATTTTCAACTCAAGTCTCTAGTTCTGATGATCATTTCATGCACAAGACTGGTACAACCTTGGCTGAAACGCCTGGTTTTCTTACGTCTACATGTTGTGACTTTGGGAAAGACACATTCCTAGTCTTCTTAGCCTTGGCTGTCTGATTGGAGGTTCCTTAGTCCACCATATACCTGTCATCATTGATATACAAAAATATTTCAATTAATGGTTTAATCATGGAAACAAGATATTTCCTTGCTAAAATAAGGGGCACAGAAATAATTAGAAAAAAATCTCTAAAGGTAGGCAATGGAAAAGGACAACAGAAAATAATCACAACTTTTTGCAGAAAGTAAGGAACAGAGTATATTCTTATGTTATGATAATATGAAGAATACTATCCATATACTTTTGGTGTGATTAGAAATGATATGATAGATAGATATGATAAATACATATGATTGTATAGCTAGAAGTACAATTTGATAATGTCAAGTTTTGTTCTTTATGCTCATTTCTCCTACAATGCTGGTGGGAAAACAAATGGTGCAGCGCTTTAGAAAAATTTCTCATAAAATTAAACATATACTTACCATATGAGCCGATAGTGCCACTTATAGGTATTTATCCCTGAAAATGGAAACGTATGTCCACATAAAGACATCTATATTAATATTCATAAAAGCTTTTTCACAAAATATCAAACCTTCCAGACTAATCCAGAAGTCCATCTATGGATGAATGGATAAAAGTACTACGCTACAGCCATACAATAGAATACTACTAAGCAATAGAAAGCAACAAATTAGTAACACAGGCAACAACATGGATGAATAGCAAAATTATTTTGCTAAGTAAAAGAAGTCAGACACGAAAGGTTTTATACCATATGATCATTTATATGACAGTCTCAAATGTTAGCTTTATCTATAGATTTTAGTGCCACAGAGCTTCTTTTATCAATTCCTTTGAAAAGAAGTATAGAAAGTAAAGCTGATTATAACCTTGAACATTCATTATTAATCTTATTATAAACTTGAACAAAATATGTGGGAAACTAACAAAATACACATTTACATTCCAAACACTTTTTAAAAATAATTTGATTCATTTATTTATGTATCTTTGGCTGCACGGGGTCATTGCTGCTGCATGGGCTTTTTTCCAATTGAGGAGAGTGAAGGCTCTTCTCTAGTAGTGGTGCGATAGCTTCTCATTGCGGTGGCCTCTTACAGCAGAGCACAGACTCTAGGGCATGTGGGCCTCAGTACTTGTGGCACGTGGGCTCAATAGTTATGGCTCCCAAGCTCTAGAGCCCATTTTCAATATTTGCAGCGCACAGGCTTATTTGCTCCGCAGCATAAGGGATCTTACAGGATCAGGGATTGAACCCATGTCTCCCACATTACAGGCAGATTCTTTACCATTGAGCCACAAGAGAAGCTCTCCAAATGCTCTTGAATCCTGAAAACAGCATATTAGAAATGGAAGTGATCTTAAAAATCAGCTTATCCAGTGCTCATATTTTAAAATTCTACAAATAACTCTATGTAAACATCTACAGATTTACTTACAGACCTGTATTTGCAAATATTCTTACTTAAGATGTAGATTTCAATAGAATAGATGCTCGGTTTTTATTCAGGAAGAATCACAAGACAGCTTTTAAAGTAGGTTTTTGCATAGGTTTTATTTTTGAACATGATCCTAATTTCAGTTGTAGCTACAAATTTTGACTTGGAAATACAGATTGTGTGTGATGCAAATGATGAAAAACCTAGAAGATTTGCTGGAAAAAATAACCCTTGACATCACACTGGTGGGATGGTAGTTCTCTGTCTGGTGCCATATCAGTATATAGTAAGTACTCAGTAAATTGTTGCTAAGTAACTGAATAAAACTAAAGGCTATTGCTTGACAATCTTATAGAATAGATGTTCACACAAGAAATAATTATGCTAGTGGTAAGTTGCTTCGATTCAATAACATTTGTTTCACTTCTGTCTTTAGCTCTAATTATCTGTATCCCCTGAGACAGCATTTGCATTTATACCTCACTGGCTTCACCTGTAAAATGGTGATGATGCCTATACTCACTAAAATAGATTAGGTAATAAACAGATATGATTTAGTTAGAAGCATTTTGATAACATTTTTTATTTTTATAAAGCATGTGACCTATTCAAGGTTTATATTAGGAAATCATTCATTAAGATTCCTTCTAACCCCATAAATCTATTTTAGAAGTAGATATAAAATCTTGATTATCCATACTTATGAAGTTTTGAAATTATTGAGAAAATACACATCTATTGATACAAATATAAGTATCAAAACTATTACACAAGTGTATATACATGAGCACATATACATTATTTTTTTATATTTTAGATTGGCAAAAAACACACTTTACTAGGTGAATCTGAAGATGAGTTTGTATTTAATAAACATATTATTTTATGGCTGGAGATTCACAGAATTAAGCAGAGAAGGAAATCAACCTAACACTTATCATTGAGTTATTTTTGGATGGGATTAATTCTTGGATGAGATTCTAGTGGCTAAGATAAAGAGCAGCTTGTTTCTGAGCTACACACTATCAAAGAAATAATTTACTTTGTGTTTAAACCAAATTATATATAACTCTCGGGAAATCTCTGCATATTTTTATATATTCTCACATTACTTGTCTGTTTCCTCTCCCTCCTTCAGATCTTAGTAGAGTGAAATATAGAAATACCGAAAAGGCCCACATAGCATTCTTTCCCCCAAACAGATCAGGAGCATGAGAGTGACATTACCAAATAACTGGGTTTTTTCCCCCAGCCTCTGGCCTAAGCATTCCACATGCATCCTCTTATGTAATCTCACTACAAATTCATGCAGTGGGTATTACCGTCATTTTACAGCGGAGCAAACTGAGGTTTCAAGAGGTTAATAACTTTTTCAAGGTCACACAGTGTTAAGGGGCAGAGCCAGGTCTAAAATACAGGCAAATCCAAATCCATCCTTGGAGCTCTACATAATATACCAGTGGCTCTCAAAGTGTGGTCCTACAACCAGCAGCAGCATCTTCTGGAAACCTGTTACAGATTATTGGGCTCCATGATGGAAATACTGAATCAGAAATTTGGATAGGAGAGGGTAGGTAGGACCCAATGTTCTGTGTTTCCACAAACATTTTGGATTATTTTGATGCTGAAGTTCGAGAAACACTTAACTACACTATATGTGCTTCATAAAAGCAACATGTTTGGCATTCATAAACAATTCGTATACAAAAGGCTCCATAACAATTTAACTGGTGGACTCCTTCTCTAAAGAAGCTCGATAATCAACATCAACAGCACACATCTTTATAAGAATGGAAAGCGAGAAGCTGTTTGGGAATCCAGCTGAAGGTCAGCGTCTGTAGCACATCATTTTATTCATTGATTCCATGGGACTCAAATCATTTTCCCAAGAGGAAACAAATTAGTCATTGTTTGTTTCCCAATATCCAGAACTTATGGGAAACTAAAGCATACATTATTACCTGATAGATTTGGCCCCAGCCAGTCAGTGTGTCAGAGATGAAAACAGTAACAGCCAGTAAAGATGGGGCAGAAAGTAGATTCACAATTGACTGGGTTGCTCAGATCCTCATGATTTTGATAATTTCACATGGTAAGGGATGAGGTGGTGGGGAGCTGGAAGGCTTTAACTATTAGAAAAGGAGGCAAGATGAAGTAGGAGCTACTTCCTTCCATGCAAAATTAAAATCCCAGCTTCCTTGTTAGGCACGTGTGTTTCTGCACTGCCCAGCCCCCTGCTCCTGGATACCAGTCTAGTCAATACACTGTAAATAACCTATATTAATCTAGGGAATTTCATGCTACTGAAGTGGGTTTGGCTCAGCCAGTGTAGTGTTACACATTTCAGAAAATGAGAGAGAGAGGGAAAAAAATGAACACAGTTTTGGTGAAAACATGCTTCTTAATTCATATTAACTGTCTATTAGGATTGTGCTTACTGATGTGAAAGGTTTGGAAAAACTATGTGAGATATCACATTAAAACAGGAAACAGATGGTGCTTAACTGGGTATGCAGGTGAGGAAGCAGGAGTTTCCTCATTTGGCTGTGGGATGCTCGACAAGAACAGCAGCGACCTGTTTGTTCTTTAGTCCGAGTCCGAGGAAAATATGAGTATGTTTGTGAATTATGGTTCATCATGTTTAAGATGTACTAATTTACTTACATAGAATCTAACACGATAACAAGAATATAATCTGACCATGAATTCAGTGAATTGTGGTTTATTCTTGCTATTACAATTATTTCTGAATATCAAAACAGTTTCTTCTGATGTTAATATAGAGAATACTGGATTTTAGAGCATGGAAGACTCAATGCAGATTTAACCATTTGCAAGTCAGGTTAATGCTGGAATAAACTAAAATAATTTATAGAATGTACTAAAGCTGAATTGCAAGGAAATTTATGATAAGTAGTCACACAATAATAAAAAACCAGAGATTAATTAACATAAAAATTCTAACTGTCATATTTCTCTAAGTAGAAATAATTGTAATGTAATTTTATTTCACTGATTGAACCTTCAACTAGGTTCTGGGTAAAGTCAATATGAAAATGAAAGGCTATGAAAGGCACCTTTAGGCCAGAAGGAAAACAGGACATGATCTCACCAGCTTCAGAGTTAAAACCACTGAATTACATGCTGGATACACACACACACACACACACACACACACACACACACACACACACGCTATGTGCTAAGTCACTTCAGTCATGTCTGACTCTGTGCGACCCTAAGGACTGTAACCCACCAGGCTCCTCTGTCCATGGGATTCTCTAGGCAAGAATACTGGAGTGGGTTGCCATGCCACACACACACACATATACACACATAGATATCGCTGATGATATTCATTATTGCTTCCAAAGGATAGGGAATTTGAATGAAAAATGAATGAGACTTTAAAAAGATGTCTAAACTATTTTTGGAAATTGTGAAATAACTAATGTATTGAGTTTCATTTAAAATGACGCAAACATTTTTGTTCATTTCACTAGTTCTGAAAATATCAAAACATTAGAAACAAAAATAATTCTTTTATATAAACTGTAACAAGAATCTAAATTATTGATTTAAATTATTATCACAATCATGTGTGGCATTTTTCCACTCACAAATATTGAGAAATCACACTATAATGGAAAGTTTGAGTCATTAAAGAGATAATAATCTTAGCTTTTCAAGTCTAAGACTTTCAGGTTCCAAGCAAACATCTAGATTACTGAAGGGACTATATTTGCTTTCTACTTCATCTTCGTATCTCTCAAACCCAGTGCCTGCTGCTCCTTAGTTCCTCCGTAAATATTGGTTGGACCAGATGGAGTAGCTTCCTCATAACATTGGTCCGGCCCACTGTATTTGGGATTGTAATGTTTCTAAATTTTGGAGTCTTATAGATATTCATCAGAGGCACATAAAGATATTTCAGGGACCTCGTTGTTCTCCTTTCCACTCCTTTAATGATGCTAAATCATACTGCTTTTCTAGTGCATGGCTAGCAGAAGATGTAAACGCATCCTCAATAGAGGATGACTTGGGACTGATTTGTGTGGTTTAAGCTTACTGTAGAAGTAGCAATTCAGAGAAGGCAATGGCACCCCACTCCAGTACTCTTGCCTAGAAAATCCCATGGACGGAGGAGCCTGGTGGGCTACAGTCCATGGGGTCACTAAGAGTCGGACACGACTGAGCGACTTCACTTTCACTTTCCCTTTCATGCACTGGAGAAGGAAATGTCAACCCACTCCAGTATTCTTGCCTGGAGAATCCCAGGGATGGTGGAGCCTGGTGGGCTGCCGTCTATGGGGTCGCACAGAGTCAGACACGACTGAAGCAACTTAGCAGCAGCAGCAGAAGTAGCATTTGGAGGGAACCCACAAAATGATCCAAAAGTTCATAAATGTAAAGATAAGGCAATTCTTTGCTTCTTTTGTATCAGGTAATAGCATAGTAATCACGGTTTTAGCCATCATGTGCTTTTTGGTTAACTGTCACATTTTTGGTATAAATTCCTAGCAGTTGCTCTATCAAATGGTTAACTTTGAAGAAATTTAGTCAAACCTCAGTATTTAAAATGACTTTTGCCCTTGTGTAGTAACTGAAACAAATACTCTTCTCTCCCATCCTCTACCTCCTATCCATCAAAAGCCTCAAAAATCAAGAGACTTGGATTCCAGTCCTGGATCTTGAGATCTTGGGCAAGTCTATTTACATCCCTGGACTTTTGTATATTTTCATCTGTGAAACAGTCCTAACAAAACCTATATCATAGGGTAATCATGAGTTTTAAATAGAATGAGAAATACTATGTAAGAATAGTTAGATACCTAAAATTTTACATAAATGCAAGGGAACACTTTTATGATAATGTGTTAAAACTTGAACATTCAGAACATCAGTCAAGGAAAGTTTGGGGTTCTAATTTTCTACTTAACAGAAGATAATGGGAAAACTATTTTTCAAACATTATTTTTTAAACATATTTCTGAAATAAATTAATTTGCTTTCTTGTTATACTATAAAAAATTAATCTTAAGATTAAATGTGATATAACAACCTGTTGAACAGTATTGTAACTGTAATATTGTTGTAGTTCATTGTACAGAAACTGAATCTGAAGCTATGCTGACCTAGGATCCTTAGGAATTTTACTTGTGTTTTGTACTTAATGCCGAAAATCAGATGGCTTTTTAGAACTTATTTCTTTTTCAATAAAAGTATAATGTAATGAAAAAATTGTTAATCGTTACTTTATCTTTGGTAAACATGTTTTTTTTAAAATGAAATTTGTAAATATATTTGATTTGTTGTCAAAGTTTTAGAAAATATCCAGACACCTGGGGCCATTTTGAATTTAAAGTTCAAAAACATTGAAAGAAAGAACCTCTACATATCATTCCTGTGCAAGAATTTACCAAATTCATAGGCTAATTGGATTCAGCAATTCAAGTAGCATTTTCCAAAGGCGGATAATGGGTTCTACTAAGAGAACTAGAATGAATGGACTTTTGTCTGAGTTCGAGGAGACCACAGTCTTTGTGATATTCAGCTCTTAGCAGAAGCAGCTTGTCCATTTGAGGTGACATAATTTAAATGTGGGATATACATTACTAGAATATAAATAGATACATTAAAATTGTTTTTTACTGTATTGAAAAGGAGCTGAATGGCATTTTGCTTTTATTTTTAAAGCATTCACAGTATGTTGACAAGAGCATGTGTTTTTAATTATGTCTATAGCTAGAACAAGACAGTCTATCATTAACTTTCTAAGGTGTTTATTTATTTTAAATGGAGCTTTCTTTTTAAAAACTTTTTTTCTTGTGTCTAGATATATGATAGTTAGCTAGCTAGCTAGATTTGTATACAAATATTTAGAGCACATTTTTTTGGTACAATAATTGTACATACCTGTTTCCTTCCTAAGAATATGAGAAGTTTAAGGTCAGAGACCATAGTCTATTTGCTTGTATGTCTAGGGAGATATTCAAAATTGTTAACAGGACTTCCCTGATGGTCCAGTGGTTAAGACCCTGCACTCCCACTGCAGGGGGCAGGAGTTCAATGCCTGTTCAGGGAACTAATATCTCACATGCTTCTCGGTGCAGCCAAAAAACAAAAACATAGACAAAATTATGAACAGACATGTGTCAGGGGTACTAACCCAACAGAGCTGAGAACTGACATAGGCACTAGAACTGGGGCTTTGAGCACTCCTGCCATGTGCCTGGTATTAATCTTTTAGTCGGTAGACCATAGGGAAGTCTGAATCCCAGAGGGAGGTACAAGACAATGGCTGGGGCCGGTTGGGTGCAAAGGGCAAGATCTGAACAGCTAGCATGGACAGAATGCCCACACTGGCTGAAAATCAGCCTTGTGTCCCCAGTGCTTGGCCAATGCCTCACACATAGAAATACTAACTTTGTATAGAACAAAAAATAATAAACGTATTCCACACTCACCAATTAAAGCTGAGAGAAGCCAGTTCTGAGAGGACTCTGGGTGAGAACAGAAATACAATCAGGTTTGAAAGCATTGCTATAGATAAACAGGACACAGTACATATATACACAGAGACACCCAAACATGGTATTGAAAATAGATTGTACATAAAGACAAAAAAACCATCATTATATGATACCAACATCTTTTATTTTTTATAGTGAGGGGTTTTCATCCAAAAACCATTCAACATGCTGGGCAAATTGTAGACAAAAAGGCAGATTCAGTTGCTGCTGTTATCATGTATCCTGATTTACATGTTTGCTAAGACTTGGGAGGAAGATACAAAGTTCTAATTAGCAGTCAGCCAAAATGAATACTCGAAAGATGAAAGTTCCTAATGCCTTAAGTTTGGAGCAGAGGGAGAACAATTGACAAATTTTAGAAATAATAAAGAACTATCATACTCAGATAAGCAACAGAAAAGTAATGATTTTAAGTAAGACTAAGAGAAGGAATATAACTTGTGCTGAAATTAACTACACTGCTTTGGCCAAAAAAAAAGACTTAAAAATTCATTAAAAAAGAAAGACTTTCTAAGAACCAACTACTATTTTTGTGTAAAGCCATTTGGGCAATTCCTAAGAATTAAAGAATATCTTATAAAGGATTATCAGTGCCAGTAATAATTATTCTGCCCCATGAACATAAGCCCTAGGTAGGTTTCCTGAATTCTTCCCATTTCCAACATAGACTCAGTGTCTTTTACATTTTCTAGGAGTCTTCTGAGGAGACAGCTTCATAGACAAGAACCCACTCACTCTAAGCTTTAGAAACAAGCACAGCTTTACAAATGGCACCTTTATATCCAAGCAGTAAGTGTGAGATGAATATGCTTAATCCACTACACCTTCCTTCCACACTCTATGCTTTTAGCTGAACTAACTTCCAGTTCCTCCCTGAACAAGCTCTATACTCTTCTCTTCACTCATACATTTGATAATAATATAGAAAACAGGTATTAAAGAGTATGCCTGCATGCTCAGTCACTTCAGTCACGTTTACCTCTTTGCAGCCTATAGAGTATAGACCACCAGCTCCTCTGTCCATGGGATTCTCCAGGTAAGAATACCGGAGTGGGTTGCCATGCCCTCTTCCAGGGGATCTTCTTGACTCAGGTATCGAACCCTCATCTCTTATGTCTCCTGCACTGCCAGCTAATTTTTTTTTTTTTTTTTTTTTTTTTTATCACTAGTGCCATAGGGGAAGCTCCATTAAAGAGTATAGTGTTCTTAAATATACCGTTCTTAAAGTACTGTCATATATGTATGTGTACATATATATGATAATTGTGCTTCCCAATCTAGTAATTCCTAATCAGATTTGTTATCCTGTTTGCCTTCTTTGAAATCTTGTTTATGCTTTTTTCCAAATTAAATCATAGTGAAAACTTGGTGATGGACTAAAAATATTCAAACAGATGATATCTCAAATATATAATTTCTTTATCCTTGCATGCCATGTAATGTGACTAATTAACAGCAGTTTTGATGTTTGAAAATCACTAGTCAATGAACACTAATCTTTTAAATCATAGATTTGTAAATAAACACATGGAAATGGAGTTAACATATCCAAATGAGCCTATCTGCTTGTGGCACTAAAAAAAACCCTTATAAAGAAATAAAATAAAGCATAAGCAAGAGTAAATTGCAGGAAAATGACCACATATTAAGCTAATAACATGAATTCTTTATTTGTGCATGATGGTGCCTTCAAGGCTAATATAAACACGATATACTTTACCTAGCAATTCTCTCCATACAAAAACACACTGTATTTTGAAATCTAGATATTCAACAATGATGAATGTTATCAAAAGCAGCCATGAGAATGACCCTCATGTCTATACTTCAAAACCTTGTCAAGGAGTGTATTCCCCATGTTGTCATAAACAATCTATTTGGCTTCATTATCTGCTGATAAACATATCCCATCAATTCTTTTGAAGAACATACTATTGACATGCTTCCAGATAATAATAGATAGACTAAAATAACATTTTCTTAACCCTCTTCTTCAAGGTCTTTCTTCATAATAAAATACACTTTTAAAATTCGTGTAGAATCGTCATATCACTGAAATTTTACTTTAGCCACAAGCGTCTAATAAATAAAGCTGTGTGTTAAGTAAATTCAGTCTTTTCAAATGCTTTCAAACTAACCATAATATTTTTTTCTTCTGCAATGAAAAGCTGCTGAACAAATTACCAAGTCTGTCTGAAAGTCTGTTCAGAAGCAGTATCTCATCAAGTAACATTTTTAAAAAATTGACTTAACTATTAAAAATCACATCAGTGTGCTCACCTCTCATCTTATCACTAGTTATCAACAAACTACCCATCTATAAACTCACAGAGCCCTGAATCTACCGACTCTATTTGTCAATCAATTTAACTACTTTGTATTAACCACAGACTATGTAGCCAATGTTTACTATGTTGAGGAATATTTACTGAATTAAGCCAAGTTGTCAAAGTGATAATAACATTGTATCATCAGTATTAATATTGACCCATTTTACTTCCAAAACATATTTTAATAAATTACTTTTCCTTGAGGAAAACAGAACATACTACAAGTTTTAATTTAACATAAAATGAAGAAAATCATGGTATGTTTACCATGGAAAAGCATTGGTGGAGCTAGTCTCTAGGATAAAGGGAGAATGACATGTATACTTTATCCTCTTCTGTAGAAGGCTGCTGTCAACTGACTGTAAGTTTATGTCCAGCACTGAATGCCTAAGAGAGATACCTAACTTCTAGGTAGATTACCATCTCATATTGTGTGCTTTGACTGTACTTACACAAACACAGGTGACACAAATTCAAGTCCTTAGTGTGAAATACCATGACTGGCTTACATAGGACTATTGGAAATTGGCCCAAGGAGAATGAAAACTCTTAAGGAAACAGTCATAGCTGAGAGGCCAAGTGCCTTCTAGTCAGGATATACATCTATTCACTTACCTGTGGATTTGCTGGAATCCTTTACCTTGTTTGGTCAGGCATGGTGGCACTAAAGCCCACATTTCTTGCTCTGTACACCTTCTGGCAAGTCAAAAGTAGAGACAGTCTACTTTTACCTGTTCCTCAAGATAATAACAGCCTAGTGAGGGTTAAGAGGATGCATCATCTCGGTATCACACCAACCTGGATGTAAGAACTATCTCTGCCACCAACTAGGGCTTCCCTGGTGGCTCAATCAGTAAAGAATCTGCCTGCAATGTAGGATCCCTGGGTCAAGAAGATCCCCTGGAGAAGGAAATGGCAACCCACTCGAGTATTCTTGCCTGGGAAATCCCACAGACAGAGGAGTCTGGTGTACTACAGTCCATGGGGTCGCAAGAGTCGGACACGAGTTAGCAACTAAACTACCACCACCACCACCTACTAGCTCAGTGGCTTTGAGCAATTTACCTAATCTCTGAGATTTACTTTACCACATCTGTAAGGTGAGGCTAAAAAGAGAACCTACTTCATAGGATCACTGTGATATTAAATGAGATAATGCACACAAATCACTTGTTAGAACTTAGGAAATACTCAAGTTAACTGTGATGATCATAATGATGCCTCAATTTAAAGATTGCATTTAAACACAAAGGTATTTGTCATGAATGTTCACAATGTGTCTATTTTGATCTCATTGTGTGGTAAGACTCAAGACAGGATTTTGAAAATCTCAGAAGAGGGAATTACCAAGCATACTGAGCAGAGGTTACAATTACAGTGGTGAGCAAGACATTCAAACACAATTAGAGCTTCTAGTCCTGTTGGGAGGAACAGAAGTAAAAGTCAATTTCAAACCAGTGTAACGATGATAAGCTCTTTACCCTATGAACACTTGTAACCTAGGCGTGGGTGGCAGTATGTGAAGTGTTCTGGAAGGCTTATTGAGGAAGTGACATGAAGACAAAAGAGACCTGAGAATGAATAGGATTTAGACACACATACAGTGTTGGGGAGAAAGGCGGGGGATGAAGGATAAAGGTGATAAGAGAGGGTATTTATGACAGGAAGCCACCATTAGAGACAATAAGAATAATATATGCAAAGACCTGGAGGGAAAAGACTGTTGCAAACATGTGTGCTGGGTGGGGGTTACGGGGTTAAGCACAATAGCAGAATTATGATCTTATGTTTGTTGGTGGCTGACTAAATAGCAGTGTGGCCCTGGCACAGCCTCTGGAGCCACATTCCTTTGTGGGGAGGGGAGGGTCAGGGTTTGGATTTCGTTGGTTGTGGATATTGCTTAAGTACTGGTATTGTTGAAAGGCATTCTAAGCAACCAGTATGTAAATTTAAATCTGGGTCAACCGATCAAAAAGGAAGAACAGGGGCATCTGGTAAGGGACCTTCATTATGAATGAAGGATAATCGGGTTGTGATGTCAGGTAGCACTTTCACAACATTGTGATTAGAACATTAGCAGCTGCTCACAGGGACATTCCCAGCTTCCTAGTAAAGAGTGCCGTGGGTGAATCCTCAGGGCCACACAGCAAATACTCACAAACCCATCTAGGATTACATCCCTGCTTTCAAAACCAGACATTGTGTGTCCCAGGTACCCATTTTCATTTATATCCCTAGGTGCATCTTCAGGATCAAAAATAGAAAGATTGGAAAAGAACTTTGTGAGATAATGATAACCCTATCATTAGCCTTAATAGTCATTCAGACGAACTAACAGAAAAGACATGCAGGGTTTGAGATTTGCTCTATTATTTTTTGTAATGTGGCCTGTTTATTCTTTCCTTGTTTTTCCACACTCCAGGATACATGGTCATGAGTAAGTCATAGGCATAATATATTCTTAGCCAGCACTCATGAATTGGCCATAGATGGTAGTATGTTGCCTTTATATGATGGGAGCTTGGCCTTGGAAGGAAAAGTACCTCCATATTTGTTTCTCCTGGGGGCCCATTATGCTGGAGTTCTCAGTAATGAATAATTGCTTATGTGAATAGTAACATCATTTTCTTATGCAAGTTATCACCACACTCCCATCTGTATGCCCGGTTTGAGTTAGAAGCAGTTTGGTGTGAGATTCAGCTTCCATCCAGACAAAATTATATCAGCTATATTTTATATTCACTTTTCTTTTACTTGGAAGTAGAGAAAGGGGCCCTTAAGCTGTCTTGTATGATATTTCTGCCATTCATTCTTGGCCTTCAATCCCCCACACAACTCAGTGCCCTAAACCTTATATCCAGATGCTGCCAGCTGCTGACTGCCCTTCAGAGAGTTGAATATAGGGACCTTGTCATTCCGTAAAGTCATTTGCTCACAGTGGAGACCTGGGGCTTGATGTGACTGAGGACAAATTCAAAAGCAATATGCAATCAAATTATTGATGAAATCATATCTTTTTATTGAATTTTTATAAACAAAATATGACTAAGTATTTTAGCTAATATACCTAGCTAATTATTTAAGTAAGAGAAACATGTATATTTTGTAATAATTCTGCAATGAAAGAACCAAAAGCTGTGTAAGACACGTTTCTGATATTTAAGTAAAATTTACTCAAAAGGATTTGTTTCACTAAGATCATAGCTTTAGTCATCAATCAATAAATAATAGCACAAGTCCCCAGAACAGAATAAAAGCTCCAGAACCCACTGCTTAAAACCTGCCAGTAAACACATCCCCCAAGGAAGAAAGGTAAAAATATCAGAGGGAAACTGGCAATATCTCCCAGGGATCTACAAGATGCCTAGAAGTGAATGTCATTTTCTCACCAATAATCTGCACTTTAATCTTACATGAAACAATTTTTCAAAAAAAAGTCTCTGTTCCCTTGTATTTGATAAAGAAAAAGAATTAGAAATAGGCCCAATTTCTTTTAGAAAAGTAGGTTTCTTCAGCTTTCGATTGGCCTTTCTCATGACCCTCTATACAAGAAGACAGATAATAAATATAATGATTTATACTGAAAAGAGAGCAGTGAGGATAATGGCCCAAACAGTGCTGTCTTTTATTATGTTACCATAGTAAATAATAGCAGTACGCTCACACTGTTATACTTAAGGTTGTAGCAGCGATTCCATTATAATTCCTGTTTTTCAGAAGTTTATAACTTGGTCTTGACAATAGACTCTAGCCTGAAACTAGCCATTTAAAAAAATTTTTTTAGTCAAGGGCTGGTTTTCCTTGATTGTCATGTTATTATTGAATAACTAAATTAGAAATTAAATAACATTTTCACTATATTTTCTGGCTATACTTTGGCTATACACATATTGAAAATCTCTTCTTTAACACACATGTATACACACACACCTATACATTCAACATTTGTATTTAGAAAAATGAAGGATATTCAATGCATTCAGTGTTCCTTAATTGGGATGACCACTAAAATAACTTACTACAAAATGCCTAAAATGGGATATATTAAAATGTTTTTATATACGATTCTGTAAATAATGAGACACTTTGTTTAAGGTACATAGTCACATTTGAAGAGGGAAACACAATTCTACTAAAGGTGGGCAATCTAATTCAAGAAATAAAAAGGAAATTAATATTTTGGTAATCCCAAGCAAAAATGGGCAATTTTTTCATTGTATTCATTTTATACTTTTAACATGAAGAGAAAAGATTTAGAATCTAAGGATATTTTTCCTTTATTTGTACTGTCTATATAATTTAGTCAATGGGAGACAAATTTTTCAGTAAAAAATTAATGTTACTTGTAGTAACATAAGGAGAATTGTTAATAGTGCATAACCTATGTCCCAGAAAGTCTGAAACTTATAATAATCTGGCACTGATGTTAGTTCTGCTGACTTAGACAACAAAAGACTTCAGGTGAAAGAAAAAAGGTCTGTGAAAGAATAATTAGGAGGAAAAATTCTCACTCTGTAGCTCTTGATTGGACCTACAAAAGCAAATGCCTAAATTCACATAGTTCCGAGAGATTCTCTTTAGAGTAGTATCTACCTCAAAAATTCTGTCTTATTCATTCCTTTTTTTCCTCATGCCTAGTAAATACAATTTAGTCTTATGGGATGAATGGAAACTTGACTTTTATAGCAGATTTCCCAATACTTAATTTGCAAACATTAACAACTCTACCTCAGTTTTCTAAGTAAAACAGAAGGGGAAATTTCTCAGTTTGAGCAATTCTTTGAAATATGGTAAGTTGAAAAAAAATTTTTTAATTTCAATTCCAAGCACAAGAGGTCCCTAAAAAGAAAGAGAAATAGCTTGAAAGGAATGGGGGAAAAAAATCTATTAAAATGACAAAATTCTTTTAGCTATTGCTTAGAATATAAATTCACCACTTCAGTCAACTTGATTATAAGAACTATAAATACAGGTAATACTTGTAATTTAGATAGACACGTTCCAAAAGGTCGAAATAAAGAAAATCAACATCTACTAGAGATTCTGTTCAAAGCGTGTTCTGGAAAAATCCAAGACATTGGAGAGAAAATAGGCAGCTTCTACAATGGCTGCATTGGAACCATGCAAGGGAAATACTTGAAATCAGAAATTTCAAAATATATCATAAGTCTTTTATACAAAACTATAGGGTACTAAAATATGAAGGTAAATTAGGATTAGTATTCCAGAATAAATAATACATATTTAAAATAATCTGTTTTTAAAATCTCAAAGTCTCATTTCCTTGTCATTTGCAACTACTCAAATCCATTGTGATCAGCAGTAGAGGAAAACCACCAAGAGTGCTTTGCCTGCCTTCATGATAGCAACACCAGGACATGCAAAAGCACATCTGAAATCTCACGAATAACTTATTGGGTATAAGAAGGAGGCTCAGAGACATCCCAAATGTGGTTTCAAATTTGGGAGTAAAAATGAGATTAAAAAACAATTACAAACAAACAAGTAAAGCACTGGAAACTCAAAGCAGAGAATGGAGCGGAAGATGCGGTTAATCTTTGCAGTGATCCCCAAAGCGAAGGCTCACACATGAGAGGCCGGTGCTGTGGGGTTGTCAGCACAAGCTCTGCCTCCTGAGACCGTCTATGACGCCACACTCCCTCTTTGTTTTTCTACCATCAGACACCTGAAAATGAACAAAAATGACCCTTGAAACTTCATATCCAAAACTTCAGGAATAAAAGAAAAAATGAGATAAAGTAGAGCTTCCCAAGAAGCTCTGGAAGAAGGGCCTGACAAGAGTTCTTTCACTGCCTATCCTGAGGGACTGGCCAAGAATGGCCTCTGGATACTATTTGGGGCTCAGCAGCACCCAACCTCCAACTATATAAAGAGACAAAAGCCACCCACGGAAGAGAAAATATTGACTCACCAATCTATCTCCCTCAGTAAAAAGCTATTATTCTCCACTGCTGATGGTGAAATGTCCACTGTTAGTAATCACATGATACTAGAAACAATCGTCACCAAAAGTTATTATTTGCTTTAGAAATATATTTCTGCAGAAGAACTAAAATTGGTTATGAATACGTTTCTATTATTCCTTTGATTCTATCACACAGTGTTATGATTCTTTGGACAGCACTGAAAAGATACACTGTACTTTAAAAAGGATCATTAAGACAGCATAATTACCATCAATTGTTTAAAGAAATGAACAGCTATTTATTCCACAATACCCGGGCACATGAACGTGTTTTCGTGTTCAATTTGTGTTGATTTAACTGCTTATTATAGGTGAAGGATATTGATAGAATAATTTTGCAAATGGCCTCAAAACATAGGGAGAATTCCTTTTTCCTTTTTGACTACCACAAATTTCAACATGAAATATTTTGCCAGGATGCTATGAACACCAATAGTATAACATAAACCGTGGAAAAATTCCAGGCTGTGTTGACATTTTTTATGAATGCTATGGGACGGCAGATTGGAGGTGTACAGCTGTGGGGGTTGGCCAGTCATCCCACTGCCGTCTGTGTAGCTGTATGCTTAAATGAATTAGCTAATATAAAAACAGTGCATAAACAAGTTTGATGTCGTAGAATTTCCTCTATAGGATACAGACTATCCAAATCCGAGTAAAGGAATAGAAAATAATGTTCAAGTGCTATGACTTGGGAATAAGGCAAATATAAAATGGAAAAGCTACAGCACCCAAACAAAAATGGGTTATGAATACTGCTTGGCTGTTCTCTTTCTCCCTTTTATTGTATTGTCCTATTCTACTGGCAGCATTGTTTTTGCAACCTAGGATTGTGAGCAATGATCTTTTATCAGAGGACTAGAGAGACTATTCCACACCTCAAGGTCATTCAATGACTATCAAAGCCTTTCCTTCTTGAGGAAAAACCAAACCATGATATGTAACCCTCAACGCTTAGATTCCCATCTCTGAATTACTCTTCATACAACAAATACTGTGGTCACTTATCAAGAGAGCCCCCCCCCCCACCTCACACATACACCAGTAGCTGATCTAAGAAAAGACTCACTTAGCAATGAGACATTCTTGTCCTGTCCTTTACATACATATGAAAATCCCTCAATGATAAGCCCCAGCTACAGGGCTTAATGTCAACAGCTTCACACTGAATTCTCTTTTCACCCCTTGAATTTAATTCCTTCATGATGCCACTTACTGGTTAAATAGTGTAAGTGATTTTTCCAGTATATTAGCTGACTCCAACTTTCACTATGTTTCCTCTTAATTCTTCAACATTACTTGGCTTGAGTCATTTTTTCTCCATGGGTTTATGATTTGCTAAACAATTGTGTGCGTGTAATAACTATATAAATTAATTTTAAAAAAAGCAACAGGTGATCCCTTACGGGAAACTACACAAGCACATATATAGTACGTATAATTGGTGTTAATTTTGATGGTAGGATTTTTAAGTTAGGCAAGAAACAATAAAACTTTTATTTTTAGCTAACAGTTTGTGGGCTAATTTAGTCCTTGAAATCCTTCCAAGCATGATAGCTTAAAATTTGCCCCAGATGGACTTTCTCTTCTGTTCAAATTGCTCGACAGCAACATAACAGCCGTTTATAACAAAGTCTGCAGAAATGGACTGGTGCTTCTAGTCTTCCAAATACATCGGTCTGTTTGTAAGGAGAGTGCCCCCATAAATCACCATGAATTAAAGAGGAACGCACCCGTCCCAATCAAAACATCAGGAAGAAACCGTTGCCCAATAGATAAGAACACAAACAAGTGCAAAGCATCACTTGAGTTTTTATAGAAGGCCCATATTTTTGGAAGGCAACCAGTGCTGTTTCACATGCTGTACTTTTTCTAATCTGACTGACTCACAGTCTTGTGATAGTGAGATAAGCTAGGTAGGCAAATTTTTATAGAGTTGCAATTACTGAAATTGTCATTACGCTGCTCACTGTAAAATAAATATAGATAGAAGTGAAATTATGCACAGGCTAGAAGTAGAAAGTGTTTTGCTTCTGTTTGCTAAATTAATCTCTTCCTAAATGGCTGCAGGCCAGGTAGGTTAGCATTTGTGGTTTCAAAGGTTTTCAGCGCTTGCAATGAGCCATGAAATTACTGCATGCTGCTGAAAATGGCAGCTGATGAAAGGAAAAGAGTGAATCCCAAAGGCAGAAAGACAGGAGGAAGCAAAATTACAGGCAGAAAGTCTGATTTTTGATGTTGCTCATTGTGAAATGTACACCCAAACTTTTAATAAAACATAAAACATTAATAAACCTGCTAACAATTCCTTACAATTTCTTTTGAAGTCTGAGTATAATTTCTGAATACTTATTAAAACAGGCAACGATTCAGAGGGGGCCGAGCAGTTTTCTATCTATGGTATGTGCTGTATGGGTAGAGACGCTCCTTGTGACTTTTGAAATAAGATTTTTATTGATGTTTTTAATTGAATCACACAAAAGGATTGATATTCAGTTAATAAAAGTACCCCGGTCCTTTTAGTTTCTGTTAGGATTAGCTAGTCTTAGTTGATACTGTCACCAGCATATACTATAATCAGGGCTGCTATCCTGTTTTAAATCACCTGAATTTCCTCAGCATAAGAAGATGCCTGAGTCTTCACACATAGGTTTGAAAATTCTTCAGGCCAGAGTGCTGTGTCCCAACAGTGTTCACCCAATTCTCAGAAAGAACGAATCAGTTGGATTTTCAAAACCACAAATGCTACTACAGCTTGCCATAGACAGGCAGGTTATTCACACCCAAAGTAAACATTTTCCCAATCCCCAGGCTTTGCCTCTTGAGCACCAATTTCAAATTGAAGGTTGTAACAGTTCTTAAATATATTTATAAAGGTATTTCCCCTCTTGTAATGAAAACCAGTCTTTAAGACTTTCAGGCATTCCATAGCCAGGAGAGGTTCCTGAAAAGTGAAGTGATCGTCATTTGGAAATCCAAATTTCTGGATATTTGACAGCCTCAGTCTCTACGCCACTGGAGTTCATCCATGCTAAAATAATCATGCTCCGGCTAAGGAATGCAGAATCATTACATATTCTCAGAGATCCCAGACACTTACACTTGCCTGATTTTATAGATTAATTACTAGGAAGACAGAGGATTGTAAAAATCTTTGGATTAAATTCCGTTATGGAAGGCATAAATAATCTAATGATTACTATGCATGCCTGGTGAAATAGTTCCTGTCACCAAGTTATTGGAGTGCTTTTTTCACTTCTCACAAGGCAATGATTTGAACTGCAGATTGAGCTCAGCTATAAGGAAGAGCTGTTTCGATCTTAGCCCCCAAACCTTCCACAAGGAGAGAAGCAGCCAAGTTAGTAACAACGGCAACAACAACAAAAAATACCCAAGAAGCATTCATTTATTCAAGGGATATTTTAAAATAAAGCCCCCATATGGGAAATAGCTATCTCCTGCAGTAGTTTTTGCATTCAATTTTAAGTGGCCATAAAAAATTTTCTTTCCTATATTCACAGTGTGCCCCCATTTTAAAAAATAGTCACAGTTATGTGATTTCAGGCAGAAGAGGTTTATCAGAAAGTGTATTCGATGTGGAGAGGAAAGAACACAGCTTTGCCACTTAACAGCCATGTGAGAACATGTCAAATGGCACCAACTTCCTGGGTCTGATTTTTTTGTTATGGTTGGGATCCAAATAATAATGTAAATACTTAACCTAATAGAATTAAATGAGTGCACTTTCCACTTTGTCAACTAGAAACTTTTATACACATTGTGAGAGATGATTTGAAAATGTTTGAGACATCGTTGGTTTTCAAATAAGATTGATGAGGAAAGTAACCAAGAAGTCTGGAAAATTAATCAAGCTGAGGATAAAGACTAAGTGGCCATGTGTAACGGGGCTTTGTAGGCAGAAACTCTAACACTGTCACATACCTGAACTGCCTCCTGATTTCTAGAAAAAGTGATTTTCTTTTCTTCCCTATTCCTATTCCCAACTTCCTGAATTTTGAATTGAGCTACAATTTTCAAGTAATTCAAATTCAGATTGAGTTGCCCTAATTCCTGATTTACCCCATCTTGTATCAGCACCAAATCTTCAGTGACAGGCAAAATAAAAAGAAATCATGCTTGCCCCTCGCTCATGCCAGCTTGAAAGCACATTTCCCCATGTCACATTCATATATGGATCAGAAAAGATGTTGACCTTAGAAAAAGGGGCTGTAAGTTTTACCATCCAGTTCAATTTATTCTCAGTCATACCTACTGTCAAGTTTGATCTAAAGTCAAGTTGTAAATTCAGAAGGAGTGGAACTAAAGGATGCTAATCATACTGATGATGCCGGAGAGATTTGAAAATATAGTGGTTTTTCATTAAGGCTTCTGTTGTAATTGCTATTGCTCACAATAATTCAACAGAATTCTAAGTCCAAGTTTTTTTTTAATCCTATTACAATAAACTTCCAATATCCAACACCAAAAGCAAAGCTTTCCCTCAACCTCAAAACTAATGACTAAGAAGTTAAATGCTCAGAAATAGGTAATCAATGAATTAAGATAATAGATAAATAGGTAATCCATTAAATTAAGATTCTGTTGTCAATGTGAAGGATATTTGAATCTTCCTTGAAAAATTTCTGTCTAAATGGATTATTTGTACATTCATTCAGCAAATGTTTATTGAAAGTCTAGTGTGTCCCAAGACTTATTGTGAACACTGGGAAGCAAATCAAACAATTCCTACTCTACTGGATCTTAAATTTTAATGAGCCTGGGTATATGACAAGGGCATAAATCAATTTCAGCTTGATTGTCTATGCACGTTGATTAAAGGTGAGCCTAGGGAACTATGTTAAAAAGAAATATTCTAATATGTAAGAACTTGATAATATATGTAAGAAAGACTGCCAGAATTGACTAGTGACGTCTGTTATGAGAGCAGAATAGAGCAGTATTTGTATTCGTGCCATGCTTTTGCTACTCCTGCTTTTTAGGAAATGATCATGGGGCTACAAGCCTCAAATTCAGAACTTTCACCCACGGAAAATATTGGTGCTAACCACATGCACTAGTGTGACCTTCTTTTAGGCTGTCTTTTTCAAGGGAAATAAGAGAAAATAACCTCTACTTACATTCTAGGTACCCAAAGTAGGCTCTTGAGTTTTACAAAAAGAATCTTTTCTTTCTGTTGGTTGTTCATCAAAACATAAGTCTAAGCCCTTATAGAAAATATTCATCCTTCACAGTCTTACCAAGTTATGCCAATTTCAAACCCTCTGCTATCTTATAGTAACCAAATCTTTGATCACACATTCAGGTTAATCTTACATTTGGTAGGTAGCCACAAACCAAATTTCAGTCAACTTGATAGTGAAATACCTATGCGAAAATACCTATACATAAATACAAAGGATATTCAACTGACAGTTCAAAGGAGAAATATAAACACAATGAAGCAAATTTTAAAAATCTTTGACCACACTAGTAACCAGGAAAATTAACATTAAACAATAATGAGTCACCATTTTTCCATATTAAATAAGCAAACATTTTAAAATAATTGATAATATAGCATTAGCAAGAGTGCAAGGCAAACACACTCACACTTAGAATATAGCAATACCAGCAATACTGGTACTGGCAATACAAGCGATACTAAAAAACATTTAAAGTGTGTATGCTGTTAGAAAGCATTTCCATTTTTAGGAAGCCCTTACACAAGTATATCTACGCAACTGTATTTATTGTCATTTATTAATAATTTACAAGAATAAAGGGTTGCCCAGGTGGCTCAGTGATAAAGAATCTGCCCACCAATGCAGGAGATGAAGGAGACACTGGTTTGATCCCTGGGTCAGGAAGATCCACTGAAGGAGGAAATGGCAACTCACTCCAGTGTTCTTGCCTGGAAAAACCTAAGGACAGAGGAGCCTGGCGGGCTACAATCTTTAGGGTCACAAAGAGTCAGACATATTTTCTACAAGGGCATACACTTATGTTTTGATGAAGAGTTGACTAAGTGACCATGCATGTGGGCAATTTACAAGAATAACAATTTGTTCATCAATATCAGATTGGTGAAACACATCATAGTAAATCTATACTATGAAATACAATGCACTCATTGAAAAAATAAGTTCAACAGACATGTAGCAAGAAAATATTCATTATATATTACTGAGAAAAAGCAGATAGAAATACCATTTTTAGAGACATTAAAGTCTCACCAAACCTTTCACCTTTCAAACTGACCAAAAATAATGAAAGAGTAAATAAATGAAAAGACTTAAGTATTGACCATTTTTTTTCCAAGTAAATTTTACCTCAACGTAACCAAAAGGATAATGAGAGAAATTTTCTTTACATAAGAAGTAAATTATTAAGTAAATAGATAAGAAACATATAATAAATAAAATTTAAAATATAAAAGATAAATTAAATAAATAAGTAAAGTAAAGTAAAAATATTATCGTTTTGTAACTCTTAATGGAACAACTGCTAACATCACCAAGAGCAGCAAGGAGGCATTACATGCCTCCTGGTGGGAGAACTTACCACCACCAGTGAAATAGCTCTGCCTGAAAAGAGAAACTGAACCTGAATCTGACCAAGCTTTTCTGTCTAATCATCAAATTACAGGAAATAGAGGACAGGGTAACATTTTCAACCAGACTGTAGGATGCAACCAGCAAAGTCCAGGCTGTGGGAAACTATAAACAAACAACTTGATTTCTTCAACAAACAAACTGAAAGGAAAAAAATACCAAGATATGAAGGAGGAATCTATAGCTTAGGAGAAGCAAGAGAAAGCACCAAATCCAGTCACGATGGTTGGATGCAGCAAACTTAAAAAGGAAAAAGAGAAAACTTTGAGACAATTGGAAATCTGAACATTGACTGGAAGTTATTTGATATTGAATACATATTTGCTAGTTTATTTTGGTTGAAATACTAATATTTTCAGTCCTTACATTTTAGAGATATACACTGAAACCATTATAAATAATGTTATATAATGTCTAGGGTTTACTTTAAAAGAATCCAGTAGTGGGGTACATATTGAGGTAAGGGTGAAACAAAACAAACTGTGAGTTGGTAGTTATTTAAGCTGAGTGTTAAGAAAAACTAGGATATTTATGATACTATTCTATGTGCTTCTCAAAATGTTTAGACATTTTTGATAATATTACAGCTGAAAAATAGAAATATAGAAAATCTGAATAATAATAATTGACATGATTACCAGTGTAAATATTTCCCTTTCAAATACCTTTGGTACATTTACAAAAATTAATCATCTTCAAAGTACAAAGAAAATTTTAATTAATTCAAAAAGAGAAACTATTTCACTAGAGTTATTCACTGACAATAAAACAATATTATGAGAAATTAATATCATTGGGAAAAATGTCAGTTTTTCCCCAATTAATTAACAGATTTGACCATTTCAATGAGATTTTTATTGAGAGAAGCCTTTAGAAAATTCCTCTCTATTTCATCTTGAATTAAAAATAGCAACAGATGCAACTGTGAAAAAATGAGAGAAAAGGAGAGTTACCTCCAACGATTATGTAATAAAATTAATTAAAACATTAGGGGAACATTATGGGGGTCCAGTGGTTGGACATGGGTCAGATCCCTAGTTGAGGAAGTTCCACATTCAGTTCAGTTCAGTTCAGTCGCTCAGTCGTGTCCGACTCTTTGCGACCCCATGAATTGCAGCGCACCAGGCCTCTCTGTCCATCACCAACTCCCGGAGTCTACCCAAACCCATGTCCATCGAGTCAGTGATTCCATCCAACCATCTCATCCTCCGTCGTCCCCTTCTCCTCCCGCCCCCAGTCCTACCCAGCATTAGGGTCTTTTCCAATGAGTCAACCCTTCGCATGAGGTGGCCAAAGTATTGGAGTTTCAGCTTCAACATCAGACCTTCCAATGAACACCCAGGACTGATCTCCTTTAGGATGGATTGATTGGATCTCCTTGCAGTTCAAGGGACTCTCAAGAGTCTTCTCCAACACCACAGTTCAAAAGCATCAATTCTGTGGCGCTCAGCTTTCTTCACCGTCCAACTCTCACATCCATACATGACCACTGGAAAAACCATAGCCTTGACTAGACGGACTTTTGTTGGCAAAGTAATGTCTCTGCTTTTAAATATGCTATCTAGGTTGGTCATAACCTTCCTTCCAAGGAGTAAGCGTCTTTTAGTTTCATGGCTGCTATCACCATCAGCAGTGATTCTGGAGCCCCCAAAAATAAAGTCTGACACTGTTTCCACTGTTTCCCCATCTATTTCCCATGAAGTGATGGGACCAGATGCCATGATCTTAGTTTTCTGAACGTTGAGCTTTAAGCCAACTTTTTCACTCTCCTCTTTCCCTTCATCATGAGGCTCTGTAGTTCTTCTTGACTTTCTGCCATAAGGGTGGTGTCATCCGCATATCTGAGGTTATTGATATTTCTCCCAGCAATCTTGATTCCAGCTTGTGTTTCTTCTAGCCCAGCGTTTCTCATGATGTACTCTGCATATAAGTTAAATAAGCAGGGTGACAATATACAGCCTTGACGTACTCCTTTTCCTATTTGGAACCAGTCTGTTGTTCCATGTCCAGTTCTAACTGTTGCTTCCTGACCTGCATACAGGTTTCTCAAGAGACAGGTCAGATGGTCTGGTATCCCCATCTCTCTCAGAATTTTCCACAGTTTATTGTGATCCACACAGTCAAAGGCTTTGGCATAGTCAATAAAGCAGAAATAGATGTTTTTTCTGGAACTCTCTTGCTTTTTCGATGATCCAGCGGATATTGGCAATTTGATCTCTGAAGCGAGGCGGCTGCGACGGCTCGGCGCAGAAGCGAGGCGGCTGCGACGGCTCGGCGCAGAAGCGAGGCGGCTGCGACGGCTCGGCGCAGAAGCGAGGCGGCTGCGACGGCTCGGCGCAGAAGCGAGGCGGCTGCGACGGCTCGGCGCAGAAGCGAGGCGGCTGCGACGGCTCGGCGCAGAAGCGAGGCGGCTGCGACGGCTCGGCGCAGAAGCGAGGCTGAGAGGAGCTAGGCCGGGCCGGGGACCGGGAGCCGGGGGCGGCGGCCGAGAGGGGCTGGGCCGGGCCGGGGACCGGGAGCCGAGAGCCGGGGGCAGCGGCTGAGAGGGGCTAGGCAGGGCCGGGGGCCGGGGGCGGCGGCAGACAGGGGCTAGGCCGGGCGGGGACCCGGGGGCGGCGGCCGAGAGGGGCTGGGCCGGGCCGGGGGGGCGGGGGCCGGGGGGCGGCGGCCGAGAGGGGCTGGGGGCGGCCCGGGCCGGGCCGGGCCGGGGGCGGTGGCCGAGAGGGGCTGGGCCGGGCCGGGGGCCGAGGGAGGTGGCCGACAAGGCCTAGGCTGGGCCGGGCCCGGGGGCCGGGGGCTGGAGGCCGGGGGCGGCGGCCGACAGGGGCTAAGCCAGGCCGGGGGCCGGGGGCAGTGGCCGACAGGGCCTAGGCCGGGCCGGGGGCGGCGGCCGACAGGGGCTAAGCCGAGCCGGGGGCCGGGGGGCGGCGGCCGAGAGGGGCTAGGCCGGGCCGGGGGCCAGAGGAGGCGGCCGACAGGGCCTAGGCTGGGCCGGGGGCCGGGGGCCGGGGGCCGGGGGCGATGGCCGACAGGGGCTAGGCCGGGCCGGGGGCGGCGGCCGACAGGGGCTAAGCCGAGCCGGGGGCCGGGGGCAGCGGCCGAGAGGGGCTAGGCCGGGCCAGGGGCCGGGGGGGGCGGCGGCTGACAGGGCCTAGGCCGGGCCGGGGGCTGGGGGCCGGCGGTGGCGGCGAGAGGAATTACCCAAGGCCCAAGGTAAGAGAAACCCAAGTAAGACGGTAAGTGTTGCGAGAGGGCATCAGAGGGCAGACACAGTGAAACTAAAATAACAGAAAACTAGCTAATCTGATCACACGGACCACAGCCTTGTCTATCTCAATGAAACTAAGCCATGCCGTGTGGGGCCACCCAAGACGGATGGGTCATGGTGGAGAGGTCTGACAGAATGTGGTCCACTGGAGAAGGGCATGGCAAACCACTTCAGTATTCTTGCCTTGAGAACCCCATGAACAGTATGAAAGGGCAGAAAGATAGGACACTGAAAGATGAACTCCCCAGGTCAGTAGGTGCCCAATATGCTAATAGAGATCAGAGGAGAAATAACTCCAGAAAGAATGATGGGATGGAACCAAAGCAAAAACGATACCCAACTGTGGATGTGACTGGTGATAGAGGCCAAGTCCGATGCTGTAAAGAGCAATATTGCATAGGAACCTGGAATGTTAGGTCCATGAATCAAGGCAAATTGGAAGTGGTCAAACAGGAGATGGCAAGAGTGAAGTTCCACATACTGCATGGCAAAAAAAAAAAAAGATACATAAAAAGACTTTATTAACTCTAAAAAAACAATTATGTGACTTACATAAGAGTTGACAGACCAGTGGAATAGAACAGATAACCTCAAATTAGACCTTAGTGTAAGGAAAAATTTAATATTTGATACAGATACATACACAGTGGAGGAAAGAAAGACGTTCTATTAAGACGTTGAGGAAACTATTTAGAAAAAGAAATTCTGTTTGATATAAATCTGGACGTGTTTTACAGTGTCTGTACATCCCCCAGGTTAGGGAAGCTACCTTTTGTACAGACAACTGAATCACTACAGTTATCCTCCCCACCGTGTGATCACTCTCCCCAGGCCATAGTTTTCATATCAGGATATATGATTTATAAGATATATTTCTTCTATAGCCTGGACTGCATCATTAGGTTCAAAAATATGAGCTTGACTATCTGAACACCCTCTCAGGAATACAAAGCTGAGAAACGGAACAATTTTGGCAGCTAGCAGAAGGGGTATGAGACATTCCTAGAAAGGTATGATTGAATATTTATGTCATGCGGTATTGTTGGGGCCTTGTTAATATCTAAAAACATTATGAATTAATAAACAAAAACCCAGAGTCTATTAAACACTAGAAAAAAATACTACAATATTTCACAGAAGAAATACAAATAATAGTCATCTAGGGGAAAATGTTTAGACTTCTCTCATACTCATAGAAATGCAGATTAAAAATAATAAGGAGCTACTAATTTTACTCTCAGACTAGAAAAGATAAAAACTAACATTTTACCTCTGAACACTTGACAGGGTTCTGCTGAGCTAGATCCTGGCTTGTCCATTGCTAGTGGGAGTATAAATTGATAAAAATGAACCAATAAATATATTTTCTGAAGGAAATGTGGATATAATCTATTAAGAGTCTTAAAGCAGAGAAAATTATTGCATATTCCTAGATCCACAAATGTTAACTTTAAGATTCTTTACTAGTGAAATAAGGAGAAACACATGCCAGTATTTACATGGAAAAAATATTTCTGCATCACCTTTTGTTGTAGTGGAAAATTTTGAAATGAGAGCATGTTAAGTAACTATGCTTCCTAGCAATAATACAGTCGATCGTATGTGTATGCCCAGTAGATCAGTGGTGTCCGACTCCTTGTAACTTCATGTACTAGCCAAACTCCTCTGTCCATGGAATTTTCCAGGCAAGAATACTGGAGCAGGTTGCCATTTCCTCCTCCAGGGGATCTTCCCCACCCAGGGATCAAAACCAGGTCTCCTGTATCTCCTGCATTAGCAGGTGGATTCTTGACCACTGCAAGGGCCAGAAACTCTTAACTGTGTATCTTGATTAGTTTCACACACACGCACACACACAGAAACCCCAGAGGTGGATACAACTATTAATGCTACTTTCCAAATGAGGATACTGAGACACAGAGAGGTCAAGTCAGCTGGTGAATTGCTGAGCAAAAATGTGAACATAAGCAGAGTGGCTCCACAGTTGGCACTTTCCACTGCTGCGCTATCAGAGCATTTGTTGAGTTTTTATTATGCCAGATGCAATGCTAACATTTTACACTGCATTATTTAATACAAAGCAAAAAAACAAACAACAACCACAAAAACCCATTCTGTCGGTATCGCCGTTAGGAGCCTCATCAGAAACCCAAGGCGAAGAGAATGACTCAGGGAAGATTACAGAGCTAAAAGTGACAAGAGTTTCAAAGAAAGTGTTACGCGTGTCAAACACAGACATGTTACGTAACATTACCATTTGTGAAGTACAATACTAAGTTGTAAGGTTTGGGGAAATGAACTCTGTCATTGTGAGAAGTGAAAAAAGTGGTTCAAACTTTTTGGAGTTTGGCAGTCTTTCAACATCGCGAATGCTCGGAACCATTAGTCAGCAAGCCCGATTTTCATACTCAGTCCAGCCCACGTACACCACCTAAGCATGTGTGCTATGATGTCTATCTCAGCACTGACTGTAAGCAAGTTATAGTAAATTCTCAAATATCCACGAATAGGGAGCAGTTTATGTAGTTCACGGGCTCTTTGCAGGGCTTCTGCATGCGCACATATGGCAGATCACCAGGTAAAGAATTTGAGCATCCGCGGGTGTCGGCATCCACAGTGGGGGTGGGGATGGGGTTCTGGAGTAGATCCCCACTGCGGATATGAGGGATGGCTCTATATCAATACAACTCACACTCTACAATTGTGAAAACCAATCAGGTTGATTAATATGGACAAGCCTGGAGAGAAAGCCATAACCTGTTATGTGAAAAGATAAGCTAAGCAACCATCTTAAGAACACAGAATAGCTCTCTCCCGTACCCAAAGTGTTAGTTGCTATATAATATTGCTTTTTTAAAAGTATGATATTTTAATAAATCAATAGTATTGCATCTTATTACTATATATCACTATTTATTTAACTTTTGCCCTATTTTTTTTTCAAATTCAGTTATTCTGAAACTTAAAGATTAAACATCCTTATACATGAATCTTTGTTTAAATCTCTGGTTTGGAAATAAATAAATGTTCCTTTGCTTCAAGTGGTTTATTATGTGACTGATTAGTTCTGTCTAATATGCAGTTGTAGCAATAGAAATAATATTTTGGTAAGCAGAAATCATTTGCAGATTTACAATCAAGTGTTGGTTCTACTCCAGCTTTTGAACATTACAAGCCTCTGCTAGTCCTTTTACTGCAGTGAAAATTCTAACTCAAAATATTATGAGATATGCCTAGAAGATGTCAGCTCCACGAGAGAAGGGATCTTCTCTATCTTGTTCATCGTGAGTCCTGTTGTCTAGGATCATGTATGCATGAAGTTAACAATCAATAAATAGTAAAGGTGCTTCCCAGGTGGCACAGTTGGTAAAGAATCCACCTGCTAATGCAGGAGATGCAGGAGACTTGGGTTCAATCCCTAGGTCGGAAGATCCCCTGGAGTAGGAGATGGCAACCCACTCCAGTATTCTTGCCTGGAAAATTCTATGGACAGAGGAGCCTGGTGAGCTGCAATCCACAGGATTGCAAAGAGTTGGATACAACTGAGCATGCACACATGAGAAACCCTAAAGGAGGGAAGGAAGTAAAAAAGGGAAGGAAGGAGGAAAAAAGGAAGGAAGGAAATCTTAATGGGAAAAATAATTTAAAATAGTGACTCATAAAATAGAACTGACATTGCAGAGGAATTTAATCAGTTGCTATAATGAAAAGAAAATCCAACTCCCATGTCAGAAAAGGACATGCCCAGAACATTTCAGGAAAATCCTTATTTGAAGGATGAAAGTGTGTGCCAAAGGGGTCAGTTATACCTTAAGCTTTTTTTCTTCCAACCTGCCCATGTTGCTAACTAAAGCCATAGCACATTTACCTGCACTGCCAGCTCCAATGCAAAGACTCTTCTCATCATGTGTCCTTCACAACCGTCTCATATGCCATCCATGTCCAGGGACAGAAGCTTCTTGGTTCTGCCCTAACAACTACATGGCCTATATCCTGTTCCTCTTCTTCTCTGCCCACTATGATCTATGACCACTCTGGGCTGTATGAAGGTTGAAGGCCCACCACCAACATCATCATCAGCAACCACAGGAGGATCTTTTTGCCATTTCCTCTCCGCAACTGCCCAGGCCTGCCATCACTCCCAAGCCATCATACTGTAGCACTATCCCTAACGCGATGCTCCCATCTACTGTACTTATCAATGACATACAAGAAGGGGACAACAGAGGACGAGATGGTTGGATGGCATCACCAACTCAATGGACATGAGTTTGAGCAAGCTCCGGGAGATGGTGAAGGACAGGGAAGCCTGGCATGCTGCAGTTCATGGGGTTGCAAAGAGTCAGACACGACTGAGCAACTGAACAACAACAATTATGTGCTCTGGAAACAAGTACCTCCACGTTCTTCCACAAGGTTAGTAATCCCTTGATTATCCTGAGCTGGTGGGAACTGCCCTTTTGAATTCCACCGAAGCAATTGCTTGAGATCTACTAAACCACCTGTGAAGAAAAGGACCATCAGTTCACTGCTGGAGCCTGCAGCTTTCTAGCCTCCTTAAAAATCCAGCAATTTACTATAGTCTGCAATGAGCTAAATCATGTATCCTCAGTTGGCCTTTCCAAACTCACCCTCATCCATGTTCCTTAACTCACCCTGCTCAAGCCACCTGGGCCATTGTTTCACTCCTGAAAAGCTGCTTCCTTCCTTTAGAGCCCTCACGTTGTGTGAATATCTCTTCTAGAAAGCAATGTCTTTGATTTTTTGCACAGCTGGCTTCTTTCTTGATTTAAATGTTTCTTTTCCTCAGATGAACCTTTCTAGGAGCTCTATCTAAGTAGTTTTCCCCTTCTTTCCTAATCACAGAACACAGTGTACAACTTTCCTACAAATCTGTTCAGATTTGTAATTATCTGCTTATTAGTTTGACTGTTTTGTGTCTGACCACCCCACTAGGTAATGAGCTCCATGAGAGCAAGAACAATGGCTGTTACGCTTGCCACTGTCCACCTAGCACTGCATTCACTGTTAATAATGAATTCTGAATAAATAATTCTCAACCATATGCTAGGCCATTATCACAAGGCATAAGTGATAGACAAAAGATACAGAGAAAGGAATCTTTAGCTTCTAGAACATACTTTGAAAGAAAGCAAAACGTGATGAAAAGAACTATAGATTTTGAGATGGAGATTAAAATTCTGTCTCTTTACTGAATTGAAAAAGTTCTTCCTAGTGTGAACTTTGATAGGTCTCTAGCCCTATCTTAGTCCAGTTATACTGTTTGTAAAGTGAAATTATTGGACCATTTGATCTCTTATCTACTTTACAGTTCTAACAGATCTTTGAAGATTTCTTGAATGTAATCAGACACCTTTAGATTTGCAGTTTTCAAAATGTGTTCTCAATAGAGGAATAAGTGTTCAAGTTCAAATAATTTTTGAACCATTTGGATTAAGCAAAATTAAATAGCCATTTTTTGCTCCATTATGCTAATGTTCACAAGGCATAAAATTAACTTGAATCACATCTATTTTAATTGCCTTGAACAACTCAAAAATTTTCATTAGTCTCTCTTTCTGTGGAAAAAATGAAATTTCGAGACCTAGCCTGAGAGATTGTTTTAAAAAATCATGAACAGGAACAGGTAGAGATCCTATATTGATGCCTATAATCAGAAATAATTTTGACCAGATGTATTTAGCTGACATGTATTCAGCCTACACTTAAAAACAGAGAACTAATCAGATCTACATTTCCCCCTTAGTTCATAGTTTCAGTAATCATAGATAAGGATAAACCACGTTTCATATTTCTAATAATATAGTGTTCGGAAACTTATCAGTGAATGGTGTGATTATTTGTCCACATATTCAACTAATCATATTTTATTCAATTGTTCTTTTTTCTGGTTAATTTCTAATCACTGACAATTGTTTTTAAAGTTTTCTAGCAATCTATTTCTACCATCTTCCCAATTTTTTTCCAGATTTTTCGAAGTCATCATCTCCCAGATTTTCCATAGTAATGGTAAAAATAGGTGACTGTTCTCTGTACGAAGGAGTAGAGTCAAGTCATGAGGTGGCATAGGTTCTAATGTGTGAGTTCAGGCTATTTCCTCAATGCCTCCTGATTGAATGCTGGGAATAAGTGCCAGCTTACAGCTGATCAATTTCTTTCCTCCTGTCACTGGAAATGTTTAAAATTTACCTTTCTAACAAGAATCCTAAACTCAGACTTCCCTGGTGGCACACGGATATGAATCCACCTTCCAATGCAGGGGACATGGGTTCAATCCCTGGTCAAGGAAGATTCCACGTACTGCAGACAGCTAAGCCTGAGAGCCACAACAACTGAGCAGCTGTGTCACAACTACTGAAGCCCATGTGCCTAGAGCCTGTGCTCTGCAGCAAGAGAAGTCAATGCAATGAGAAGTCTGTGCACTGCAATGAATCGTGGTCCCCGCTTACTGAAACTGAAGAAAGCCCAAGCACAGCAATGAAGACCCAGTGCAACCAAAATTAATTAATTAATGAAAAAAACCCTAGACTCATCATCTCCTATTACAAGAGGGAACGTGCTCTTCCTCCTTCATTGATTCTTAATCTAAATGCAATTTATAGCTTGCTATCCTAGACCTGTTATATACTATCCATGATACATAGCAGAGTATAACATAGGCTTTACCACTTGTATACTAAACGCACTGCTTTGAATGTGTTTTGTAAGTCAAGAGTCTGTTCACATAGAGCCCATCATCGTACAGATACACAGCACGATGGAAACAATGTTTCCTTAAATCGTCAGGGCTTTCAAATCCACACGAGCATTTGGGAAACCAGGTAGTGAAGTCTTTGTGAATACTTGCTTTGAGAATAAGAAAATATTTAGTGGCATAAAGACAATATTGATTTCTGCAGCATTTCTTTAGCCTTGTTGTTCTGATAAACCAGGCACCCAGAAGTGGATTCCATGATGCACTGTAGCATGTCACAGTCCTTCTGAAAGTACTCCACAAAGACATTTGCTTTCACTCAGCAAAGTCATTTGGGGAACGTGCTAATTAGTTCATTCCTCTCTGTTATCTCCACCTTCTGTGATTCAAAAGGGGTGGAGGAAGGATAGACAGATGGAGGGAAGAAAGGAAGGAAAAAAGGAAAGAAGGAAGAACGGAAGGGAGGGAGGGAGGAGAGGGGAGGGAAGGAGGGAAGAGGAAGGGAGAGAGAAGGGAGAAAAAAAGAGAACTCGCCCTCCAGTAGGTTGATAAGAACTGCTTGGTTTCAAATCTGAGGACAAATAACTACTTCTGTAAGATTTGAAGACCTCACTGAACAATAGGAATAGTATTAGCCTGAAGGCACACAGTCTAGCCCAGGGCTTGGCGTATCATATAATAACTGAAAATAACTGTGCCATTCCCTTGCGTCTCCTCAGCTTCTTCTGAGGCTCAGCCACTTCCGCTGACACAGTCACAACCATCCATCTCTGCTTATGCCCTGGCAGTCCCTTGTTTAGAGCCAACCAATCTGACCAGACACAAACCCGGAATCCATAGCTTTCTCACCACTTCCAGACTTGACTATAACCCCCGCACTGAGCAGTACAAGATCTGAGTTCTGAGCAGCTAAGGGGTAAGTGTGCTGATTGGAGGTGGGGGTTTTAATGTAAGAAATCTGACCAATAAGAGGGAAGAGAGGAAATCCAGCTATCCAGTCAGATGAAGCCCATCTCCTCCTGCCCTCCCACCTACTGTTCTAAGGCGCTTTCACCAGGTAGTCTGATCAGGGACACCAAGCGGCCTAGTGGATGTACCTCCCAGGCCCCTGTCTTGGTCTCTTTTAAGTTTATCATAAAGCAGAGGCCAGCGAGGTAACACTTCACCTAGTACTGCTTTCCATCTTAGCTCCTTCACTCCTCCTTTTTCCTCATTTTTACTACCTTGAAACTGTACCCAAGTAAAGCATCACCTCTCATTTCTTGACTCAGGCTCTGCTTTTTATAGACTCTTGAATATGATGATTTTTTTCTTGTCTTTTCCATGTGATTAAAATTCAGTGCAGAAAAGCTAAACAATCACAACTCTTCTATTGATGACCATCTTAAACTATCTCTTTTCTATTAGACAGACTGACAGATTGAATAGGGATCAGATAGACTGCAGGCCCTACCAGGCCCTCCCACTTATCAACTCCTTCCTGACAGAGGGCACATCACTCAACATTTCTCAGCCTCAGTTCCTCCTTTGCAAATAGGGATGACCGTTCATATATATATATATATGTATATATATATATATAGTTTATATATATATAGTTTACATATATATATATAGTTTACATATATATATATAGTTTATATATATATATAGTTTCAGTTCAGTTCAGTTCAGTTCAGTCGCTCAGTCATGTCCAACTCTTTGCGACCCCATGAATTGCAGCACGCCAGGCCTCCCTGTCCATCACCAGCTCCGGGAGTCTACCAAAACCCATGTCCATCGAGTCAGTGATGTCATCCAACCATCTCATCCTCTGTCGTCCCCTTCTCCTCCTGCCCCCAATCCTACCGAGCATTAGGGTCTTTTCCAATGAATATAGTTTATATATACATATGCACCTGCTGTGAGGAAAATAACACATTAAATGTAAAGCACTTGGTAGTCATTATTAGTGGGAATATTAATAGTAGCATTATCAAAAGTCTCCAGTTTCTTTGGGGTTGTTCACTCGCTAAGTCATGTCCAATTGTTTGCGACCTCATGGACTACAGTTGACCAGGCTTCCCTGTCCTTCACTATCTCCCTGAGATTGCTTAGATTCATGTCCACTGAGTTGGTGATGCTATCTAATCATCTCATCCTCTGCTGCCCCTTTCTACTTTTGCCTTCAATCTTTCCCAACATGAGTGTCTTTTCCAATAAATTGGCCATTCGCATCAGGTGACCAAAGTATTGGAGTTTCAGCATCAGTCCTTTCAATGAATATTCAGGGTTGATTTCTTTTAGGATTGACTGGTTTGATCTCCTTGAAGTCCAAGGGACTCTCAAGAGCCTTCTCCAGAACCACAGTTCAAAAGCATCAATTCTTTGGCACTCAGACTTCTTTATGATCCAACTGTCACATCCATACATTACTACCTGAAAAACTACAGCTTTGACTATATGGAACTTTGTTGACAAAGTGTTATCTCTGCTTTTTAATACTCTGTCCAGCTTTGCCAGCTTTTCTTCCAAGCAGTGAGCATATTTTTAATTTCACGGCTGCAGTCACCATCTGCAATGATTTTGGAGCCCAAGAAGAGAAAATCTGTCACTTCTTCCACTTTTCCCCCTTCTATTTGCAATGAAGTGATGGGACGAGATGCTATGATCTTAGTTTTTTGAATGTTGAGTTTTAAGCCAGTTTTTTCACTCTCCTCTTTCACCTTCATCAAGAGGCTCTTTAGTTCCTCTTTATTTTCTACCATTAAAGTGATATTATCTGCATATCTGAGGCTGTTGATATTTCTCATGGCAATCTTGATTCCAGCTTGTGAGTCAGTCCAGCCCAGCATTTCACATGATGTACTTCGCATATAAGTTAAATAAGTAGAATGACAATATACAGCCTTGTCATACTCCTTTCCCAATTTTGAATCAGCCCATTGTCATGTCTGGTACTAACTGTTGCTACTTGTCCAGAATACAGGTTTCCCAGGAGTCAGATAAAATGGTCTTGTACTCCCATCTCTTTAAGAATTTTCCAGTTTTTTGTGATCCACAAAATCAAAGACTTTACTGTAGTCAGTGAGACAAATGTTTCTCTGGAAATTCCTTGCTTTCTCTTTGATCCCGTGAATGTTGACAATTTGATCTATGGTTCCTCTGCCTTTTCTAAACCCAGCTTGTATGTCTGGAAGTTCTTGGTTCATGTACTGCTGAAGTTTAGCTTGAAGGATTTTGGGCATAACCATACTAGCATGTGAAATGAACCCCAATTTCTTAATCATCACTAGAAACTTCATCTCAATGAAATAGTCTAATAAATGTTCTATTCATCATTTGAATTTAGACTGTGCTTTTCTTAAGTTTAAGGACTCATATGTTGTTTATTTTGCTATGTTTTTTAAATTGAATTGATTTCATATTTAATGAATTACATGGTACTTGAAAGTTTCCCTTATTTTAGGCTGGCTCTGAATCTAAGACCACATACAACAATGGACTGGCTTCCTACCTATGGAATAATTATTCCTACCAATTAATGGACTTTGGCAACTCTGTAAGATAACTAAGTAAAAAGTATAAGACTTTAAGAATCCATGAAGGAATAAATTGTACTTTTTTGTTCCAAAATCAGCCAAAAAATTTTGTACAGAGTCTGTCTGGTACATGCATGAATGATTGAATAAATAAAAGAATAAATGAGCAATTAAAAAATTCTAAGTGCAGGGGAAGCAGTTTTTGCTTTGATCCATTATCAATTATTTGTGATTTAGAGTGTCTTCCAAATCCATTTTTGAAATAAACTCTAAGAACACCAAAGCATCAATCAAAAAGGTTGATTGTCCCACAGACTCCGGCTGGTTGATACTTATCTTTGCAATTTTTACTCACTGATCATAGCTTTAGATTCCATGGAAAAGAAAAAGTTGTGAAGCTCTCTGAATTGACCCCAAATTAAAACTTTTACTTGGCTTACATTCAGGAATGCAGAGAATGAAAAGCCCTGGCTCTTTGCTGAAGCTTTCCCTGACACATACACTCCCACTCACTCCCCCGCTCATCACACCTTGGCTTACTCTTATCTTTGCATGTATTATAAAGCAGAACAAATACTTGTTACATGTTCTGTGAGCAACTGGAAGCCAGAAACCAACAATGAATCCATTTCTTTGTCCCTGGTGTCTGGGATATACATTGAATTTGGGGGTGGGAGGATATTGACTGGGTCCTCAATAAACATAGAACTGTTGAAACAATCAAGCTTGAGATCAATCTTCTACTACTAGTTCCACCTGCTTCTTGATGAAATCTCAGTAAACTTACTGCATGGTGGATCAGAACAGTAATTAAGCATGATGTCAACTGTTGAACCCTTAAGCTATACCTGTCTTCAATTTAACATCTAGATCACTTATTATGGGACAGTCGAAGAGATACAGCCTGTCTGGAATTCAATCTTCAAAATGTTCCCAAGGTCCACTTCCTTCATGAAGCTCTTGTAGACCAACCCAAGCTCTCTAAATGCTTAGCATGGAAGCTTCACATGCTTAAGCTCTTTAAAAAACTGTCTATGAAACAAGAAGGTTATTATTAAACAAATATAAATATGCAAATATGCTTGTTTATATCATCTTTTAGATGTTTAATTACATGCTGTGTTATGATTTTTTTTCACTATTGCAACTTCTTGAAATATCATTTTTTTGTTTTTTATCTTAAAATTAATTTTTGATATATTAGGATCACTATTGCTAACTATTGGGATAATTGTATAGATAAAGATCATATCTCCTCTTACTGTTTCCCTGCCTAGTGTCGCCTCAAAGCCTTGCATATAATAGGTGTTAAATGCATGTTTGTTGAAATATAAACATGCATGGGAAAGTTATTTTTTTTAGTCATTCACATCAAGTAGAAGAAACAGCTGTCTATAATGAGGGATTTTACATTCTTTCCCAAGTTCTATTTCTTTATATAATGTAAAGTAAAGAGATGTTTGACTCTTGCGCTTAGATAATATAGATTATATACAAATCAAATCCAAGTTACTGTCAAATCCTCTGAAGATTCACTTACATCCTAGTATGACTAGTTTTCCCAGTGAAGGGAAATACTCAGATAATAATAATGCATTAATAGTTGTGTGCTTACTATGGATCAGTACTTTATTAGTTTTTTATAGTTCTCATAACAATTTTGTGAGATAGGTACTACTATTGTTGTCATTTTCAGAGATGAAGAAACTGAGACCCAGGAAAGTTCATGAATTTTTCTGAGACTACAGGCTCATACCTGATCAGACTGGCATTCATTCAAGCCCAGGAGTCACTCTCTACCACTCTTTCCTTAACACTCTACTAAACCTGCTTCTGAGAAGTTTTATTCTTCTTATACTATGCTGATTATGGGCTTCCCAAGTAAAGCTAGTGGTAAAGAACTCATCTGACAATGCAGGAGACATAAGAGACGCAGGTTCCTTCCCTGAGTCCGGAAGATCCCCTGGAGGAGGACATGGCAACCTGCTCCAGTACTCTTGTGTGGAGAATCCCATGGACAGAGGACTCTGGCAGGCTACAGTCCATGGAGTCACAAAGAATTGGACACAACTGAAGCAACTTAGCACGCACACACAGAGACACGCACATGCTCATTGTAGTCGCAACCTCATTTAATATTCCCAAATCAAAATTGCAAAATCACAAATGTACAAGGTTGAATACTAGTGCTCACTGCTGTCAGGTTGGGAATATTACATAAAGTTTACAATTGTCCAACTAGTATGTGTTATACGCTCTGATCTGAGAATCAGAAGTGAAGGTAAGCTTGTACAATTTAAGTTTACACACCCCTGACTTGTCTTTAAATTTTGGTAATAAGCACTTTTAAGTTTAGAAAGTCAGAGCAGTGATATAAATTCAAAATCTGAGAGTTTATACAAATCAAAATTGAAAACCATAAAGAGTCTGTCTACATGAACAGTCTCCATAGTGATAATTTTGCAAAACACTGGAAAAACATTCAAGGTATTTAGAAAGACTATAAAGATGTTTTATGAAGATGGCACAAAAAATACTTTCTCATGAGCAGATAGGGAGTCCAACTTGAAAATTCAAATTAACTTTTTGTATGATGCATTATTTAATAAATGCTAGCATTAATTTTTAAAGAGTTTAATTTGCATACCATTACTGGGCCAAATGGTTGACGAGGATCACAATTAAAGAAAGATGCACCATTCATTTTACTAGGGAGGAAAAAATCCAACAAAGTCAAATCTTCATCATTAAACTGAATAAAGGCAGCCTGTAACTGCCAAAGATATAGAACTCACTGATAGATGCAATTTAACTCCTGTGATTATTTAAATCAAACTCCTTTATGTATGACCCTAAGCAAAAGCTCAATATCTTCTCGAGGAATATGTATTATTTTTTAAATAGTATGGACTTCAGGGGGAAGAAGACATTAGAAAAGAAAAGCAAATTTGGCGATTGGGCTTGGGAATATAAATATAATATGAAAGAATATGCCATCACTTAATGTTATACCATGGACATAAAGCACTTATGCAAAATGGAAGACACTTCACTAGCACATTAAATAGCATTTAGTACCAACATGATTCAATCAGTGTTTACTCCAGAGATGTTATACAGAAAACAGACCTAGAAACCACTGTCATGTAGTTTATCATCTAAACAAAATTTATTATTCTCACATGCACCCCCCCATAATCTTCTAAAGGAAAACTTACTGTTTACAGAATTGCTACATGCTAGTCAAAGGCCTGATATTCTGTTCATATGCTGAGTAACAAACCTATGGCATGTATAATTAAGCTGGTATTAATATATGACCTGCTTGCAATAAGCTGCCAACTAAGAATATCTGGAGGGTTGAGGCAGTGTCTGGAAGGACCCAACTTGCAAGATGTCAGTCCTTCACAAGGATGATCATTCACACCCTGGTTGTAAACATTGACTAGGCACTGAGTACATTTACCTACTGTAATGGACACCTGTTTTCATCATGGGCTTTTTATAGTTGCTACACTTAAAACTACTCAGGATGCATTGTCCCATCTTTAGCTGTGTTCAACAGAACACAGCACAAGTGGCCTTGCACTGGGTCCATTAAACCTTCACAAATTCCAGTGGTGTGGAAACAAATACCTCAAGCTCACACCAAGTTTGGACCACAGTAAGGGAATGGAGAGGTCATTTTTGCTTTAAATAACTTTTAAATTGTGATAAAAGTAATTCATTTTTGCTGTAGGGAAATTAAAAAATAAGTGTTTGGAGAAAAAACAAATCATGATGCCTTTCAACAAACAACCCCTAAAACATTTGGTGTTAAGACTCCAAATATTTTCTCTATACAAACAGGCGCAATAGCAGCCATCCTATCTGATAGACAGCAGTCTTTGGTTAATAAGAAAAAGGTTTTATAAAGTGCAGAACCTTTAAAAATTATGCATACACAATAAGTTTAACTTAATAAATAAGCGTTCTTCTCTAAGCCTTTAATGTAGATCCAAACTTTTTTCTGATCATGCATCTTCTGATGGGAGCTCCATGTTCTCTTTTTAACATAAATCATTTTCCTAATGAACCATAAGTAATTTCTAGATTGATTTTCCTAAAATGGAACAATAACATAAAGACATAGAGAAATCTCAGTGTAGAATACTAGAATTTAATCATTTTCCCCCAGTGTTGCATAGTTTCCTTGTCCACTCATAAACTTGAGCAAATCCTCATAACTACTCAAATTTATTAACTTTTTCCCAAAAAATCTTATTAATTTAACATGAATAATTACTCTCTTTGTTTAGCACTCATAGTTTACTAAACATTTTAATCTATAACTAGGCTTTATAAATGTAGGGCCAAGGAACATAATATTAAGATACAAAAAAAAAATCTGACTCTAAATCCACATATAAAACAACAGATAGAACAAAAATGTAGCTATCCTCAAGAGCTGCCAGCTCTCTATTAATACTGACATCAGTAAAGATAACTTACAAAGGTAAGAGGGCATCTGATGCTTCTGTTAAGTAGAAGTCAAGTAAAAGAGCTTCTCTATGTTTAATGTTACAAATTAGAATCACACATTCTATCGTCTATCAGCATCAGTACATTCTTTTTAATCATTCACGTATTTGGGGAGAATTTTCTCACATCACTAATTACATAAAATGTGATATTTTACATAGGCAGCATAGAATAAGTTGCTGTAGACCATGAAATATTCAACTAATTCCCTATTGTTGGGTACTTAGGTTGCTGCTGCTTTAACTATCATGTAATACTACAGTCTTATGTGTACTTCTATTTTCTTAAATTATATTCCTAGAATAAATAATTAATCAATGAAGTAAATATTTAAAGGCACTTGATACTTATTGCCAAATTATCAGACATTTTCATTGTCTACTATCACTGCTATGTTAGATTGCATGTTTTGAAACTTTATTTAATATTTGGTGTTAATCTATTTCTTTCCTTTTCCAATTTGGCATTGAAAAGACTGACACTATGTTTACATTTTTATTAAAAGGAGTTTACTCATTTTCTTATTAGATGTAAATGTTTATTTTTAGTTGGTTCTTTTGCTTTAGTTTTACATGTGGTGAATATTATTTTTATATCAGTAATATTTTAGATTTAGATTTTATATTAGGAATCTTTAGATTTCTTAGCCTCAAATTCCTATCAATCTTTTCCTTTATGTTTGCTTCTTTTATGCTTTGAAAAGCATACACGAAATCAGATAAATGTGTCTCACATTTTCCAATAAAAGTGTTATCTTTTTAACTCTCGAACATATTTCAAATGCATTTTGTAATAAGTTATAGAGTATAGATAAGTTTATTTTTTTCAAATTAATAAATTAATTTGGAGCAAGTTGACATGTTTACAGCATTATATTCCCATTCAAGAACTAGACACTTCTGTCTTAGTCAAGCATATCTAGCATAATTAAGTATAAATATTAGGCTCCCAAATAAATTTTAGTTAAGTAAATTTTAATAAAATTTAAAATTGATAGAGTAATTTCTAAACTCATGTAAATTTTCTTATTTTTCTGTGTCTGAACTGCAGTTCTACTTCAACCCACTATTCTGTCATTTTAGAGGATCTTTGCATGCGCACTCACTCTGGTTTACAACGATGGACTTGTGGGTTTGGAGTCTTTTCTATTTCCAATTTCCTTTCAGAGCATGAGGAGTGAAGTCTTTTCAATTCACTTCTCAGTTCAGTTCAGTTCAGTTCAGTCGCTCAATAGTGTCCGACTCTTTGCGACCCCATGGACTGCAGCATGCCAGGCCTCCCTGTCCATCACCAACTCCTGGAGTTTACTCAAACTCATGTCCATTGAGTCAGTGATGCCATCCAACCATCTCATCCTCTGTTGTCCCCTTCTCCTCCCACCTTCAATCTTTCCCAGCATCAGGGTTTTTTCAAATGAGGCAGTTCTCATCAGGTGGCCAGAGAATTACAGTTTCAGCATCAGTCCTTCTAATGAATATTCAGGACTGATTTCCTTTAGGGTGGACTGGTTGGATCTCCTTGCCATCCAAGGGTCTTCTCCAGCACAACAGTTCAAAAGCATCAATTCTTAAGCGCTCAGCTTCTTTATAGTCCAAATCTCACATCCATACATGATGACTGGTAAAACCATAGCCTTGACTAGATATGCTGTCTATGTTGGTCATAGCTTTTCTTCCAAGGAATAAGCGTCTTTTAATTTCATGACTGCAGTCACCATCTGCAGTGATTTTGGAGCCCTCAAAACTAAAGCCTGTCACTGTTTCCACTTTTTCCTCATCTATTTCCCATGAAGTGGTGGGACCAGTTGCCATGATCTCAGTTTTCTGAATGTTGAGTTTTAAGCCAACTTTTTCACTCTCCTCTTTCACTTTCATCAAGAGACTCTTTAGTTCCTCTTCACTTTCTGCCATAAGGGTGGTGTCATCTGCATATCTGAGTTTATTGATATTTCTCCCAGCAGTATTGATTCAGTTTGTGCTTCATCTGCCCGGCATTTCACATGATGTACTCTGCATATAAGTTAAAGAAGCAGGGTGACAACATACAGCCTGATGTATTCTTTTCCCAATTTGGAACCAATCTGTTGTTCCATGTCCAGTTCTGTTGCTTCTTGACCTGCATACATATTTCTCAGGGGGCAGGTCAGGTGGTCTGATATTCCCATCTCTTTCAGAGTTTTCCACGGTTTGTGGTGATCCACACAGTCAAAGGCTTTGGCATAGTCAATAAAGCAGAAATAGATGTTTTTCTGGAACTCTCTTGCTTTTTCCATGATCCAGCAGATATTGGCAATTTGACCTCTGGTTCCTCTGCCTTTTCTAAAACCAGCTTGAACATCTGGAAGTTCATGGTTCACATACTGTTGAACCTTGACTTGGAGAATTTTGAGCATTACTTTACTAGCGTGTTAAGATGAGTGCAGTTGTATGGTAGTTTGAGAATTCTTTGGCATTGCCTTTTTTTCAGATTGGATTGAAAACTGACCTTTTCCAGTCCTGTGGTCACTGCTGAGTTTTCCAAATTTGCTGGCATACTGAGTGCAGCACTTTTACAGCATCATCTTTTAGGACTTGAAATAGCTCAACTGGAATTCCATCACCTCCACTAGCCTTGTTCGTAGTGATGCTTTCTAAGGCCCACTTGACTTCGCATTCCAGGATGTCTGGCTCCAGAGGAGTAATCACACCATCATGGTTATCTCAGCCACGAAGATCTTCTTTGTTTAGTTCTTCTGTGTATTCTTGCCACCTCTTCTTAATATCTACTGCTTCTGTTAGGTCCACACCATTTCTGTCCTTTATTGAGCCCACCTTTGCATGAAATATTCCCTTGGTGTCTCCGATTTTCTTGAAGAGATCTCTAGTCTTTCCCATTCTATTGTTTTCCTCTATTTCTTTGCATTGATCACTGAGGAAGGCTTTCTTGTCTCTCCTTGCGATTCTTTGGAACTCTGCATTCAAATGGGTATATCTGAATATGGTTCCTCTGCCTTTTCTAAAACCAGCTTGAACATCTGGAAGTTCACAGTTCACATACTGTTGAACCTTGACTTGGAGAATTTTGAGCATTACTTTACTAGCATGTTAGATGAGTGCAGTTGTATGGTAGTTTGAGTGTTCTTTGGCATTGCCTTTTTTTCAGATTGGATTGAAAACTGACCTTTTCCAGTCCTGTGGCCTTTTCTCCTTTGCCTTTAGCTTCTCTTCTTTTCACAGCTATTTGTAAGGCCTCCTCAGACAGCCATTTTGCCTTTTCACATTTCTTTTTCTTGGGGATGGTCTTGATCCCTGTCTCCTGTACAATGTCATGAACCTCCATCCATAGTTCTTCAGGAACTCTGTCTATCTCTAACTTCCACTGTAGAATCGTAAGTGATTTGATACAGGTCATACCTGAATGGTATATTGGTTTTCCCTACTTTCTTCAATTTAAGTCTGAATTTGGCGATAAGCAGTTCATGATCTGAGCCACAGTCAGCTCCCAGTTCTGTTCTTGTTGACTGTATAGAGCTTCTCCATCTTTGGCTGCAAAGAATATAATCAATCTGATTTACGTATTGACCATCTGGTGATGTCCATGTGTAGAGTCTTCTCTTGTGTTGTTGGAAGAGGATGTTTGCTATGACCAGTGTGTTCTCTTGGCAAAACTCTGTTAGCCTTTGCCCTGCTTCATTTTGTGCTCCAAGGCCAAATATGCCTGTTACTCCAGATATCTCTTGACTTCCTACTTTTGCATTCCAGTCCCCTATAATGAAAAGGACATCTTTTTTGGATGTTAGTTCTAAAATGTCTTGTAGTTCTTCATAGAACCGTTCAACTTCAGCTTCTTCGGCATTACTGGTCAGGGCCTAGACTTGGTTTACTGTGATATTGAATGGCTTGCCTTGGAAACAAACAGAGATCATTCTGTCATTTTTGAGACTGCATCCAAGTGTTGCATTTCAGACTCTTTTGTTGTCTATGAGGGCTACTCCATCTCTTCTAGGGATTCTTCCCACTGTCAGTAGTTGTGGATGTGACTGGTGAAGGAAGTCAAGTCTGATGCTGTAAAGAACAATATTGCATAGGAACCTGGAATGTTAGGTCTCTGAATCAAGGTAAATGAGTGGTCAAACAGGAGATGGCAAGAGTGGATATCGACATTTTAAGAATCAGTGAACTAAAATGGACTGGAATGGGTGAATTTAATTCAGATGACCATTTCACATCATATTAGAGAATATAATAAAGAATGATAGTAATCCTTCCATTTCTTTCATTGCCTACCCTTGATTCCTTTCTTTGCCTGTTCTACAAGCATATAAGAAATAATGTTCACTGTGTCCTTCATTGCTTCCGTTATAACTCACTTTACTATTTCTGAATAAGATATGTGGAAATAGAATTTAGAGCAATAGTATACTCAGAAAATACAATCCTTTGAATTCCATCCTTATAATTAGAAGATACAAGCCAAAATGCTCAAGTCTTCAAGTCTGAGGCAACGTCTCAACTACTGATGGTTTCAAATTGCCAGCAAGAGATGAGTGGATGGCCAAAACAAGCAGGTAAACTTTGGGAAATTCTGACTCCCATCACTTACATCCTTCATAAAGAATGTAACTCTTCAAAAGTAAGTGCATTTTCCACAGGAAAAATATGACTCACAGTGACCACTTAATATAAGGACAGTTTTAGAGGTACCTATGGAGGGCTAGGCTTTTTGCTAAAGTTTGTCAGACCAAGAATCATTCACATTACTTCTATGGAAAAATAATCCAAGGTACAAATAACCAATTTGAAAATAAAAATTTTAAGTTATTTTCTTCTGATTTGTCCATGGGGAGGTGTCTAACCAGCTTGAGCTTAAAATTTTTTCTGTTGAATTAAAATTAGAGGCCAACTTGTTTTTAAAGGCAGCCCCCATACAAATCAATAGTTGCTTTTGTGTATGTGGCTTTATTCCATAGTTAATGGTCCACAGGTAGAGAACCAATGCTTGTATGAAGGTAGAACAAGTATACAGTTTTACTTATCCTCATAAAACAATTCATTTCCTATTTTACTGTCTAAGTTTCTTAAGTTACTATTACGATAGTAAGATGATTTTAGTCAGCTGCAGAATTTCAGCATAATTTTCATGCAGGAAATGTTTTTAATTTGAACTAGTTACTGGATGAAGGCTTTAGGTATCTGTAATATCACGGAGACAAAATATATGACAAATGCAAAATAAATTAAATTTTGCATTATTGAAGAAGTTGACACAATTTCCAGAGTGGCAGCCTGGGCAGCATCTTTTCTTAAAAGTAACAGAACATGCATAACAGAGAGCAAAATTCCGCCCATTTCTGAACTGGGGGAAAGAACAGAAACCAGGAATCAAATTCTTATTTTGGCACCAAGGGTCTGTGTGACTCTGGAAAATTTTTTAACAGATCTGGTCTTAAATGTCTGTATTTGTATAACTAAACAATCTTTTAAGTTCACTGAAGCTTTAACATGTCAGTGTTACAACATTCCATATATTCTAAAAGAAGGGAAAAACAATTAATGTATACACAATTGGTGATTTCTGTAACACAAGAAAGACAGTCAGTATTTATGAAAATATCTAATATTCTGAAATATATTTGTCTTGAAAAATTTCCTGTAATAATAGCAACCATAAAAATAATAATTATAATAATAATAGCAGCAACATTATGGCATGTCATTTATGTGCCAGGCACTTTACTAACCATTTCACATAGGATATGTTTTTAAATCTTCCTCATAACAGTATGAGGTAAGTACATTAACATCTCCATCATATAGGTGCATAAATTGAGGCTTGGAGAGGTTAAAATAAGTTTCCTAAAGTCAGCCAGACAAACAGTAACAGAAATAGTTCTCTAGTTCATATCTCTCTGACCCCAAATTCTTTTAAAATTGTTAACAGCCTCTCTGCAGAGAAAACTTTATTATTTTATATCTTATTTATTAATTGGCTTTATTAAAAAAGTAGGCATCTCTACTCTGAAAGTTAAATTTCTCTAAAACTTAATATTATGTTTTATTATTAAGCCTTCTAAAAGAATATTTAAGATGATAATTTTTAAATGTATAAGGATGTTCAATAAAATGAAATATACTAATTTTAAGGTAGTATGATGTTAGCTGAAAAAAGTCTGAAGTGAAAATATTATCAATTACTTGAATGTAACATAGCAGAACTTAAATATCCATTTTTATCAAACTGCTTGGAATGATCAGAGTTTGAATTCAAACTCACCCACTTAGCACCTGTGTGATTCTGAACAAGTAATTGATCTTCTCACACTTAAATATGCTCCTATATGAAATGAAGATGAAAAATTGTATTTCAAAAAATTATTTTGAAGATTTAGTGCCATAATATATATGAAGTGAAAGTGAAAGTCGCTCAGTTGTGTCTGACTCTTTGCTACCCCATGGGCTATATAGTCCATAGAAGTCTCTAGGCCATAAAACCGGAGTGAGTAGCCTTTTTCATCTCCAGGGGATCTTCCCAATCCAGGGATCGAACCCAGGTCTCCAACATTGCAGGCGGATTCTTTACTGGCTGAGCCACAAGAGAATTCCAATACGTATGAAAACTCTTTGCAAAAATTAAAGCACTAACCACACTGTTAATTGAGAGAACACTCTGCACGACTGTCTTTCTGAAACTATTTCTTTGTAGAGGCTTCTGACTTAGAATTAATATGCTTAGGTTAAACATTATAATTATCGACAAAACTAGAAAGAATCTAAGAAAATTAGTATCCATCTAAACTGCTGCTGGTGTATTAATTGATATAAACTTTTGACAATGTCTATTGAAATTGTGAAATATGCCTAGCCTTTGATCCATCACTTCCACTATAGGAATTTATCCTAAAGGAGTATTTTTAAAGTTTCAAAGGACTGAAAGGTTTTTTTTTTTTAATAACAACAAAAAAAAGAAACCACATAAATGTTCATTAAAAATTGCAATACAGCCATATACTAGAACATTGTACAATATCTAACAAAGAGGAAGAGCTTATAAACAGTACAAATATGAAATCTAAAAGCATAGTTAAGTAAAATAGTTATAGGTTTGTATATGTATTGTAATATAATTAATTTGTTTTCTTGGGTTTGCTTATACATAGTAAATGGGCTAGAAGGCTATACAGTAAGTCATTAACAGTGTCTGCCTGTGAGACCTGAGAAGGGTGTGGTTATAGTGGGGAGAGTAGGGAGAACTCTTACTGTTATATGTCTGGATTTTGCTTAATTTTCTTTATTATAGACATGTATTTTTTAAGGAATAAAATATTTTAAATAGGTTGCTGCTATTAAAGAAAATAAACAAATGGTAGAGATAAATGAATGTATTGATCAAGAAGGAGGCAAGAGGAGGAGAATGGAGGAAAGGGAGCTCAGTGAAGAAAATGCAGTATATGACTGAGAATATAGAAGAGTCCAGATGAAGAAGAGGTTTGCTTTAGATGATGAACCAGGAATTTAGAGATTTAAGGCATCCTGACATTATTGGATTCCAAACAGAACTTCCCACTTACACTTTTGTCTCCGAATACAAACACGCCCATGTTAAGGCATTCATAGAGCAATTCCAACTAAGTGCAATTTCTTCCCTTCCAAATAGAGAATATCTTCTTTGTGTATAATCTAGAATCACCATCTTGGCTGCACTGACACCGTCATGAATTACCTTTCAGCCATGCCCAATGTCTTAAAACAGCAACTGTGGCTATGATCTCATGGTGCCAGGAAAATCTCAAGGCTTTATTTCTCAATCTCCTCCTAAGCCCCCACTCATCTCTTGTTGACCTGATTATCATGTTATCTGATGCTACACTTTGGATGTAGCTGACTCTGCTTGTCTGGTAAATTTTATGATCAGACTCTCATCTTTTTCTCATCACTGCTTCCTCATCTTTCCTTCTTTTAACTCATCAACCCTCTGCAATGTGTCTTTTGCTCATATCACAGTCATCACCTCTTATGTAAACTTTTGCAATAGCCTCTTAAACCTCATCTTAAGTGTCACTTTACTGCAGTCCATTCTCCATAATGCTGTCAAGTATTTCTCTGTAGATCTGATCATATCACTTACTTAGTGAAAATCTTTTCTAGCTTCCCACTGTTTAAATAATAAGAAACAATCAGTTCTTGATGAAATAAAACTTTTAATAATCATGCTGTTTAAGAGATCATCTTTCAGAGAAAGCACTATGTGTATATATATATATATATAGAATGTGGTCAAATTTTTTTGTCATAATTAAATGTCTTACTATGAAACTAAAAGAATGAATATAAATACTAGGCATTAGAAAATAGAAAAAGAGAAACAAAAACCCTAAAATACAAGAAGAAATTACAGGAAATAGTAAATAAATGGAATAGCTGCTTCTTTGGGGGGGGGGGGAATCCCAATAAAGTGGATGCACTCTGGTAAGCTTAATTTAATAATAAAGAGAAAACGTTAACAATATAACAAGCTATGCAGAGTATATTTGAAATTATAGCAGAATAACAGGTTTAAATCAATTTAACTTTGTCCTTACAAAGAAGGAAATCTTGGCAAAAGCAAACCATTCTTAATAAAAGAATTTCACAAGAAAATAGAAATGAACAGAACTGACTCAATAATCCTAGAAGAACTATGGAGACTTGTCAAATCCCTCAAGAAGGTACATGACCTGGTAGTTTCCAAAGCCAATTATATGAAAATACCCAATGAATTTCTGCAATTTTGTTTAAGATGTTTCAGAGCATATGATAAGAAAAACATTCCAATTCATTTTATAAACTAACCATAACTTTAATAAACAATTTAATAAAGATGGAACAAAAAAGAAAACAAATGATTAATTTCACAAAACAGAAGCTGACCTCCCACATTTTTCAAAAAAAAAAAAAAATACATAAAGACAAGCAGTATTGCTCATAGATGATTTAATATAGAAAATCTATTAACATAATTTATCCTATTCAAAAACCAAATTTGAAAATCCCTATGATCACAGTTAGGTGCCCAGCAGACATTATTTGTGAAAACACTTAGCAAAACAAAAATATAGTTTACTCACTAAACATGGCAAGGATATTCTATTCCAAACAACAGTCCATCAACCTATTAGTGAAACAGTGGATGCACAACTCATGAAATCAGGAAAAAGTCAAAGGTCATTCTCTTACCACTATTATTTACTATAATTTTAAAAGTGCTTATCAATATTATCAGGCCTGAATACAAAAGAAAATTTTAGAAAGGTGCAAATTTATATTTACCAGCTACATTGACATGATTTACATAAAATAAAATTTGCTGATTTTAGCAGTACAATTCAACAAAACTTGACAAACTTAGGTAATTGTGTTACTGTGACCATAATCATGATATAGGCTATCAAGACAAAATGTTCCCTGTAGCCTTTTGAAATTAATCACTTCATCCTACCCCTTCCTTGCACCTGGCAACCACTGATCCACATTCTGTCAATATAGTTTTACTTTTTAAATTATTTCTCACCCTGTCCTCTCCTCTCCTCTCCCCATGTCTACAAGTCTATTCTCTATGTCTGTTTCTCCATTGCTGCCCTGTAAGTAAATTCTTCAGTATCATTTTTCTAGATTCCGTATATATGCATTAGAATATGGTATTTATCTCTCTGACTTCCTCCACTCTGTATAATAAGTTCTAGGTTCATCCACCTCATTAGAACTAACTCAAAGGTGTTCCTTTTTATGGCTGAGTAATATTCCATTGTGTATATGTACCACAACTTCTTTATCAGTTCATCTGTTGATGGACATCTAGGTTGCTTCCATGTTTTAGCTATTGTAAACAGTGCTGCAGTGAACAATGGAATACATGTGTCATTTTCAATTTTGGTTTCATCAGGGTATATGCCTAGGAGTGGAATTGCTGGGTCATGTGGTGGTTTTATTCCTAGTTTTTTAAGGAATCTCCATACTGTCTTTCAAAGTGGCTGTATCAATTTACATTCCCACCAACAGTGCAAGAGTGTTCCCCTTTCTCCACACCCTCTCCAGCATTTATTGTTTATAGACTTTTTGATGATGACAGTTCTGACTGGTGTGAGGTGATATCTCATTGTAGTTGTGTTCCATTACTCTAATAATGAGCAATGTTGAGCATCTTTTCATGTGTTTGTTAGCCATCTGTATGTCTTCTTTGGAACAATGTCTGTTTAGGTCTTTTTCCCACTTTTTGATTGGGTTGTTTGTTTTTCAGGTATTGAGTTCTATCAGCTGCTTATACGTTTTAAAAATTAATCCTTTGTCAGTTGTTTCATTTGCTATTATTTTCTCCCATTCTGAGGGTTGTCTTTTCACCTTGCTTATAGCTTCCTTTGCTGTGCAAACGCTTTTAAGTTTAATCAGGTCCCACTTGTTTCAGCTTCAACATCAGTCCTTCCAATGAACACCCAGGACTGATCTCCTTTAGGAAGGACTGGTTGGATCTCCATGCAGTCCAAGGGACTCTCAAGAGTCTTCTCCAACACCACAGTTCAAAAGCATCAATTCTTTGGCCCTCAGCTTTCTTCAAAGTCCAAGTCTCACATCCATACATGACCACTGGAAAAACCATAGGCTTGACTAGACGGACCTTTGTTGGCAAAGTAATGTCTTTGCTTTTTAATATGCTATCCAGGTTGGTCATAACCTTCCTTCCAAGGAGTAAGTGTCCTTTAATTTCATGGCAGCAATCACCATCTGCAGTGATTTTGGAGCCCAAAATATGAAGTCTGACACTGTTTCCACTGTTTCCCCATCCATTTCCCATGAAGTGATGGGACCAGATGCCATGATCTTAGTTTTCTGAATGTTGAGTTTTAAGTCAACATTTTCACTCTCCTCTTTCATTTTCATCAAGAGGCTTTTTAGTTCCTCTTCACTTTCTGCCATAAGGGTGGTGTCATCTGCATATGTGAGTTACTGATATTTCTCCCGGCAATCTTGATTCCCACTTGTGCTTCTTCCAGCCCAGCGTTTCTCATGATGTACTCTGCATATAAGTTAAATAAGCAGGGTGACAATATACAGCCTTGACGTACTCCTTTTCCTATTCGGAACCAGTCTGTTGTTCCACGTCCAGTTCTAACTGTTGCTTCCTGACCTGCATACAGGTTTCTCAAGAGGCAAGTCAGGTGGTCTGGTATTCCCATCTCTCTCAGAATTTTCCACAGTTTATTGTGATCCACACAGTCAAAGGCTTTGGCATAGTCAGTAAAGCAGAAATAGATGTTTTTCTGGAAAACTCTCTTGCTTTTTTGATGATCCAGTGGATGTTGGCAATTTGATCTCTGGTTCCTCTGCCTTTTCTAAAACCAGCTTGAACGTCTGGAAGTTCACGGTTTCATGTATTGCTGAAGCCTGGCTTGGAGAATTTTGAGCATTACTTTACTAGCATGTGAGATGAGTGCAATTGTGTGGCAGTTTGAGCATTCTTTGGCATTGCCTTTCTTTGGGATTGTAATTAAAACTGACCTTTTCCAGTCCTGTGGCCACTGCTGAGTTTTCCAAATTTGCTGGCATTTTGAGTGCAGTCCTTTCACAGCATCCTCTTTCAGGATTTGAAACAACACCCAGTTGTGGATGTGACTTGTGATAGAAGCAAGCTCTGATGCTGTAAAGAGCAATATTGCATAGGAAACTGAAATGTTAGGTCCATGAATCAAGGCAAATTGGAAGTGGTCAAACAGGAGATGGCAAGAGTGAATGTCGACATTCTAGGAATTAGCGAATGAAAATGGACTGGAATGGGTGAATTTAACTCAGATGACCATTATATCTGTTACTGTGGGCAAGAATCCCTTAGAAGAAATGGAGTAGCCATCATGGTCAACAAAAGATTCCGAAATGCAGTACTTGGATGCAATCTCAAAATCGACAGAATGATCTCTGTTTGTTTCCAAGGCAAACCATTCAATATCACGGTAATCGAAGCCTATGCCCCAACCAGTAATGCTGAAGAAGCTGAACTTGAATGGTTCTATGAAGACCTACAAGACCTTTTAGAACTAACACCCAAAAATGATGTCCTTTTCATTATAGGGGACTGTAATGCAAAAACAGAAAGTCAAGAAACACCTAGAGTAACAGGCAAATTTGGCCTTGGAGTACAGAATGAAGCAGGGCAAAGGCTAATAGAGTTTTGCCAAGAGAACGCACTGGTCATAGCAAGCACCTTCTTCCAACAACACAAGAGAAGACTCTACACGTGGACATCACCAGATGGTCAATACGTAAATCAGATTGATTATATTCTTTGCACCCGAAGATGGAGAAGCTCTATACAGTCAACAAAAACAAGACTGGGAGCTGACTGTGGCTCAGATCATGAACGCCTTATTGCCAAATTCAGACTTAAATTGAAGAAAGTAGCGAAAACTACCAGACCATTCAGGTATGACCTAAATCAAATCACTTATGATTATATAGTGGAAGTGAGAAATAGATTTAAGGGACTAGATCTGATAGACAGAGTGCCTGATGAATTATGGATGGAGGTTTTCGACTTTGTACAGGAGACCGGGATCAAGAACATCCCCATGGAAAAGATATTCAAAAAAGCAAAACGGCTGTCTGAGGAAGCCTTACAAATAGCTATGAAAAGAACAGAAGTGAAAAACAAAGAAGGAAAGGAAAGATATTCCCATTTGAATGCAGAATTTCAAAGAATAGCGAGGAGAGATAAGAAAGCCTTCTTCAGCGATCAATGAAAGAAATAGAGGAAAACAACAGAATGCAAAAGACTAGAGATCTCTTCAAGAAAATTAGAGATACCAAGGGAGCATTTCATGCAAAGATGGGCTCAATAAAAGACAGAAATGGTATGGACCTAACAGAAGCAGAAGATATTAAGAAGAGGTGGCCAGAATACACAGAAGAACTGTACAATAAAGATCTTCACAACCCAGATAATCACGATGGTGTGATCACTCACCTAGATCCAGACATCCTGGAATGTGAAGTCCAGTGGGCCTTAGAAAGCATCACCACGAAGAAAGCCAGTGGAAGTGACGGAATTCCAGTTGAGCTATTTCTTTCATTAGTGTATTATAAATTATCTGTGTACAGTTCTTTTGTCTCCTTGGGGAAGTTCATTCCTAGATATTTAATCATTTTTGTTGCAATGGTGAATGGGATTGATTCCTTAATTTCTCTTTCTGATTTTTCTTTGTTAGTAAATAGAAATGCAAGTAATTTCTATGTATTGATTTTGTATCCTGCAACTTTGCTAAATTGACTGATTAGCTCTAGTAATTTTCTGATACCATCTTTAAGGTTTTCTGTGTACAGTATCATGTCATCTGCAAACAGTGAGAACTTTACTTCTTCTTTTCTGATCTAGAATCCTTTTATTTCTTTTTCTTCTCTGATTGCTGTACCTAGGACTTCCAGAACTGTTTCTCTGAGAAGATAAAATTGACAAACCTTTGGCCTGACTCATCAAGAAAAAAAAGAGAGAAGAATCAAATCAACAAAATTAGAAATAAATAAGGAGAGGTTACAACAGACAATGCAGAAATACAAAGGATTATAAGAGACTATTATGAACAACTATATGGCAAAAAAATGGATAACCTGAAAGAATGGACAGATTCTTAGAAAAGTTCAATCCTCTAAGACTGAACCAGGAGAAATAGAAATTATGAATAACCCAGCTACAAGCACTGAAATTGAAGCCGTGATCAAAAATCTCCCAAAAAACAAGCCCAGGACTAGATGGCTTCACAGGAGAATTCTATCAAACATTGAGAGAAAAGCTAATGCCTATCCTTCTAAAACTCTTTCAAAAAACTACAGAAGAAGGAACACTTCCAAACTCATTCTATGAGGCCACCATCACCCTGATACCAAAACCAAAGACAACACAAAGAAAGAAAACTACAGGCCAATATCACTGGTGAACATAGATGCAAAATTCCTCAACAAAATTTTAGCAAACATAACTCAGCAACACATCAAGAAGCTCATACACCGTGATCAAGTTGGGTTTATTCCAGGAATGCAAGGATTCTTCAATATACACAAGTCAATCTATGTGATACACCATATTAACAAATTGAAAGATAAAAATCATATGATCATCTCAATAGATACAGAAAAAGCCTTTGACAAAATTTAGCACCCATTTATGATGAAAACTCTTCAAAAAATGAGCATAGAAGGAACCTACCTCAACATAGTAAAGGCCCTATGTGATAAGCCTACAGCAAACATTATTCTCAATGGTGAAAAACTAAAATCATTTCCTCTAAGATCAGGAACAAGACAAGGGTGTCCACTTTCCACACTAAAATAGTATGCTTTATTTAATAACAAACTGCCAAACTATTTCTCATAGTGGCTATAAAATTGTTGCTTTCCCAATTGTTGCATATCCTTGGCAACCTTGAATAATGTCACTTTTTTGTTTCAGCATATTAAGAAGGTGTGTACAAGTAACACACTGTAGTTCTTATTCATATTTCCTGAATGAATAATGATGTTGAGAAGATTTCTGTGAGTGTGTTGACATTGTTATATTTCTATGTTAAAGTTTCTGTTTTGTATCTTCTGTCATTTTTTAATTGGCTCATCTTGTTAAATTGAAAGAATTCTCTATACAGTCTGGATACAACTCTTTATCAGTTACATGTTTTGCAATGAGTTTCTTCCACTGTGTGATTTACCTTTTCATTTTTTAACAGTACTTTTTGAAGGACAAGAGGTTAACATTGAAATTTAATTAATTATTTTTCTATTTGGTTTATGCTTATGTGAGTCATATGTAAGAAATGTTTGTCTAACTAAATTACAAAGTATTTTTCCCCCAATTTTCATCTAGAAGTTTTAAAAATTTGACATATTACATTCAAGTTTGTGATCCATTTTGAGTTAATTTTTATGTGTAGTGTGAGATTAGAGTCTAGGTTCATTGTTTTTTGTTTGTGGATTTTCAATTGCTCCAGTAGGATTTGTTGAAAAGATTCTTTTCCCCATTCCAATACCTTGGCACCTTGAAAACCAATTAATCATATGTTTGTTGATATGTTTCTATACTACCTGTTCTGTTCTACTTATTTGTATATCTATCCTTATTATAATACCACACTGCCTTAATCTCTGTAGGTTCAGAGTAAACTTTGAAATCAGGTAGTTTGAATTCTCCTTGATTCATATTTTAAATTTATTTTGGCTATTCTAGGTGCTTTGCATTTCCATTAAAAAATTGAGGGAGTTTTGAATGCTATTGCATTAAATTTATAGATCAAATTGTGGGAAAAATTGACATTTATAGATTTGAACCATGAAATGAACATATTTCTCCATTCATATGTTTCTTAATTTCTTTCAGCAATGGTTAATAGTTTTCATTGTGCAGGTCTTATACATATTTTGTTCAATTTATTTCTAAGTATTTCTAATTATTAATAGCTAATTGAAAGATTTCCTTTAGGATTGACTGGTTTGATCTCCTTGCTATCCAAAGGACTCTCAAGAGTATTCTCCAGCACCATGATATGAAAGCATCAGTTCTTCAGCACTTTGCCTTCTTTCTCACATCCATACATGACTACTGAAAAAACCAACCCTTTGACTATACAGACCTTGGTAGACAAAGTGATGTCCCTGCTTTTTAATAGACTATCTAGGTTTGTCATAACTTTCCTTCCAAGGAGCAAGTGTCTTTTAATTTATGGCTGCAGTCACCATCTGCAGTGATTTTGGAGCCCAAGAAAAGAAAATATGTCACTGTTTCTAGTTTTCCCCCATCTATTTGCCATGAAGTGGTGGGACTGAATGCCGTACTCTTAGTTTTTTGAACCTTGTGTTTCAAGCCAGCTTTTTCAGTCTTCTCTTTCACATTCATCAAGAAGCTCTTTAGTTCCTCTTCACGTTCCACTATTAGAGTGGTCTCATCTACATATCTGAGGTGTTGTCCCAGCAATCTTGATTCCAGCTTATGATTCATCCAGCCCAGCATTTCACATGATGTACTCTGCATATAAGTTAAATAAGAAGGGTGAAAATATAAACCTTGTCATACTCCTTTCCCAATTTTGAACCAGTACGTTGTTCCATGTTCAGTTTTAACTATTGCTCTACTTGACCTGCATACAGGTTTCTCAGGAGCCAGGTAAGATGGTCCGGTATTCCCATCTCTTTAAGAATTTACTGCAGTTTGTTTTGATCCACACAGTCAAAGGCTTTAGTGTAGTCTATGAAGCAGAAGTAGATGTATTTCCTGGAATTCTCTTTTCTATGGTCCAACATATGTTGGCAATTTGATTTCTGATTCGTCTGCCTTTTCTAGCTGACCCATTGGAAAAGACCCTGATTCTAGGAAAGATTAAGGGCAGGAGGAGAAGGGGGCAACAGGATGCAATAGTTGGATGGCACTCTGACTCAATGGACATGAGTTTGAACAAACTCCAGGAGATGGTGAAGGACAGGGAAGCCTGGCGTGCTGCAGCCTATGGAGTCACAAAGAGTCAGACACAATTTAGTGACTAATAACAGCAATTTAAAGGTGCACATTTAAAAGTTTTATATTAACTTTATATCTTGAGACTGCTGAACTTACTCATTACTTCTACTAGACTTGTTTTAGAAAAGTTAGGATTTTTCTATACTGACATAACTATGGATAAAGATATTTTTACTTCTTCCTTTCTAATTTATGGGGCTTCCCTGGTGGCTCAGCTGGTAAAGAATCTGCCTGCCATGTGGGACACCCAGGTTCAATCCCTAGTGGGAAAGGTCCCCTGGGAAAGGACACAGCAACCCACTCTAGCATTTGTGCCTGAAGAATTCCATGGACAGAAGAGCAAGGAGGGATACAGTTCATGGGGGTCACAAAGAGTCAGAGATGACTGAGTGACTAACACTTTCACTTTCTAACCTACATGTACTTTTTTCCTTCCCAATGTTGAACAGAATGGTGAGGGTGGATGTTCTTGCCTTATTCACGATCTTATACAGAAGTGCTCATTTGTTCACAATTACACATGTTATTAGTTGTAGATTTTTCCACAGATGTGTTTCATAACATGAGGAAGTGTCCTCTTCCTGAGAATAATCTGCTGTGAGTTTAATCACTAAGGATATTGAATTTAAATGCTATTCCTGTACTTGTTGAGACGATCTGTACGATTTTCTTCTTTATTCTCCTTATATGCGGAATTACACTGATTTATTTTAAAGTAGAAACAACGTTGCATTTCTAGAATAAGTCTTACTTGGTCATGATACATTATTCTCTTTATATATTATGTATAATTATTCTTATATATTGCTGAATTCATTTATTTATAAGAGACGTTGAAGTTTTCTTTCTTAGAAAGTCCATCTTAAAGGTTCCAAAACAATACTAGCATCATAAAGTAAATTGGTAAGTGTTTCCTCCTCTTTCATTTCTGGAAGAATTTGTGCAGAATTGCTACTATTTCTTCCTTAGATTTTTGGTATGTTTTTACCAATGAAGCCATCTGGGCCTGGAATTTTCTTTTGGGAAAGGTTTATAAGAATAAATTCAATTTCTTTAGAGATGTTGACCTATTCAGGTTACCTATTTTTCTTTAGTGAGCTGTTTGAGTATTTCAGAGTTGTGTGTCCATTTCATCTGAGTTGTCAAATTTATTGATATTAAGTTATTCATAGCAACTTAATGTCACTGGACACATTATTATTCTTTTACTTTTTATAATATTTATAATTTTTATTGATCTTAAAGAACTAGCTTTTGGTTTAGTTGATTTCTTTCTGTTGCATTTTTGATTTTATTGATTTTGGCTCTAATTTACATTATTTCCTTCTGCTTTGAGTTGAATTATCTCTTCTCTTTCTAGTTTATTAAAGTAGAAACTTACATTATTGACTTAAGACCTTTCTTCCTTTTTAATGTAAGTAATTAGCGCTATAAGTTTTTCTCCAAACACTGCCTTAGTTTCATTCTACAAATTTTGCCTTCAAATACTATTCCCACTTCCCTTCTTATTTGTACTGTTGTCATATATTTTCTTTCTACATATACTTTAAATGCCACAGTACATTTCTTTATTTTTGGCTTATACAATTAATTAATTCTTAAAGTGTGGAATTAATTAATTCTTAAAATGTGGAAACAATTTATTTTATAAATTTACCCATGTAGTAATCATTTCTGGTGATCTTTATTCCCAAGTTTATATCCTAAGTTCCATCTGGTATAATTTTCTTTTGCCTGAAATACTTCTTTTAACATCTGTGTAGATAGAAATATGATGACAATGAGTTCTCTCAGCTTCAGCTTGTCAAAAATGTCTCTCTTTTTGAAAGAAAATTTTGCTGAGTGAAGAAACAAACAATTTTTGTGTGTTTTTGTTTTCCTTTCACCACATCAGGGACATTTCTCCATTATTTTCTGGCTGCATAGTTCCTGATGAATAGTCTACTGTCATTTTATTTTTGTTGCTTGGGCATAATGTGTCCTTTTTCTCTGTCTTAAGATTTGTTTCTTTAGCACTGGTTTTAATCAATTTTGTTTTGTATGAAATGCCTTGCTATACTTTTTCTATTCGGAATTATTTGAGCAGCCTGAATCTATACATGTATAGTTATCATCAAATGAAAAAAATTTCCCCATCATTGTTCTGTCTGTGTTCTCCTCTTTTTCTGGGACTCCAATTACACATTATATTAGGCTGTTTGATATCTTATCTATATACTCTCTTCATTTTTCCAGTCTTTTATTTTCTCTGTGCTTTATTTTCATGTTCACTGAGAAAATTTTTTTCTGCAGCATTTAACCTGCTGCCGTTCTCATCCAATGTAATTTTTATTTCAGATATTGCATATTTCATTTCTAGTCCACTTGTATTCTTATGTATGGTTTGTTTTTCTTCCCAGGATTCTGTTTGTCTCAACCTATTTGAACACATGGACATGTATACTTACAATAACCATCTTAATGACTTTTTCTGCTATTTTTATCATCTCTGTTATTTTTGGTTTTTGTAATTGATTCATTTTTCTCCCAGTTGTGACTCAAATTTTTATGCTTCTTTGCATTCTTGGCATGATATATAGAATGCTGGATTTTTTTGTGTCCTTCTTTAAGTAGTGCTATGTTTTATTTTAGCATACAGTAAAATTTCTTGGAATTAGTTGAATATTTTCAATGACTGCTTTTAAGATATTTTAGAGTGGGTCCCAAGTTAGCTTTAGTCTAATCCTATCTTAGCCCCACTATTAAGGTGATGTTTTTCTGGAACTCTATACAATGCCACATTTATTTCAACATCTTTCAGCTCTGACTTGGAAATGCAAACCATCGCTAGTTTAAAAAGTTCCAGAAATTCTCCTGCCTACTTCAGTGCTTTTTGTTTTTTTCTAGCTTGAATAATTTCTTCTCTCACATCTTTAAATCAGAACTGAGCCCAAAACTTAAGAAGACCTCTGCAGATAACTAGAGCTTTCTCTTTCTCTATGAGCAGACTCTTCCTCTCCAATATTCTGCAGACTGTAGCTCCCTGACTTCCCTCACCTCTAATATATTTCTCATTCATTGCTCAAGCTCAGTTTGGATGATGCTCCTTGTCTGTAACGCAGCCTGGAAAGTATCTTTAGGCAGCAAGCTGGTCCAGTCATAGGGCTTGTTTTCTTTCTCTTCTTTTAAGGATCACATTTCTGTTTTATATTTCCCCCAGTGTCCAAGCTGACATGGTCTCCTTCAGTGTCTGACACTGAGGACTTTGAGCATCTGAATGCATGTACAGCTTTTGGGGGCTTCTCTGATGGCTCAAACAGTAAAGAATACACTTGCAACTCATGAGACCCTGGAGACTTGGGTTCAATCCCTGGATCAGGAAGATTCCCCTGGAGGAGGAAATGGCAACCCACTCCAGTATTCTTACCTGGAGAATTTCAAGGACAGAGGAGCCTCTCAGTCTACAGTGCATGGGGTCACAAAGAGTTGGACATGATTGAAATGATTGAGCACACAGTGTCCAAAAATTACAGTGTAAAAGATGTTGAGTCGTGATGAAGATGTGGAGAAAAAGGAACCCTTGCCCATTTTGGTGTGAACGTAAATTGGTACAGCCATTATGGAAAAAAGTATGAGATTTCTCAAAAAACTAAAAATATTTTCTCTGGTGTTTGTGACAACATAGGTGAACCTAGAGACATGATACTAAGTGAAATAAAGCAAAACACAGAAAGACAAATACCACATGATCTCACTTTTATGAGGAATCTAAAAATATTGAACACAAAGAAGCAGAGAATAGAGAGAATAAAATAATAGTTACCAAGATCTGCGAGAAGGGGTGGGTGGGATGGAAATGGGGAAATGTTGATCAAAGGGTACAAACTTTCAGTTGTAAGATGGAGGTCTAACGATGAGGATACTTAATAATAATGTATTGTACACTTGAAATTAGCTCAGAGGGTAGATCTCAAGTATTCTCACCGCACATACACACACACACACACACATACATACAACAAAAGGGTAACTACATGAGATCATGGATAGTGAATTAGATTGATAGTGCTAACTATTTCAGAATTTATATAAGCATCAAATCATCACAAATATATACAATGTTTATTTGTCAAGCATACTTTAGTAAAGCTAGGAATAAATGAAGAAAAAGTAAGTACTTAAAAAAGTCATTGCTTCTTGTATTTTTTCCAGATCTGTAACTGTTAAGGGTGAGGAGTAAAATTCATCCCTGTTAATGCCTCTTGGCCAGAAGTGCAGGCCCTCAAATTATAAATATTTAAAAATCAAAATAATCATTACAGATGTTATGATTATTTGCTAAGAAAAACTTCAGAAGAAAAAAAATAGAAAGCTAATAAGTGAGGTCATTATAGAGGTTAATTATAAAATAAATTTATAAAACTCAATTTTAAATTGTAATTTTAAGAGACTCCATCCCAGTACCTACAAAAATACAGAATCACTACATGTAAAGTTAAGAAATATGGAGCAAAAAGTATGAAGAAAAATATTCAATTTTCTTGAAGAATATTAAGTTTGGAATATCATGTTTCCAGTTGACAATACCAATAGTATAAAATAAATTTTCTCTCCAAATAGCTCTACAAATTTTATTTAGCACTCAAAATAACAAAGACAAACAATTGCCTTGGGTGACACTACAATGCCACATGATAATGTTTTATATTCTTTCTGAAAAAATCTCTCAGAAAATAGAAATAAAATAATATTGCTTTACATGATAAACATATATCTCAAAACAACCACTATATGGTAGTAATGACAAACAATAAAAGTATGGCCATTAGTATCAGGAAAAAAACTGAGATTCTGACTACTGCCATTATTTATCATTGTTCTCTTAGCTCTAACCTATGTTATTAGACTAAATGTTGGGAAAGACCCTATAGTTTTAAATGAGAATTTAGACACTGGAAAGGAAAAGATAAATAACATAATTTACTGATGATACAAGAATATTAGTTCTTTAAAAAGGATAATCAACTATACCATTGAACAGAGTATCAGCTAATGTATGAAAGTAACAAATCAATTGCACAAGAAAATATAATTATAAAATATAATTATTTTAATTCAACAAGAAGGAAAAATGAATTATATATATTTACACATATACAGTTCTAACATAAATAAGGACACGTATAGTTCTAACATAAGAACTATATAAGGCCAAGGCAATAATCATCACAAAAGTCACGTTACTGATCATCATTGAGAAGGAAGTGTCATGCTAGGGAAGGGACACATAATGGGTTTCTGGAACACTTAGAAATTTATGTCTTGACCTCAGTGGTGGTTAAAAGAGAGAACACTTTATAAATAGTAGCTATGCTTTCTGTAACTTTTTTAAATGAATGTTTCCCTTTTCAATGAAAAATTAAATATACATATATGGGCTTCCCCGGTGGCTCAGTGATAAAGAATTCATTTGCCATTGCAGGAGATGCAGGAGACATGGGTTCAATCCCTGGGTCAGGAAGATCCCCTGGAAAAGGAAATGGCAACCCACTCTAGTATTCTTGCCTGGGAAATCCCATGGACAGAGGAGCCTGATGGGCTACAGTCCATGGAGTCCCAAAGAGTCAGACACAACTGAGCAACTGAGCATGCATGCATATGTATGTATATCTGTATGTATATATACACAAAAAACCTCATTTATAATAACAACAGACACAAAAATCATAAGAATAAATAACAGTAAATGTGCAAAATATCTTTGTAAATGATGTAAACATATCATAAGAACTATGATAGAAAACTTGAATTAAAATAAGAGTTCTTTTTTACATGAGGAAGCTCGATATTATGGCGCTAAAGAATTTCACTAAATTTATAAATTTCATGTACAGTCTCTGAAAGTCTTAATGGATTTATTGGAATGAGGCAAAAGTATTCCAAAATGTATATGATAGACTAAATATTGTAGAGACACACTCTATCTGCTATTAATATTTATTTTTAAACAATATTGAGAGAACATATATATACATATAGAGAGAATATATATTATATACATATTGTACAAGAAAAATATTTCAAATTGATAGAGGAATTATAAAGGTTATAATGGATTTGAGAAAATGCAGGAAAAAGAAAAACTCTAAATGAGTTAAAGACTGACCTCCAGTTTAAAAGAAAATACTAAAAGAAAATTTTTAAAGCAGCTCAATAATTTTAGGGTGAATAAAAACCCTATAACAGAAAGGACATCAAGAAAGATTTGTAGATTTTTCTCCATATATATGTTAAAATTTAGCTCAGTAAAATCACCATAGTCAAAATTAAAAGTCAAGTAGCATCATGTAGCAGACAAATGCTAATATCTTCTAACATATAAAGAATTCTTCATCAAAGGAAAGATGAACAGACTACTGAAAAAATGGACAAAGAACATCAGAGGGCAACTTACAGTTGAAGAAATAATAGTTGATAAATATTAAAGGATAATCAATCTCACTGAATCTAAGATGCATGATTTATAATACCTTTCACTTATTTTGTTGGTAGAGATTTAAAATATGATTATATCTAGTGTTGCCTAGAGTATAGAGAAATGGATGTTTGTATATACCACTAACAAAGACAAGGGTTTGTATTTATAAGAGACAATTTGACTGTAAGCAGAATTTTTTGCCAAATAATTCCATTTTAAGAGAATAATATTCAGGAAATAATTGACAAGTGACCAAGACTCTATATAAGGGTGTTCATCACAGCAGCAGTGTATAATAGAAAGAAGATAAGAAATAAAACATTTGGAAAATTATTGAATATAAATATTCAACAATAGGAAAACTGTGAAATACACACAATAAAATATCATTTCCTAATTAAACATTCTTAGTGAAATATACTGTTGGCGAAAAATAGCGTATACTATATAGTCCAGTTTATTTTTAAAAATCATATGTATATATGTGTTATAAATTTTCAGAAGGCTAAGCACCAAAATTTAAACATAGTTATCTCTATATGGCAGCATTTTTAGTGATACTTTCTTCTCTGTAATTTTTCATTTAATATAAAAATTATTAGAAAATACAAATATAAAAAAATACTTTTCACCTACTATGCTGACAAAAGGTTTTTAAAATGTGAATTCAGTGTTTGTGGGAGGATGCACAGATATGCTGTGTCATATGCTACTTGCAGAATTATAAATTGATAATTTTCAGAAAAGCAATTTCCACATGTATCAAAAACAGTATTGAGATTAGTAGCAAAAAGTTGTATTGATAGGTTGGTTAAATAATATAATAGTCATACAGTGGAATTCTATGGAGACATTAAAAATCATGGTGCATGTTTACTCTGCAACATGGTAGAATATCCATGGCACATGTGAGAAACTGAAGTGTTAGTCATTCAGTTGTGTCCGACTCTTTGAGACCTCATAGACTGTAGTCTACCAGGATCCTCTGTCCATGGAATTTTCCAGACAAGAATACTGGGGTGGGTTGCCATTCCCTTCTCCAGGGGATCTTTCCAACCCAGGGATAGAGCCTGAGTCTCCCAAATTGCAGGCAGATGCTTTACTGTCTGAGCCACCAAGGAAGTCCCACATGCAAGAAAAGTCATGCATAAAAGAATACATTTATGGAATTTATTATTAAATATATATCAGTATCAAGACTATGTTAATAATTATCTCTAGGTTGTGGATACAGATGGCTTTAGTTTTAATTTTTCATGTTCATACTGTGAAAATGAAATATATATGATAAACAATTAACTACATGTGAAGATCTTATTGTCTCCAATACCAACTCTGTTCTACTTCAAGCAGAAGTCTTGAGTTCAGATTGACATACCACTCAAGAGATAAAACTTATTTCACCTGCTCTGTTTAGTCAGTGTTAAGAAAGAGAACAGAAAAGGAAGAAAGCATGGCATGCAAAGCAAAGCAAGCAAAGAGGTCTGGTGACTTCCAGGCAGAGTTTCTATGTCTCGGTCATTCAACACTCAAGTTGTCTGTGTTCACAATAGACAAGGTTCATTGTATGTGGATAATGAGAAGGCAAAGAGCGCGTGGGCTCTGGAGTCTCTTTGGATTTTATACCTACCTAGCTATGTAGCTTCCTCAAAGGTGCAGAACTAGCACTCACTCTCTAGTGTAGCTCCTGCTTATCAGTCCTGGGCATGCATGTATGCTATGTCACTTCAGTCGTGTCCAACTCTTTGTGACCCCATGGACTGTACATCCCACCAGGCTCTTCTGTCCATGGGATTTTCCAGGCAAGGATACTGGAGTGGGTTGCCATTTCCTTCTCCAGGGGATCTTCCCAACCCAGGGATCGAACCCAGGTCTCCTGCATTGCAGTCAGATGCTTTATCATCTGAGCTACTAAGGAAGCCCTCAAATAAATTCTCATTCGTGTTAGATCCAACAAAGATAAGCACCTAACAATTACTGGAGTTAACGTTTTAAGGGAGATTCAAGCCCTCCTGTGTCCCTGTGTCCCTAAAGTTAGGGGAAGAACCACAGCACCAACTTCCCTTCTGATATGTCATCAAATCATGTGAAAAATCAGATTTCACTCTTTCCCACATACTTCCCATGTCATGCATTTCAATATGTGCTTAGATTTTTCAGCTAGCCTCATGTGGCCAGAATATTTTCATATTGCTCACTCTCCCAAGAGGACTTTTCCATCCTATGATTAGCATGAACATCAGGCTTAAATCTAACCTCCTCTAAACCCACCTCACCAAAAAGATTTCTTCTTACTCCATGTTCCAATCCTTCTATGTTTATACTTTATATTAGAGGTTAATTAATATTTCCACACCAGTATCATCACACAATCTGGCAAACAGCTCTACCAATGTTTATTTTATAAATAAGGAAAGACAGTAGCAAAAATAATTCCATAAATACAAGAAATAATCACAATAAATAGTGATTTCACAAGGATGTTGAAGGTTTGTTACGTTATTTCATGAACATACACATGCATAAGTGTCCTTACACTCCTCTTCCCTCTGTCTTAATTATGAGTTCTCAAAAAAATGCAGTAACTGTGAAAGATACATTAGCTTTTAGGTCTTCAGCTTCACTTAAGCTAAGGGACATAATAAAAAATATAAAACAAAACAAAAACACAGTTGGCTTCTAGTCTTATGCTGTGGTTTTGCAATCATTATTTGGCCAATATTTCTACTTTGATAGGAATGAGGATTGCAAGATTAGGTCCAGAGAGAGAATATATTTAGCTGAGGTCTGGGGAATCACTTAATGAAGCAGACAGTGGAGGAATCAGGAAGATTTTGTGTTGTTATTTGGTTGGCTTTTTTTTTTTTTTGCCTTTGGCAAACATTCTTGTAGTAATAATAGTAATGCCATGTCTCCAAAAGAAATTCATGATTATGGTTCACATTAGTTTGTATTAGCATCTGTAGATGACAGGTCCCTGCCTGCCAGTGCTCATATACTCATAAGCACAGTAGCAGCTGAGAGAAATCTTCTCAATATTTGTTACTTAGTGATACTGCCTCTGGCAGGGTAGAAGCAAGTCTCTCTCAGGGGAAATTGCTGATGTTACTATTTTAATTTGCAAACCACATTTCTCTGGATGATGATGAGATTGCAAATAACCTAGACAAAACAGACCCTAGTTTAACAAGCTGAAAAAATACAAACAAGAAAAGCAAGTGAAAATATTTTTAGCTTTTCTCTCTAATGATATAATTGAACATCAACTCTTCCAAACGCATTTTGCAAGGGTAATATCATAGACACAGGCACTGATTGAAAATAGCATCTAAAGGTGAGTCCTAATCCATCCACTCTATTGTTTAACCTCTTGCCAGCCAAGACTGAAAGGTAAGTACAAAGGTGGATGATATTTAAGCATGATAAAGAAATACACATTTTAAAGAATAATCGAGTTCTAATAGATGTTTCATATGATACAGCTTATTTATGATGTCTACTGACTGGAAGATGTAAGAGTGTTGAAATGTTTTACTTTTAGAATAAGAAGCAGTTTATGCATGAATTTTTAATGTATATTTTACATGCATATTATGTATCTGTATTATATTCACAAAATGCATATTCTACCAAAACCAATTAAACCATAATATGAAATAGTCACATTTATGGGAATGAAAAGCATATGAAAAAATTGTTAAGTAAAAAAAAAAAAAGACTGTTAAGTCCATCTGTCTAGACTTTACATTGAATAATCTTTGAAATGATATAATTAGAAAATGTGCCTAACTCAAATAAGAAACAATACAATATGAAGTAACAGTTACAGAAACAAAATACTTCCCATTAAAGCTTTGAGTTACACAAATTGTCATTATACACTTACAGTGAGTCCCCTACATATGAACCTTCAAGTTATGAGCTTGAAGAAGATGCAAATATGCATTTACAAGTCCAGTCACGTGTAGTTCACATGTCTGAGGTACATTGGCATGTGCATGCATCCTCCAAAAGTGGTTGTGCTTTTGTGTACTTTACTGTCTAGTCCTATACAGGATATAGTAGTACAGTATCTTTATTTCAGGGCTTCCCTGGTAGCTCAGCCGGTAAAGAATCCTCCTGCAATGAAGGAGACCCTGGTTCGACTCCTGGGTCAGGAAGATCCACTGGAGAAGGGATAGGCTACCCACTCCAGTATTCTTGGGCTTCCCTGGTGGCTCAGCTGATAAATAATTCACCTGCAATGTGGGAGACCTGGGTTCGATCCCTGGGTTGGGAAGATCCCCTGGAGGAGGGCATGGCAACCCACTCCAGTATTCTTGCCTGGAGAATCCCATGTAAAGAGGAGCCTGGCAGGCTACAATCCATAGGGTCACAAAGAGTCAGACATGACTGAAGTGACTTAGCATGCATGCAGCCCCCATTCACGGACAACTTCCATCCCAATGACAAAGTACCATGTCTGCCACCAAAAAACTATTTCGCGCATCCAACCTACAGGCCATGGAGTTACAGTGATCTTTAAGAAATATTATTTACATTACACTTTTTGTTTGATAGTAAAGGTGAGTGATGAATCAGAAAGAATCTTGTGACAATTTTGGAAGGACTATAACATCTACAAGGCCATAAAAACATCGCTTTGCTTGGTGTGAAATTACAGCCATCACCATGAAAGAGGTTTGGAAGAACTTTGACAGCAGTTTGTTCACAATTTTCATGGATTTGAGAAGATGGACAAGGAGTCCAAAGAGGTCTTCAGCAACTTAGTGGCTCTCAGCTAGAAGCTGGAGCTAAATCTACAAGAGGACATCTTCACTGAACTCCTTAATGAGCACATGAGGAGCTTACTAATGAAGACCTGATGGAATTGGAGGCCCAGAGAAAGGAGGAAGAAAGACAAGAGGAAAAAGTAACTGAAGAACCCAAGAGATTTCTTGATGCAGGTCATGGCAAGAGGATTTTCTTTATTTGAGGAGACACTGTTAGATTTTGAGGCGTGGGACCCAAACATAGAATGGTACACGAAACTTGCAGCAGCCTTTCAGAATGCAGTCTGGTGCTACTGTGTAATCTATGGTGAGAAAAAAAAAGATCTACTATCCAGATATCACTGGATAATTTTTTTCAAGAGGGTAGATAGAATAGACTCCAGCAAGGAACCAGAAAGTGTGCCATCAACGTCAGGCATGGCTGAAATTGCAGCTTGTCCTCCACTTCCTATTGCTGACAATCCTTCCACTCTACCATCCCTCACCTCCTCTTTGTCCTCCAGTCAGTAATTCTTCTCACCTATTTACTCAGTGCCAGCCCCTGCATGCCAGCTGTTGTACGGCACTACTGCTCTTTTCATGGTTCTGTGCTATAAGATTAAAAATGTTTATTTTTGTTTTTTATATATTATTTGTGTGAAAAGTATTATAAAACTTTTTATAGTACAGTACTATATAGCTGATTGTGTTAGTTGGCTATGTAGGCTAATTTTGTTGGACTTACAAACAAATTGGACTTATGAACATGCTCTTGGAACAGAACTCATTCACATGTAGGAGACTTACCTGTATAATTTTATTATTGTAAATGCATACATACATACAAACACGTGGAATTGAATCTGCAGTTTTGTATTTCAGAAGTCACTCATCATCATTCATTTTCAGTGAACTTAAGTAAGATTCAGGCATGAAATAGCTGCTTAATACAACTTGGCATTTACTTATGATCATCATAGAAGCAAAACAATTAGAGGCACCATTTCTCTATATTCACACCTCAACAGCCTGTGGTGAAGTTTGAGGGCCTGCTGTCTATCTGCTGCTGCTGCTGCTAAGTCGCTTCAGTCGTGTCCGACTCTGTGCGACCCCATAGACGGCAGCCCACCAGGCTCCCCCGTCCCTGGGATTTCCAGGCAAGAACACTGGAGTGGGTTGCCATTTCCTTCTCCAATGCATGAAAGTGAAAGGTGAAAGTGAAGTTGCTCAATTGTGTCCTACCCTTAGCGACCCCATGGACTGCAGCCTACCAGGCCCCTCCGTCCATGGGATTTTCCAGGCAAGAATACTGGAGTAGGGTGCCATTGCCTTCTCTGGCCATCTATCTGGGAATATGCATTTGATCAATTTTTGTCTTGGTAAAGCAGATTGTTTCCCTACTGAGAAGAAACATTTTCTACAGATACCTGTGTAGTATTTACTTGACTTTTCTTAATCAGAAGTGCCCTTTCCATTATGGTTGGTTCTTCTTGGCTCTGTTCTGGGAAGAACCATTTCTCATGTAGGAACTTCTGCCTTTTCCCAGATTCCCTTCCTGGTCTGGGCATATGTTCAGGTGAAAAGGACAATTGTTTAGTTTCTTTCAGCCTCCTATAGATATTCAACTCTTCAAATGCAAAGCTCTCCTGTCATTTCTCCAGCCACCTATACCTACTATTCACTTCTTTCCAACTTATAAATTGGGTCCTCCTGGTATATCCAAAACTTTTCATCTATTTGATCAAATGACATGGATTTTCTCATTTCTTTAGCTGAGTTTTTACTGTGGACTTGGAAGATATCTATGGAAGAGAGAGGAGGAAAGGTGGCTGGTGTGTATATGCATGTGTGTGCATGTTGGTGGCTATGAAAATGACTCAGTGCAAAATTATGAAAGCTGTCAATATTGCTTGCCTGAAATGTCTTACCTCTTTCGGGCATTTTCTGGGAACTAGATTCCTCATTCCCCTTGACTATTTGGTCTTACCACAAGGTCCCCTTATCTAGGATAGCCTTCTTCATATGACAGAGCCACACACTTTCATAGAAATTCTTTTGTATTTATTTGTTTAGAAATTTTACTAACTGAAGCAGAATAGCAAGGAGATATTTGTACTAAGGAATTTCCTTCCTCAAATGTGGAAATCTATTTGCATGTGCTTGACTCTGAATGTTGTCCGGGAACAAAGAGGTGATCCAGCATTTGAATGAACAGAAAGCCTAATCTTCCATTCTCTCTATTTTCTCTTGTATAACAACAAGCTCACCAATTAAATTAAATCTAGCTAAAACTTTTACTGAGCCTATAGTTCAGTCCCCAAGGAACTCAGTGTGAAAGGACTGGAAAAGACTAGAAAGCACTAGTATGAGTTACCCAGCAGGCCTACAGAGAACTGTCCTCTGTGCAAAGGGTAGAAAGAAAATTCAGTCCATTTCCAGATTAGGTATTCCAGAGGAAAAGCAGCCAATTCTTTTCTTAACCTACCCAAATTGTGAGTACATCAAACACACAGTCTATACAGAAGCGTTAAGTTAAAAATTGCTCCCGGATGACACCAAAGTTAATATAACGGAGGAAATAGAGCACAGGTATACATATTTACCACCCAAGGAATTTGTAAACCCTTATGAAAGTTTCATGGAGAGTGAGACTCTTGGGAATTTTTACGTAAAAGCTCAGAATGTTAAACCTCTACATAGAGAAAAGTGTAGTGTTAAAAATGATTCTTCTCAATGAAAAAATACTTCATAACGGGACTTCCCTGATCGTCCAGTGGTTAAGACTCCGTGCTCCCAATGCAGGGGGCCTAGGCTTGACCCCCACAAGCCCCAAGGAAAGATTAAGATCCCGCTTGCTGCAACTAAGATCTGGCACAGCCAAATTTGTGTGTGTTATGGTAAATTTTACAAAATACTGAAAAACAAAAACAAGAGTCAAAGTAGTTTGAATGTCATGTTCACCACTTCTGGTTTTTTGACCTTAGATAGGGTAGCATTAGTCACCCAGTCTTGTCTGACTCATTGTGAAGCCATGGACTGTAGCCCACCAGACTCCTCTATCCATGGGATTCTCCAGGCAAGAATACTGGAGTGGGTTGCCATCTCTTTCTCCAGGGATGGATCCTGGGTCTCCTGCATTGCAGGCAGATTCTTTACCATCTGAGCCATCAGGGAAGCCCCAGCCAAATGTATATGTACATATACATACATACATATATGTATTTACACATATTTACTTTACTTCTGAGCTATCTATATAGTTAATTCAAAGATATAAATAGAAGCCTGGATAATATTTAAAAGCACTATCTATTCTTGAAATAATATTGCAAAGTAGAGGCATCTGAAGAATGTATCTGAAGAAGGTAGAAGCTGTGGTAGGAAGAGTAGAAAAAAAAAAACAATAGAAAAGCAACTTACTATCCCTCTACATTTTATAAAGGAAAGGTAGAAGATGAAGAATTCAAGCCACGAATGTTGGAGTCAACAGAGAAATGTCAGCAGCAAAAGGGAGCTCCAATTGTTTGGGACAAAACCTGACTCAGAGAAAGTTATCATAGATGTTCCAAAATTTGTCGCCCTGTCTCCCATCTCCCCAAGAGTTAACCTCAAGTCTGGCTTTCCATTCATTGTCAGTCAGGATCCAATCCAGAGAGGGAACCATTCAAGTTATTTTAATCAGGGCCAGTTCCATGGACAAGTAACCAATGCACCCATACAGAGCCCCTACTAAAAAGGGTCACACACAATGGAGGTCAGTGCTCTGTTTTCACTCTCCTGAAGTGCTTAATAACTTTATAATTGAATTTGTGTTTTGTAAATGACATCCAGTGGATAACAGAACAAGTTCCAAGGACTCAGAGTATTAGCCTACACGTGGTCCCACCTGCGCCCTCCCCAACCTGACTCCCCCTCCCCCACTCTGCTGTCCCAGACCATGTCTGGCCCCCTCTCCCTACCACTGCCCGGTGATTGCTCCCACCCTTCACCCCCAGCCTGGGCCTGGCATAGGAGCCAAAATTTCAGGGTTGGACACATATCCCACAAACATAGGGAGCCAGGTATGGCAGCAGGCATCCCCTCCCTAGGCTGGCCAGCCCTGTCTGGATGGAGCGAGCCTCTAACCCACCCTCATCTGGGTACTGAGTGTGTTCCCAGTACTGAGGTTTAAAATTCCTTGAAGCTGCCCATCTTCCAGGGTGTGACACATCAGTTCATGGGCTCACAAGTGGGGATGTCCAGGAGCCATCATCCCAGTCTTCTGTGTAGCAGGCAGGTTCAGAGGTTCTGCATTCACCCTGTGAGCATCCCCCGTGTCTGAAAGCTCTCCCTTAGCTGGCTCTCTGCCTGGAGATATCTCTCCCTCTGCCAGTCTTCCTGAATATTACTTGCATTGGTTCCTTCTAAGCAGCTCAAGGCACCCTCCAGGAATGAGCCACAAAACACAAATTGGACAATGTTGGGGATTCCACATTTTAATAAATGGTCTAGTATTTATAGTTTGAAGTTGGCATTTTACACCATAAAGATACATGGTAAAATTCATATTAATGTTTTAAAATTTGAATTGTATTTTTACCTAGAATGACACTTAATAGGAAAAACAGAACAAAATAGCATGACAAGCTGAGAGAGCCCAAAGAAGAGAGAAAAAAACTCTTACATACACTAGTAATGGCACTTTTCCTCTGCCTTTTTAAAAAATATTTAATGGAGTATAGTTGCTTTACAATGTTAGTTTCTGCTGTAGCGAAAAGTGAGCCAGCTCTGTATCCCCTCTTTTTTGGATTTCCTTCCCATGTAGGGCACCACAGAGTATTGAGCAGAGAGAGTTCCCTGTGCTATACAGTAGGTTCTTATTAGTTATTTATTCTATACATAGTAGTGTACATACGTCAAATCCATTCTCCCAATACATTTCACCCCTTTCCCCCCTTGGTACATTTGTTTTCTACATATATGGCTCTATATCTGCTTTACAAATAGGTTCATCTCTATCATTTTTCTAGATTCCACATATGTGATATTATATATTTGTTTCTCTCTTTCTCACTTACTTCACTCTGTTTGAGAGTCTCCAGGTCTATCCATGTCTCTGCAAATGGTACAGTTCTGTTCCTTTTCATAGCTGGGTAATATTCCGTTTTGTATAGGTGCCACATCTTCTTTATCCATTCCTCTGTTGATGGACGTTTAGATTGCTTCCATGGCCTGCCTATTGTAAATAGCCAACTAGTGCTGGTGACCTTAAGGGCATGGTTTCATGAACGTTGAGAAAACTGAATAGGGAATCAACAGCTGCACTGGAGTGAACAGCAGCTGCTGAGGGAAGCAGCATTGCTATGGTGATGCGGACGAGAACAGGGAGTAACCAAAATGAGCCAAGTCTAGTCTGCCTCCTGGAGTTTTCCAGCCTCCGTTTAGCGCCCCCTATTGGGAAGTATTTGAGAGGGCAACCTCTGGGAAAGCGGAAATGTAATTCGCAGCAAGGAAGTGTGAATAAGCATCACAAAGCAGAGACTGGAAGGATGAGATGATGCTATCACACCGGCTCAGCATCTTCCACAGATTATAGCTTCTGGAACTTCTTTGATAAAACTGTGTTTCCTCTTCATGGTATCGTCGCATCCCTAAGTCTGCACTTCTTCTTAGACTATGTTTGGTTCCAATTGTACCTTAGGGGACACCAACCTTGTTCAACTTTTATTTATTTTTTAAAATATTCTTCTTCTTTTAAAAACTTATCTGTTTTAGACCACACCATGTAGCATGTGGGATTATTTCCCCAACCAGGGATCAAATCCACGTCCTCTGAACTGGGAAGGTGGAGTCTTAACCATTGATTGGAGTGCCAGGAGAGTTGCTCTTCCTCAGTTTTTAGGTGTTTCTCTCCTCAGTCCCTAGGATGACAAAGTGTGATAAATAAATGAAATGAAACAGAAACAAAAGAAAAACTTGCGAATGAAAATCTTAGATGTGAAAGAGGAAAGCAGTGATAGTATGAAGGAGTTTAGCTTATAATTGCTAAACTTATTTTTTCATCTCTGTTTTTCTTCCTAAATAATCCACTCTTGATTCCAGACCCATAAATAAAATTTCTTGTAGTTTATAATACTGTAATTGCAGTTTCCAGCTTGAATACAGACATTGCTAAAATCCACAAAGCAAATCAAGAAGTTCCTTGGAGAACTTCTTAAGTAATTGAAAATTCTTAAGTAATTGAAGAGAAACTGGGCCCATATGGTATTGATAAACTCTATTTCCTACACTTGTGGAACTTGCAATATAGCAGGAAACTTATAAATAAAAACAGAAAGAGATTTTAGTTAGTAGAGACTTGACACTCTAAAGGAGGCCAGAACAATATTTTAACTTGTCTTTCATCCTGCCGATTCAAAACTAATCACTTGAAACAAAAAAAGCATGAGAAGGTTATGTACCTGAACCAAGAAATGCCTCAGTTCATCTCAATTTGTCCCCAAAGGCCAATTAATTCCAAGTTTCCTGCAACTGGCATTTTTACTTCAAAAATGTGCTTCAACAGCACCTGCTTAATAAAACCCTGTGAGATGATACGCAGGTTTATTCTGCTCCGTGGTGTCAGTTCTTCTCTGAAGTCTATATCACTTCATATCTTCAAAAGTTGACTATGCACACAGTCACATTACCCTCCTTTTCCAAAATGTGTCATGGCACATGCTGCATTTCAGATGGTTAAATTAAACTCTGTTTCCTGTGTCAGACAGGAGAAGATAAGACACTGCTCACTGGGGGGAAAACAAAAGAAAAACTACCCTTCTGAACCACACGTCAACTTCTATTGGTGTTTGTGGGGGCTGCTCAAACACAGGAGATGAATCCAAGCTGTGCCATTTCCTGAGGAATTAGCTTCATTGTCATTCAGACATTCTACCAAGGGTCAAATACAACAATCACTTTTTCTGTGTATTTTTTCATAAAAGAATTTCTCTAGAATAACATTTTATCTTATTATTATTTCCAAAGATCTTATATAAATTAAAATCTAGGGTTATAAGTGAGATATCAATTAACATAAGAATCAATTTAATGGTAATTTAAATAGCTAACTGTTACAATTTTTGCATAATGAAGTGGCCTCTGGGCTTGAAGTCCTAATCATGTCTAATTAATTTAAAGCATGTTACTTTTTATTATCATTGAAATTTCTGACAGGTGATAAAACATTTAGGGTTGCCATCACAAACTTTTTACTTCAGCCATACCATAGGTTAGCAAGTTATAGATCATCATTTGAAAATGACTGTTTAGGGGAAAAAAAAACAACCCTCAGCTATATTTGTAAAGGTATAACATGGAACTGCTATTTTATCCATGTAAAAGAAAGCAATTCTATTCACTAAATAATAAAAGAGTGGACCTTATATTTTCATAATCTTAATAGTTATAATCAACCTTCATGAGGAAGAGTCAAGTTCAATTTTAGAAAATAATCTTCATAATCTTTTGAGTTTATATAGTACCTATATTGACAAAAACATTAATATATGTTCCATTGTTGATACTTTTAAAAAGTCTTGAATTTTTGAGGCTCAGAGAGCAAATAAATCTAAGTGCAAGGAGATTAGCTAAAGGATGTGTCATTCCTCTACAATAAAATGTTAAAATTATCTATCATTAAAATATATTCACCGTGAAGTAAGCCAGACAGAGAAGGAGAAATATCATATGTCATATCTTACAGGCAGAATCTAAAAAGAAATGATTTGAATGGACTTATCTACAAAATAGAAACAGATTCATAGACTTAGAGAATGAACTTACAGTTGCCAGGGAGGAAGAAAGGGAGAAAGGAAAAGTTAGGGTGTTTGGGATGGCCATGTGCACACTGTTATATTTAAAATGGATAGCCAACAAGGACCTACTGTATAGCACATGGAACTCTGTTCAATGTCGTGTAGCATCCTAGATGGGAGGGGAACTGTGGGGAGAATGGATACATGGGTATGTATGGCTGAGCCCTTTTGATGTCCACTTGAAATTATCACAATATTGTTAACTTTCTGTACTCCAATATAAAATAAAAAGTGTAAAGAAAAAGAAAGGAAAAATATATATACTCAGTAAGGTAAAATAATGAGAAGGAAGTTATTTCTTTCCTTCCTGAAGTTACTTTTCAGAGACTGTAGTTTCTGTGGTCATAGAAAAACCAAACCCAAGACAAAGAGCTGGTAGATAAGTCTAAAGCAGACATAGGTAACACATAATTCAAGTAAAGATATAGAGTGGAAGACTGCAGCCAGCATAACCCCAAGATCTGTTCTACTGGGCTGTTCTTTTAAGGGGAAATAAAAGAATTATTTTAGAAATCCCCAAGAAAGATTCATGTAAGATAAGTACAATCAAAACAGAGTCAACAGTGAGAAGCTATAACCTGAAGGCTAGTTTGCTGGGCAGGACTTGTCAGAATGAGGATAAAGATGGGAGGAAAGGAGATGAAGAAAGCTCTGCAGAGAGGCACCATGGCCAAGAGACTCGGAACATGAATCTGGGCTCTGGCTATCGAACTTTGTCAGGTTATTCTACCTCTTTGTGCCCCATTTTTCCTCTTGGAAGAGATAACTGATGATTACACCTACTTAGGTAGAAGAATTAAATACGTTAAATGTTTAAAGCACTTTAAAAGAGTGTCAGGTACATAGTAAGTGCTTCATACATACTTACTCTAATTGTATATCTTAGGCTAATTCTTTTACTCTAGCTGGAGAACTTCTGGAGCTCTCAACTTGAAACCTGTAGTAAAAATACGCTCTAAAACAATAGAGACAAAATTTTTTTGACATCGGGGTCAAATGTGATCTGTCTAGGTTCAGGCAAAGTCTATTTTGATATCAGAAAGGTAATAGAAACTTATGATGATCACAAAGCAAAAACACTGCACTGAAAGTGACAAGGCTGCTGATGCCTCATTTATTATGATGGTAAACTTTGAGATACTAAAACAACACAGGGCTTTGGAGTCAAAATAATTTGAATCCTATGTTCACCAGTTCTGGTTGTTTGACCCTAGGTAAGGCTGTTACCTTTCTATGTTCGGTTTCATCATCCATTAAACAGGGACAACAATTCGTAATTCATATAGCTCTTGTGAGTAATTCTCGGCACAACATCCCAGGTGGCCATGACAATTCAACTGTGTCTGTCAAGCTAAGCAACTTCCTTACCAGCCCATGACCAGAACAGAGGAGACTGAAGTGAGGACTCAAAGTAGTCAGTGGGGATAAGACCAAAACCACGTGGCTGTGAACCATTCTATTGCTCCTTCTCTCTGGTTTTATCTGCATCCCTGTGACCTCCAGAACACTTACAGGGTTGCGGGGCAGAGCAGTGGACCATGTGACTGCTCAGCAAAGGTGAAAGTAGGTACAAGAATCAGGCCCAGGCTCATGATACAGACTTACCAAGGCTCCAGAGAAGGAAGTACTCCTTCTTTCGAACCCATCCAGAAATGCTAATCAACTCTCAGTGGTGGTGCCAACTCTGCATTAGTTCAGGACATCAGTGTTTCTCATGCAGACTATGGCAATAATCTTCTAAACCAGTGGATTTCAAAAGTTACTGCCTATAAATATTATCTTGGGAACTTAAATAAAAAAAAAACCCAATGCCCAGGCCACATTCTAGACTGATTAACTCCAAATCTTGGGATGGGACCCAAACATAAGTATTTTTCTTTAAAGCTTTCCAGATGATTCTTGTGTGCAGACAAGTTTGAGAACTGGTGTTCTAAATATTTCATTGCCTCTAATTTAGTATCCCTGTGGCCCATCCTTATAATTATCAGAGAATAATGAAACTCACCTGCAAAATATTCTTTCAAAATCTTCCCATTGCCTACTGCAGCATTCTCAAAGTGTAGACTGCAGAACAAAAGAATAACTTAGGTTGCTTATTAAAATCCAGATTGCAGGCCCTCTCCTTATTGCAGAGTAGAGGATGAGGGAATAATATACATTTTCAATAGTCAAACAAATGATGTTCATGAATCTTGAATTTGAGAACCACTGATCTCCAGGACGAAGACCAAGTCCTATAGAATGGTGGATAGGCATTTCATATTATGGTCCTTGCCCAGCCTTCCAGATCCCACTTTGTTGAATCTTTACTTTGCTCTCTTCCCATCACCCTATACTCCAACAATTCCGAATTTACCTCTCTATATGTTGTCCCCTCTACCAAGAATAGCGTTAGGTAAATTATTTAACCACTCTGAGCCTGTTTCCTAATCTGTAAAATGGGGATTATACTATGTATCCTTGGGTCTGTTTGAAGATTAACTGAAATAATATATTTGAAAATGTCTAGCTCTGGGCCTGGTCCAAAGTTAATGCTCGATACTCATTCACTCACTAATTCCAGGACCTGTAAATTCAGAGTGTCTGGGCAAAGCTGTGCCTAAATAATGCTGAGGAAGTATTGACAGTGGAGCTGCTGCCTGAACTCAGAAATGACAATCCTACTACACTAGAGTAAGCATATTTACAATATGAAAAAATGGGGGAGAGAAACTGCCATACTCTCAGGATTTCACAGGCCACCCATCAAATGTACTAAAAAATAAAATAATCCCTCAAAAAATGGGATGCCTGATCTCCTTAGCTCCAAGGCAGCTTATTCAAGAGTGAAGTTTTAAGAACTGAATAAATAAATGTCCATATTAAACACTAGGTTTAATTCAGTCCCTGGCCTAAAGGTCCTTGCAATCTAAAGGAAGCAGCATACAAAGACAGACACATGAGCAAGGAGGAATTTATAAAGTTATTTTTAAAGTTCTGCTATTTTCTCACACAATCTACTATTTTTTGCTTGATAAATGGAAGGAGAAAAAACATGGCAAGGGAAAATTCCTCCTGGTCCCTATTGAAGCCAAACATTTATTTAGTTTTCATCTGACACTTATTAATTTGTAATTATATCTATTCTTTTGTATGCACCAAATAAACATCAAGTTTCTCACCACCACCAATGTTGCTGTTGCTGCTGTTGATGTGATGGCTGACAGTTTTGAGCATTGACTAGATGATGGGCATTTAACTAATGCTTTAAATATGATATATAATTTATAGAACATCAGTCAAAGATAGATTTCCCTATTTTTTCAGATGAGAAAAGGGAAATGAAGGTAAGCTATCAGACTTGTCCTAGTTTCCTCTATTATCCCTGCAGATCAAAGATCTAAAGTCATAAGTCCCCAGATTTTAACCACAACAAAATCTGTCACCTCTGGCAATATTGTTTTAATTATATCCTTAACAGCAAAACAAGTTTAAAAAGAGACAACCACTAATCAACATGAGTAAATTTCTTTCTTAACAAGTGGTGATCCAACATAGATCTACTCACTAACTTTGTTGGATATAGCAACTACAGTTCTAATGTTGGAAAAGTCCTGAAAGTCTTCCAAAAGCTCATCATATAGCCTGGAAAAAATTCTGTTCCCATTACTCCTTTGGGGGTATTCTGATATTTTGTTAGATGTTGGTTAAGAGCTGCTCAAGAACAAGAGTTTGTTGCAACAGATAGCAACTTAGTTTTTCCCTTAAAAGCTGATTAGTAATTATACACAAAATTTAAAAATTCTGCAGTCCCTTTTATAGCAAGAATATAGAATCTTGTCTTGTTTGTCTTAGTTTAAGATACTGTACTATGAAGTGTAAGGTGACTATGATATGGCATTTTAAGTAGCTTAAAATTTTCATTAATAGCAGATAAATAAATCTTTATGCAACTAATCATGCCTAATGTGAGAACTTTTATACTGATACTTAAGACAATTTCTCATGTTACCAAAAAGAGAGTAATTATTTTTTCCCAGAGAAGGAATGTCTAAAATTATATATAATAACAAAGGAACACCTGTGGAACACACAAAGGAGAAATAAAATTGGATTTTATTTCTAAAATATTGGTATGATTGTGTCTTGCAAAGGTGGTGAAAAGCATAAAAAGCATTCTAGGAATAAAGGACAGGATATATTAGGCTTGTTTCGATGATGCAAGGCATAAAACTAGAAACAGTGGTAGGCATATGGGAATAGGAAGTGAATGAACAACACTGTTGTATTCGGAGGTTGGTGGCTTCCACTTGGTAGGAATGTTGCTGGGAAAACTCAAGCATTAGATCTGTATTTTGACCAGATAATTCATTATATTTGCAAACCTGGCATTTATTCATGTATGCTACATAGAGGAACAGGCAAAATCACAAACTTAAAAGGAACACCCAATTTCATAACTCTTAGACTCATAATGTGGAGAAGGAAATGGCAAGCCACTCCAGTATTCTTGCCTGGAGAATTCCGTGGACAGAGGAGCCTGGCAGTCTGCAGTCCATGGGATTGCAGAGTCTGACAAGACTGGCTAACACACACAGACTCAAAATGAAACACAATAAATTAAACTTGCAGATTTCCCAAATTATCATGCTAAAAATTAGCACATAATTTACCTTCCAGGACACGACTTCCATAGTTTCCTTATTATCTATTCTTTAGGCAAAAGAACAGAAGTACCAACAACAGAAAAAATCAAGAATTCCTCAATTAAGACAAAGTGTAAGTGTTAGTTGCTCCGTTGTGTTCGATTCTTTGCGACCTCGTGAAGCCCATCAGGCTCCTCCTCTGTCCATGAAATTCTCCAGGCAAGAATACTGGATTGGCTTGCCATTTCCTTCTCCAGGGGATCTTCCCAGCCCAGGGATTGAACATTAGTCCCCTGCATTGCAGGCGGATTCTTTACCCTCTGAGCCACCAGGGAAGCCCTCAATTAAGACAAGCTTACACCAAAACAAATAAAACACAAAAGAGAAAGGAACAATATAGTCTCATACTCAGTTCCTCCTGTCTGATTCTTTTAATTTCTTACCTGATTAAACTTCATGTTACATGAATTTAGGCATTTTTATGTGATTATACAATACACATCACAAAAATGGAAAAAAAAATCTTTTTTGTTTTGCTACTTTGTAAAATGTCTACTTCTTTTATCATTTGGAAGCTTATAATTACTTAAAGAAGCTACATTCTTGACTTATTATGAGGTTAGTTACTGAGCACAATAAAGTTTATATCATTTTAGCAAAGTATAGACCTTGAGTCAATGAGCTTTTAATCTAGGCTGATGTGGAGGAGCACACAGGACAGAGTCTAGATGCCACCACCCTCCATCCATGTCAGAATATCCATCTCTGTGTATAGTTTCCACCATGATTTATAATCTGAATTCTATATTTTTGTAGGAGCCCTTTTAAGCTACACATTTGTAGTCCATCATTTTTAGTCATCTTTTCCCCACTTGTTCTAGAACTACCTGGTGTACTCAAAAGTCCCATATATTTTTAATTTTTATCATTCATATATGAACAGTTATAAATGTTCATAGTTTAGAAACAACATAACACATAAACACATAAACCCTATTCAAATTGTTAAATCAATAAAAAGTAAAACATATCTGATTATACTTATTCTTATTTGAATGACTACCTTTTTATACTCAATATTCTCTCTTGCATGAGAATCATTAAGGATCCATGATCTTTCACAGATTCTACTTGTTCCAATTAACCATAATAATAACATTGATAATTACATTTACTATTTTATATTTGATTTTTCCACAATCTGACTAGTAGGAATCCATTTAAGCTAGCAACTTTGTCTTTTCAGTACTGCCCTGATGCTTAAAAACTATCCTTGCTCTCATCCACTTAGTTCCTTTGTGAAACTCCACTTAAATGATGATAAAGATATCAAAAGGGCAAAAAGTCCACAACAGAAAAGAATATGAGAAATGATGAGAGATGTTGAGAAAATGTTGAAACTGGGAAGCAGATACACTTAATCTCTCTTAGAAACTAAGTCTGCATTTGCACAGGGGTAGAGTACTGTGGAGCCAAAAAATAAGCTAGCTCATTCCTCAGAGCCCTGAAAAACAGAACTTAGAGACACATTATGTTTCAAGAGGATGTCTGTTGGACTAACAGGCAGCTTGGTTGGGATTTTGCATCTTAAACATTTAGAGTCCTAGATACTCTCATCACTGCACTGAGCAGCATTGCTGTCCACTTAGTTGTAGACAACTGACTGAATATTTACTCTCTTAAACAAGAGGGAGCATGGGCACAAATATTAGAGCTAAAGGAGCCATCAGGAAAACAAAGGCTAAGTCAATGTTTATATCCTAATGTGTAAGAACACTAGCCTCTTCTTTCTTTGTCCAGGGAGAGATACTTCTAATCCTCAGGCAGGGGATAAAGGGATTCTTTTCTGAGGAAAAGAATCTGCCTAAAAGGAAAAAAGAAAAACAACAACATGATAACTGCTCCATAACTTTATAATAAACTCACTGGCTAACATCCTCGTATCTGGTTAGTGCCTTTGTGCTTCATACTTTAACATGAGCAGACATTGATGGATCACCAGACTTCTGAGAAAGAGACAAAAACAAACAAATAAGGCAAAAAAGAAAAGAAAAGTGGAGGGTTCAGAGACAAAATAAGCAGAAGAAAACTTTAAAGGAAATAATTTAATACTGGTTGACCAAAATGTTCATTTGGGTTTTTCCATAAGATGCGACCCTAATGAACATTGTGGACAACCCAGTAGTTTCAGAGATAAGAGAAGATATTGCATTCCTGAAATAAAAATAGGAAGTCATAAAAAAAAGAAACCCTCAGAAATTCTGAAAGAGGTCTTTGAAATTAAAAGAAAAAGTGATATCAGAAATAAAATGTAAATAGAAGAGTTGAAAGATAAAATTAGAAAAATCTCTTAGAAAGTAGAACAAAAATCCAAAAGGATTAAAAAATAAGAAGAAAAGATTTCTAAAAGAGTATCTGAGTAATGAAAGTTCAGAGAAACAAGTGGGAGAAAGTTATGAAAGAACAGAGGGAAGGATTTCCTAGAACTAAGGACTTTGAGCCATATTTTCATGAAATTTCAAGACACTTGAAATTTTAACCACGAAATTTCAAGGATAAAGAGAACTTATAGGCTTTTAGTAAGAAAAAACTTGAAAATAGCTTTTAATGAGAAAAAAAATCATAGAAAAAGTATTAATTAAAATGATATCAGACATTCAATAGCAGTTCTGGCAATTAGAAGACAACACAAAAATACTTTAACATTTCTGAGGGAGTGTTTTTATATCCTACAATTCTCATTCCATCAGATTACCAATTTGTAAAAATTTTAAAAAATTGCAGATGATAAAAATCTAAAATATGAACTACTTTCCATAGACATCATTTGGGGAGAAATTATTGGAGGATGTCCTCCACAAAAACAAGGGGGGAAAGGAATGGAGTTATACAAGAAAACAAATGCACACATAGCATACCGTATGACTTGGCTGTCAAGTATAAATTATTTTATGTTATTATATACACATTATTTTGATATGTATTCTATGTATAATAACACTGAATATGGTGTTAACTGAAAATGTTATCTAACTATCATAAGAAAGGGAATGGAAAGGGTGAATGGAGCAGAAAAAAGAGAATTAAATCTAAAGTTCTCTAGCAGGAAGTCTAAACTAACATTAAAAAAAATCAAGAAACAGTCATGTTGGCATATTATTCAGAAATATGGAGTAAAATCTGAAAGGAAGGATGAAGAAAACCAAAATCGGTCACATCTTGGCTGAAAAATCAGAGTTAAGAGTGTTCCTACTATTTTTTATTAAAGTGAAAGTCACTCACTCGTGTCCTACCCTTTGAGACCCCATGGACTATACAGTCCATGGAATTCTCCAGGCCAGCATACTGAAGTGGGTCACCTTTTCCTTCTTCAGGACATCTTCCCAAACCACGGATCGAACACAGGTCTCCCACATTGCAGGCAGATTCTTTACCAGCTGAGCCACAAGGGAAGTCCAAGAAGACTGGAGTGAGTAGCCTATCCCTTCTCCAGCAGATCTTCCTGACCCATTAATCCAACCAGGGTCTCGTGCATTGTTCCAGGGACAAAATATTCATCAGTATGCTGAGGATTTTTCTGTCTCAGGGCCTTCATATTTGCCATTCCCTTAGCCAGGAAAAGCCTTCCTCTAAGATATTTGAACAGCTTCCCTCCTCACTATATTCATGTTCTTTCCCCTTGTTGTTATATTATTTTTATTCGTAGCATTTATGGATACCCACTAGTATAAGACGTGTTTCCCCACTGAGTTGAAAGCTTATATATGTGAGAAACTCTAAATTTTTGTATAAAAGGTATAAGGATACTATTATGCATTATTTTAAATAGTATAAACTTGGAAATAGCTTAGTTGTCCATTCAAGGGTTAATAAATAATTAAATCTGATATTCATGTGTTAGATTATTATTCAACAATTAGATAATTGATATTACTCAATAGAGATCTAAAGCCCATAAATTGAATAACAAACAGAACATCATTATGTATGGTATCATACAAATGATGAAAATTAAAAACATATATGCAGTCAGCCCAATAGAATGTATTCATGGTAAAGACTAACACTATGGAGTGTATATATACTGTCCTCTTGTGAGGAGGAGGGAGGGGGCCTTAAGAGAAAAGTATGAAGGATTTCAGCACTGTCTCTGTTTTGTTTTAATTTCTAAAGATGGTCTGAACCAAATATGACTAAATGCCAATGGCTATTCATCTTGGTGGCACTTACACAGCTCTTACACAGTGCCCTTTATACCTATTTGTTTGACTTGGGTTCAGTTTGATTTAGAGGATTTTTTTGGTTTGTTTGATTTTGTTTTCAAAATTAAGTAAAGGAAAAAGCAGAATAACAAAGACAGAACGTTATTCTCAAGAACCAGAGTAGAAAAAAAAAAAGGTACACAAGGCAAAGAAGATGGACATTACAGAGGAGAACTGTTTTGGCAGATAAAAACCAACAGAGACCTAGAGTAAGATACAAATGTTCAAGAACCATTTTGAGACAATTTCTGCTACAACTCCCTTGTAATTAGCAGAATCTTATCACATTATCTCCATCCAACAAAACATGGCAGAATGGGGAGCTCTGGACCTTAGTTTTTAGGAATTGACCTTGAGATTCTAAACAGAGGGCACACTATAAAAAGTAAAATTCAATTGTAAACTATTTTGTGGTTAGAAGCATGGGCTTCATAGGCCCAAAGCCCAGAGCATGAATCTAAGCTATGCTCCTTCGTGGTTGAGCGACTTTGAGATGGCTCTTGCCCTCTCTAAGCCTTTGTTTCATCATGTAATAATAATGTTAGTGTTGGATATTGTCATCATTCCTTTATTATATGGGTATAATACTATTTTCCACAATATTGCATTGCTGTGAAAATTAAATTTGATCATGATTTTAAAGCATGTAGCACAAGGTCTTGCTCAAAGGTAATAGCTCAATATTAGCAGTTATTATTATTATTTCACTGCATTTAGTGAAACCTTTGTCCCTTCTTTTTTCACTATATCATGTTTGATTTTCATGTAATCTGAGGACATGACATTAAGCAGGTAATGTTATTAGAAATACCTTTTGGTCATTTAAATATAGCATTGATTTGCATATGCTCATTTGTTCATGTGTGCAAGCAGTGGTTGGGAATGCCTGCCCAGAATTCCTGTCCCTAGGATTATCTCTTCATAATCACAAATGTGCAATCAATCCATACGATTATAGAAGGAGCTGCTCTGTTGGAACAAGGTGACTCCACCCCTCCATGGCAACAGCTAACTGGACAATCAAAGCAGAATAAGGCAGAGTGTGGAAAAGAGAGGTGAATGAAGGAAAAACTCAGAGAACAGAGAAAGAATCCAAATTAGATTAACTTTAGGTTCCTGGCCTCAATGTATATATTAGTTTTTGTTGCCATATTATGTTTGAGTTCTATGTGAAACCCCAAATTCCTTACATTAATTCATGTTTTCCAAAACTTGCTCAAAAACTCCAGTTGTGTTTCTGTTAGTTATCACTCCAAAAGTTCTCGTGGATATAATGTGACTACAATACAGACAAATATAGTTACTTTCCCACTTACCTACGACTGGCAAGTAGTAAAGAGATTTTATTCAGTTGTCATATTTGTTCAGTTCAGTTCAGTCGCTCAGTCTTGTCCGACTCTTTGTGACCCCAAGAACTGCAGCACGCCAGGCCTCCCTGTCCATCACCAACTCCCGGAGTTTACCCAAACTGATGTCCATTGAGTCGGTGATGCCATCCAACCATCTCATCTTCTGTCATCCCCTTCTCCTCCTGCCCTCAATCTTTCCCAGCATCAGGGTCTTTTCAAATGAGTCAGCTCTTCCCATCAGGTGGCCAAAGTATTGGAGTTTCAGCTTCAACATTAGTCGTTCCAATAAACACCCAGGACTTATCTCCTTTAGGAAGGACTGGTTGGATCTCCTGGCAGTCAGATTTGTAAAACTATATAATTTATTTGCAAAGCTATATCTTGCACACATCTCATCAGTTTAAAAATAATCACCAGAAATCTGAAGACTGGGAGCTTTAGAAGATTCAGAAAATACCCAACTGAGTGAGGCATATGTTTGCAGATCTTCGCCTTACCCAACTCTGTTTATGTAGACATCATAAAAGCACTTACATAAAATAAGACAGATTTCTTCTAGATTGGAAAAAAGGTAACAGAGAAATGACATGACTTGGCCTTAATACAGTTAAATAATACAAGGAGACAGAATGCAAATGAATATATTTTGTGTTTGGAATAGATATGCTTCTAATTGTGTTCTTATTATCATAGAAATGACATGTTTTCAGCTTTAGTTATGTGCCACCACAGTTAATAATTGAAACACAAACACACGAAACAGTAATTTAGTGGCAGACTTTGTAATTACAAAAGTATAGTAAGGGTTTGTTTTGTAAACATATGTGAAACTCTTTTGTACATGGTGTAATTAACACGAACATAAAAAATATAAGAAAATCTTAAAGAATAAATTCAGCTGTAGTCTAAAGCAATGGTCAAAATAAAATCATGTAAAGCTTCATGGGGCCAAGGACTTTCAAAAGCTCTTTCTTGGGACATAAATTGGTTAAAGCTCTTAAAAATAGTAGTATGCTTTGAAATATACAAGTAACATTTATTTGAGAAATAAAAGCTATGATTCTATATTTTAAGCAATTGTACAATTAGTTTTTAGCTTCTCTAGTGAAAGTGAAACTCACTCAGTCATGTTGGACTCTTTGTAATCCCATGGACTATATAGTCCATGTAATTCTCTGGGTCAGAATACCAGAGTGGGTAGCCTTTCCCTTCTCCAGTGGATCTTCCCAACCCAGGGGTCAAACCCAGGTCTTCCACATTGCAGGTAGATTCTTTACCAGCTGAGCCACAAGGGAAGCCCAAGAATACTGGAGTGGGTAGCCTATCCTTTCTCCAGTGGATCTTCCTGACCCAGAAATTGAACCAAGGTCTCCTGCATTGCAGATGGATTCTTTACCAACTGAGCTCTCAGGGAAGCCCCCTAGCTTCTCTAATAAGTTGGCAACGCTAGATAGTGGCTAAGTCAGACCCTGGTTTTAAATTCTGATTTGCCTTTAACTATATGATGATGCATAAGGCCTTCACTGTCTATGAGCCTCAGTTTTCTCATCTATAGAGTAAAGATAAGTATCTTTTAAAAACCAGTTACATTGGTTCCCACAAATATATTAGACACTGAATAAATAATAATTACAGGTCATATATGCTCCCTCTGAATATCTATATTAGTAGGCTAGAGGAAATAGATTGTTTTATATAATTAATTTAGAATTGTAACATATTCTGGTACCAAATAAGGATTAGTTTTTGTCCTTGTGAATTCAAGTAGTCAGAGGGCCTAGGTTGTAAAATTTAACTCTACTGGGCTCCATACGAAGCATCTTACAGATCATCTCACTGAATTTTCAAAACAACTGCACCAAATAGCTATTCTTTTACCCCATTTTACAGACTAAAAAGTAAGATTCAGATACACTCGATATCTTACCCATAATCAAACATAGAAACTCATGAAGGGGAACATGAAACAAGGTAAGTCAAAACCCCGATGATTATAAACATTGACTCTGTCTTTTATATGCTAGCTTTAATCACTTCAATAGGTTGTTCATGTCCCAGATCATTCAAAAACATATTTATTCTCATATAAAATAATATGACCTGGAATAATGATATTTGCCCTAAAATAATAATAATAATAGAGAGAGATTCAAGGAAATCATAGGAATTTGAATAAAAAAAAAAAAGCCCAGAATTTAGTATTTGGAGTTGCCTTCTCTGTGGCCCAAAGAATATGACACCCAATTTCTAAACAACAAACCTAAGGAAGCTCTACAGCATCCCAAGTTTATAGTTTAGAAGGTAGAGGATGGGGTGTAATTCTGGTAGGCCAACAACTCACTGATCTGCCCTCGCAAATATTTAGACTCTTTGCTATTCCTGGTCCAGACCATTGATCCTCAAAAAGCCAGCCTCAAAAATAGCATGTGAATCAAGATAACCTCAGCCTGGGAACCATAAGTGGGTTATCTCATCATAAAAACACAGAGAAAAGGAAAATCATCAAGAAAGGAAGATGATTTTTCAGCTAATCCAAGCAGAGCACATCATTATTTTTTGACAGAGATGAATATTAGCAAAGGAATATTTGGGGAGCCTGAAAAACCCTTCATTTTCTTCAGCGGGCACATGCACACATCTTAATGCAAAAAGCACAGAAATCCCTATCTCCCAGCTCTCCATTTCCAAACATGCTCAACAAAGGGTGCACTCAGATGAAACATCAGTTAGCTTTTTTCTTTCATTGGGAATATGCTTATTAACTGTTGTTCAAATAGTTTGTAGACATAACAGCCCCGGGAGTGAATGTGGCTTTGTATTTACAAGGTAGTCATTTGTTGTTATTTATAGTTCTTTTAATTTTCACCTTTTTACATTTAAATTTCCTTCCAAGGGTTATGATTAAAATAGGCACTACTTAAGAGAGAAAAAACTCCTTTTAATGTGCATTTTTCACACAAATATCTTCAAGCTTCAGAAAGAATTCCCAAAAAAGACCCGTACCACTGGTGGATAGCCTCTCTGAAAGAGTCAAGGACAGAAGTAACAGCCGCCTTGAGGGCCCCCACAAAGCACTCATCCCTTTCTAATGCAGGAGAAGATATCTCATCCTTTACCAACTCAGTATCAGTCATGGAAATGGCTGATAATAGTCAATACTTCTGCAGGATTCCAATGAGCTAAAGGGATAAAGAAACTAAATCCAGTAAAGATAGTATTGTCTTTCATGATCCATGTACAATCCTTGTCAAGTAACCATCATGTGTCTCCTGCTTCTGTTCCTCTCAGCCATTATTAGGGCCAAAAAGCATGCAGCAAGGAAAACTACAAAGAGATCACTGGGAATTAACAGGCACATTTATGAAGTATCTGTCTAATGTTGCCTACTGATTGGCTAAAGGAAAAGAAAATTTATTTTTAGAATTGAAATACAGACATTTAAAAACCAATCACGTTAGAAATCATCATTTTTTAAGATGAGAATTGGACCATCCCCATCATAGCTCCACCAGCAGTGTTCAAGATATGTCCACACACACCGACAGCACCCTCTACTGTCCAGCAACATGGCAAAAAGAGCATTGGTCACATTTTCTGAAGTCAGAAGTCATATACAGTTTTCAAATGAAAACCTTTTGTCAAGCAATGAAATTCAATGATATTGTGGCTTCCCAGGTGGCACTAGTGGTAAAGAACCCACCTGCCAATGCAGGAGATGCAAGAGATGCATATTCCATCCCTGGGTTGGGAGGACTCCCTGGAGGAGGAAATGGCACCCCACTCCAGTATTCTTGCCTGGAAAATTCCGTGGGCATAGGAGTCCCGGGCTACGGTCCATGGGGTTGCAAAAGAGAGGGACATGACTGAGCACAGTTGACAAAAAGCAATGAAGCAAAATTGTTACCAGTTGGTAACCAACAGACCATCCCAAAGAGAGATGTTTCAAACTGAAGAGAAAGACAGTGAAAGGGAAGGGGCGCTGATTACCCTCAGTGATGCCCATCTCCTGACATGCTCATTCTTGTGTCGTTTCCTCACACGTTGCACCAGGCAGGTCTGTATGATCCACAGAACACAGAAGAGGTGATGATTTTTCATATCCTTTATAGGATTATAATTGCCACTGGCTTCCATTTTCTTTGTGACCTCCCTCAATTCTTCCCCCCCCCCCTCTGACACACTGACACACATGCGCTCATCCTCTGCACACCCTCATTACTTCCTCAGAGAAAAGCCATATGTGGGCAGTTCTGTGGAGGGTCCTACATGATGAAGAACTGAAATCTTGTGCAAACAGCCACACGAATGAGCTTCGAAGGAGATCCTCTAACCCCAGACAAGCCTTCAGATGACTGCAGCCCCTAAGGACCACTTAACTGCAACCTCCTGAGACAGCCTGAGCCAGAAGTAGGAGGTTAAGACTCTCTCAGAAATTATGTGAATTGATAAGCTCTTAAGGAGATCCTCCAAAGTGTTAAGACTGGGGATAACTTGTTACATAACAACAATGAATTTCCTTTGTTCATTGGGCTTCCCAGGTGGCTCTAGGGATTAAAAATCTGCCTGCAATGCAGGAGACTAAAGAGATGCGGGTTCAGTTTCTGGGTGGGGAAGATTCCCTGGAGGAGAGCATGGCAATCCACTCCAGTATTCTTGCCTGGAAAATTCCATGGACAGAGGAGCCTGTTGGGCTACAGTCCACAGTGTCGTAAGGAACTGGACATGACTGAAGCAACTGAGTATGCACGCAACAATTAACTAATGCAAGACAGGAAAGCAAGATGAACAGTAAGAGGAGATATGGTATTAGGATAATCAAGTTAAAACTGGAGAACATGAGGATCATTTGTTTCCCATTCCATTTATATGCTTTTTTACTTTGGATTTACCACCCTCCCTGCTCCCACATTATATATTCTGATCTAAATGACAAAGTTTGTACCAAATGCTTTCTGCCACAACCTTCCATTACACTGGGGCAAGCAACTGTAAAGAATAACAGTAAGAATGTTACTTATTGAAGAGAAGTGTTCATGCATATTTGCATGTATGTATATGTACACATTTATACTCAGACGTATGTACATATGCAGGCATATATGTATGTGTTCTACTCAAGCTTAGAAATGTAAAATAAAATTAATTTCACAACATGAAACTTTATTGTAAATTGCTCCACAGAACTTAGCAAACTTTGAGTCCAATTAGAAATCCCTGTTTAAACATATATTTCATCTCTGTGAAATGTAAATTTCTTAAATGAATTTAATGGGGAAAAATAAGAGATGATAATAAGGCAGTGTATATAGATGGTCCGCTAGAGAGTCATCTTTCATTAGGGATGAAAAGGCATGAGAACCCTGGTCTAGAAGTCCTAAGTCTAAGGCATCAATCCTCAATTATTATCACTACAGTCTCTGGGCTAGCAGTGTACTCATGGTTCACATACGAACATTAAATAAAATAATTGGTAAGAGTCCATCCAAGTCAAGGGTCTATGAATTTTTATGGAGAGGAAAGTGAGACTACAATGTGGAAAATTAACAAGGAAAATGTAGATATCCCTTACTCCTCTGGAAGAAATTGAAGAAAGAAATTGCCTCATCCCTTTAATGGACTTTCTGTGTTATAAGAAATTTAAGAAGAAAAACACCAATACAGTATTCTAATGCATATATATGGAATTTAGAAAGATGATAATGATGACCCTATATGCGAGACGGCAAAAGAGACACAGATATAAAGAACAGACTTTTGGACTCTGTGGGAGAGGACGAGGGTGGGATGATTTGAGAGAATAGCATTGAAACATGTATATTATCATATATGAAACAGATCGCCAGTCTAGGTTCGATGCATGAGACAGGGTGCTCAGGGCTGGTGCACTGGGATGACCCTGAGGGATGGGGTGGGGAGGGGGGTGGGAGGGGGGTTCAGGATGGGGGGACACATGTACACCCGTGGCTGATTCATGTCAATGTATGGCAAAAACCACTACAATATTGTAAAGTAATTAACCTCCAATTAAAATGAATTAATTATTTTTTTTTAAAAAAAAATTTAAGGCTAGTACTCTTTTTATCTCCCCATTGCACTGTTGGGTGTAGGGTTTCTCTGTGTACTCAGCCACCCAATGTCCTAAGGTGAATATATAAGAAGTATAAGGCAAGTTTCCTTTACTCAACGAAACCTTGATCCCATTTGGAAGCCACACCTCCAGAAAGTAGTCAAAGAACACATCAGATGGTATGTAATTTATTGCCTTAATTCAAAAGAAAAGGAGGTCATTGTTAGATCAGTGGTAACAACATCCAAGAAAAGACAACTCAGGTAGCCTCTGAAAAATGAGTTGAACTTAGAGGGGAAAAGGAGAAAGAGATCATTTCAGGTTAATATAGCTTCACATGACCTCACATTCCTGTCTACAAGAGGTAAAGTCTCTGTGGAATCAAGAGAGTCAAGTTCCTCCATCACTTTATACAGCATTTTCTGATCGTCAAGCGCTGTAGCTGATGGTCCTTTACCCCGTTGTTCTCCGTCATTCCTGATTCATTTTTATTTTTTTCTTCTCCTTTATTGTTATTAATATTATTAATACTACTACCGATAATAGCATCCATCGCCATATATTAATCACCTACAATATGCTCTACATGTTTGCTTCATTTAATTCCCCCCAAATAGCCTTGTAAATTTTACTATCCTCATTTCACAAATGAGAAAACTGAGATGCAAAATCATTAAATATCTTGCCCCAAGTTACAAATCAGTAATTTCACATCATTGTCTGATTCATAACTCATGCCCCTTCCACACCTCCCGGTCTTAAGGTTCACTTAACTATGTTCCCTTTTCTCTTCCTATCTTCTGTTTCCATCACCCTGCCCCGCAGAGCACCAACAGGCAAAAATACAGCGTAGAGAGGAGAGAGACTTTGAGCAGAGAAACAAAACTTTTGCTCAAAACCGTCACAGTTGCTGGCATTAAAATGGCAGCCAGAATAGAAGCTGGTAAGAATGAGTAAAGGAGGGAACTTATTTGCAGGTTTTAAGGTGGAGTTACAAACAGACATCAGCCTCGGATTTCCTCACAATGGTGAATTACGAGAGGGAAATGATGGCAGAACTGCCAGGGCTAGAAGACCTTTACCACCACCCATGGGGCCCTGACTCTTCACAGGAATGAAGGTGAAACAAGGCATTCTGTGTCAGACTCCTTGCACTGTCGGGGCTGTGAATGGGGCAGCCTTCCATAATTTGGATTTCCTTAAAAATATTGAACATTTTTTTCACTATTAAACACTATCTTCAAAATCCTAGGGCAATGTTCCAAGAGCTTTGATTCACCCTGAAATGATTTGGTTCTCAGAATGTTTCAATTTCTGGATTTAGCAACTCTGAGCTGTGGTGCAGAAAAACATATTTTGAAAAATCCTTGAAGCTAAGGGCTCAGAAGAGCCAAGTAGCCAGCTAGAAATTGCAGAATATTTCATTTCATTTTCTGTTTCAGCATCAGGATTTCTACATGACGGGTATCCAAACAAATACTGAACAACAACAAAAAAACATTTTAGAAATTAGATATCAGGATTCAACCTTTTTACATATTTATAATTTTTAACAGATAATGAAGCTGCTGCTGATGTGTGCTAATCATCAATTCCTGTATGATCTATATGATCATATATGGCATTGATATATATGATCTATATGGCGTTCTTGCTGTGCATATAAGCCAGTCTGGAGCAGTCTCTGGCACATACCAAAGACTCCATAAATGTTGGTTGTCATTTTTATTATTAAAATAAGGAAATAATTTTATAATCTTTGCTTGCATAAGAGAAACATATATTTGGCTGAAGAAGTGAAGAAATCTGATTTTGAAGAAATCTAATTTGGTGAGCCAGTTTCTATTTCTGTAACTGACAAATTGGTTTGACCTTATTCACTTCCTTTTTTTTTAATTTGAAATTCACTTCCAGTTCCAATTCATCTTTTCTACTTTGCCATCAATTTATTATGATTGTGGTATTATCTCTAACAGTTACTAAAACAGCTCTCTTAAAAGGTATCAAAAACTTACGACCTGCAAAATCTAATACGCTATAGAATTTAGTACTTAGTCGTAGAATATAGGCATTAGGGAAATGCACCATTCATGCTTCCTTCTCATTTCACTCACAAATAATAAAAACCCACCACTAACACACCAATCACACTACTATCTGATTGGTGTGAAATCTCTGTTGGTTTTGCCTCAATTCACTTTCTCCAATCTATCTCCTCCTTTTAAAGATCACTTTCTCAGTCCTAGTTAGATTCCTTTTTATCTCTCGCCCAATTAAGATTGTTGCCTAACCTATGCTCAGTCTCTTTTCCTTTCAATACATGTTGAGTATTATCATCAACATTATTTTCTGAAACAGAGCAAACCAGTGTAACTCCTTTGCTGGAAAAGCTTCCATTACGTCTCTTCCACATGCTCCATTATGTCCCATTTGCTCAATCTGTTATTTAAATTCCTTCACAGCACAGCCTTTACTTGCATTTCTAGATTGAACTCTATCTACAACAATTTTTCTTACTGTTCTTAGCATATGAATTTACTTGATTATTCTAACATAGAGGTGGTTGGTTGGTTTTAATCTGTTAGGAATGACTTGCCTTCTCTCCCCAATTCCCCTCCACCATTTCAATGTGTGTTAGTTTAGTTTCAGCTGCAACGCTTCCTCTTTCCAGAAGTCTTTCCAAATTTTTTTTCTCCCTTTCTTTCTCCCTCCCTCATTCTCTTTCTTGTTCTCCCCAGTCCTTAACTCCCATAACACTTTATTTATTATTACAATGTCAGCTTAAGAATAATGTTAATATGCTTCAATCTGAGATCACATTATGACTGCCTAGAAGGGAAGAACCCCAGTGCATTCCATTCACAGCACTCAATGTTGTATTTAGCACTGCCTATGAGATCACAGAGTGGATAACTCCTAAACACTTAATTGAAATAACCTTATTCTTTTGAACTTGAAAGTCAAAAACTACTGTGTAATGCTGGTCAGGGAACCTGTTTGTTGTGTCCCCATTGCTTGAATCCCCAGAAGTGAGCACAATACTTGTCAAATAATAGCCAAAGAGTAGTTGAATAAATGACTGATGGAATGAATAAACAGATGAATAATTAAAGTGGAAAGCTAAAATGAATAATTTTAAATCAACATGAATCATCTCAATTTCATAGTTGAACGTACCTCCTGAATCAGGATTCAATAATTTTCCCAAAAAGTCTAATTAAGAAAATGATGCTAAAAGGGGGACTCAGAGTGGTTGGTTTGTGCTGGTAATCACACTGGAAAATCCTGAACATCAGTTGGCAACTTAACAATTGAAGCAGTGAAGGATATTGTAGTCTTTCCTAGGTGGTTGAAAACTGAGCCTCTCAGGAAACAAAAGCATGTATTGAGGGACAGTTTCAAAAACCAATATTTGGCATCACTTTATTGAAAGAAGAAGCTCATCCAGCTGTTCTCCTGAGAAAGAAGACCTTTGAGAATAAGTTGAGAGCAAGAATAGAGCATGCAGCCGTATCAATGCACCATATATACACCTCCTGGCAGCCTTCCCCAAAGCACCTAGTATAATGTTCGGCACAGAGCAAGATAAAAAACGCTGTTGATTATTTGCCTAGCCCAGTTCTCTGTGGCCAAGAAAGGTGGGCAGCCATTGGAAAGGATTCAAAAATGTCATTCACTGCCTGAAACTGTAGAGCTGATTCCCTTGAGAAACACAGATGTTGAGTCCACAACTGCCCACATTATATGATGGGGAAGGGATGAATCACTTCTCACGTTTGTTTCTTTTGTTTCTTTCTATTTACTAAAATCATTTCAGTTCACTTAAATGTTTAAGATTTGGAAGATTAGCAGATACTTCAAAAAATTATTCCCTTGGTGACTTTCACCAACTTTGGCACAAAAGTTTTGAGATAGAAAAATTTAAGAGGATCATCACAAAGACATGTCAGTATGAGATGAATGGAAAAAATGGTGGACAACAAACACAGAAAAAGCAAATATTTTTGTATCATTCTTTTGCACACATAGTCTGTAGTATAATAAATCATGTAGTTCCCAAAATTAATATTTCATCCTCCTTCATTTTTCAACTACTTGAAAGTAGTATATGCATGGGCTGGTTCACCATGACTTAGAGTGTGTAGCTAAAGGAGTTTTCTCTAATGCCTCACCATTCTATATTCAAAGCAACATTTTACTTAATTTCCTCCTGACAATAAAAGTTTGTTTCTTACTATTGCCTCCTTTTTCTTGCCTTTTAAAAACAGAGCTACAGCTAAACTAAGAAGATGATAATAGTCCAGCCAAATAGTAATATTGCACAAAATGAGGGTCCCAGTCATATATAAATCTTCACTTTAAAATACTCACTATTAATATTTATTGATGATGAATAAAGTAACCATCCATTCCTCTGCCGCCCCTTCTCCTTTTACTGTCAGTCTTTCCCAGCATCAGGGTTTTCTCCAATGAGTCGACTCTTCACATCAGGTGGCTGAAGGATAGGAACTTCAGCTTCAGCATTAGTCCTTCCATTGAATATTCAGCGTTGATTTCCTTTAGGATCAACTGGTTTGATCCCCATGCTGATCAAGGGACTCACAAGAGTCTTCTCCAGCACCGAAGTTCAAAAACATCAATTATTTGGTATTCAGCCTTCTTTATGGTCCAACTCTCACATCTGTGCATGACAACTGGAAAAACCATAGCTTTGACTATATGGACCTATGTTAGCAAATTGATGTCTCTGCTTTTTAATATGCTGTCTAGATTTGTCATAGCTTTCCTTCCAAGGAGCAAATATCTTTTTATTTCATGGCTGCAGTCACCATCCGCAGTGATTTTGGAGCCCAAGAAAAGAAAACCGGTCACTGCTCCCACATTGCCCACTTCTATTTGCCGTGAAGTGATGGAACTTGATGTTATGATCTTAATTTTTTTAATGTTGAGTTTCAAGCCAGTTTTTTTTTCACTCTCCTCTTTCACTCTCATCAGGAAGCTATTAAGGTAACCAGGATTTAATATCTTGGTAAAAATAATCTTTAAAAAATTAAACTTGATGCCTTGTAAGACATTTGTTAATTTTATTTGATTGTTAAAGGCAAGAATTAGTCAAAGATAAACTTTTGGTGGGGGGTAAAGAACCCCTTAACAAGAGCCTATACAAAATGACCCCTATCATACTAGAAAAGTTGTTCTTGTAGAACATTCCTGAAAAAAGATGAAAAATTTGTGGAGAGAGGGCAGAGACAGGCATACTCTGTTAAAATATTCATGTTGTAAACATTCATTTGTTTAGATTTAATATAAAGCATAGAAAATAGATTGTAGAAATAGGAAGGAAGCTGTGCCCCTAAGGTAAAATGCAGTTTTATAGTTATGAAAATTTAATTTGACTGCGTTCCCAATAATTGCTCATATTTGTAGCAGCAGCATGCCAGCAAGATAACGGTCAATCAAACGGACATCACCCTGCAAATGCTCTTTAAAAGCCTGTGCTGTGTTTCCTGGTGGGCGAATGGCAATGCTTCCAATTGTTAAAAGATGCCCAGTTGAAAAGCAGAATAAGAAATTGGACAGCAGGAAATCTTTATATATTGCCATTTCCCTCCCTCTCTCAAATTAAATTCCCGTTGGGAGCTGGAACAATTTTTTTCTTCCTGAAAATGGAAAATCTGTCACATCATAAACCAAACCCTGAACATAGAATATGTGAAGTTCTCTTTTTAAAATTCTGTTTGTGGTCAAGAAAAATTAGGATATGTTACGAATATGGGCTGGGCAAATATTCCTCTCATAGGTGAGTAAAGGACAGTATAATACGTCCCTCGATGTATGAAAAATACCCCTGGATCCTAGTGGAGGAACAGCAACAGAAAGCTTCCTCTCTGTCTCTGTCGCCCTCCAAGCTTCCTCCAATTCCTCTCTTCCTTTTGTTCTCTTCCTCATTCCCTATTTCCCACACTCTTCATGACCGTTGAGCAAACGCCATTAATAACTGGTACAAAGAATCGTGCTCAGTGCATGGAGATAAACTAGGGATGACAAAATATCAACTTCCTGCTGCTCAATTGAAAGCCCTATCTGTACAACTGGTAATTACTTTTAATTTAATTAGGACTCCTGGTATTGTTTCTATCTCATAGATTACATTATAACGTGTAATGTGTTAAAGCAACAAGACAAATTGAGGCGAGAAAACACAGAAAATATTACCTTTTTTGTCTATAAATAATACCACGGTTTAACTCTTCAAAAAGCCTTCTAGTAGCTTTACTATGGGCTAATTATTATTTTCCATAGTCCTTTGGCTTGAGTAAGCAAAAATCTTATATAATCTAATGACAAACTACATCTTGTGAGCCTTTGAAAAGAATTTTTGAACTCTACACTTCCTCCTTTCGTCCCTCAGGCAGAGCAAATAAATGATTTATGCTGTTGCCTGCTAACACAAAACTCACATGACTGGAAAGAACAATCCTTGGTGCTGGAGAGAGACCGTGACACTGACTCTTAAATGTGGGGGCATGAGAGTGGCTCTGGAAAGGCACCACGTTCAGGCAGAAACACTGTGAGAAAAACAAGGAAGCCCAGCTGAGATCTTTGCTGACTCAAAGGAATATGAGGGGTCCATTTCTTTGTGAAAGACACATATTTTGAGTTTCTATATGGAACTCACAAATTGTAAAGTACTAAATGACCCTCTCTGTAGTTAAATTGTATAATAAAGAGTGTTGATTAGGACTCTGAAGATTCCTCTTGCCAAACTGTTAAACTACAGAACAGATAGTGAAGGGAGGTGAGAGACAAATGGAGAGAAACACAAAGCTATAAAGCAATAGAGAGAGAGAATATGGAGGCCTCTATGCAAGGGGAAGATGCCTCAGTTAGAAGAAGTTTCCTCATGCTGAGCTTGCAATTGCTGTCCAATTAAATGAAATAATCTGAATGAGCGGCAAGGTAAAATATGATTGTTAACTCCTCTAATAATATTTTATCTTTTCATCTTGTAAATTAGACATGGAGATTTATAAAGTAGATTTACTGGCTTAGCAAATACTTACCTGAAAATTTCACAGCAAACAGAACACAAACAGACCTCCCATTCAAAAGGCTGCCCTTTTCTAAAATTAGAGGTACATGTTTACAGATAATTTTAGAATTCAGATGATATAAAATTTTTAATTTTAATTCAGAAGATTTGAAAAATTTTTAATTTAGATGGTTTAAAAATCATCTTGTACAATAACCTCGCTTTAAAAATGGTGAAACCAAATTCCCCCAAAGGAAATTAGAATGTATATCCCAGTAACACAGAACAATTCTGAGGACCACAATTCTCATTTTCAATCCAGAGATTTTCCCCCACATACACACAACATTGTTATCGTGCATTGTAGAAAGTACAATTCAAACTAGTGAACTTTAGAGGCTTAGCAAAAGTTTTGCAAAATTAAATAATACCTATTTTTAGTCCTAATTTCCCTGCTATCCCAAGAGGTTCAAAACACTTAAGTTTACCTAGATGGCTGAGCTGATTATCATAGTGTCTGGGTTTCTAGAACAGTGCCTCTGGCAGCCTTGTGTCCACAGTCTGGTACAGAAAGGACAGCTGTTGCCCTATTTTCAGCCCAAGAAAATAACACTGGCAGTTACTGCAAGATAGAAAAGTTTTGCCAAAATGGCAGTGTTCTCTTGCAAAAATAACAAACCATCATCTGGGTAAATTCAGGAAAGCTTATGACTTCTGCAAAAGTGAAATTGTGCAGTGCTGATGGCAAGTCAATACCGTGTTAGGAGAAGATCTAGATAAAGTTCAATTTAGATTTAAAGAAGATATGGAGAGTGTTGGGTGTTCACAATTGGAAATAATTCCTTAGGCCAGCTATGACACTTCTTCCATCAAACATTCAAATAATTCTTGTTAAATAGACAACTCTAAAAAGTAATCTTTGCAAGTGTAATAATATTTTCAAATAAAGCCACATAGCTAGACACATACTTCTGGGCAAAGGTACATGGCATTTTCTCAAGAGGTAGGAAGGGAAGTGAGAGGAAGGGTAATGGAGAGAAATGAGTTTCAGTCATATACAACTATTGCTTTTGATGTGTAGCATGGTATATTGATTGATGTCCTACAGATCTGTGGATAAAATAAAGACAGTACAAGTCCCCATGACACAGTCAGACAGCAAAGTTGAGTAAGTAATACTGGGTGTGGAACAGAGGGGTGGGGGGTAATTATTAATTTAAAAAATTGGTGCCATAACTGGGAAAGGAGAGTCTCATAGAATATGATTCTAATAAAATCCCACAAAGCTTTATGGAACTAGAACATAACATTGAAATACATCCTAATTTCTTCCTGTGAGATTGTGTACAAGTCATGCTAAGAATGAAAATGAAACTGTCGTAAGTTTCTTGCCAGTAGTTAGAAAGTCAGTGAGGTTTTTACCTCTCATGCACTAAGAAAAGAGGGAAATAGGATTTCCCACCCAAAAATCAAGGGTAATATCAACCCTGGAGTAAAGCAGAGATGAGTAAAGTCACTCCAAGGAGAAAAGTGGTTCACAAGTCAGCAAGACTGGACTGTGTCCTTCTTGAGTAAACAAGAATATCTGAAAAATAAAATATCAGCTAATAAGGACTCAGTCAGCAAAGAACACATACAAAAGGAGAATCACAGAGCGACTTTTGGCTGTGCCTACTTAAGCACCGTCCAAAAGAAAGGGAGTTTTGGATGTCAGTGTGTCCTCTCCAGGGCATGGAAGGCCATCTCGAGCATGAGGATGAATGCATGGAGTTAAAAATCAAAAGATTCAACAGATTTCAGATCCCATTAGCAGTAAACGGCTTACTCTGATATGGATGCATCAGAAAGCCTTTTCTTTCTTTTTTTCCTTTTTTCTATTTTAGCTTTTTACTATGAAAACTTGCAAACTTACATAAAAGGGAGAACGTAGTATTGATATAAGATGACCACCCGACTGCAACAGATTTTACAACTCTGTTTTATCATTTCTGCCATCACCAACACTTATTCCTCCTCCAATTGCAAGAATGCCTTTTCTTGATTTTTTAAAATTTAATTTATTGTTGTTCAGTCTCTCTGTCATGTCTGACTTTTTGTGACCCCATGGACTTGCAGCACCCCAGATTTCCCTGTCCTTCACTATCTCCCAGAGTTTTCTTAAATTCATGTCCATTGAGTTGGTGATGCCACCCAACCATCTCATCCTCTGTTGTCCCCTTCTCCTCCTGCCTTCAATCCTTCCCAGCATCAGGGTCTTTTCCAATGAGTTGGTTCTTCATATCAGGTGGCCAAACTATTGAAGTTGAAGCTTCAGCATCAGTCCTTCCAATGAATATTCAGGTTTCATCTCCTTTAGAATGGACTGGTTTGATCCCCTTGCAGTCCATGGGCTGTAGCCCGCTAGGCTCTTCTGTTCATGGGATTCTCCAGGCAAGAATACTGGAGTGGATTGCCATTCCCTCCTCCAGGGTATCTTCCCGACCCAGGGATCCAACTCGTGCCTCTTATATATCCTGCATTGGCAGGTAGGTTCTTTACCACCATCACCACCTGGAAAACCCACCTTGCCAATATATCATTACAATAATTTATATTCAAGAATGTAGCATGGCTCCCTATCACCTAACATAGATGATTAGAATTTTAGTGCTGAAAAATACTTGTAATGATCTAGCAGGAACCCACTACTCAACAGAGAAAGAAATTGAGGCTTAGAGAAGTGAAGTCCTTTGTCTACAACAAAACTCTTCTCAATCTAGAAACATAGATCAGTGTTCTTTCAGCACCAGATATTGCTGCCTTCAAAGCCTGTTTTCTGGAGAAGATCCTGAGCCAAAGTTGTGGCAAATGGGGGAGTCCTAGAGAGGAGTCTTTGTGTGAGATTTTAGAGGGTCACTTTGACCTTGGCTTCCAAGTCAGAAGAAAGTATTGATCTTTTCTTCAGCAAATCAAAGATGCCTCTTTCCTGGGATATGTCTAATCCAAGAAGACACCCCCCTGAAGTCAGCCCCTCACTACAATCTGCATTCATTGGATTAGTCACCCCTCGAAACTGAGTTCAAACTTGACTATGAAACAGCACTCTGAACCAGGCAGGTGAAGCCTGACATCTGAAGGTGACTAATTATTGCAGAGACAGGGACTGATGCATCAGCATCAGATGCAGAGGCATATTTTGAGAGAAGCTCAGCATGGCAGAAGCAGTAAATAATCCACCTGCAAATGCAGGAGACACAGGAGGTGCAGGTTGAATCTCTGGGTCAGGAAGATTCCCTGGAGGAGGAAATGGCAATCCACTCAGTCAGTAGTCTTGCCTGGAAAATATGGAGCCAGACGTGCTACAATCCATAGGGTCGCGAAGAGTCAAACATGACTAAGCACACATGCAGCATCTTCATGGGAAAAATTCGATTTGGAGGAAAAAAATAATCTCCTGAGGCTTAAAGCAAACATTTTAATAAATGTGATAACTGGAACCACTGCCAAGCCCTATTTAGGAATAGGATGAACTCAAGAGTACCACCTATAAGAGAAAATAAAGGACCCTAAGGAGATTCACTAGAAAGGTGGGATGGAATCTACCAACCAAAGAAGGAAGATGTGGACGAGGCTTTTAAACCAAACTAATAGATTAGTCTTGGGAGAGAGTATCATATAATAGAATCACAGTGCATTGCTATGCATGGGTTGGCTTTAGGAAAATGACACACTCTAAGGAAAACCAAATTTCAAGCCAGAGTAATATTTAGGAATATATTGTAAATTTACCAAAAAGGACATCAGTTTGTATGCAGGACTTCCAGAAATATCTGTAGGTGATGTTAAACCTCTCAGTTGGGTCTGTGACACATATGCTGAAAAGCATATGTCCCAGATTCACTCCTCATTGGATTGATACTGTTGATAAGAAGCTGCTGACATTCCCTGTTACAAAGGATGATACTCAGCATTCCACTGATGCTTCCTTATGGCACAGTTCTAAAGAGCCTGCAATAAGCAGCGGGGAAACCCTAGCATGACTGGGAGTCCCCCTGCACCTCAGGTCACTCTTCTGCCTTCAAAGACTACTTACTCCCAAATCCACAGCTTCTTCCTCTGACCTCAGCTTCTCAACAGCAAGCACCATCTTTCTGCTAGTCCATACACTTTATCTGTCCTTCATTGGCCTAAATGATTTCTTCTTGATTTTATTAAATGTAGTGGTTAAATTAAAAAATATCATCTTTGTCGTTGAATTAGTATACCCATATCAAATCCAAATAAACTTATTAAAACTTCAGTCTCAAATCCTCTTTTAAAAAATATACTTCAATTTGGTAAACTGGAAAAATGCACAATATCTTAGAGTCTTTTATTTGTTTTCAATGAAAGTGGAATGTAAATGAAACTGAAGGGGAAAGGATCTTTAAGTCATATGGAAAATAACAGATTTTTCTTTTATTCTTTCAGTACAAAAAGAATAGGGCATTATTCCTGCCCTTCAGAAACACACAGTCTAACAATGAAGGGGGGAGGAGATTAAAAGCAGCCATAAAATTAATATTTTGTACTTTAATTGAGTTGCTCATCATCTCTCATCAGCCAAACAAGAATAATGGCTGCTTCACTGAGTTGTTGCTAGGATTAAGGAAAATTACAGATTTGAAAATGCATGTGCCCGGCACATAGTAGGTACTCAGAAAATAAGCTTTAAATACATAAGATGTCAAGGGTTTACTGCAACGTGATCTACCAGCGGCAATGCTAGAAGTTGAAAAAGAAGCAGGTGTATTTCCAAGTATGTTTTAGAAATTTAACTGAGATGCTTCCCTTAAATATTCATTTTGTCACCTTGTTTATTATAGCTTTCACCAGTCCTGAAGTAGTCATGAGATTGGAAATGCACTACCTTGTCTTAATTCTCTGGAACAGGTTTCATAAATGTAGAGACATATTACGTGGATAATTCTGCTACCTCACATTTCTATAAGTACATTTATAAAACTTAATTAGGAACAATGTATACAGTTTGGCAGGTAGTTACTGAAACAGCTCTATAGTTTTGTGAAGTATATTAGATTTGGTGCACAAATAATGTAATCATTTAATGGTCAATTTCAATTACACTTTGCTGCTTGGCACCCTGGAAATCGATTTCTTTAACATGGGGACATTAGTCTTTTTCATATTCCTGCATATATTTCAGTCCCATGAATGGAACTGAAACTAAATTTAATAAATCTTTTCTTCATTTTCAGCCAAGTGTCCTCCATTTGATGGATATTAATGACAAAGCAGCTTATAACTCTCACAAATGTTAACAACTTAGGACAAAACACTTTGCTGTATGTTCACAATATTTGAAAGGACTTTGAGATCCTTTGGAATACAGTTTGGAGGATGAACCAATCACCAACCCACTAAATATTGTGATACCATGTCTCAAAAGAGGACCGCGTAAGCCCGTGAGCGTTACTCATGGATGTGTGAGATGAGAGCCATATATGCTGCGGCAGGCGGGTTTCCTTCTTTTCCAGTGTTCACTCCTTTGGTGGTGTGGAGGTGGCAGCGTATTCATAATGGATGAATGCACAGCAGCACATAGGGTCTTAGGTAAATGAACAATGATCACTGTGAACAAAAAAGAGAGGTTTTATTTTTTCCATTCAATTTCAACTTTTCTAAAACCAGGACACCATTCTTTCTTTCCTGCCATTGGGAGTAGGCCTTTGGATACAAATGCAACAGCTTAAAAACAGGCTACTTCATGGACTAAATATGTGCCACTGTGTAAGTTCCACGAGGGCCATGTTCCCAGTCACCTTTTTCAGAACACACTGGGAAGGATGCATTACCCAAGGTTCCCCATTTAACAAAAGAAAAGAAAAAAAATTGTTTACTCTGGCTTTTATTTCTCATCTTTATGAATGTGTGTGTAAGAAAAAGAAAGACTGTTTTTCCTCTCAGTCATATTCTGACATTGGAGGTAAATGTTCATGAAAGAGCCATGGTCCAACCCCAGGGAATCATTTGGGGGTAATTACCACTTGGCACTAAAGCAGCATTTGACAGGCTTGCCTTTTTCTACTGAGAGATGAAATAGTCAAGCATGGCTTTCATTGAATGCCAAACTGGACTTTCCTGATTGAGAAGGTTTTTTACATTGGTCTTGGTTCAGATTAGTTGAGGTGGCAATTCAGGAGATAAGAAAGGAGACTTAGTAATTTAACAGAGTTGAGAATATTAATTCAACAATCCCAAACTGCTATTTTGCATACTTGCTGTGCTTGCCATTATGTAGGAACTCCTACTCTCTCTGAAGCGGACTAAATACAACATTGAAACTAAGAAAGTTAACACATATCAATTAACCACATGTATTGGCATTTAAAGGTGTCATATACAGATACATTTATACACACATACATGTCCTTTCTTTCATGCATGTGTGCAGTACTATGCTTAGCTGCTCAGTTGTGTCTGACTTTTTGTGATTTTTATGGGCTTTCTGTAGCCCACCAGGCTCCACTGTCCATGGGATTCTCCAGAATACTGGAGCGGGTTGCCAGGCCCTCCGCCAGGGGATCTTCCCAACCCAGGGATTGAACCCATGTCTCCCATATTGCAGGCGGTTTCTTTACTGTCTGAGCCATGGTGGCTTGGATTGGGAAGATTCCCTGGAGGAGGGCATGGCAACTTGAATACTGTTCACTAATTTGAATACTTGAGTGTTTAGACAATTGGATTTCCCCCCTAAATTAGCCTTTCAGGATACTTCTTTTCCTATTTTGGGATGTGGCTCTTAGGATAGATAATAATAAAATAAAAGTTGAGTTGAGCATGTGAAAAGAAAAGCAGGGAATCCTTAAATGTGGCAGGAAAAAGTAGAGTCAAAGGCCAAGGAAAGAAAATAGATGTGGAGAGTAGATGGAAACCTGCAAAGGAAGGAAAGGTGATGGGAGGTGGCTGGAAGCGAACCAGTCAAGGTTACATGGTTTTCAAACGGACACAAAGCTCCAAAGAAATCCTGAGATTGTGTATTTCAGCAATTTTCAATCATGAGAATGGGAGGGGCTGAGCCTCTGTAATATCAAGTTTTCAAAATCAGATGCAGTTTAACAAGGACAATACCGTTCTTTGCTTGATATTTATTTGCCAGGGAGAGGCTTCATAAACAACCAGGAACAATGTGTGACAGAGAAAGATCTGTGCTTATGTAAGCGCACATGCTTGTGTCTATGAGGAAATTGTTGTATCCTAGAGATTTCCTTCTTTGCACCCACAGCACCCCTCCCTTCCTATCCTCTGCATCCCAGCCAGATATGTGCCTTTTCCTTTTCCTGCTTTTTGAAAAACCAAGTTTGGGCGGCACAGCTAGTCAGTAACCATTAATGGGTTAAGAGGGTTGGAAACTCATTTGATTTCATAGTTGACTGTTTGCATGACTACAGGTTAAGCTGTGATTAGATTTCCATTTACAGCTCCCTCATTTTCAGGCATTTAAAAATAACTCAGCCCTAAAAGTTCCCTCTAAATTGATTGAACTGAAGCTTGCCAATGAGTCATAGATAACCCTCAACCTCAAAAACACAAACAAAAAAGCAATACCAAAGTTGGGGGGAGGGAGTATATCAACCCAAAGCTATTTTTTCCCCAAGCTTTCTTATTCTGAAATTAAAAAAAAAAAAAAAAAAATCATTTTGGGAAGGCAAGCTAATAAATTTATGTCACTTCTGTATAACTGTTTTTAAGTTATTTTGCAACGACCCCAAAAAAGGTAAAACATTCGACTTCTGCACTTGGAAAAGACAACATAAACACACACACACACACACACACACACACACACACACACACACACACACCGAATACACACACACACACACACACTTCTGCCTGCATATAAATAGATAAGAATTCAATGGCCTCTTGGAGGTTGTGTGAGACACATATTCAAAGTCAAAATGGGTAGTTTGTGATGATATGGTCTTTGAGGAAAAACCAAGTAAGTTTACAAGCCCTGATAAAAAATCCTTTTTTTCCTCCTTTCAGCCTTAAATTCAAGGCTATTCAGGACTCTTGCCAACTTGCCAATTCACTGCTGTAGAATTACCTAAGAGTGTAATTTTTTTGGAAGCATTCAGAAAGTGACATGGAAGTTCAGCAGGAGACCCCTGCTGGTGGTGTCTCCTTAGACCTCCAGCACAATGCAGCGATTTTTTGATCTACCCAGGATCTTCAGAGGAGGAACTGGTCTCTTGACCCATCCTACAGCTTCCAGATTCCAATTTCCTAAAGCACTGCAGCCTCTTATTATTACATCTGAAAGATTTAAACTATTACTTTTGCTCATGCAAGGAATGCAATGATGCTTTCAATAAAGTTAAGAACAATGTTAGCCACCACTGTTTACAGTCATATTTTTTTTCCATATGCTGGTATTTCTGTCATTTGGGAAGGTCATTTGTTAAGTAATTTTCTGTTGTAATGAAGGGGTTGCTGCTGCTGCTGCTGCCAAGTCGCTTCAGTCATGTCCGACTCTGTGCCACCCCATAGATGGCAGCCCACCAGGCTCCGCCGTCCCTGGGATTCTCCAGGCAATAATACTGGAGTGGGTTGCCATTGCCTTCTCCAATGCATGCATGCATGCTAAGTCACTTCAGTCATGTCCGATTCTGTGCGACCCTATGTACAGCAGCTCACCAGGCTCCTCTGTCCATGGGATTCTCTAGGTGAGAATACTGGAGTGGGTTGCCATTTCCTTCTCCAATGAAGGGGTTAATCCTTACCAAAAATAAGATGAATAAATCTAATAGTAGAAAAAAACAATACATGGATTTCGTCTGGTAAAGCTTTATTAATTGGGCTTCCACTAATGCATAATTTGTGACATTGTGTTCTGGGCCAGACTATAGATTAAGAAAAATCTTTCTATGCGTGGGACTTCCCTGGTGGTCCAATGGTTAAGATTCTGACCTCCCAATGCAGGGAACCCGAGTTCGATTCCTGGTCAGGCAACTAAATTCCACATGCTACCACTAGAAGTTTGCATTCCACAACTGAAAAAAAATCCCACATGCCACAACTAAGACCCAGTGCTCCCAAATAAGTAAATATTTTTAAAAAAGAAAAAATATCTTGCTATACAAATTACAAAAGAAACCAAGACTGGGCTGGTGGAAAGGGATTATTGGAGTACGAAGCATACTAAGCCTACTTGTGAAACTTGTGAAAACATAAAGCCTCTAAAAACAACATTCTTCAAAACGTTTGTTACATGTTTTACAGGGGCACATACTTTAGAATCTACTGAAACAAGACAACGTATTGGCGACTTTAACAGCATGGATACAGGCAAAACCAGCCTACCTGGTGGCTTCTTGATAAAGAATCTGCCTGCAATGCAGGAGACCGGGATTCAATGACTGGATCCCTAGAGGAGGAAATGGCAACCCTCTCCAGTATTCTTGCCTGGAGAATTCCATGGACGGAGGAGCCTGGCAGGCTAGATAGCCCATGAGGTTGCAAAGAGTCAGACACAACTGAGCGACTAACACACACATGATAGCAGTTAGTTTGGGTATTAAATAGAAAACAATAATATGGGATTTAAACATATATAATATGTAACATTAAATATATGCACATATATGCCTACGTACACACATTCACACAGAAACATAAAGTGAATGCTCTTGAAGCTGTCTAGCAGCTATAGAAATTATTAGGTGTTTCTCTGCAGCTTTGGCTTCCTGCAGAGTACAAAGAAACCATGATCACTTTCAGGAGATGCTGCATTTGATCAGCTCTCAGTCCACTAAGAACAAAAAACTCATTATTGAAAATAAGTCAATTTATGAAATTGTTTGCCTGGCCACTGGCTTAGTCCAACCTCTATATTGACCAAGGAGTGGCATGCCATAGTCAGTAAAATAAGTGTGACAGTGCAGGTTTATAGTCTTCTTCCAACCTCTCCTATATTTTTGGTGATTGTTTACATGTAAATTTGAAGATAAATGTGTTTTAGTAAAGAAAGGATCTACTTGCTTATTTTTACAGTTGCACATATCAGATTCCTTTTCATTTTTAGATCTAACATTTTAGGCTGTCTAGTTTAAGGAGTTAAAACATTACTATGATTACTTATGTTATTTCAAGGCTTTTTTGATATTTTTCATTAGATAAACTATTTATTACATTGCATTATTTAGTCCTCTAACCTTAAAAATGAAACAAATTTCTAATACGCTACCATTTTAAAAATTCTCAATCAGTCAATATATCTAGCTGGGTTACAAGCTCTTAGTAAGAAACTCATAATAAGAAGAGTGACAGCTACAATTTCTTAAACATTTACCTTGTGCCCACACCATTGTAAAAACCTGACATTGCCTGGAGAATTCCATGGATAGAGGAGCCTGGCAGGCTATAGCCCATGAGGTTGCAGAGTCAGATACGACTGAGCAACTAACACACACATGATAGCAGTTAGTTTGAGTATTGAATAGAAAACAATAATATGGGATTTAAATGTATATAATACGTAACATTAAATATATGCACATATATGCCTATGTGTTAGGCATACTAGTATGCCTAGTTGTATGCCTGTTTCATAGATGAGGATGTTCACATTCCAATAACTAGTCATTGGCAAGTCCAGTGTGAGAGCTCTGATCTGCAACACTGCAGAGGCCATGTGCTTCCCAATTTGACAAACTCAGTCACTGTCTTCAAACTGCTCTCCCTGCTCTTCCTAAAGGGAGAAAAGGATTGACTTCAGGACTCATTGTCTGCCATTGCCTTTCAATTATCTAGGATCTATTTCCCAATTTCTAAGTTACCCACGCTTCTTATTGATCTTTCTGTTTCATACTATTTGCTTTTCATATATCCAATGGCTTATTAGTATTTCTTGGGCAGTGAAATGCAGAAGGACTGAAGTTGGAAACCAGTGAATATTCTTATTCAAAATTCTAAAGGAATTCTAGTGTAGAAGGAGGATGAAGGTAATTCTGCCCTTGGTTCCTCTTAAGATAAAGTATGAATTTCTGCCGTATGTAGTTGTTGATTTAGCCCAAACGCACACACGTCATTTACTATGTGTTAGACATTGTAAAAACTTTATAAACATTAACTTATTTAATCCTGACAGCCCCATATGGTGGGTAACTATTATCACTCTCATTTTACACTTGAGGAAACAAAGCTGGAGAAGAATAGGTGGCTTGCCCCATGTCACGCATCCATCACCTGGTGGAGCTGGAATTCACATTCAGGCATCCTGGCTCTAGGGTCAGACTAGTTTTTAACTCAGGCAGATAACTGTTGGCTGCTAATTCACTGACATCACTTCTTCTCAGGATATGTAATTCACGGACCCTCTCGGCTTTGGACTGATGGTCCATGGGGATGGTGTTTTCTCCATCAAGTGATGTGTTTGAGTAATATGTTTACCTCATATCCACTGTTGTTAAAAGTGGAAAAACACATCAAAAATAATGTTATCTTCTCGAATGTGCTTGTGCCATTTTTTAGGATATGCTGCTTAAGAGTGGAGAAACACGCCTGACTTCACAGCTTTAACACATTTTTTTTCTGGCTTTGATGTTTCTCCACTATGCTTGTGAAAATTCAGGTTTATAGCTTCATCATTAGATGGAGATTACCTTATTCATCTTTTGTTTCTACTACCTAGCACAGTTCTTGGCTCATAGTAGAAGCTCAATAAATATTGATTTGAAATAATGAAGGAAATTACATGAAAACCTGAGAAAGGTTATCGTTCTTAAACCTACTCTTCTGGTTATTCATATGAAGTGAATTAATATCTCCCATTCACTAGAAATTAAATTCTATAATGTTTAATGAATCAGAAGGTATACCACACCTTGCCAAATTCCTGTACCATTTTTCTCCTGTCCCTGAAATTGTCATTATTGCTGACATTTTACCTATGCTAATATTCTCAACAAAGAAAACAGAATAGCCAAGCTGTTGTTAATAGCCTTTAAAGTGAATCAATTTATTGTCATAGCAACCAAAATTTACAAGACAGATCAATTTAAAAAAAGATTTAAATTCAAACTGGGAAGTGATTGTTCCTAGTAAAAAAGAGGTAAACTCTTCCATTTTTCAAAAAGTTACAATGATAGCCTTTTCCTGCCTCTGACCGATTTTCCCAGGTAAAGAACACATCCTATTCAGTTGAGATTGCATATGGGAGTTAAGGAAATGTAAAGAAATAATAATGGTACCCAAGTTCCAGCAAATCGGTAACTATAGGTCCCTATACCCACTTAACTCCCATTCATCCTCTAGCTCTAAAATCATCCTACAAGTTCCAGAAAAGCCCTTCCTGGCCTCTAACCCCTCCCTGGACTATGGAAGAGCCCCTTGTGAAATATTGAGCATGTCTTTGTTCCTACTAATTAATTTCTTATCAAAGATTTATTTTTTTGTGTGGTTACTTGATTAATGATTGTCTGTCTTCTCGGATGGGTTCCTTGAGCTCAGGGAGTGCTTCTGTCCTTATTCTCATTGTGTTCCCAGAGATTATCAGGAGATCTAAAACACAGAAAATGCTCAAACAATACTCAGCAATAATCGTACAGCATATGCAGTAAGAACTTGGTGGATTTTTTTCTCATGTTTCCTTAAAGGGCAAAATGTTAAAGTGCATGTCAGTAGAGGTGATTCCACAACCAGCTGAAGTACTATGGTCCAGATACATAACCTCAAGCAAAGGCTGAGAAACTTTATCCCAGGATGGAATTTAGATTCCTAAAGGTAATGTTACCTCTCGGCTGGCCTTGTAATAAGAATCGATGGCCTCACTATGCTCTAGAAAGAAGTCAGTCCATACATGGGAAATCCCCATGCATGATGGACTCCCATCTGCCTGTACCAGAGTATAAATAATAACTACCAGTCACTCCAGACTTTTCTCCCCCACTTAAGAAAGCCTTTTCCAACTATATGCGTGTGAGTGACCTTATTATAAGAAAGAGTCTTGGATCTGATTTAATTTATAAGAAAACATAAATCATTCATAAACATCACTGCTTTCTAGAAAAAAACCATTCATGGGGCACCCAACACAATGGATGATATTAGACAAATGTGTTAAGATTTGGTGGAGATTGGCAGCCCTGAGGTGAGCTCTCAGGAAACCCATAGGAAAAGTCAAATGTTCTTCAGAAAGCAGCTTGAGGTCTGTGCTTCAGTATACGAACAACTACCCAAGTACATTTCTGACAATGTTATGCCACAATTTTGCACCAAATTTCCTTTCTCCCAGCAGAAAATAACTTCCTTTTGGAAGGTTACACAATCAACAGGAAGTCAGGAAAACTAGGCTCAGAAAAGTAAGGACTTCAGTTAGAACTCTTTAGGGACCAAAAATGAAAAAAAAGAAAGTGATTTAACTGTACCATTATTTATTTATTCATCTCACCTTGCTTAAAACTCAAAGTTTAGACAGAGTCCAGTGGCTTGGCTTGGGTGCTCATGCTGGTTAGAGGTGGGAAGGTAGCCTGAATTCTAGTGTGTGAGAGAAAATTCCCAAACGGAAATCAGATTAATGCTGCCAAAAGAGAGATACGTGAATGCTGCTGTTCATCACTGGAAATTCCAAGTTTAGGCTCAGCCAAATAAAAGAACATCTGTTCTCCAAGGAAAGATCCAAACATAGTGCTTCCCTACATTCACCCTCATCATGTAGTCTCTGGTCAACCCCTAACTCTTTTCTCTCGCCTCTACTGAGTTGATCAGTGAAGGAGGTATCTAAGATTCACTCTGTTATTTCAGCCATGATCACAGTTTCTAGGGGGTTTACCAGGCAAAGATAGGCTTGATAAAGGACAGAAATGGTATGGACCTAACAGAAGCAGAAGATATTAAGAAGAGGTGGCAAGAATACACAGAAGAACTGTACAAAAAAGATCTTCACTACACAAATAATCACGATGGTGTGGATCACTCACCTAGAGCCAGACATCCTAGAATGTGAAGTCAAGTGGGCCTTAGAAAGCATCACTATGAACAATGCTAGTGGAGGTGATGGAATTCCAGTTGAGCTATTCAAATCCTGAAAGATGATGCTGTGAAAGTGTTGCACTCGATATGCCAGCAAATTTGGAAAACTCAGCAGTGGCCACAGGACAGGAAGAGGTCAATTTTCATTCCAATCCCAAAGAAAGGCAATGCCAAAGAATGCTCAAACTACCGCGCAAACTACAATTGCACTCATCTCACATGCTAGTAAAGTAATGCTCAAAATTCTCCAAGCCAGTCTTCAGCAATACGTGAACCGTGAACTTCCAGATGTTCAAGCTGGTTTTAGAAAAGGCAGAGGAACGAGAGATCAAATTGCCAATATCCACTGGATCATCAAAAAAGCAAGAGAGTTGCCAGAAAAACATCTATTTCTGCTTGATTGACTATGCCAAAGCCTTTGAATGTGTGGATCACAATAAATTGTGGAAAATTCTGAAAGAGATGGGAATACCAGACCATTTGACCTGTCTCTTGAGAAACCTGTGTGCAGGTCAGGAAGCAACAGTTAGAACTGGACATGGAACAACAGACTGGTTCCAAATAGGAAAAGGAGTACATCAACGCTGTATATTGTCACCCTGCTTGTTTAACTTATATGCAGAGTACATCATGAGAAACACTAGGCTGGAAGAAACACAAGCTGGAATCAAGATTGCCGGGAGAAATATCAATAACCTCAAATATGCAGATGACACCACCCTTATGGCAGAAAGTGAAGAAGAACTAAAGAGCCTCTTGATGAAAGTGAAAGAGGAGAGTGAAAATTTGGCTTAAATCTCAACGTTCAGAAAACTAAGATCATGGCATCTGGTCCCATCACTTCATGGCAAATAGATGGGGAAACAGTGCAAACAGTGTCAGACTTTATTTTTTGGGGCTCCAAAATCACTGCTGATGGTGATTGCAGCCATTAAATTAAAAGAAGCTTACTTCTTGGAAGGAAGGTTATGGCCAACCTAGACAGCATATTTAAAAGCAGAGACATTGCTTTGCCAACAAAAGTCCATCTAGTCAAGGCTATGGTTTTTCCAGTGGTCATGTATGGATGTGAGAGTTGGATGGTAAAGAAAGCTGAGCACTGCAGATGTGATGCTTTTGAACTGTGGTGTTGGAGAAGATGCTTGAGAGTCCCGTGGACTGCAAGGCGATCCAATCAGTCCATCCTAAAGGAGATCAACCCTGGGTGTTCATTGGAAGGACTGATGTTGAAGCTGAAACTCCAATACTTTGGCCACCTCATGCGAAGGGTTGACTCATTGGAAAAGACCCTAATGCTGGGTAGGATTGGGGGCAGGAGGAGAAGGGGATGACAGAGGATGAGATGGTTGGATGGCATCACTGACTCGATGGACATGGGTTTGGGTAGACTCCGGGAGTTGGTGATGGACAGAGAGGCCTGGCGTGTTGCAATTCATGGACTTGCAAAGAGTCGGACATGACTGAGCGACTGAACTGAACTGAACTCAACTACCAGGTGGCGCTAGTAGTAAAGAATCTGCCTTCTAATGTAGGAGATGTAAGTGACATGGGTTCAGTCCCTGGGTTGGGAAGATCCATCTGGCGTAGAAAGTGGCAACCACTCCAGTATTCTTGCCTGGAAAATCACATGGACAGAGGAGTCTGGTGGGCTACAGGCTATGGGGTCATGAGAGTCAGACATGACTGAGTGACGGAGCACTCCCAGTCCTAGTTTAATCCCACCCATGAGCACCTGTATGCTGGCTAGTTTTCACTGTGTTACCTCTTGCTATACTTCCCTCAACAATCCTCTCTACAGGACAGATTTCTCAGAATCATGAACTGATGCTCTCTCTGGTTATTCTGAATATGCACACAATGGCCAGATTTCTTCAACAGCTCTTCTCTATTCTGAGCAGGATGCCCAGGAACTGACTGGAATGAAGATTGAGACTACAGTATTTCACACATACCTGCACCTCTTCCAGAGATGATATCTAATGGCTAATAATTTTCAACCTCAACATTTTATAAGGTAGACATTGCCAATTGCATGCCATCAAAAATAAAATCCCTTAATGGTGCTTCCATGCCTGCTATAAGACTTCCTGTTTAACCAACCTGAATAAATTAGTTTCAAATCCAACTCTCCATAACAGCATGCTGCTGCTGCTGCTGCTGCTAAGTTGCTTCAGTCGTGTCCGACTCTGTGCGACCTCATAGATGGCAGCCCACCAGGCTCCCTCATTCCTGGCACTCTCCAGGCAAGAATACTGGAGTGGGTTGCCAGTTCCTTCTCCAATGCATGAAAGTGAAAAGTGAAAGTGAAGTTGCTCAGCTTTGTCCGACTCTTAGCGACCCCATGGACTCCAGCCTACCAGGCTCCTCCGTCCATGGGATTTTCCAGGCAAGAGTACTGGAGTGGGGTGCCATCGCCTTCTCTGATAACAGCATGAGTTATATCCAATTAAATCCAATCTTGTTAGATTTCATTCTAATAACTTCAGGCTATGATTCTATTTGGTGGTTTTCCCTTTGATCCTGATTCTATCATCCTTTGTACTAAAGCTCTCTTCTAGTCTCTTGTCACCTGAAAATTTGATCAGCACTCTTTGATAATATGGGCTTCCCTCATAGCTCAGTTGGTAAAGAATCCACCTGCATGCAGGAGACCCCAGTTCAATTCCTGGGTCAGGAAGATCCACTGGAGAAGGGATAGGCTACCCACTCCAGTATTCTTGGGCTTCCCTTGTGGCTCAGCTGGTAAAGAATCCGCCTGCAATATGGGAGACCTAGGTTCAATCCCCGGGTTGGGAAGATCCCATGGAGAAGGGAAAGGCTACCCACTCCAGTATTCGGGCCTGGAGAATTCCATGGACTGTGTAAGTCCACGGGGTCTCAGAGTCAGACAGGACTGAGCAACTTTCACTTCACTTCGCTTTGATAATCAAGTCTACTTAGGACAAGACAAAGAGGAAAACTCAATTACGCCATTGCAGACCTCTCCTTAGGCTGAAATTCTTCCTCTGGATCCTCTACTCTGAATACAGCCCTTCCATCAATATCAGCTCCTCAAGCCTTATTATCATATTTCCTCACTTTGTCCACAAGAATATCATAAGAGATATGCTAGAGTTTCCCTGATCATTTCCTATGTTTCATAATCATATTAGAAAATCACAACAATAAGAGGAAGGATGTGAGGTTGCTTTGGTGTGATTTCTAAATGATCACTGATTCTGTTTCTAAATTATCATAGATAATACATTTAATAACCTATTCCACTGTTTCCCTAGGCACTGAATCAAACATACTGACCTTTAATATGTGGAATCTGAATTATTCCCTTTCGAAAACTTGGAAAAAGTGCTCTACCATTTTTCTATTTTTCCCTATCCTTTGGTATTCAACAAGAACTCCTCTTGCAACGCTTAGAATGAATTCATTAAAGACAAAAGAGTTGAACTTTTAAAACATCTTGGCATATGTTTTGCATTGCATTGTTTGTTTAACCTCCTCTTTGCTAGGATTGCTCTATTATTTTTGGTGCAAAGAGTGCTCACTGTTCTTGACAGAGAGATAGAACAAAAGTAGTGCTCCTCTGTCCACTTCACCAGTTATCCTAACACAAACTGTCCTGTAGAGATTTGCTCCTTCTCAATGCTTTTCCTCTGAATATAGTGTAGAAACCCCTTTAATTAATGTGACTCAGCTGTAGTAGTTGATGGATTAAATGTGTGTGTTTTACACTTAAACTCTCTAGTGTACATTGTTTCACCATTTCTTCATTGCGAGGTAAAGTCTTATTCTTTGAGTGTGAATCCCCTGTTTGGATTTCTGCGCTACTTTTGTGCATATATGTGCCTCTAAAACATAGGCTACAATCTTCACTTTTGTTTTCTTAAAGTGCAATAAAAATTTAGAGAACTGGTAAAAGCATCTGAATGCAGTAATCTTCCAAATTTCACATTTTCCTCAATCTGTTATAATGTAATTTTTAATTATTATTTTTAGCTACTCATCTTTATGGTATCTGTAAAATATTTAATTTTGTAATAATTTCTTTAAAAAAAAAAAAAACCTTTCCCAGTCATTTCATGAGTTTGCACAATGCTCAACTCCCACAGCGTATAAAACTGGCATAAACTGAAGAGAAACATAATCGAGCCTTGGGACAGACACAACTCCAATGGCAGGTCTTGCCTGGTACTCAGAGTCATCCTAGAAAGAGCCTCGGAACCATGAGCCTTCAGTGGCTTGCAGTCTTTATCAGGGATGTTTTAAAAACAGGATGGAGAGTGTCCATTAATCTGACATGCCATTAGGCAGAGGTCAGTTAGGAGAGTTTATTCTATAACCTTTTAGTAACTCCTTTTGATGACTCGTGGCAGTTTTGACAAACCTCGGCCTCTTAGAGCTGTGTTCTATATTATGGTAGAATTCTTACACACTGTTTGCTGTTTTCCTTCTGGGCTGTGGTTGCTCCTTTCTCTTTCCTATGAATGCTTAAAGACTGAGAATTTCCTATAGCAATCATCTCATCTTCCTTAAAAATGTCCTCTGAAACCCTCCCATTTGTCACAACATGGATGAACCTTGAAGGCAATATGCTTAGTGAGATAAATCAGACAGAGAAAGACAAATACTGCATGATCTTATACATGGAATCTTTAAAAAAAAAAAAAACTTATAGAAAAAGAGATCAGCCATGTGGTTACCAGAATGGGTGAGGGGAGGGGGCACTGGAGGAAGGTGGTCCAAAAGTGCAACTTCCAGTTATAAGATAAACAAATACTAAGGAATTAATGTACAACATGATGATGATATTTAATGCTGTTGTATAATACATAAGAAAGTTGTTAAGAGGGAAAATTCTTAAGAGTTCTCATCACAAGGAAAAAAATATTTTTCTTTTGTCTTCTTTTTTTTTAAAATATTGTATCTATATGAAAATGATAATGTTAGTTGCACAGTCCTATCCAACTCTTTGAGACCACATGCACTATAGCCTGCCAGTCTCCTCTGTCCATGGAATTCTCTAGGCAAAAATACTGGAGTAGATTGCCATTCTCTTCTCCAGGGCATCTTCTGACCCAGGGATTGCACTCCAGTTTTCTGCATTGCAGGCAGATTCTTTACCATCTGAGCCAGATGGATATTAGCTGACCCTATTTTGATGATCGTTTCACAATATATGTAAATTAAGTCATCACGCTGTACACATTAAGCTTATACGGCAATGTATATGTCAATTACTTCTCAACAAAACTGAGTGAAAAAGATATCCTGTTTACTATAGCAGCAGATTTCCAATATTGGTAAATTTAACTCTATTCAAAGAAACCACTGTTTGCAACTATGTGAAAGGCACTGAGATTTTTCTTTTTTTGCCACTTCCCTTTCAGGTCTTTAAGCTATGGTAACATGCTTTCATTTACTGTTACTGATTTTTTTTTTCTAATTTACCATCCCTAGTGGCTAATGGTAAAGAATCTGCCTGCAATGCAGGAGACCCAGGTTCAAACCCTGGGTTGGAAAGATCCCCTGGAGGAAGGCATGGCAACCCACTCCAGTACTCTTGCCTGAAGAATTCCATGGACAGAGGAGCCTGGCATGCTGCATTCCATAGGGTCGCACAGAATCGGACGAGACTGAAGTTACTAAACAGCAACAGCAACCATCCTAAAATCTGATACACGTCTGGCATCCTCTTCTTCTATTTTTTTTTTTCTCGGGATAGAATCCATCTGGTTATAAGTGTCAGAACTCTTTAGCTGGCTTAAATAAAGAAAAGATAAGTGAGTGATTGTGCCTCTGTGTGTGTGTGTGTGTGTGTGTGTGTGTGTGTGTGTGTGTGTGTGGTGTGTCTAGGAAGATCTCTTTCCTCCTGTAGCTAGAAATCCAGGGAATTTAATCCAAACTTTCACAGTGTCACAGTGTCATCGGGCCTCTGGTTCCCCCTCCCTACAATTTCCTTGGCTTTGACCTTGTCATTGATGAGTCAGGTGTGTCCTAAGGCTGGCTCCCTTCATGAAACTAGAAATCAGTTGGGTATGTCTCTCTCCCTTTAGGTAACCCCCACAAGCACAGGGGCTGCATGTTGTTATTACACCTCACTCTGCCGGACATCTACCATTGGGTCTAGCACAGGGCAGGTACTCAATAGACATGTGCTGAAGGAATAGTGATTGCCTGTCATTGGCCATGCACTGAACTCGGTGTTTTGTACTTCTCACCTCCAAAACATGTATGAAGGTAAGACATCAAAGTTTAAGGGTGCCACTTTTTTCTTCCTCTGAATTAAACTGTATCTGCTCCAAGCCTCCAAACTCTGGGCTGAGGAGGATTTCCATCTTAGTCATCAGGGCACTGCTACTGTTTTATTTTGTACCAGGCAAATCTACTAAACACATGCAGTACCAGGAAACTGGGTGAGAAGCAGCTTATTTTACCCATAATTACTGCAGTCTTAATATTTTTTGGTCCACGTCATGTGTCACACAGATGAATATTTGCTGATGCTTTCTGACTTAATCACCAACATTCTAGATGGACTCTCAGAGATCTGCCTACCCGACTGTTGACTTCATTTCTCAGGTGATCCTCTGATGCTCTCTGTGCCTCTGGCCTATGTGATCCCACCCTCCATCCCCAGGCTGGAGAAGCAGACCCCCTACCTCTGCCCCTGCCTCTGGGGTCACCACTCTACTGCCAGCACTAAAGCACTTTCCTACACTTCTGGGACAAACCATGTAATTCCCCTCAATGAGCATTCTTGGGTGGCAGTGGGCAAAGGCAGTGTTAATACAGCTATTCCTTTATTTTTGATAACTCATTCTTATATTTCATGAGCATGTGCTTTATATAAGATGGTTCTCAAAATGAAAAGTAAGAAACAGGCAAGTTGGCAACTTTAACCCCTATCCTGCAGGTTCATGTCAGAGTCTCCATCAGTCTTGAACACATCTTCCACATTCAAGTTCAGAACAAAATGTGAAGTGGTCACCTGGCCTTATTTGCTGGCTTTTACACCTTTTTCCTGTCCTCACTCAAAATGTATGCCAACACTAACACACTTCTAATCCCAATGGGCAGAATTTGACTGATATCCTGGCTGACCCATGTTGTGCTTTTCTCCTAGTCCAGTAGTTATTAAAAATTTTTATTGTCAATTTTGTATTGTTCCTCCAATAATGTACCAATATCAACTGCCAGAATTATATCACCACAGACAACAGAAGAATCCCGTCTGTTCAGTTACAGTTCTAGCCACAAAGAGATTGGACCTTTCTTTTTCAAGAAAGACATTAGCATGATCATTTCTCCCATAGCAGCATTCCCTAAATCCAATATAAATCTTATACCTTTAAGTCAAAATAGGTAATATACAAAACCAAGGACTAGTGATAGTGAATCTTTTTAAAAAATGAATTAGGGAAATAAAGAGTCTTTGTTGTTTTTATTGTTTTGACAAGTTTACAAAGCTAATGAGACCTGGGGGGTGTATGCCAATCTGGTCAACCCAGGTCAGTCTAGACAGCTGTGTGAACCATCTAAGCACTTGTACTCAAACCACCTACACTACCTAAATGAGCTGGATAATCTATGCCAGCTCAGGTCCAGTTAGTGACAGCCTTGGCTGACTTGCATCCTGGAAACAAAAAAGAAAGGAAACACAGTGATGCTCAAGTTCACAAAATTGGTTTGGACTACTCACAGACATTCTTTGAGAGGTGATGATTGGCAATGCTTTCTTCCCCTGATGCTAGAAAAAGCTCTAAGAAAATCTTTCTCACATTATCCTGGTCCTTATGGCCTAGAAAAATGTGCAGAGGAAGACAAAATGGGTAAATAATATTTTTAAGTTCATCCAAACTTTGAAATTCCCAACCAGCATACTTTCAAGCTAAAGAAATATCTGGTCACTCATATGATTGATTATTGTTTTCTCAGCTCTGGTTCCATGCACATAAATATGTTTGTATTTTTAAACATGGAGAAATCCTTCGGGGTGAATACTAGCAACTTGGGTAATACTTTGTATCCGAAGTTTCTATTAAAGTTGGGTAAGTACCATTGCAAAAGAAAGAGCCTTCCCTGTGTGCTCCTGTTTAGACCTTCAGTCCTCTGAGATAAGATGCCTGCCTTCACTGGCACTCTTCTTCTCCCTTGTAGGTTTAGAAAGGTATGAATAGTCTTCATCCTCACTTTAACACCCATTCAAAATTGCTTGCATAAAGTAAGGCAACTAAATTTGAAGTTTAAAACAAGACAGTCCTTTCAGGGAAAATCAGTCAGTTATCAGTAGAGTTCCATGCAGCTCATTGGAAATTCAGAATTTGGAACACAAATTTATAATATTGAACATGGCATTATTCATTGCCTGGCACAGAGTCATACAAGGCAGTTAGCCAAACAAGCTATCTCTCTACTTACAGGTGAAACAACGGTTTGGAGAATCTTAAAAATTTGAAAACATTCATAAATCAAAATAGGAGGTTTTCTGAGAGAGAAGTTAACGCTGTGCCAAGTTAAGCAAACCAAAGAAGAAAACAAGTTGGCCGTTAAAATGGTTTTCGTGACAGATACTTACACTTCCTCACACAATATCAATTAATGTCTTTAGAACAGACTTCCCAAAGATGATATTTCAATCAGTGTATTTTCTGGATGTAAAGAGCTTTCGTTCATTGTTTCAGATGGCAGAAAATAGGATGATGGGTAGAACTATTGACAATGGTAGAGCTGGGGTTTCCTGTGTGTCTAAATGCCTGAGCTGATATAAAAATTACAGCACTTCTAGAACCTCAAATGAAAACTTTTCCCTACCAATCAACAATAACTTGTTCATGTGTGGGTGTTCTCAGCTTACACATGTACTTCCCTCTTTACCTAAACGAATTTTGTCTTTCAAAGATCAGTGAAATTTGTCCTTGTTATCCAAGGTCTGGTCTGCTTTGTGTGTGTGTTAGTCACTCAGTCGTGTCAGACTCTTGGTGAATCCATGTACTGTAGCCCGCCAGGCTCTTCTGTCCATGGGATTCTCCAGGCAAGAATACTAGAGTGGGTTGCCATTCCCTTCTCCAGGGGATCTTCCCAATCCAGGGATCAAACCTAGGTCTCCAGCATTGCAGTCAGATTCTTTACCATCTGAGCTACCAGGGAAGCCCATCCCTGCTATGTTCTTACCAACTTGTTATGATGCTAAATAAAAAAAAACTGGCTAAAAAGATACAGGATTCTAAAGAAGAGAAAAATGGAAAACAAATTCCTTACTGAACCAGATACTGAGTTCTCTTTTGTTGTTGAAAATCTAAACAAGTGAATTAAGCCAAGGGACCTAAATGGATCTACAGACTTGGGGAAGAAAGGTAACGAGGGTTGTAACAGAGAAGCTTCCTGGACAGGGTTTTGGGGAGAATTTTTAAAGTCTGGTGTTTGAAAAGCTCCCTACCTGCAGAGTTAAGGGGAGAGGACACAATGAAGATGTGTGGATGCATCATGAATTGAACCCCTTCAATGTATGAAGAAGAAGTGAAATCGCTCATTCGTGTCCGACTCTTTGCAACCCCATGGACTGTAGCCTACCAGGGTCCTCCATCTATGAGATTTTTCAGGCAAGAATACTGGAGTGGGTTGCCATTTTAGATGCAAGTGAAAAAGCTAAGTCTGGTGTTTATCTGTTTCTTTGATGTCATTTTATGAAGTTTTTATGTAATTATGTAATACAGTGCATTGGTTACAGCCACACTACAAGCTCATTCACTCATATCCAAAAAGCCTGTGCTCATTAGAAGCACTCAATAAATTTTTGTTTAGTTGCTCAGTCATGTCTGACTCTTTGCAACCCCATGGACTGCAGCATGCCAGGCTTCCCTGTCGTTCACCTTCTCCCGGAGTTTGCTCAAGCTCATGTCCATTGAGTTGGTGATGTCACCCAACCAATTATCTATGGAATAACAGCACAAAAATCGTCCTTCAGTGGCAATAACACCAACTATGACCATGTTGTAAGGCTTGGAATTGCATTTGAGTTCATTATGTGAACACACCTCTTGACATGGGTTTTGGCTAAGACTGGCAGTCACAGTCAGAATTTTGTCAGTAAACTTCCACAGCTGCTGCTGATAAGCCTAAAGTCATTTTAAATCCTGCTCCTTTCCTTATATGTGACCGTGTGACCTATTCATTTGTATATTTCTCTGTGGAATCTGTTAGGATTTGCTCTTTATCTCTGCTGTTCTGAATGCCATAAATGGTCCTGGACATTTTATATTTTTATGGGTCCCTGCCATGGTTGGCATTTCACTTGGTAAAACTTTTAAGGCCAGAAATGGGTATCTTTTGATTCTGGAAAATCTCCATGTACATTTATTTAATGATTTATTTCCCACTATTTCTTTCGTTATCTTCTGCAATAACTTCTGGTTTTTTGAATATTGGAACTACTAAACTGATCTAACTTTCTTGTTCCTTTTTCCTGTATATTTATATATTTCACTTTTTGTTACTTCTTCTGGAAGATCTGTTCAAGTATATTATTCAATCCTTACGTTGAATTTTAATATCTATTTCATATTTGTTTTAATTTCCCAAAACTTTTTTATTCTCTAATACTAAATCATTTTTTATACTTCTTACTGAATTTTTCCTGCTTATAGCACCCTGGTTTCATTTTCATGAATATACTATCTTCTCTTATCTCTCTTGGGATAATAAGCTTCTCTGAGATTTCTTTAGCTTCCTGTATGGCCTCTTTATCCCCTGGTTTCCTTTTTCCTGTTTGTTTTGGTCACAGTCTTTCACATTAGAATCTTATCTCAAAAATCAGGTACTCTTTTGGGTCCCCTTAAACTTCAGCAAAGTAGCAGAATGCTGTTTGGAATTAGTGTTCATGGGTGGGATTTGTCAGATAGTGGGTTTTGGTAAAGGAAATTGGATAGAGGGCATTCACCAGAGTACACGTGTTCCAGGGACGTCTTAAATATCCCTCCTTATAAATCGACAGTTGTTCAGACATTAGACCCTCTATTGTGTATCTCCTGAAACCAAAGCTCCAGTCTTCAGCTTGGGTGGAGGAGGGAGAATAAGGGATTTCAACACCTCATTTAAATAAAGGCAGGCAAGGACACCAGTACTGACCTCATACCTCTCCTCTTTTCCTAACGTGTGCATATTATCTATAACTCCTGAGTCTCAGGGATTTATAAAGTGAGCAGCGTGCTGTCCTTTTGGGGCATTCCACACTATCCCTCCAAGCACTTAGCTGTCAACTTGTTCTGTTCAACATCGTCTCTTACCATTTACTTAACTGCTTTCCGCCTTCCAACTTTTTTGACATGAACCATCTATACTCACGTCCTCTCACAATCTCTTTCCCTTGTGTTTATGGCTTTCCTGCCATTTAATGTGGTTTGTAGAGGATGTGTGACTATACACGTGGTCAATGTGCTGTGTTAACCTGGAAATTTGTAGTAGCTTTCAAACAATTTTGCCTTCTAACAGTGTAATGGCTGAAAAGAGGTATGAGGGTTCAGAGTCAAGAGGGATGCAGCCTTGTGTGTGAGAGAAGTCCAGATGTGGTCAGGTTAATTTCTGTAGCTCTAATTGATATTGATATTGATATTAAGAACAATGACCTTTAGAGATGCTGATGAAGATGTGATTGAGGAAATGTTTGCAGAAATGTTACATAAATGGTGAACTCGGTTCCTCCTCATCATCACCCTCATGGGTAGAGATTAAATTTGTATCAACTCTCTGGTCATTCCAAGCTAAAATGTTTTTCTGACTTTTGTCATCAGGCATCAAACTACCTAGTGGCAAAGATAATAGCATTCATGTAGCCAAGGAAAAAAATTGGAGTTGTCGTTCAGCCACTAAGTCATGGCCAACTCTTTGCAACCCATGGCCTGCAGCATGCCAGGCTTCCTTGTCCTTCACTATCTTCCAGACTTTGTTCAGATTCATGTCCATTGAGTCCGTGGTGATATCTAACCATCTCATCCTTTGCCACCCCCTTCTCCTATTGCCTTCAATCTTTCCCAGCTGGAGTCTTTTCCAATGAGTCGGCTCTTGGCATCAGGTAGCCAAAATATTAGAGTTCAGCTTCAGCATCAGTCCTTCCAATGAATATCCAGGGTTGATTTCCTTTAGGATGGATTGGTTTGATCTCCTTGCAGTCCACTATATCAGAATCTGAGTTGTTTTTTTAAAAAATACATCAGTTTAATATGGTAAATATGCACACAAACTTACACTATTCCCATTATACAAAAAATTTGAAGCAAACTTTTTAGCAGTTGAGTTGACAGTTCCACAGGTCATTACTTAGTAACTGAAATGAATGTTTCAAGGTCCTAGGCACAACGTGGCAACCAAAAGCATTCAGGTAATGGTCTGTATGTCCCTCAATCCTCTGTGATGGGCTTAAGTGGAACTGTCTTCTGCCATGGAATCTAACTTTTTAATTTTCTGTGTTCCACTTCTTACCTCCCAGGGGATAATGAGCCCCGAGAGGGCAATGATAGTGTCTATACTCTTTAGTGTTGTATTTTACCACTTAGTACAGAGCCTAGAAGGTGAAATGTACTTAATAAGTAATTGTTAACAATGAGAATCAATGAATGAAGTCTTGTAGGAAGCCAACTCCTTTGGGTGAGTTTTACATGTGCAGAAAATAAGTAAGGGTAGAATACTCAATTAGCTGTGTTTCTGTGACATAAACACAGTCATTATAAGGAACAAAGGCCAATCTAACAGTTCTAACTTGGAATCAGAAGGGTAGGCTCTAAGGACCATGTTCTTGATTTCCTGATCCCGTGATCTTGGGCAAGTCAATTAAATGAGCTTCATTCACCATATAGGTTGGTACAAAAATCAAATAGGATAATGTACACGCAAGCATTCTGTAAACTGGATATCCCTGTAAAGAGTTACTATAAAAGATTTCTCCCCAGACCATATCAATCCGGAAATACAGTTGGGATATTAGTTTAATAAGCCTGTCATTCTCCAGGGGGTGTTTCATGAACTGTTGCCATTCCCACCATCCTAAGTGCCTGTTAGATTCCTTGTTGATGATGAATACATTGTGTGAGTGGGGAGAGTTGGGGGGGTTGGGCGGTGGAGACAGGAAGTAGAGGCCATTTGTGCTTCACTTTGCCCCCAAATTCCTAGAGGACAAATAAAATTTAAATTCTCAGAAAAGCTTTAGAACTGCCAAAAGTACATAAAGTCAGCTACAGAAACTATAAAGCATAAGCAATGATTCTATTCATTTTGGCAATGGTGCTAGGAGAAGAAAAACCTAAAATGGCTTAATAAGATAAGGAAAAAAGAAATACAAATAGTTTCATCTTATTTAGAGGCCAACTACTGCCTCCTCCCACCAATCAATTTGGTTGGTTGATTTATTATTAATTAAATAATTTGTTTATTGGTTCAACCAATAATCATAGATATATACCACTTAATATGTTCAGGGCCTTGTGGCTATACTAGCAAGCAAAAGGGAGCAAAATGTTACATCTCACAACTCACAGCCTGAGGGACACACACTGGGCTACCCTTGTAATTCTAATTCCGGTTTGGACCAACCCTAACATCTGAACTGGAGACAGTCTTTCTTCATTAAAGAAGTCACCAATGGAAGATGGTGTCCTTTCTATAGAGAAAAATTAAACAGACATTTATTAGAACATATACTCAGTTTGGAATACCATTCCTGAAAAAGAATGTGAGTTCTGGAAGGAAGGATATAAGTAGTTAAATTTAAAAAGATATAAAGAAAAATTAGGACTTCCCGGTGGCTCAGATGGTAAAGCGTCTGCCTACAATGTGGGAGACCCAGGTTCAATCCCTGGGTTGGGAAGGTCCCCTGGAGAAGGAATGGCAACCCACACCAGTACTCATGCCTGGAAAATCCCATGGACGGAGGATCCTGGTAGGCTACAGTCCATGGGGTGGCAAAGAGCTGGACACGACTGAGCAACTTCACTTTCACTTCAAAGAAAAATTAAATCACTTGTAAGACCTAAACAGCGGAAATCAAAGTTTGCTTTCATCTCTGCATTCAGTAAAAGCTTTCATGTAGGAAATAACCTTGAATAATGTAGGAGAATCGTAGTCCTAACCTAAGAAAGACCTTCCTGACATTGGATGATAAAGGACTGAAGTGGGAAACTGAGGAACCTAGAGACTCTCACTTCTAGGAGATCCACGAATTAAACATCAAGTTGCTTCGTTGCAGAAGCATAAGTAAAACCATCTCTCCTGGTGCTTTTCAGCTTTGTAGATAAGTGAGAGGCCAATTAAAATAGATGGCTACTAATTCCATATAGAGAAAATGAATTTGTTTGGGTTCTATTGCAAAAACCTAGACCAGCTCCTATAAATCACTTCAACATTAGGGGACCCTTTTTATGCATCAGGCACTGTACTAGGTGATGGAAATCTATAAAGATTTTTCTATTTCTAGTACATGTTTTATTTACTGGGGAGATAGAGCCCGTAACTAGCCACTTTCAAATAACCCCTTACTATGCACCAGGCATTTTGTTAAGTATTTTAAATGACTGATTTTATTTAATTTTTATAACAATCCTAGGAGGTATCTATTATCATCTGCAGGTACAACATTCCAGAACCTTTGAGAGGTTAACTAAGTCACCAAGGGTTCAGAGCAAGTCATGGAGCCAGGATTCAAACCAGGTCGATCTGATCCAACCTGTATGCTCTTGATTATCACCCCCCACTTCGAGCTACACTCCAAAGCAAACATGACGGTGACAATGTTAGTGAAATCCATGGCAATCACAAATGACAGTGACAATGGCTGTAATGACACCAACAGTGCTGACTGTAAGAGTGGTATAAACAGAAGTATTTTGGGATTAGAGAAAATGGAGAGATTAATTTCCACTGGCGATCGCTAGAAATCTTTGACAGAAGGTCATTTTAGAAAGACAATTGTCAACCAGTAAAGGTATCCCCACTTTTGTGACAGAGCAGTCATGTCCAAGGAGCTCCCTAACCAACCCACATTCCTTGCCCCTCTGCCGTGACTAGCTCTCCTCAGTGGAATCTGAGTGAAAGTGATGTGGGTCTCTCCGTTTCCAAGGCGGTTGTGTTTTTCCCACATTCTCTCTTCATGCTGACCGGGATACCTATACAAATGTTACCGGTGCTGTTGTTTAGTTGCTAGGTTTTGTCTGACTCTTTTGCGACCCCATTGACTGTAGCCTGCCAGGCTCCTCTGTCCATGGGGATTCTCCAGGCAAGAATACTGGGGTGGGTTGCTGTGCCCTTCTCCAGAGGATCTTCTCAACCCAGGGATCAAACCTATGTCTCCTGCACTGGCAGGTGGACTCTTTACCTCTGAGCCACCAGGGGAAGCCCACCTATACAAATGATGCATAGCAAAATGTAAAATTTTATTCCGTTAAGCCACTGACATTTTAGGGACTTACTTGTTGAAGCCATTGGCATTATACTAAATAATATAGAAAATATTCTGAGCAAGGAGTAGAAAATAAGCAATATCATAAAGGCATGGTGTGTGCAGGAAGAGTGAGTAATTCAGTTCTTTGGAGGATGGATATCGAGAGAAGGACAATGGCTGGAAAGGTCATTTAGGATCATGAATACCAGGCACGAAGTTCCAGCTCTCAGCAGTGGAAATCCCCTGAGATGAGGCAGGTGACAAGTGAATCCTATCTCATTTAAAGTTAATGAAGTGCTTGTAGTTCCCATTAGAAATATGAGCAGAAAGAAGTTTGGATCATGGAAGGCTAATTGCTCTCCTCTATTAAATAACTAAGACTACGTTTGGTTTTAGGTGGAATATACACACTCCCAAATTCACACATATGCACAATTGCACACAGGAACATACACACACATACACACATGCATGCCTGCAAAGCACAGACATGCACACACAGGCCAGTGAGTGTATAAACACACATACTCATATTCACCCACATGTGCACACACATATTCACACATGTGAATTCACACACTCACCCATTTTTCTCCTCAAGCAGTGTCAGATGTTTTTAAATAATCTCCTAACTGTATGTTCATGTAGTTCTCTATTCATTTCTAGAACTGCATCTGTTTGGACACCTGGCTTACATATTTTTGTGAGGAAGAAAAACATCAGTTTATAAAACCAAAGAGCATGGCTGAATACTTGTATTCTCATTGCCTCTGTGGTCTCCCTTTCCTCTTCTTTGCCTCGTAGGAGTAAGTCAGAAATGGAAGGGGTGCAACTCAAGAAAAGAGAGAAAGCATATCTTTTTCATTTCTCTGTCTCCTTGTCTTCTTATTCTTTAAACACTTTCTTCTCTGGGTCTCTACTAACTCTCCTCAGGTGGGTTCAGAAGGTCCCGAGAGCTGCCAACACTTCTCCTCCAGTAAGAAACTTGTGCAAAAGGCCAGCTGCTTCCCAGAGGGATGTGACAGATGGCAGGATCACTGTGCAGAGCTCGGATGGTTCACCCAGGTGGAGAGGCATCAGGGAGCTGGAAGCACAGCTCTGGAAATTATTCCTGGCCTGATGCAGCTTCTCATATTAACAATTCCACACCCTTCTAAGCTGTGAATTTTGGAGGCTGTAGAGCCCAGAGGCATGCTTTTTTTTTTCTTTGCAAAAGCAAATTTGTTTGAGTTTTCCAAAGCCACCATGTCACTGGGGATATTGTCTTTACTGCATTGTATTCGGCTTCCCTGGTGACTCAGTCGGTAAAGAATCTACCTGCAGTGTAGGAGGGTTTGATCCCTGGGTTGGGAAATCCCCTGGAGAAGGGAAATGGCCACCCACTCCAGTATTCTTGCCTGGGAAATCTCAAGGACAAAGGAGCCTGGTGGGTTCCAGTCCACGAGGTTGCAAGAGTCAGACACGACTTAGTGACTAAACCACCACACTATTTAGTAGTATTCACTGATGGCTAATTCAGCCTAATTTTCCTTCCTGGGTGTGAGGCTGACTTACTAATGGTAACCCCAGAGTAACCTCAACCAGTAGTTGAGGGGCTCCTCAACTACCACAGTGCAGCCAAAGCTAAGAGGGCTTATGGGATAACATGCCTGGTGTGTAGCCTGCGGAAATCGAGGCTCTGCAATGGGCCTGATGGAGGAGTGGCCAGTGTGGAGTGCTCAGAAATGGCAGCTTAGCTAGAGATAACAAGTGAAAGTGAAAGTGAAGTCGCTCAGTCATGTCCAACTCTTTGCGACCCCATGGACTGTAGCCTACCACGCTCCTCTGTCCATGGGATTTTCCAGGCAAGAGTACTGGAGTGGGTTGCCATTTCCTTCTCCAGAGGATCTTCCCAACCCAGGGATAGAACCCAGGTCTCCTGCATTGTAAACAAGACCCTTAACCATCTGAGCCACCAGAGATAACAAACATTTCCCCTATAGGACACATTGTTTGTGTCCTTCCTCCCCAGGGCCACGAAGAAATGCCAGGCAGGCAGCTTTACTCTCAGATACCATCACTGGATGAGAAAGCCTGACAAGGCAGCGGTTGAAGCTCCACATCTAAATTTTACCTTCAAATAACAGGAAAAAGTAGCAAATGCCAACCCCCTTATCGCCATAGGGTTAATTAGGCTAACCTTAGCAAGTTGCTAGATTGAAGATGTTTGTTGCCAGAAAGCAGGAATTCTGTTTATCTGTTGCTTTCATGTTAGTAAGATGCTGACTACCATAGTTGTGCTGTGTCCAATGGTTGTAGCCTGTTCCTTTGTCACCAAAGGAACATCAGCAGAAAAACAAGGGACTGACACACCCAGGGGAGTATATGGAAGCTTGTGTCAAGGTGATGAGCACCTGTGTTAAATTTCAGACACTTAGTGCCTGAAGAAGCTCCACAACAGAGGCTTGATGTGATTTTTTCCCCCAAAATTAGTGACCTTGAGCTTAAACAGTGTACCGTATAGATGTGAGTAGATTTTAGTAATATATGTTCCAAGACACCTGGCAATGTTGGAGCACAGTTCACAGACTTGGAAAAGTTCTGTTTATGTTAGATGCTTTAATGCTCAGCTAAGTGGCCTCCAAGGGGATCAAACCCACAACTTTGGCAACAGTATAACTATATCCTGCCTAAAAGACTTTCAATTTTTTTTTTCTGCATAGAAGGACCTGGAGAACTTGATAAACTACAGATACCAGGGCCTCCCTGCAGAGTCTCTGATTCAGCAAGTCTGAAATGGGGAGTAAGAATCTGCATCTTAATAAGCTCCCCAGGAGATTCTGATGCAGTAGTCTAGAAACCAAACTCCAGAAATGGAGTTAATTGAGCCAAATGCCAATTTGAAAGTTTGAACTCTCCTTTGAGGTTATAGAGAGGACAACATGGTTACTGTCATCATGGAATCTTATTTGCTATGATGAGAATGAGAAAGAGAAAAAAAGTAGGAAAGTGACAGAGAAAGCAGGGATGTTTTATGTTGGGTTCCCTGGAGGCCGAGGCTGACACAGAATTCTTGTGCAGGTGAAAGGGGTGAAGGATACAGGCTAGGAGGAGAAGGAGACGTTCAGAGAATGAATGTCTGCTGGAGTCCAGTCTCAGCCGGACCCCACAGGACGCTCTAGAGCATGAATCACACACACAGTTTGAGGCCAGGCATCAGTTTTTTGTAACTTCATAACAGTTTTTGTCTTGGGCCGTGGGCCACCCCTGGATGTGGGGCTTAAGCTCCCAGACACCTCTGTTTGGGGTGGTTCCTTCCAACAAGGAATAATATTCTGGAGAAAGAAGCAGCTGTGAATTACTCAGCCAATACTTCCAGTAGGTGGGGGAAGGATGCACCGGCCTAATAAAGGACATTTTGGTCGAGCACCAATAGCATCAGATACAGGGAATGACAGAAGTAGGGGAAAGGGACAGAGAGTGGCAAACACTTCTCAACTAAGAATGGTGCAAACAAACAGAAGTTCTACGGTTCAGACAAAAACCCACATGGCACCAACAAACCAATAAGTGACTTTCTGTGGGACGTTACACTGAGTGCTCACTGTTTTAGCATTTTTGAGCACTTGCAGATTTGGGGCTAATGTCTAGATAGCTGTTTCTAGAGTAATCTGTGTTCATGAGATTTGAGGGCACGAAGTTACGAGAGCAGATAAGACTACACACCAAATCATAGAATCCTAGAGTTCAGCAGTGGAGCAGTTCAACTATTCCTCTCCAAAGCACAAGTCATCATATTCGACTTGGCATCATCTACAAATCTATTAGTAGTAAACACACATTTTCACTATAGTTAAATGGAAAGGCAGTGTATCAGTCAAGATCACTGATTTAATCACAACTTCAAAACCCTTTGTGCTGGATAAAGCACCACTAGGATAAACTGGTCCAAGTCACATTTTCCATCTTACCCCAAATTCCATGCATTATTTTGTCCAATAAATGCCTTCTGAAATTAAATATGCCTTTACTATGTCATTTCACTATTGCTCCAATTGCTTCATTTGAGAAGGAAATTAATTGGATAGTATTAGTTAATATCAGATGAGTCAACATTTGCTCCAAGTATCAATACGTTTTTAAAAAATAAGTATTAATGAACCACAGATATGATCATTTATTTCAAAAGCATTGTCAGGGTTTGATGGTATTTTACTGAAAAAAATTTTTTAGAAATTCCACCATTTGCCCCCTTTTAAAAGCATGTCATAGAGCCATCTGCAGTGCTTTGGTAAGTCTCTCAATCACTATGACTTCTAAAAGAGCACTGTGGTGTTCTCTGTATGATCTCCCAGTACTTTACAATTTAATTCATCTGAGACTTTACTCACATAAAGCTAATAAATGTTTTTTCACAGTTCATTTGCTCATTTAACCTGGGCCTCTATATCCTTTTAATGATCTTTGCTCTGACTTGTCAGGTTTGTAGATGGTCTTCCTTGCTGGTAAATATATAATCAAAGCAGGGTCTAAATAATTTTTCTGTTACCTTGGGCATATATCTATTGGAGCATTCACAGATGCACTTACCTTTTCTTATTCTCCTTACTCTCCAGAGAGAAACAAGGCCTTTGGGTTATATGCAACTGTTATTGAAGCTTACTTTTCACCTTGGACTTGAGTCTTCCTGATATTCTTCTCCAGATCGGCTCTCTGCTCCTGTGTGCATCTGGGCCAAGGCCTCCCTCCATTTTTGAAGATAGCCTTCAACTAGATGACTTTGTCAGAGAGCTTCCTTTTGGCTGCATTGTTGACTTCAGGTATCACATTTCTGTTTCTTACTTACGCTCATCTGTGTTGTTACAGATTCTACTTTTCCAAGATTCCTCTTGAGCCACATGAACTTTTGACTTTCCTGACCATGGAATGAGGCTTGCCCTTGTTATAAACCCTAGGCAAGGTATTTCCTAAAGCCTCAGATACAGTATGGAGTGTCTCCTGTGATTTTTTTAATTTAGTATCTCAAATGATTTGACTACTTCCTACAAAAGTCCCTATCATGTCTCTATCAAAAACAGTTCTTTCATAATTTTGTCCAGAATATTGTTTTCTTTCCTTGTTTCTTCATCTTTCTGAGCTGTCAGCAAGTCTAGAATTTATCAGATGCCCTGCCTTTGGTAGAATGAGACTTCAGCAGACATTCTGACGGTTGTATTTTCCCTTCTCTTCAAGGCCAGTTTTGTAATCTGCGTTAGGAAACCTTTATCCATATCCTCTGTCTGGTCTGTTGGTCTGCAGAATACTTCAAGAATAATATCACTTCTAATTCTCTTTTATCTTATCCTCCCTGAGAGGAAAATTTGCAATGTCCATTCTTTGTGCAGAAGGGAAAAGAACTTTTTGAGTCATAGCTGTCACCTGGGTTTCCATGCGCTGTTGAAAGTTTGCATGCTCAAAAGAGAGGGAACTCAAAGGCCAATAAAACATATATTTTTGACAAAGCAGCAAAAAATCACTTGTCATTTTCTCTTGAAAGTTCCCCATACCAATGACAGTCTCTGTCCCACGTCGTAGTAAAACATACATTAGTTGAATGAAAGTAGGATTAATTGAAGTATTACGTAGGGGAAAACAGAGTTGTTAAAAATAGGAACTTTGAGGCCCTGAACAGAATTGATGTTGATTCCCAGCTGCAGTGCCTACATTGTGTGTCCTTAATAATTTCTCTAAGTCTTAGACGTTATCTATATAATGGATTTATTATTAGTACCGATCTCACAGGATGACTGCGAAAATTATTTTCAAAAGGCTGACCACAGTATCTGGATTTCAATAAATGTATTTATTTAATTAAAAGACAATTAACAACTGCTTAATATATGCCAAGAAATCCTCTATATATTGTTCAGTTCAGTTCAGTTCAGTCGCTCAGTCATGTCCGACTCTTTGCGACCCCATGAATCGCAGCACACTAGGCCTCCCTGTCCATCACCAACTCCCTGAGTCCACCCAAACCCATGTCCATCAAGTCGGTGATGCCATCCAGCCATCTCATCCTCTGTCATCCCCTTCTCCTCCTGCCCCCAATCTCTCCCAGCATCAGGGTCTTTTCCAATGAGTCAACTCTTCACATGAGGGGGCCAAAGTATTGGAGTTTCAGCTTCAACATCAGTCCTTCCAATGAACACCCAGGACTGATCTCCTTTAGGATGGACTGGTTGGATCTCCTTGCAGTCGATGGGACTCTCAAGAGTCTTCTCCAACACCACAGTTCAAAAGCATCGATTTTTCGGCGCTCAGCTTTCTTCACTGTCCAGCTCTCACATCCATACATGACCACTGGAAAAACCACATCCTTGATTAGACAGACCTTTGTTGGCAAAGTAATGTCTCTGCTTTTAAATATGCTGTCTAGGTTGGTCATAACTTTCCTTCCAAGGAGTAAGCGTCTTTTAATTTCATGGCTGCAATCACCATCTGCAGTGATTTTGGAGCCCAAAAAACTAAGGTCTGACACTGTTTCCCCATCTATTTGCCATGAAGTGATGGGACCAGATACCATGATCTTAGTTTTCTGAATGTTGAGCTTTAAGTCAACATTGTCACTCTCTTCTTTCACTTTCATCAAGAGGCTCTTTAGTTCTTCTTCACTTTCTGCCATAAGGGTGGTGTCATCTGCATATCTGAGGTTATTTATATTTCTCCTGGAAATCTTGATTCCCACTTGTGTTTCTCCCAGACAAGTGTTTCTCATGATGTACTCTGCATATAAGTTAAATAAGCAGGGTGACAATATACAGCCTTGACGTACTCCTTTTCCTATTTGGAACCAGTCTGTTGTTCCATGTCCAATTCTAACTGTTGCTTCCTGACCTGCATACAGGTTTCTCAAGAGACAGGTCAGATGGTCTGGTATTCCCCATCTCTTTCAGAATTTTCCACAGTTTATTGTGATCCACACAGTCAAAGGCTTTGGCATAGTCAATAAAGCAGAAATAGATGTTTTCTGGAACTCCCTTGCTTTTTCAATGATCCAGCGGATGTTGGCAATTTGATCTCTGGTTCCTCTGCCTTTTCTAAAACCAGTTTGAACATCTGGAAGTTCACGGTTCACGTATTGCTGAAGCCTGGTTTGGAGAATTTTGAGCATTGCTTTACTAGTGTGTGAGATGAGTGCAACTACAACAGTATTAACGGGTATTGTAAAATTCTTGACCTCACCAGGAGAGAGTCAGAGGCAAACTACAAAGTCATCCATACATAAAATATATATAAATTATGCCCAACAGTAAATACAATGAAGTACACAAAAATACATTAAAAAAAGAATCAGAAATAAACTGCGCGTGTGTGGGGTGGGTGGGGGACAGCTACTTTAGCTAGAATGATCAGGAAAGGTTTTTAGGCTTCTCTAAAGGGGTGATATTTTGATTGAGCCAAAATGGTGAGTAAGCATCAGCATTAGAGAAATCTGGAGAAAAATATTCTAGACAGAAGGATGAGCAAGTGTATATAATAGCAAACTACTTCTCAGTACATGTGTTTCCCTTAAGTAGATTTTGGCCAAGTGTTTAACGTGATTTTATTGATCTGTTTGGGCATTACCAATTTTCACTTCAAAATGAGCAGATTCCTCTTGATCATCCTCTGTCATGCCATTCAATAAATCACCAATATTTTAAGCTTTTGCAAAGCGCAAGTTGATGTTTTACACACCCATGTTTTATCACCGAGAGATGGGGGCCGAATGCCATGTAGATGAATTTGACTCTGGAAAGCATGTTCCTCCAATTATCTGTTAGATGCCTCGTTTTACACCCAACCTGCTGACAAAAATGAGAAAGCAAACAAATGAGATGAGGTGCAGTGAGGACACAGGAAGCCAAGAGAGCAGAGGATCTAATTGGAAGAGCTCGGGAGAATGTTTAAAATAAGTTTCAGAATAGCGATAAGGATGAAGATGATGTTATCTCTTGGATAGAAGAAGCTATTAAAATACACCAGAGTGTTTTCAATCACTTAATCAGAAAGTCCTTTTCCTGAGAACTGTCTTTTGTCCGTGTGCCATGAACAAACATAAATATTTTGGATTTCCTGCATCCTTCACCCTGATAATGGGCTCTTAACTGTAAGCTCTTCCCACCTCAAAGAAAAAGCTAAAAACAATGATAAAACATGAAAGATAGATATAATGTCTTTTTCAGAAGGATTATTGTATCCCACAAATAGTTTTTAGTGTTATTCCTTTTCTAGCTTTTGCTTTTATAAAATAGGAGATTTTACATTTCTTTTACATATAATAGAGGATGCATCCTGGATTTAAAGCGTGACACACAAGGTAAACATGTACACAAGAGCTGAACTTAGGGAAAAGGTAGGCTTTATGAAAATTTCATGTGAATTTCTTTTAAGATGACACAAAATTGTAACATTTCATTTGTATATAAATTTTCCTCTCACATTTAATATTTGAAAAATTCCTAAAGAAATAATTTCATAATATATTGATATAAAATGTTCATTTAAGGCTTAAATAGTTTTAAATTCTTAACATCAATATATGTAACTATGTCTACTTGTTTTTTAACAAAATAATTTATGTTGAAATCAAGATATCAGGAAAACCCTATGTTAACAGGGCTATTTAGGAAAAAATTTAAACTATGGATTTTTAAAAATGATAATTAAAACAAATAATTTGACAGAAAGCACTTTTGTTGTTATGGGCATAAAGTTTCACAAAATGTTTACACCACACTTATGAGATTTTAAATAGCATTTTCTGGATCCAAATAGAGATGTGTCAATCATTTGAATCATAATAAACCAGAAGTTCTCTTTTGTGTTAAGCAAATAAACTAAAGTGAAATTCTACTTGGGTAAAGGGTGAAATTAAGTTGAAGTGACCATATTCATGAATAAAATCACTGTGAGGTACAATTAAATACATTTTTGCTGCTATTATAAATGACAAATTTTCCCATTATACCTATATTTTAATTTATAATTGGAAATTGAAATCCTAGTACTCCAATTGATCCCATCCCGAGTTTTACTTTGAAGTCTGACCTCAGAATTTGCGCAATAATATCAAGTAGATGATAAAATTTCAGGGGAAATTGTGTAATAATAGCACTCCTGTAGAACTCCTTACTTGCACGGCCCTGAGTCTTGTATACCAACCTGGCTTTGCTTTCCATAAGGATATAATACCCCTATCAATTTGAACCTCATGTTACCAAGGCACTAAAATACAAATCTGGTTTAATTAAACGGCCAAGTCCAACAGAAAGGATCCAGTCAATATGAATAATATTCCTGCTTCTCTCTCCAAAACAAAATAGACTGTTTGAATGTTTTATGTCCAAGGACAGTAAGCCAGTGAGTTCTGGGTTCTGAGTCAGATGATAAGTCAAGGGTTAAAAAGGACAAAATTATTATTCGCTTATGAGGAAAGCTGCTACCTGCTTGCTTACTTACCCTGTGTGTGCTCTTGGGTAAGATGCACTTTTCTTATAATAAGATGAGCAATGGATTTATCTGGATAGACCATTAGAGGAATCTGATGGTCTCATTAGTAAGGTGGCTTCCTAGCCATCAACACTGCCTTCCCTTACTGAGGAAACCACTGCCGATTAAAAGTGCTTCTGGAGAACTACAACAGGATTTGGCACTAAATTTCAAGATAATGATGGTCAAGTAGGGCTCGATTTATCCTATGTGGTGCTTTTATTCTCTTTATTGATTCCTACAAAATAAAGATGGCAGGGCCTGTTACTGAATCTGAAATAATTGGAACCGATGCTATTTACATATGATTTCATTTTTGCAGAAGTTGGGGAGTGGGTGGAGAGGGGGTGGCTGGCAAGGGAAGAAGTGTCCTTTGAACAGCTAGCTGCCTTTGGAAGAAATGTTCCGATAGAAAACTGCCTCCAGCATTTGTCTAAAATAAAGAAATAAATAAATGCCGCATCGGGTGAATCACATCAAAATCTCAAGACAATTCCAAGATGAACCAACCCGGAGAGTAAATGACCTCTTCATCTGGGTGATAAAGTTCCAGCCAAAATATTCTCTGGGCCCGAGACGTGATTCATTAGAAATATGTGCATGGTGGGGCGCCCTTCTCTCTATCTGGCAGAGTCCGGTCTGCACACTGATAAGAAGCAAATGCAAATGTCCTGATAAGAACTGAATGCAAATATTTATGATATGATATTCCCTGGGAATTATGTGCAGATAAAACAAAGTGTATTATTTTCCTGCTTCCCTTTCAGGTTTGCCAAAATGCCCTTTTTTGCTTTTGGAATTTGCATTTCTTCAAAATTGATTCGGCTTGCGTATTATGTTAAGCTATTTGTTTGCTAAGGATGGTAATTAGTTACTGTAATTACAGCAATGACAGTTGCTAAATTGTTTTTAAAGCATTACAGTGGGCCTGTGCCAGAAGATTGCAGTATTTTTTTGGATTTAAGCAGAGGCTGGAAAAACTCCCACTCTAGGGCCAGCATGGGATTTTCAACTACAAAGCTGCTTTTCCTGATTGAAATTTTTTTAAAAAGTCATTAATTTGCATTGATTGCAAGTGCTAACTTTACATGTAGGTTTAGTCACATATCACAGAAATATTAGTGATAGTGGACTTTGGTGTGAAAGAGACACGGGGGACACCCGTCGTAAATAAAAGTGAAAGCTGATAGCAGAGGAAAAATGGTATAACTATTACTTGGAGCCTGTTAATTAAACTTTTTAGCCTGTTTTTAGATAAATTAAAAACAATTAAAAATGTTTCTCTGAAAGTCATTCCCAAACTTTTCTGAGTGCTCCTGGTTAAAATGAGTAATGTGGAAAAAAAATAGTTTGGCCATACGCTGTTCTTGACCTGTGGAAAGTAAAAGAAAAAAGAAAAGGAGAAAGGTTATTTACCCAAATACTTCTTACAGATTTAGTTTAAATGAAAATCATTGATGAGGAGAGACTTGAGCTGTAGTGCACGTCTAAGATGGCTCAGATGATTGATGTTTTATATCAACATCCCCTGAAGACAGAGGTTAAAAGCCAAAAATGTGGTTCTCTCTGCTGCGTTGTCCTGACACATGCATGTATGCATGCTAAGTCACTTCAGTCGTGTCCAACTCTTTGCGACCCTATTGATCGTAGCCCACCAGACTCCTCTCTGTCCATGGGGTTCTCCAAGCAGGAATACCAGAGTGGGTTGCCATGCCCTCCTCCAGGGGATCTTCCTGACCAAGGGACTGAACACTTGTCTCAGTCATTTCCTGCTTTGCTAGGCGTGTTCTTTACCACTAGCGCCACTTGGGAAGCCCAATGTCATAATACTACCTCCTAAAGTCTAGAAAACTCATGTGAGCTCATAGTCTGTCCCCTGCCAATTGAAGTCAAGATAATCCAAAACATGACTGCACACTGTAAGGTTTCAGGGTTTTATACTCATATATTCCCACTCACAAATGTTGCATAAATAATAAATTCTATATTTTAAATGTTTACCTTCCTCTACTGGAGAAATAACAACAATAATAATTCAACCAACATTTCTTGAGATCTTTGCACATTCCAGGCACCGTGCCAAGCCCTGTAGGTACATTCTCTCAACAACTTACGGGGCATTATTATTACCACTTCCAGTTTACAGGAAGAGATTCTGAGACTTAGAGATGTTAGAACTTGCCAAAGTCACACTGCTGGTAAAAATAGAACATGGAATCCAGTCCCCAGGCAGCTTCCATCCACAGCCTGCTCTTAATTTGAGAGGATGTAACTTTGTATTTGAATGTAAATAAATAAATAGTATTTGAAAGCCATGACCCCCTCCTTTAATCAAAAACTAAACTGAAAGCCGAAGCACCTAGTGTCGGACGTCAGAAATCGAATTCTCATCTCAAAGCTTTTTGTCCTGACATTTTATTCTTATTATAGGTATAAATATGATTTCCTTGAAAATGACTCCGTAAGTACTAATACTTGATGAGAAGTTTGAAGTTTTACACAATAAATAGTCTCCTAGGAATTGACTACTTTTGCTCTGAAAAAGATTCAATGACTTAGTTAGTATATTTATCATTATTTAAGAACTATAAATCCCAGTTTGTGTAATGTGGCTCTTATATTTACATGAATACAGACAAAATTGATAAATAGGCATTTTATGGCATTTTGAAATTGTTTTGAACATTATCTCATGCTGTGCATGCTTATGTGTGGTTCTCATTCTGTAACAGCTATTTCACACATGACCCCAGGTATATATCTCCAGTGTGGGATGCACATATCTCACTTGGATACACACATGTGAAAGCATAGATCAATACAACTTATACAAGTGATGTCTCCAAATAACACATTCAACAATCCCTGTTTATGAAGTCATTCCTGATATACTTTTATCCCCTCCAAGCTGTACATTATCTCTTCAGTTTTCCAACCACATGACACTATAATTTTAGCCCTTATAGCACCGATTCTTACATGACCCTGGTTCACTGTATATCTGTCTGTCTCCTCCAGTAACCTAGAGGCTCTTTGAAGGTTGAGTCTTTTGTATCTCCTGCATCTAGCACAAAGCTTGTTACCTAGTAAATACCCAAAAAGACTTACTGAATGAGGAAATTCCCTGGTGGTCCAGTGGTTACGACTTGATGCTCTCACTGCCAGCCCTGGGTTTGATCCCTGGTTGAGGAATTATTAACAAGATCCTGCAAGCCACATGGTGTAGCCAAAAAAGGGAGAAAAAAAGAAGACTATGACTAAGCACTGAATCCATTCAAACAAACACAAAAATTCAGTGGCACAGTCTTGATGTCTCTCCCATGGGCCTGCAGAGTAGTGAGGATACCTCTGCTTCAGACTGGGGCTTAGCTGGGTCTGCATACCTGTCTCAATTTGAGTCCAGGCTAGGTTGTTCAGCAGTAAAGAATCCGCCAACAATGCAGGAGACACAGGAGATGTGGATTTGATCCCTGGGTTGGGAAGATCCCCTGGAGGAAGGCATGGCAACTCACTCCAGTATTCTGGCCTGGAAAATCCCAGACTGAGAAGCCTGGCAGGCTACCATCCATGGGGTCAAAGAGTCAGACACGAGCAAAGTGACTGAGCACACGTGCACAGGGGCATAGCCAGCCGGGGCAAGTTTTTCCCATGTAAGTGTCAGAAGATGCCAGATGTATAAATGGAAATATGTGATGTCTTTTAAGGTTTAGACTCAGAACTGGTACCTTTCATTTTTATCCACATTTCATTCTCCAAAGCAAGTGAAGAGCCAAGCTGAAAACCAATGTGGGGGCAAAATATACTCTTCCCTTGGAGGTGTGGAAGGTAGATGGTGGAAGAAGAATAAATGTTTGCTGAATAAGATGCAAACCACAAGCATCAAATATTCATATAGTAAAAGGATTTCCTTGCTTTAATGTTAAGGAATCTAAAAGAGATGAAGAAGATGGATAATTGCCTCATTAGCAAGACCCTGGAAACCATTTCATGATTTCCATTGATAATTATTTTTTAATTCAATAGTGACATGAATTTTCTTTGCCGATTTATCATTAACATTATAAGCTACAGCTTGGTGCTTTTCTCATTTTATCCTTTGCATGTCTGGAGAAGTAATCAAACCTCTTCTTCCATACCTGAGGACCATTAGTCAATCGTCCTCTATGTTCCCTCCTCCAGGCTGACATTTCTTTCATTCCCTCCCCTCTATATTTCACTTGTCAAACCATATCCCACTTTTGTGGCCCTTCTTTGGGACTCTCCCCAACCCATTTTGGACCAAAAGCTATATCCAGATCTCTTCTTACCATCGATCAATCAAAACTGGAAAGGGAATCTTGTTTCCTTGGAGAAAGATACTGGCAAATTTCCAGGGGAAGAGAAACACATGGTTCATACGCCCACTCTCACATTTTCCTAACCCCCACTCCAATCTACAAACATATCAGAGTCAATTTGACTAAACTGTATTGGATCAAAGAGGAGCTCCAAAGAGTGTGAAGCCAGGCTTCAAATATCAGCTAAGCTCAGTTTGGTTACAGAAAGGAAAACATCCCTCCTGGAGTGAGACATCTTTCTTGTCCAGACGTTCAAAGAGTGTTATTCATTACGAAGTTTATGGTACCCACACAGGGAGCAGAGTTCATTACTTCAGAATTCCTGCCTGGTTTACAAGGAAGGTCTCCTGTTAGCTGCCTCGTGCTTTCCATGGCAGATTCAACCTCAAAAAATCTAAAATAGATCATTGGATGCTCTCTAGCTAGCCTTGTTCATATAGTGACTGTAAACATTTTCCCTAGAGCCTGAAACTTTCAAGATTTTCATTCAAGTTTTCAAATTAGGAGGGTAATTTCTTTTGTATTCTAGAAAGTGAGATTAGGGCCACACTTTTTTTCATTTACTTTACCTGTTTAACCAAAGTCTACTAAAATAGATGATGTGTTAATATTAATGTACAGAAAAATCTCACTTTGGAACATAATTTAGTATAATTCATAGTGAGATGAAATGAAATGAGAGGGTATCACAAATTCTAATTTATATCAGTCATTTATATATTTAAGTTCCAAATCACAACATAAGGACCACATGACATATTAGTCAGGATTCTCCAGAGAAACGGAATCAATAGGATATGTAAATATATAGTAAATATATATAGAGAGATTCATTTTGAGGAATTGAATCATGCAATTGTGAGAGCTTGGAAGCCTGAAATCTGTAGGGTAGACTAGCAGGCTGAAGACCAGATGATGTTGCAGCTCAGACCCAATGGTGATCTAGAGGCAGAATCTTCTCCCTTACCCAGGGGACTTCAGTCTTTTTTCTAAGGATATGGACTGCCCATGTTATGGAGAGTAATCTGCTTTACTCAAAGTCTACTGATCTAAGTGTTAATCCCTTCTAAAAACAAACAAAAATTTCACAGTACATCTAGACTGGTTTTTGACTAAATATTTTGGTACCTTGGCATAACCAAGTAGACTCATAAAATTAACCATCACATATGGCTTATAATTATCTTTGCTCCATCACTTACTTGATCAATAAGGACCTACTGAACATTTACTACATACTTGGCAATACCCAGGGATCCCCGGGCACATTGCAAAATCCATGATTCTGAATTATTGTTCAAATGTATTGATTTTGGGGCTTCCTGGGTGGCACCAGAGGTAAAGAACCTGCCTGCCAATGCAGGAGACACAGGAGATGAGGGGTCTATCTCAGTGTTGGGAAGATCCTCTGGAAGAGGGCATGGCAAACCAATCCAGTATTCTTGCCTGGAAAATCCCATAGACAGAGGAGCTTGGTGGGCTACAGTTCATAAAGTCACAAAGATTGGGACATGACTGAAAGCATCTTAGCACATTGATTTTCAGGAACATCAGGAAATGACTTGGAGTCATACTTAAATTTGATCTTTCCTGAAACCTAAAAGAAATTAGCACAAATGTAAAAAACTAGTTCTTACCAGACACAAATCTCCTGGCACTTTGATCTTGAACTTCTCAGCCTCCAGAACCATTAATATTTATTATTTAAGACACCCAATCTATGGTATTCTTTTAGTAATCTGAACAGACTAAGACAATATAGGTATGTATATATGTACGTGTGTGAATTTGATAAAATGTTCAACTGAAATTTACTAAAGGACTGCTATGTTTGAGATACTCTCCAGATGCTGACAGTCTAGTGGTAGGCCAAAAAGCATAGTCTTAGTTCCCATGAAATTAATAGTCTAATGTGGGAGAAAGGAAATAAAATTTATATTATATTTAAAATTCTGATAAGGCGTCTGAGAGAGAAGGAGTAAATGCTAAAAATGTCTTTAGCAGGGAAAGCTAATTTAGCCAAGTTAGAATAGGCATCCCTGAAAAAGTAATATATTGATTCTGTCTTGAAATTTAAAGAATAATTGTCAGGTGGGGCTACTCTGATGGCTCAGACGATAAAGGCATGCCTGTAATGCAGGAGACCTGGGTTCAATCCTTGGATTGGGAAGATCCCCTGGAGGCGGGCATGGCAACCCATTCCGTTATTCTTGCCTGGAGAATCCCCATGGACAGAGAAGCCTGGCAGGCTACAGTTCGTGGGGGTCACAAAGAATTGGACACGACTGAGCGACTAAACACAACACTACACAAGAAAGTCTGGAGATAGTGTATTTCAGGCAGTGGGAACAGCATATGAAAAACACATTTGAGAGACATACAAAAGTCTAGTGTATCCTCAAAAGACACTTTAGGTCACAGTAATAATTTTAGTGCACAAGTCCAGGATTTTAGAAAGGCGAGTAACATGATAGTATTTGCATTCTTGAGTGACCATTCTAGCTGCTGTATAAAGAATGATCTGAGGGAAGCAAAGATGGGAGGTCACTGGGAGTGAAGTGAAGGAGCTATTGTAGCAGTTTAGATCAAAGATCGTGGAGCAACAAAAATAGAGAAAATAAAGGAATACACATGAGATGTGAGTCGTTGGTCAAATTCACTAAAAATAGGTCATTTTTTAATGAGTATATAATGTGGATGAAGGTGCTAAGTTTGGGTTCCTGGATTCTAGCATAAACAACTAAGTTAGAGAATATAGGATGAGGATCAATACTGAAGATATGGGTTTGATTTTTTTTTAAATGCTGAGATGTCTCTGAGACATCCTAGATGAAATGAGAAATCATTAGATACACAGTTCTGGAGGTAGTTAAGACATATGAGTTATAATTATAAATTTAGAAGTCATCAGATAATATTTGAAGGCATGAGAAAGAATGCACTCATGTTGAGTAAAGAGAAAGAAAGGTCCAGGGAAATCTCCATAAAATTTAGGTCTAAAAGGAAGACCCTCAGAGAGGAAGGAAAGAAAGAAAAAGCAAGAGTACGGCAACACAGAAGCCAAGAGAAGAGTATTTCAAAAGGAGGAGTAGCCGATCATATCAAATGATGGTAGGAAGCAAAGTAGTGTAGTAGATGACCTAATGTGTCACTACACACCCCATCCAGAACTGAGCTTCTCATTCCTTCAGGTTCTGGGAGGTTGGGCAGCAAAAAACTCTCAGCTGACCCCTCCCTGAGAATTGCCTTCACCCATAGGAGAATTAAGGGCTTCCTAGGTGTTTGAGTGGTAAAGAATCTGCCTGCCAAGCAGGAGATGCTGGTTTGATCCCTGAGTCAGGAAGATCCCCTAGAGAAGGAAATGGCAACAAATTGCAGTATTCTTCCCTGGGAGATCTCATGGAGCTAATGTGTTTTCTTTACATGCTTAAGAAAGCCAAACACCTTTATTTCCCTTGGATAATTTAATTTTTATAATACTGAAAGCTTATTTAAGGAAATATATTCTCACTGCAGGCAACAACTATATCTAGGGCAAATGTGCTCAGATAGTTGGTTTTCTTTTAAACAAAATACAAATACAGTTAGTTTGGAGCTTTGTAGTTTTCTTTCCTCTTCATTTATTGAGTGTACAGAACCTTATTATATATGACTCATAGTGGTTTTGCTTCTCCAAGAAAAAAGAACAATTATAACTAATATCCAATGTGAACGAGGTGCTATGTTAAGCACTTTGCATATATTTCAGTAATTAATACACATAAAAATTCTGTGTGGTCTTTTGCCCATTATTTGGTTGCTTATTTGTTTCTGCCTTTTATCTATGCATAAGGGTGTTGTATGAATTGAAAAGATCAGATCCTTACTTTCCCAAACATATCTCAGCATGGCCATGCAACCAAGGCTTAGCCACCTGGCTTCTCCTGCCTGGAACTCCAGGTTTGGAGTGTGTGATCAAAGAAGCCATTCACCCTAGAGATCATGCAAAGGGCGGAAGGGGCACCCTGACCAGACTACTCCCACAGAGGACTTAGTTGTGTTCCTCCTCCAGCATAGCATGGCTCTGGCCCAATTTATGAGCTCAGTTCTCCAGATTTCTGATGAATTCTATGAACTGTCCTATAAATATACTCCTTTTTGCCTAACTTTGCAACCAAAAAACCCTGACTTGTAAGCAGTTACAACTATAACCTATATTTTACAGATGAGGAAAATTAAAGCTCAGAGAAGTATTAATAAATTGATATGCAGGTATTTCCAGATTCAAAGCCAATGATCTTAGCCACTTTTCTATGATGGCTCCCTTATTTACTTATTTATTGTGTTTGATTCTTTGATTCTTTATCACTTAGACTCCTTATTGGCTCCACATTGAAAAGCAAAATGTTAATGCAAAAGCTACAAGTATAAAATATATACATAACAGACCATCTTCCCCTGTAAATCTCTTGAAACCAGTATTTACTATCATTTAATAATTATGTACTCAATACTTATTTTCATTGAGCTTAAATTTCTTGATGGAAGTGACATTATCTTATTGAATTAATGTAGAAATTTGGATCTTACAAAATATAAAATAAAACAAACCGAGCAAAAACATTCGTGCCACACTAGTCCCTATTTCTTAACATAGTTTTTCAAGAACTATGATTAGCTTCTGCTGCATCATGCAGAAGTATACACACTGCCAGGAAAAGTCTCTGCTTTCTTTCTTGTGGACATTTGCAGCTCTAAATAGAAAAGCTGAGTGACTTAGGGCACAGGTGGTGTGTTCGTCTCCAATCCCTGTATAAGGTCATGGCTTTGGAAAGAAAGAAAGCGGACCAGCTGGACCTGCGGATGGTGCTGAATTTCAGAATCTGCTCTCAGCACCTGGCTTCTAGTATGAGAACGATGAGCTCCAGGCAATGGATTCAGTGCCCTGTCTTCTGAAGACAGCGAAGGATGACTCTGGCAGCTGCCTAGCTCAACTGACCAAGATAACTCTGATCAGAAGGGGCAAAAGAGAAAAACTCACTGATTATACTCTAAAACTGCTATCATGCATGCATGCTAAGTCACCACGGTCATGTCTGACTCTTTGTGACCCTGTGGATGTAGCCCACCAGGCCCCTCTGTCCATGGGATTTTCCAGGATCCCTGGAATGGGATGCTGGATTGGGTTGCCATTTCCCACTCCAGGGGATCTTCCTGACCCAGGGATTGAACCAGCGTCTCTTACATCTCCTGGCAAGCAAGTTCTTTACCGCTAATGCCACCTGGGAAGCCCTAAAACTACTATCATGCAGGTCAAAACTCTGTAGAGAAAATGCAATAATATTAGAAAGGCTACAAGTCCATTTTCAAGAGAATAATGCAGAAAAGGAGATTTGGAGCAATATTTAGATTTCATATACCTTTTATCAAATTTACAAAAATGAGCTAGACCACAGAATCTGTCAATAAATTTAAAAGGATTGAAATCATACAAAGTAAGTTTTCTGACTACAGTGGGTTGAAATTAGAAATCAACAACAGAAGGAAATTTGGATATCTGCAAATATGTGCAAATTAAACAACAGATTTTTAAATAACCCATAGGTCAAAGAAGAAATTACAAGGGAATTAGTAAGTATTTTGATCTGTATGAAAACAAATTTACAGAGAATGAATAATTAAGTGAACTTGAAATATTAATAAAATAATATCACAGACGACAGCTGACTTGCTTTGAGTATTTGCTGTATGTCTTGCATTCTGCATACATTTTCTTTGATTCTCCCCACAACCCAAAGAGGTAGGTATTAATATCCTTACCCTTCCTCTAAAGATGTGGACAATGAAACTTAGGAAATGGTGGGGTAAGGCTTCAACTCAGGTCTGTCTGACACTCAAATCTTGTTTCAATCACTAAATTCTGCTGCCAACACAAGATTAATGTGGGCTATAGTAGTTGCTTAATTTTAACCTAGTAATTAACTGAAAATATACAAGAGGAAGTGGCATTTTGTTTCAAGAGGTATCTTTGCATTTAGAAATCCATGTTCTTGAGCGTGGAGGGTATGCTGAAGAGCATTCAGTGAAAATAAGAGGAGGTAGACAGAGGAGCCTGGGGAGCTACATACAGCCCATAGCCTCACAGAGTCAGGCATGACTGAAGTGACTTAGTACACAAACACTCACGCACACACGGAGGCATTTTATGGACATGTGTTATCCACTGCTCAGCTGGCGAGAAGATGGGTAAATTGGTAAGAGACATTTCAAAGTTCTCCCAAGGTAAGATATGGAAACATTTACTGAATAATCACAGCTCTTGGAATACAAAGAAGAATAAAGCTGATTCTGTGCCTTGAAGGTGCCGACAATTTGCTAGAATTAGATGATGAAGATGAAAATACTAATGATTTAAGTAGGGTCCCCCAGGAAACAGGCCCTGGGATATAGATTGGAGTACAGGAAGTTTATGGGGGGTGCCCTCAATAGTGAAGGCAGCAGGATTGGTGTCAAGATGGTCCTGTCATTATCACTATTCAAAAGATGGCGATGATGAAATTTAGGAGGCCACAGGCTAAGAAAGCTGTGTAGTAAGGTTTCAATTCAGCTCTGACTGACACCCAAATCTTGTTTTCAGTCACTGCACAGATAAACATATATCCTCTGTATAGCATACACAACGATGGATAAGTTTCACCTTTTGTAACCTTTCATTCCATTACACTAAATGTTAGAAATTTCTTTTTACAGGAAACCTCAATCTGTCCCTAGCTTTAAACCACTGGTCTTTGTACTACCTTCAGAATGTCTGTAGAGTTTAAAGCCTCTTTCTTCTGTATCACAGAGTTTCAATTATTTGAAGCTCTCCTTCAGGTCTTTCCTAGATTGCATCTGATTGAAGATGACGGTTCTGTTCTGCCTTTCTACGTATCAACTGCTTTCCAGACCTGCCACCCTTCTGATTCTCTTGCTAGTTAAGAACACGGATGACATCCAGATACATGTTTCAGGGTGGGTCAGTCATGAAGGGTTCAGCCTGCAATGATACTAGCCCACCAAGAGGCAGCAGGCCCCATAGACAAACCTTGGGAGGAGGCCTAGACTGTAAGATGCAACTGTGTCCAGATAACTTAGAAACAGGCAAGATCTAGAGTGACATTTTAAACTATCAGTTAAACAAGTGGTTGACAAATTCCATGGACAGAGGAGTCTGGAATTTTCCAGGCAAGAATACTGAAGTGGGTTGCCATTTCCTACTCCAGGGGATCTTCCCAACCAGAGCTCAACAGAGGAGCCTAGCGTACTACAGTCTATGGGGCTGCAAAGAGTTGAACATGATTAAGAGTGTGCACACGCGTGCGTGCACACACTCACACACACACACACACAGAGGTGAGCTGTCAAGACTAGAAGAAGGAAGCTTTAAATTCTATAGACCTTCAAAATGTTAACACCAAAAAAAAAATTAAAACACGAAAGATTATCTCTGCAACTGAATATGCTTTCTACATTATAAAAGTCAGAAAACCAATTAAGAGTAAGTTTACTTGTGAGCACTAAGTAACTAGTATTTTATCCTATTTGAAGAATTTATAAACTACAACCATTGAAAAAAATACATGTAGCAATGAAAACATATTTTTTTTAAACACCATATTAGGTCAGAATAGAATCCATCCAATACACTTTTCTATCTTTGGAACTGCTCCTTGGAAAATGCATTTTTAGAAATGAAGGTTTTATAAAGCTCAGTTTCAACAGCACTGATAAAAGAAACAAATTTGTTATAACAAAGACAGACCATGGAAGGCAAAAGAATCTGGTGAAGGCTCTATAAATTCATATGTCAACTGAATTTTTATTCTATTTATATTACAATTGGAGCCTTAATATATGAAAAGTTAAATGTGAAATTCCCCAAACTGTGAAGGATTTTTAATACTTTCTGCTAAATTAATCATCTCTAGTTACAACTTCTTCCCTAAACTCTAGACTTGCATCTTCAGTTAGCTACTGAACATTTCCACTTAGATGTTTCATGAACATCAGAACTCACTGAAGTCAAGGATAATAATCATGTGATCTCCATGTCTGAACTCAATCATCTTCCTGTGCTAATTCTATGAATGGTCCCACTATACCCTAAAGTCAAAAATGTTCTCTATTTCCCACATTCTCAGCAACAATTAAAGATCTGACATCCTTATTATTATGTCTTACTGAATCCTATTCTCTTTATTCTCACTGCTACCACTTTGATTCAAGCCCTTATTTTCCACATCTGTATTATATCTATAACTGCAACAGTCTCCTCATACTCTTCCTTCCTTATTTCTGGTCCAGTGTTTTTCTTTCCAGACTGAGGTTTTTAAGCTTCAAATATATTTTAAACTTTGAGTACTCCTTAGCCTCCTTCAATGGCTTTTACTGCTCACAAAATAAAGTTCACCTTCTCAAGACATCACCCAGTGGCCCTTTTCCAATACACCTTTCCATGACATTTGCCACCTCTCCACCTTATGGTCTACAACGCAACTATTCTAGAGTATACGTGTTCCTGGAAATATCGTGCTTCAAATATTTGTTTCTTTTAATGGAGTATACTTCATCCTCTTCTTTTACCTGCATAGTTTGGGTTTATCCTTTAAGACTGACTCAGCTTAAGTGCCAGCTGGCAAAGAAGACTAGTAATGCAGTTTGTAGACCAATAATATGGTACAATCACTATTTCAACTTTAGCTTCTTTTAAAGGTGCTTGGGGAAGGGCAGGAGGGAGGCTCCGGGGTGGGGGGATATATGTGTGCATATAGCTACATAGCTTATTTACCATGTCGTACAGCAGAAACTGACACAACATTGTAAAGCAGTTATACTCTGATAATAAAATTAAAATCAATCAATAAATAATTTTTAAAAAGCTGTCCAGTCCCCTCCATCTCCAAGATAGGCAGCATAATCTCAACAAGGAAGTCAGATTTTTACAAAGACAGAAATAACTGTTCATTCCCAGTAAAGCTTCTATTTTCTGCTCTGCAAAAATACCAAGGCAGTGAATTATTAAGGGCTTTCCTCTCATGCAGGAGAGAAAATTATATAGAATATTGTATTTCAAAGAATTTTCCTTCATAGTAGCATTAATGCAAAAATGGGAAAGAGGACATGGGATTTGAGTAAAAGAAATTATAATGAACAGCTTTGGTATGTTTTCCTGGCATATAAATCAATGCCTTCTTCTGTTCTCTTTAATTACCCCTACCTACATGACCAAAGGGATGAGATTCTAGTAGCCATGTGTGTAGGGCATTACCTCGTCTCTTGGTTGATTATTTCAAAAGTGGGAATCTTACCAGAGTGGAGCCAATTGAGATCTCTTCCGTGAGAATCTGCAATTGAGATGAAGTGAGACTTAATCTGTAATGCATGAACTCAAGATGTTGTAGAACAGCTGTATTTTCAGAACACAGGTCTGCAACTCAGAGAAAGCTTGCCTGAAGAAACAGGTTATAAAAAATGAAGCAAACATACAGAAAAAGAGAGAGAGAGAGAGAAATATGTCTTAGTTGACCATTGCTTTCCTGTTTTCATTTTCATTTTTCAAGACCTGAACAACTTTCATGACTTTAGGTTCTGCATATTTATAATAATACCTCTACATTTTGTTTATTTCTGTTGCTTGCAACCAAAAGAGCCTTAAATAATAAGAAAATAATTGGGTATAGTTCCAGATCTTACAAGCTTCAACCACATTCATTCTGTAATAAACATTTTTGAATGTCTTCTATGTGTCCAGTGCTGTGCTGGGTACACAAAGACAGACTCATAATCATCCTGGGACAAATCTCTCAGTCCGAGCCTCAGTTTCCTCTTCTATTTAATAAGGAGATGGATAATGATAACAGTAATATCAGACTCAGGAAAGGTTCCAGTGCAATCAAATATATGAAAGAACTTTATAAACTACAGATGTCAAATGAATGGGTTTTCTTTATATTCATTATAATATATTTTGGTTTTCTCCCTTTTTTATCATGTTTGTCATCTCTAGGATGAGACTATTGCCAGTTTGAGTTTTGTCTCCAAAATCTGTTCTTACTAATAAAGGCATATTACTAGCATATTTCCAAGTTGACTCCAGATCATAAAGCTTCTTTACTATAAGTATGAGGGACTCCTCAGAGGTCAGAGACACAAAGATCATCAAGGTAGACCACAGACAAAAGTTGCCAAAATCAGCTTCGTTTAGTTTCAGGTAAGCTGGCTAAGCTCGCCTTGTCAATAATCAAGCAGATAACTCTTTCCTGTTTTACAAGTCCTGTCCTACCTTAAAATCCAAAGTCACCCCAGCACTGAGTGACAAGATTCTCTGAGAGCAATTCGGCCACTTACATCTCAAAATTTCTCTACTATTTATTTCCTACTTTCTTCTTCTTTACCGTTTGCTTTAGTATACATGGGACTTTTCATCATCATTTTCATAAATTTTGTAACATGTTTTATTTAAGTATTGAAAAGCATAAGGTTTTACTTATGTCAGATAATTGTCTATATTTAGCACAGGGATGGTTAAGGTGATAGTTAATGTTAAGGTGACAGTTTTATAACTCTGTTCTGTGATTGGTTAATGAAAAGCATGAAGACCTCACTGAGTCAAGGCTTACGGAAGAAGTTCTCAGAGTCTCAACTTCTAATAGCATTGGATGAGTCTAAATCTTTGCAGAAATGTAACTATATGGTACTTATACAGTATAATTACTAATAGACACCCCATACTCCTTATCAGTTTTTCAAATATCACCCTATAAATCAATAATAATCAAAAAGCAAATCAAGGGTTTTCTAGGCTGCTAAGCAACTTACTGACTAATGGCCTAGTCCTCTCCTATGAAGGTTATCGATCTTCACTTTTCTTTCAAGTCTTATGACTTTTATCTGTGGAATACATTTTAGCCACAGCATTAACGAAAAACATATAGAAGACTAATACAGATTTCAGATTACTAATCAACACACATAATTCATCACTAAGTACTAACCTAGCCTATCTTCTTAATGTACAACTTAGTTAAAACAAGAAGGACTATATAGTGTACATTAACTCCAAAGGCTTACTGCATCTCCAGAGAAAGATGGTTGTACACAATTTATTAACAGTAGGTTTCTGATTCCCAAATGGCGTGTTACTGATTATAAAACAATTTGACTGTGATCATTCTGTTGCAGTGCTTAAAGCAATGCACATTAACAGAAGAGGAATTCCTTCTTTTTTCTAGTAGAGTTAAACAGTACAAATGTAAACACTGAAAATTCCCTAGGCTGATGCAAAGTAAATATCACACTGGGTAAAGATTCTCCATATGGAACTTTGATGTGCAGGGAAAACTTAAGTGCCACCATGTGACACTCACATTTGCTTTCTGGAGAATACATCAGAAAGCAGGGTAAGGCATAGTGTTTAGTGAAAAATCTCTCATCCTATTTACTCTGAAAGTATACAACCCCACTGGTTTATAAGGCATGAGAGAGATCTCTTAAGGCAAGGAAAGGGTAAATCACCTTCAAATAAAAATGATTCTGTAAAACTTGACCATTGTTTTCTAGAGACTTGGGTTATTATATTTGGGATACCATGGACTGACACACATCAGGCTTTCCTGCCCTTCACCATCTCTCGGAGTTTGCTCAAACTCATGTCCATTGAGTTGGCAATTCTGTGACTATAAATCTCTGCCCAGCACCAAACAGAAAATCAGCAGAGCCATTTTTCTCCTATGGAGTTTCCCATTGAATCCTAATCTCCAGGAACCTCCTCTGTCATTGGACCTATTAGAACCTTGGGTTCCCTGAGATGCCTCAAGGACCATCAGAGAAAGTGGATCAGGGCAGATGCTAGGTTTCTCACTTGCTCTTTAAGTAAAAAATCTTGACTTTTATTTTCCAAGAATTTGCAGTCTGTTTCCCAAGAATGATTCCTCTGCCAAGTAAGTTGGAAGCCCGTTGCTCTAAACAAAATAGTTGATTGCCCCAAAATATCAGACCCAAAATATGCCTCTTTTCCTTGGGCCTCTAAAGATGTGACCAGGAAAGGAAGCCCCATTAACGCTTGCCCATCCAGCTACTGCTTCCCTGGTAGCTCAGCTGGTAAAGAATCCTCCTGCAATGCAGGAGACCCCAGTTCAATTCTTGGGTTGGGAAGATCTGCTGACGATGGGATAGGCTACCCACTCCAGTATTCTAGGGTTTCCAGGGTGACTCACACAGTAAAGAATCCGCCTGCAATTCAGGAGACCTGGGTTTGATCCCTGGGTTGGGAAGATCCCCTGGAGGAGGGCATGGAAACCCACTCCAGTATTCTGGCCTGGAGAATCCCATGGACAGAAGAATCTAACAGGCTACAGTTCATGGGGTGCAAAGAGTCGGACGTGACTGAACAACTTTCACTTTCACCCAACTACTGCACCAATGATGCATCAACATATGTCTAAAATTTCAGTCCTCCACAAGGTTATAGCACTTCACTTTTATGACTTTAGTCTATTTTAATACATGCCTTTTAAAATAACTTGACAGCACTAGGGAATGTGAAGGTATGTCCCATTTACTGCCCAAAGTCACATAAGGGATTGCAGTGAAGTCATGAGAAGCCTGTTAGCTTCATTTTCTGTTACTTCTCTTCATCTAGATGAGAGAAGTGTTTATTTAAAAATGTTCTCCTTGACTTTGACTTAGAAGCAAGCCATAATTTACAACTCTCATAGAAGACTTCATTGTTTTGTGCCTTTTCTCTTTCGTATAAATTCATGGCACTTTCTCTGAAATTCAGCCCTGAGTTTATGCATCAGTGTTTCCAATTACATTGTAGTTACATAAAGTCAAACAACAACTCTGAAGAAAAATCACTTTGGCATAGTGATTCTGTGCAACAGCAAGAGAAGGGAAGAAAAATCATGTTTTTGAGCCCCTTCCTTAAGCAGGGTCTCTGCTCCCTATCCTTTGTTCACTGTTTTATTTTCAGCCCAGGCCATAGCAGCCCTCAGTAAACAAATGTTGGAAGAATATATGTATAAATGATGACAAGGCATCTACTATGACTTTGCATATTTTATTTAAATTCCCAGATTACCAGTTAAAAATTTAATTTCCTACATTTCATGAAAATATTTATAAAATTGATAATTGAGTTTTCCTTTATGCAGAATGTGTTTTAAAAATTGCTCAATTTTGGACTTCCCAGATGGTGCCATGGATAAGAATTCATCTGTCAATGCAGAGGACACAGGTTTGAACCCTGGTCTGGGACGATTCTGTGTACCACGGAGTAACTAAGCCCATGCCCCACAACTATTGAGTCTGTGTCCCTGTGCTGCACAGCAAGAGAAGCCCACACACTAGAGAAAGCCCATGCAAAATAACGAAGACCCAGTGCAACCAGAAACAAATAAACAACAATTTTAAATTTCTTTTATAAATTGCTCAATTCTGGTCACTTAAAAAAGTTCCTATTTTTCTGATAACAGGCATTGATAGAAATTCATTTCTTTCATATATGCTCACTGTGGCATACTTGTAAATATTATATGTATAATCAGTAGATGGAAAAATAGTAAAGAGTCTTCTAATAATTTAGTGCTTGAGTAGCTATGTTACAGATAAATAATTCATGTTCTTAATACTTCCTACTGATGGTATATAAACCTGGAACAGTGATCATGGACGTGAAAAATTGGTCAGGTCAGTCTTACAGGCCTTTGCAATGTCGTATTTCCATTTTCTACTATACCATCTCAGAAAAAAAATTATATTGATCACTACTGGGAATTACTGTTGTTAATGTAAATTGCATGATCAAATCCTTAAATACTTTTCATGAATAAAGAATGTATTGACAATACCAAAAAATAAAAAATAAAAAATAAAATAACTTGAAAATGAGAACCATCTTCCTGCATGTGAAAAATAATGTGAAAAAATTTTAATATTAAATATAATATTTTGTGTTTTATATCCCTGTCTACTTCCAAAATGATTATGAGCAGATAATCAGAAAATGGGGAAGTAGCTTAAACATTTCAAGTCTTTCTCCCCCCTTGAAAAAAAAAACTAATGGGAGAGGAAATATATATTCTAAAAATTTGAAGCACTCAGGAAGGACTTGTTTGATTATGAGATCGGTGATGCTCAAGTATAAAATAGTTGAATGATTTTCCCAGCTTATAATAATAATAATAATAACATACCATTATTAGAAACTGAGTTACATGATATCAAACAGTACTGAAGCGATGCTAAAGGGGCAAATTCTCTGAGAAAAAGGAGATGTTCCTCCAACTGTTTTAGGTACTAATATTGGCATCTGGGCATCCCCACATTTTGATCACATGAAGTGTTAGTTTTATCAAAATTCTTTCTTGAGTGAGGGATGTGTTCTAATCACTTCTTTGTTCACTGGAATAGCTTCATCTGGTTCCTTCCCTCCCCAGTTTGCCCAGGTGTGGGGGGATATTCCTTTCTGGTTCCCACCACCTCCCTTATTGTCCAGAACCTTGAACACTGGTCTGAGACCAATGAAGATGTTGTCCATTCAGAGTAGATCATGGAGCGAACTGAGCACAGCAGCAGGATACAAGCAAACTCCATTTCTGAGCGACAGTCAAGGATGCTGACAAGATGCTACTGATAGACTGTTCTCACTCCTTTGCTGGCTCTGGCCCAGGCAGTGGACAGGCTTGCTTTAATAATATGGATCCATGAAGCTTTTGAATACCAACTCAGAGGACATGCACTTCAGAGTCTCTTCCAGTTGGAGTGTGCCTGCGTGCATGCTCAGTCACTCAGCTGTGGCCCACGCTTTGTGACCCCATGGACTGTAGTCTGCCAGGCTCCTCTTTCCATGGGATTTTTCCCAGAAGAATATTGGAGCAGGTTGCCATTTCCTCTGGAAGAGGATCTTCCCAACCCAGGGATCGAACCCACATCTGCTGTGTCTCCTGCACTAGCAGGTGGATTCTTTACCACTGAGCCACCCGGAAGCCCCTGTCAGCTGGAGAGTTATAGCCAAATCTTTGACTGACTCCATTTGATAATTATTCTCACTACACCTTTCTAAAGAGGCCAGAACTGGCATTAGAACCTCTTGTAGACTTTTGCTTTCTCTTTAATTCAATTTTCATGCTTGGATACCCAAGAAAATCTGGAATGCCTTCCATACCTCTGGGAAATTCAAGGCTGTGTCTTGCTTTCTTCTTTCCAGACTCTTAATTCTCCCAGTTTTATTATATGATACTTGAAATTATACTATGGTTGCCTTCTCTCTGGACCTTATAAAGCATATGAAATAGATCCTCCCTCCTCTTGGACTGAGGGTTGAAATGTCTACGACGCTTCCCACATGGTACAAGGGGGAAATTCTACATCGAGAGACAGTGGCAGGATGGAGAACCCCCCATATTAACTCTGTTGCATTCAGACTATCTTTTCTCTCTCCTCTCCTCCCAAATGCAGAGGGCCAGCCTATAATGAGTTTGGATGGAAGGTGTGTGGACACGGATTACATCTGATTTTGATCATTCTTACCGCTTCCTGCACCCTTGAATCTGTTACCTTTTGTATTAGTTAAGATTCTCCAGGGACTTCTCTGGTGGTCCAGTGGTTAAGAATCTGCCTTCCAGTGCAGAAGACACCGGTTCGATCACTGGTCAGGGAACTAAGATCCTACATGCTGCGAGGCAACTAAGCCCAGGCACCACATTTACAGAGCCCACATGCTCTGGAGCCCGTGCACTGCAAGGAAAAATTCTGCAAGCCACAGCTAAGACCCAACACAGCCAAAAATAAATACATAAATATTAAAAAAAAAAAAAGATTCTCCAGAGAAATGGAAGAAATGAGATATGTGTATATACACTGAGACATTGTAAGGGGTTGGCACATGTGATTGTGAAAGCTTGGCTAGTTCATAATTTAATGACAAAGCCCAGCAGGCTGGCCACTCAGAAGAGTTGCCATCTGCTGAATAATCTTCTTTTGTTTGGAGGAGGTCAACCTTTTATGCTATTCAGACCTTCAACTGATTGGGTGAGGCCCACCCACGTTATGGAGGACAATCTGCTGTCCTTAAATCCACTGATTCAATGTATATCTCATGCAAAACCATCCTCACAAAAACATTCGTAATAATGTTTGACCAAATGTCTGAGCCCTGTGGCCCAGCAAATCAATACTTATCATGAACCATCACACATTTGAACCTGCAGGGAGAAAATAGCCTTTTCTATTGTTTCAGGTTTTAGTTCTAACAATTATCCACCAGGGCTAATGATAGATCTATGTCTCTTAGAAAAGAGAGAAATGATGGCCATAGTTGGAGAGGTAAGGAAGAGAAAAAATAGTCTAGTTGATAGACATTGAGCAAATATTCAGCAGTTATCTACCACATACCAAGCAGTATTCTAGACACTATGTTTCAATTGGTTACTCTGTCACATTGGCAAATATGAAATGAGGTTTTCTTTCCCTTAAATTGTATTGATCTCGAATCTTAGAGCATGCCAAAGATATATATATATATATGTATGTATATAAGTTTTAGTTGCTCAGTCGTGTCCAACTCTTTGTGACCGTATGGACTATAGCCCTCCAGGCTCCTCTGTCCATAGAATTCTCCAGGCAAGAATACTGGAGTGGGTAGCCATTAAATTTTCCAGGGAATCTTCCTGACCCAGGGATTGAACCCAGGTCTCCTGCATTGCAGGCAGATTGTTTACTATTTGAGCCACCAAAGAAATCCATATGTATATATGGGCTGACTTTTAGTTGCACAGTGCAATTGTATATATATATGTGTATATATATATATATATATATATACAGATTTATATAGATATGTGTGTATGTATGTATTTATCTGAAGTTTTCTATCACACTTCATAGATTCATGGTATGAATTAATTCAAGCTCTGTTGAGAGGAAGTTGAAAGGCCTTTATATTCCCCAGTATTTATTTAACTTCATTCCTAAACTGGACCTCTGGTTATAGAATGTTATTAACAAACCAAAATTCTGCCCCAAAATGTAAGACAGGATGAAAAATCTATAAACGATATGGAACAAGAGTTGCTCACCCCGGGAAGTAAATTCAAACTGAAATCTGTGTCCCTCATTTTCTTTGCTGTGGTGAAGACTGGAAGTACATGATAATTGCCCCTTTAGGAAACATCAGCTCAGTCTTTAGACTCAAATGCTTGCTTAGTAAATTGTTCTGAGATACCTGAAGAAGTATTTTATAAGTAATCTCTCTGAGTAATTTCTTGAACTTACATCTTTATGTGGAGAAAATGGACTCCACCTAGGACAGATTTTGCCTGTAAGTCTCTGCCAGACACCCCTCACTTTGGAAAGTTTCTTAGTCCTTTCTCCTATCAATAAGGAGATATTGTCTTTTCAGGGTTGTTAGAACAAAGAGATTGTTTTCTTTTCCTGGGAAGCCACTCAGACAGGATTAAGTAGCACAATCCAATGGCCATAACAGAGATAGATGTGTGGATCACAGGCAACCGATGAACTGCTTTCATGCCTGGAGATACGGTGTCTATCACCAGTGACAGAGAAAGCTTGACTGTTCTCAGAGGATAACTAGAGATACTGACCACTACTTCCATTAAGAAAGCCTTAGGCCACTTTCTACTATACAGGCATGTTGATGCCATGCTGCAGGAGAATTTCTCAAAATATCTCGTTGGCAAGGCTAAATCCATGCACAAAATGTTAATAACTTGTGCCAATGGTTCTTATACACTAGCAATTTTTGAACATTTCCATTCATGAAAATGTAAAAAAAAAGCCTATAAAGCCTCCTTACTTAAAATCTTTCTAAATGTAAACTTTTTACTGAACAGATTGTGTCTTTTACATACATCAATTTTGAACATTCATTTTTAAAAAAACCTACATTTCCAAGTATATGGAGTAGATGCTCAGGAATTATTTGTTAACTTGCTCCGAAATCTCTCACAACTTTTTGTAACCAAGCAGAACCCTATGGGGCCTTCCAGGGGCAGACCCCTCCCCCACATCCTCTGCTTTGGCTCCTCTCTGAGGTACCTAGACAATATTATCTGAGGCACATCTCCTGAGTTGTTTTATAGATGTGAAAATGTTAGTCGCTCATTCGTGTATGACTCTCTGTGACCTCATAGACTCTAGCCCACCAGTCTCCTCTGTCCATGGAGTTCTCCAACAAGAATACTGGAGTGGGTTGCCATTTGCTTCTCCAGGGGATCGAACCCAGGTCTCCTATATTGCAGACGGATTCTTTACCATTTAAGCCACCAGGGAAACCCTTTATAGATCTGAAAACCCACACCAAATGGAAGATGTTAACCATCTGATGACCATCAGCACAAAGCCCCCAGGCCTTCTGGAGCCTAAGGATTGATAATGTTAAGCCCTATGACATCACCCTGTTACCTCACCATCGACCAATCAGAGAATTGCGCATGAGCTCATCACCCATCCTAAGACCTTTCTGACCCTCATCTGGCCTTTAAAAAATGCTTTCCGGAACCCCATCAGGGAGTCTGAGCATTTTTAGCACTAGCCGTCCCTGCAGTAAATACTGGACTCTTCGTCACCACAATCCAGTGTCAGTAGATTGGCTTTACTGCGGACGGGCAAGTGAACCCAAGTTTCGTTTGGTAACATTCTCTGCCATCTTGTTGACTGTCCTCCCTTGGAATTTTAACTCTCTCTTTTTAAATTCTTCTTATCGTTTTAGGATCAAGGGGTTTATTTCAAGTTATTGGAGTTTCAGGCAGTCAGAGTCTGAACTACTATGATTTAAGGCATTGTCTCTGTAAAATAAACTGTATCTTGTCCTCTGAATAAAAAGGGAGATAAAGAGTTAAATACCAAATACACGAAATTCAAATTAACACTTTTCAAAGTGTTAACACTGTCTTCTGAAGGCAAACTTTCTATAAAGTGTCTTCCTTGGAACAAATCTGAATCTAAAAATGTTATAATAGAATTTCTTAGTTGTGTTAAAGAATTTTAATCTTGTAGTTGTATGACTCATATACACTAGACAACTTAACCAAAGGCCCTAACTCCTTTTTCCAAAATGTAAATTAAAATATCCATTAATAATGTTTCTCTTTTTCAAAGTGTCATTACATAAATTAAATGTGCTGATCACTTGTTAAGAAAATTGATTTTGAAAGCTGACCTTTTAGTTACACCATGCAATGTTGACCAATTTAAATACTAAATGTTTGAAACAGATTAGATACTCTCAATATTTGACTTGATAGCTAGAGGAGTTCATGTGTTAATGGAACAAATGTTTATTGAGCAGTTATTATATGCAGGCATAGAGCTAGATGCTGCACCAGTTATGATGATCAATTAAAAATAATAGCCTTTGTCCTCAGTAATTCAACATTGCAGAGTTGGAGGAAGGGGAAAGCAAGCAACCATATAAGGTCATATTTAATGTATTGAATAGAGATACAAGTGAAGTGTTACTACTACAAAAATGAAGAAAGAGATGTGGGGCTTTTTAAAAAAGAGATAAAATTGTGACAAGTTTTATAGACTAAATGACTTTTAAACTGTACCTTGAAAGACATGCAGCAGAGTGTCTAGCACATAGTAGGCGGTTAATAATTATAAATGAATGAATGAGATTTTGAGGATGGAAGTTTCTAGGCAAAAGGAATAGTATTAGAGCTCAGAAGCAAGAAATGACAAAGCAAAACTGGGACACAGAGAATAGTTGAGATTACATTTATGATCTATAAAAGGAGTAGAGTATATAAATCTACACGTGGATGTTTTTGTGACAGTATAACCCAGGGCTTTTAATAATCATCCAAGGACTTTTTATTTAATTTGAGAGGAAATCATCATAAGAATATTAAATGGAAAAAAATGGAAACTATTTCTAAATCTTTAAACTTTCCCAAATTTGTTCATATTTAGTATTGTAAATTGCAAAGTCTATCTGAGAATATTGTGGAGTAAAAGCTCTCTGAATGTTCTCAAACTCGAGTGTCATAACTTTTTCATGATGCCCCAGCCAATGATTTTCACTGTGCTCCTGAAATGTTTGTTCACTTGTTAAAACCCATGTCACAAATCTTCAGAGTAGCAGCTAATATTTTACAATTGATCAAATAGTCTTGGATATATATTCCAAATATGTGGCTTAATAAAAACAACCTAAAGATTTATGCTTCATTTAATGTACTTAGCTAAACTCATGGGATTTCAAAAGAAGATAAAAAACAAAAGGCAACATGGGTTAATGCTTAGTTATCTTTTGGTTAACTCAAATAGCTTAGCAATCGAAGAACATGAAAGAGGAATCTTTGATAAAGCTCAGTTTTGCTTTTTAAAATCCATAAAAGGCAACTGCTTTTCCAGGAAGGACCATATTAACACTGGAATGCACAACTTTTAAACAAAAGCTCTTGCTAAGCTTCATTTATAATTGACAGTCAAGATATTACTACAATTTTTTAAGCTATTGCCACTCAATGACACTAGGAAAATGAACCTAGAGTAGGAAGACTATAAAAAAAAAAACTTACTGCATAAATGAACCATCAGGGCCTTCCTTCACATTCCTTTAGGGACTTTAGGGGTTGATAAAGAGCAGGCTTGACTTTCTGGGGGCACACTGATGATAGGTGCACATTTGACAGAACAGAGGTCGTGACTAGAAATTGTCTAAGAGTATCCATTTTTTTTCTTAGTGTTCTTTCTGAAACTAAATTAGGCCAAATGTTGGGTTAGCCAAAACATTCATTTGGGTTATGGACACCCTTGAATGAACTTTTTGGCCAACACCAATGTTATAGTCTTCATCATTTTCTCAAGTATATGATCCAAGATACATGGATCAGTCTAAAAGTTTTCCTTAGCACTATGATCACCATCACAGAACTAGGGTCCCTTATTCACCAGGTACACACCTGCCTATATCCCAAACTATTAAGATCTTATTCTCATCCTGGGGAAATGAAGCAGGGAATCATAACTCAATGTTATGTTAACTTGCGACTTAGTCTTTGGATGGCAGTTATCTGACACTACCAGCGACCCTAGAGCACTTTGAGTCTCTCTGGGAATTTACCATGAAAGGGAGCAGAACTTGGACCACAGGAAGGTGAAGTGGCAGGCTGTGAGCTGAGAGGGAGTGGCAGGTGCATAAGTGGGAGAAGACAGAGAGGGTGGCTCAGTATTGGAAGAGCATCACCAAAGTTCCATGGCATCAAAGGGCTGAAACAGGGTAATGGTGGCTGACGAGAGAGAGGACTTAGCCACCAACCATCACAGAACTGGGGTCCCTATCCCAAGCTATTAAGATCTTATTCTTATTCTGGGGAATAAAGGAAGCAGGAAGCCATAACAACATGAAGCTAATTTGCTGCTTAGTCTTTGGATGGCAGTCATCTGACACACCCTGACACATCCCTCAGCACTTTTGTCTATTGCACTCCCCAACTCTACCCTTAAAACTGCCTTCCCTGGAAGTTTACCCAAGGTCCAAAGTTCCTCTCATGAAATTAGATCTCAACACAAGATCTCTGGTGGAGACGCCCAACATGGAAAAAGCCACTTGTCTAAAGGACCTCTAACTAGTGCCTCTTAGAAACTTCTTTTAAAGTTCCTACCTGTCTTGCTCAGAGTCCTTGCTAGGTACCTGGCACTGCTTATTTTTGTTGAAACTGATTCCCAAGACCCTGAGTCACTTGATGGTCTTCCCAAATTTCTCACCTAACCCTGATGGCTTTGTCTCTTATTTGTCTTTGGGCCCTAACCTCCACTGTCTGGGCCCCTCTAAAGCTTATCAACTTGCATTCTATCTACGTAAGGGATATGCCCTCTGTGAACACACAGATGATTAAGGCAGGAACTGGAGACATCACTGAGGGTCAACACCAGACTTGAAGTGTGGTTTAGGAGACTTTATACAGATGGAACAAATCAGTGCTTGTTGAGTATGAATTTCCTAGTCATACAATCAACAAACTGGTATCTGCAAAAAAAAAAAATCTTTATTTTTCCCAAACTTGAGCCCTTCTTTTGACTGATACAGAAAACTTAATCTAGTCATTTCCAAATAGGTTCATCGAATTCAGTGTCTTTTCAGTCATTTTGGCTTTAAAATTCATCTATATTCACTATGCCCCAAACTCACCACCTTTTACCTGAAATTGGTGCTCTGCTCTGGTGATTTCCATGAGCACAGACCTTGGGAGACTTATCTGTCTGTTTCTCCAAACTTGGTCTACCTCAGCTCTGTGCGTACCTCCATCTCCAGTCCAATCCTTATGTGTATCCTCTCCCACAGGAGCAATCCTTTGACAAATAGCCACATTCTAAAGCAACCCCCTGGAGAAGGAAATGGCAAACCATGTCAGTGTTCTTGCCTGCAGAATCCTATGGACAGAGGAGCCTGGTGGGCTACAGTCCAGGAGTCAGCCACAAGAGTCAGCCATGACTTGGAGACTAAACCACCAACCACCACCAAAGCAACCCCCAGCTTGGTTTCCTCTGCTCTGAGCCTCCCTGGCTGGATACTGAGATCCTCCCCACACCCACTGGTGCAGTCAGATTTGCTCAAGCACACTATTTCTCCATCTTGGCTAATATCCAAACACTTTCTCCCAAGCACAGGGAAGGCTGACACTCTGTCCCTCATCCTCCTGAGGCCACAGGACCTCTGGGCTGTCCAGGGGGTGCTCATCGGCTCTGCCAGACTCCACAGAGATCCCGGCTCAGTTGCTCTTGTGTCGCATCTCGGCACATTTCTGTGAAGCTGCCAAAGCTCTAGGGGGAGGAACCATGAGACCTCTCCTCTCTGTCCTCAATGATTTTCTCAAATCCATCTGGGATCACATGCTTCTGTGCGTGCTAAGTTGCTTCGGTTGTGTCCAACTCTTTGAGACCCTACGGACTATAGCCCACCAAGCTCCTCTGTCCTTGGGAATCTCCAGGTAGGAATACTGGAGTGGGTTGTCATGCCCTCCTCCCAGGCATCTTCCCCACCCAGGGATTGAACCTGCGTCTCTTAAGTCCCCTGCATGAACAGGCAGGTTCTTTACCACCAGCGCCACCTGAGAAGCCCACCTAGAATCACAAAAGTAGGCAAAACATCAATTCTTCCTTCCTTTCCTTTTCCTTTTACTCCCTAGCTAGTGATTCTTTAGCTCATCTAGAGATTTTAAAGGGGTGTGTGGGGGGAGGCACAGAAAGCCAATTCTGACTCCTTGGTTTCAAATTTTTCTTCTCTCACATCTGAATCAAATAAAGAATTTCAAATCTTCATTCTCTGGCTCTTTTTTTTTTTTCCTCTGGCTCTTCTGTTGACAAACTTAAGTGGCCTTTCATCTAGCCACCTGAACCAGGGGTGTTCACTTAGTAAACAGAGAGATTTCAAAAATTCTCAATTTTTGTCACAAATTCTATGGGAGTTAAAAAGCAACACTTTCTCAAAGTTTCAGGGTCATCTTGCTGAAGTGATTGTAAGTGAAGTGATTGAAGTGAAGTGGAGATGGGGAAGATGGAATGTTTAATTCTGGTCGTGAAGGGTGGATGCGAAAAACATTTTAAAGCTCATTAAATGGAAGTCTTGGTCTACCATGCTCTGGGTATGTGTGAGTAGGTGTGTGTGTTTTACCATCAGATTTTCCCCCCTGATTTTACATATTTCCAGTGACATTAGTGGGCTTCCCTGGTGGCTCAGTGGTAAAAAATCCCCCTGCCAATGCGGATTCGATCTCTGGGTCGGGAAGATCCCCTGGAGAAGAAATCGGCAACACACTCCAGTACTGTTGCCTGGAAAATTCCATGGACAGAGGAGCCTGGGCTACAGTCCATGGGGTCACAAAGAGTCAGACATGACTGATCATGCACACACAGGCACCTATACAAAGAGAAGCCCCTTTCCTTCTTCCTCCCTCCCTCCTTCCCTTCCTTCCTCTTTCCTTCCTTCCTTTCTTTTATCCTTCTTTTCCTAATTATTTATCGAGTGTCGATTTCTGTTCATGGTACCAAGAAGAGAAGAATTAGCAAACTAGACTAAATCCTTGTCTTAATGGAAATTAGATTCTTATTCTTCCCTCTTCAGTTCAGTTCAGTTCAGTCACTCAGTCGTGTCCGACTCTTTGTGACGCCATGAACTGCAGCATGCCAGGCCTCCCTGTCCATCACCAACTCCCGAGGCCTACCCAAACTCATGTCCATTGAGTTGGTGATGCCATCCAACCATCTTATCCTCTGTCGTCCGCTTCTCCTCCTGCCCTCAATCTTTCCCAGCATCAGGGTCTTTTCAAATGAGTCAGCTCTCCACATCAGGTGGCCAAAGTATTGGAGTTTCAACATCAGTCCTTCCAATGAACACTCAGGACTGATCTCCCTTAGGATGGACTGGTTGGATCTCCTTGCAGTCCACGGGACTCTCAAGAGTCTTCTCCAACACCACAGTTCAAAAGCATCATTTCTTTGGCTCATCTTTCTTCACAGTCCAACTCTCACATCCATACATGACCACTGGAAAAACCATAACCTTGACTAGACAGACCTTTGTTGGCAAAGTAATGTCTCTTCTTTTTAATATACCATCTAGGTTGGTCTAAGCTTTCCTTCCAAGAAGTGAGTGGCTTTTAATTTCATGGCTGAAATCACCATCTGCAGTGATTTCAGAGCCCCCCAAAATAAAGTCAGCCACTGTTTCCACTGTTTCCCCATCTATTTGCCATGAAGTGATGGGACCAGATGCCATGATCTTAGTTTTCTGAATGTTGAGCTTTAAGCCAACTTTTTCACTCTCCTCTTTCACTTTCATCAAGAGGCTCTTTAGTTCTTCTTCACTTCTTGCCATGAGAGTGGTATCATCTGCATATCTGAGGTTATTGATATTTCTCCCAGCAATCTTGATTCTAGCTTGTGCTTTCTCCAGCCCAGAGTTTCTCATGATGTACTCTGCATATAAGTTAAATAAGCAGGGTGACAATATACAGCCTTGACGTGCTCTTTTTCCTATTTGGAACCAGTCTGTTGTTCCATATCCAGTTCTAACTGTTGCTTCCTGACCTGCATACAGGTTTCTCAAGAGGCAGGTCAGGTGGTCTGGTATTCCCATCTCTTTTCCACAGTTTATTGTGATCTTCCCTCTAACAGTTCTCAATTTCAGCCAAGCTTCTTCACCCCTCATGTTGACAGGACTGAAGTGACTTAGCATACATGCATGCCCAACCTTTAGAATGGATGACATCAGCCTATAATAACGTCCCAAGCCCTCATACTGCTGCTTCCTCTACTTTATTGGTCTTGATAAGTCCCTTCTTTTATAAACACCTTCCCCAATTGCTTTCTTTAGATTCTTTTCCTGTTATCTAACATTTTACTGAACTTAAATCTTTCAGTTCTTGGATTATATGTTACATTATTTCTTATTCTTTAATGTACAGAGACATCCACCCAATAGATTCTAGGTTCTTTGAAGGCAAGGACTAAGAATAATGCCTTTTTGAATCCCAACATTTAGCCAAGGGAGCTGCACATACAGTGTTTATTGGACAGAATGGCAAGGTCCTTTCTACTTGTGCTCTTTCTGTCATCCATTCCAACATGATGCTAACAAGTCAAGCCAGTTACAACTCTGAGATTCTCAATTCCTTCTCAGATAAACTTCAAACACCTTTACCCAGACTCGCCATAATTCTGGTCCTAAATTCCCTTTCCATGGAGAACTCACACAAACTTGATTTTCTTAAGAATATTTAAAATTGTGTGCTATTTTTCATTCCCACCAGAGTGGGAATCAAAGTGCCAGTTACTTTGAGAAATTTTGTTTCTGTGTTTGTTTTTGTTCTTAAAGCAAATAATTCTTGATAGACACATTTGGACCATTTCATTTTTGTGTGTATGATGACCTGTATACTTGGCTTCATGATTGCTCTGTCACTTTATATGATAGAAGTCTTTAAAATAGGAACAACTGCTCCTTTTTTTTTTCTTATATATTATGAATTAGGAGAAAGAAATGGAACTCTGCAGGGAGGAGAGAATGATGAAATTGCAACCTTGCATTATTTGAAGAGCAATTTTTGTATAAGAAAGACTTTGAACTAAAGTTAGTGTATCTCACTCACTATTTGGTATGGAATCCCTACGTAACAAATTATCATGGATTTAGTGGTTTAAAGCAACACACATTTATTATCTCACAGCTCCTGTGGGTCAGGAGTCTGGGCAGGGCTGAGCTGGTTCCTCTGCTCAGGATTTCATAAGACTGAAACAAACGTGTTGACTATGTGTTCTTATCTGAAGAATTGACTGGAGAAACTCAGTTCAGGTGTTGACAAAATTTATTCCCTGTGGCTGGTTGACTGAGGGCCTGATCTTCTTCCTAGCTGTCTGCTGGAGGATGCTCTCAGGCCCAACAGGCTGCCTGCCATTTCCTGCCGCGGTGCCCTAGCAAGTCAGTAACTTACAACATGGCCATTTACTTCTTTAATGTCATCTGGTGGATCTCTCTCACTCCAGTTTACTAAAATTAACTCAAACATAGAAGTAACATCCCATCTCCTTTGTCACATTCAGTCAGTTAGAAGCAAGTGACAATTTCTACCTATACTCACAGGAAGAGGAATATGGGGCTTCCAGTGGCGCTACTGGTAAAGAATCCTCCTGCCAATATAGGAGGCTCCAGAGATGCGGGTTCCATTGGGAAGATCCCCTGGAGTAGGAAATGGTAACCAGCTCCAGTATTCTTGCCTGGAGAATCCCATGGACAGAGGAGCTTCGTAGGCTACAGTCCATAAGGAGGCAAAGAGTAAAACTTGACTACATGCATCCCCCACAATTTGCAAAGGGTCAACTTAGGATATTTCTGCCACAGTAGCCCTTTGTGCAAAATTTTAAAAAAGAAAACTGTGAATGTACTTTGAAAATTAAGAATACTGTAGCAAACAAAGTAACTTTCACATTGTGATTTCGAAGATAAAACTATTGAATTGTATAAAAAGGAATATATACTATTAGTTCAACTGGTTTACTGTGGCTGAGAATGATGAATGCCATCTCATATTTATTTGATCTAATTTTTTTGGCTGACAATATTTTTACTGCCAATTTTTAATTAAATTGTTTCTCTCAGGTCTCCTTGACCTCTGGATGCTCTGTTCTGAAGAGTTATCTGGAAGCCCTCATCTAACTAATAGTGTCTACCAAATTCAGAACTTTTACTATATATAAGCTCTTATACTATGTATTTATTGCCCTATGACAAATATTTATTTATTTGTCTTATGACAATAAATACAGGCAAAATATATTAGAATCCCTAATATACTGACCCAGTCAGAATTACTACTTCAAAAATAGAAAGTTTGTTACCCTATTCTTGGATTATTTCCCTTCAGAAAGGAAAATAAGCCTTAGGAGGACTGTGTTTTATAGCATCTAGAACCACACTGGGACTTTCCTGGTGGGACAGTGGCTGGGAATCTGCTTGCCAATGCAGGGGACACGTGTTCAATCCCTGGTCCGGGAGGATCCCACATGCTGTGGGGCAACAAAGCCCATGCACCACAACTACAGAAGCCCAAGTACTCTAGAGTCTGTGAGTCACAGCTGCTGAGCCCTCATGCTGCCACACTGAAGCCCATGTGCCTAAAGCCTGTGCTCCACAACAAAAGGAGCTGCAACTATGAGAAGCCCACACACCACAACTAGAGAATATCCTCTGCTCTCTGCAACTAGAGAAAGCCCACAGGCAGCAATGAAGACCAGCCCAATCAAAAATAAAATAAACAAAAAAATAAATTATATAAAATTGAGAACTACAATGCACTCAAAGAGAGATTAAGAAATCCTGCTGGCATAGTCTGCAGACTATTAAAACATTTTTGTCAGTGGAGATACTATACTAAGTTTTGCTATTCAATGAATTCGTCGGCAAAGAGGTAAATGAAGAGTTAAATTTCTGGTGTGTTAAATGCCTGGTGTGCCTTCCCCTAGAGTATGCCCTTTTTCCTTTCTTTCAGGAATAGGAAGATAATAGGTGTCTTTTTTTTTTTTTGTAAAATTTTCCTATGTAATTAAACATCCTTCCTGAGAAACTATTCATAGTAACTGGTTTATAGAATCCTGTTAAATAGAAAGTATGGTATTCTGATTATACAGCCTTAGGTTGACTATTAGGAAAACACTTTACAGTTATATCTTTTCCTATCTGACTACTCAGAAACTTAATTATAGATGTGGCATATATTGTCCCGATCAAGTACTTTGTCCTGTAATATATAATGCAAATTAATATTATAGCCTTAATTTCCATATCATATTTTAAGTGTTCTCACCTCTGGCCCTTTTCATAACAGAGATCTACATAGATATTGAACAGTGTGCTTCTTTTTGGAAGAAAATAAAAATTTTCATGAAATTTTGTTTTAAGAACCTCGGTTAATATATTCTTATAGCTTCATTTTCTTCTATGGCCATGAAAATGTAAACACCCTTAGTTTACTGCTGTGGGTATAAAAACCTAATTGATAATTATACAGCTAAAGCCATCTCTGACACTTGTCTCTGTTTTCCTTTGGGTTGACATTTTCATTGTTTATTAAGTTACTGATAATCATGATGATGGTAATGATAGCTAATATGTGTTGAGCACCATTCTTGACATGAATTATTTCACAATATCCTATAAGGATATCCATTTTACAGAAAACAAAACTGAGGTTTAGAAATTTAATAGCACGCTCAATAGTCATACGGATGGCAGATCCAGAACTCAGACTCAGTTCATTCTATCATCAGAGTATATTGGCATCTTTTCCCAATCTACCACCATGCATTTTTAGTGATTGAATTTTATGGATTGGTGATATGTTAGTCATAGGAAAATATAAGAATCTTCAACACATTTAAAATGGAAGCATTGTAACACTCTGTGTAAGGTTGCTACAATACCTGTTTTCCATAAATTTGATAAAATTTCCACAAATATGGCACTATATTTGATAATGAACCAGGTTAAAGTAATTTTAGCATCAAAGTATTTGTGTAAGATATGATCTTGCTCTCACAGCTAGCAGAATGTGCATATCCTCCACTTCGTTAAAGCTGTTACTATATACCATGGCCTTTTTGTAGGGGTCTCCCTAGAGAACATAATAGCTAGATACAATGACATGCACGTTACCAATAAAGAGTATATATTCAATGAGACACCTATTTTGCAATATAAACTGAAGAATGAATATTGACTGTCACAGTATCAACAATACTCTTTCCTTTTTAGGATTATAATCTTCTTTAATGGATCAATGAAACATGGATGCAAGATTATATTAAAGGCTGTATTAGTTTTCTAAGGCCATCATGACAAAATATCATGGTCTGGATGGCTTAAGTGATAGAAATTTATTTTCCCCAAATTCTGGAGGCTAGAAGTCCATGATCAACATGTAGGCAGGTTTGGTTTCTTCTTCTTGGCTTGTAGATGGGGGGTTTCTTCCTCACGTGGTCTTCCCTCTGTATGTGCCTGTGTCCTAATCTCCTCTACTATAACGATATCAGTCACACTGGGTCAAGGCCAATACATATGACCTAATTTTATCTTAATTGTATCTTTAAAAGCCCCATTTCTAGATATAGTTACATGCTGAGTATTGAGAGTTAGGACTTCAGCATATAAATTAGGGATGGGGACATAATTCAGCCCACAGCAGAGTCATACTTTAATGTCTGTGTAGGAAGTAATAAAAATATTCCATTGGATTGTTGCCTAGTAATCCTTCCTTTTTCTTGCTGTGATTCCCTAACCACAATTGTCAATACATTATTTCAGGAAATAAAAACATGCAAAGGCTCATAAAAAGTAGCAATTTCCACCTACAAAAGAAAACAAATCAGAAAGCAGTTAACAATTCACAAAAGGCAAAACAAATTCTCCTGAATTTGTTAAGTAATCTAGAATCTCCAAACTAGGTTTCAACAGTACGTGAACCAAGAACTTCCAGATGTTCAAGCTGGATATAGAAAAGGCAGAGGAACCAGAGATCAGATTGCCAACATCCATTGGATCATAGAAAAAGCAAGAGAATTCCAGAAAAAACATCTACGTCTGCTTCACTGACTACGTTAAAGCCTTTTACTGTGTGGGTCACAACAAACTGTGGAAAATTCTTCAAGAGATGGGAATGCCAGATCACCTTACCTGCCTGCTGTGAAACCTGTATGCAGGTCAAGAAGCAACAGTTAGAACCGGATATACAACAGACTGGTTCCAAATCAGTAAAGGAGTATGTCAAGGCTGTATATTGTTACCCTGCTTATTTAACTTATATGCAGAGTACATCATGTGAAATGCCAGAGTGGGTGAAGCACAAGCTGGAATCAAGATTGCAGGAGAAATATCAATAATCTCAGATATGCAGATGACACCACCCTTATGGCAAAAAGTGAAGAAGAACTAAAGAGCCTCTTGATGAAAGTGAAAGAGGAAGAGTGAAAAAGGTGGCTTAAAACTCAACATTCAGAAAACAAAGATCATGGCATCTGATCCCATCACTTCACAGCAAATAGATGGGAAACAATGAAACAGTGACAGACTGTTTTTCTTTTTGCAGCTCCCAAATCACTGCAGATGGTGACTGCAGCCATGAAATTAAAAGACACTTGCTCCTTGAAAGAAAAGCTATGACCAACCTAACCTAGACAGCATATTAAAAAGCAGAGACATTACTTTGCCAACAAAGATCCATTTGGTCAAAGCTATGGTTTTTCCAGTAGTTGGGTATGGTTGTGAGAGTTGGACCACAAAGAAAGCTGAGAGCCAAAGAATTGATGCTTTTGAAATGTGGTGTTGGAAAAGAATCTTTAGAGTCCCTTGGACTGGAAGGAAGTCAAATGAGTCAATCCTAAAGGAAATCAACCCTGAATATTCATTTTGAGGACTAACACTGAATGAAGCTGGTGCTGCAATACTTTGGCCACCTGATGTAAAGAGATGACTCATTGGAAAAGACCCTGATGCTGGAAAAGATTGAAGACAGGAGGAGAAGGGGATAACAGAGGATGAGATAGTTGGATGCCATCACCATGTCGATGAACATGAGTTTGCGCAAGCTCCAGGAGTTGGTGATGGACAGGGAAGCCTGGCGTGCTGCAGTCCATGGGGTTGCAAAGAGTCAGACATGACTGAGTGACTGAACTGAACTGACTCTAGAATCCACCTCATCCAACTCACACTGTCTAGTAAATGATTTTGACAAATTGTTCAAGATAAGTTTTGACAAAAGAAATCGCAGTTTCTCCTGTTGAATTTTTATATGCAAATACAATATATTGTTTTAATGTGAATGACATGACTAAAACTGCTTCCCTCATAGCTCAGTTTGTAAAGAATCTGCCTGCAATGCAGGAGACCCTGGTTTGATTCCTGGGTCAGGAAGATACGCTGGAGAAGGGATAGACTACCCACTCCAGTATTCTTGGACTTCCCTTGTGGCTCAGCTGGTAAAGACTCTGCCTGCAATGCAAGAGACCTGGGTTCAATCCCTGGGTTTGGAAGATCCCCTGGAGAAGGGAAAGGCTACCCACTCCAGTATTCTCACCTAAAGAGTCAGACACAACTGAGTGACTTTCACTTCATAAGGGGAAAACTTTAAGGTAAAATATTTGTAGAAATTATAATGATAAAACATTATTATCCTATATATTTTCTCAAATTCAATAATTAAAATATTAATAAATTACAAAAGCATATGGCATAAAATGACTGTTTACACAAATCTCCTATTGAATTTTAATATAAAAGTTAGATGTGTCTTATGGGCACCAGGGACTCCATTACCTTTATTTTCTGAGGGAACATCAGGACCAATCATCACTTAACTGTTGTATTTGGATCAGTTCCATCTATTTCAACCTGTCAAATAAGCAAGTGATAAGTAGCAGTGACCCATGTGGCCCCTACATTGCATAGTAATTACAGATTTGTTTAGTTTTGCAATTAACATTTAGTATAGAGTCCCTTCCTGAAATTTGTGATTGGGACTCCACAGACTTAATTATTTGCTAATTCAGCCTCATTTCTCACTTTGACTAGAATTTGGCAAAGAACTTATGGTAGCAGTTTAAGTTTAAAATTGGGAATTTTGATAGCATTAAGTATTGATGAAGAGTAAGATGAATATTTTTGAATATCATAAACCAGGGGTTATTGTTAATCACTTTTAAAAATCATAGACCACTGTGAGGAATTAATGAAAGCTACAAAGGAGCATTTGCTTACAGTAAACAAAATTTTACACCACATTTTAAAGTTTAAAGATTTCTTTAATACCAGTGGAACTCAGGTTAGAATCTCTGGTGTGGAGGCATGAGTATCATCAACTCAGGGACACAGAGAGTTGGAAAGAAACCAACTCCTGATTGGATTAACATTAACTTCACACTAATGATCTAGAAGATGGTCAAGTGTTCATCTAAGCATGAAAGTTCTCCAAGTATAAAAGCCATTTATCTCAGTCTCTAATACTACATAAGATGTTTGACCTTCAACAGAAAATGACAAAGTATACGGAATTTTAAAAGAAAACAAGCTTTCAAGACACTAAGTAATCTTCTAAACAAGACCTAGATATGACACAGATGGTAGTACTAACTGAAAGGAAATTGTTAAATAGCTATAATTAATATATTAAAGAATCCAATGCCAATGTGAATGAAATGCAAGATCATATGGGCAGTATCAGTAAAATGATTAAAAGTATAACAAAAAAAAAAAAAGCATAAGTGCCAGGCATGTATAACACAGTAACAGAATTGAGGAATGTCTTCCATAAGCTGATAGATAAACTTAACACATGCAAAGAATAATTAGATTTGGTTAGAGTTATAGAAATTAACCACCTTGAAAGACATTAAAAAATATATATGGGGGGATCAAACTGCCAACATCCGCTGGATCATCGAAAAAGCAAGAGAGTTCCAGAAAAATATCTACTTCTGCTTTATTGACTATGCCAAAGCATTTGACTGTGTGGATCACAATAAACTATGGAAAATTTTTCAAGAGACGGGAATACCAGACCACCTGACCTGCCTCTTGAGAAACCTGTATGCAGGTCAGGAAGCAACAGTTAGAACTGGATATGGAACAACAGACTGGTTCCAAATAGGACAAGGAGTACGTCAAGGCTGTATATTGTCACCCTGCTTATTTAACTTATATGCAGAGTACATCATGAGAAACGTTGGGCTGGAGGAAGCACAAGCTGGAATCAAGATTGCCAGGAGAAATATCAATAACCTCAGATATGCAGATGACACCACCCTTATGGCAGAAAGTTATGAAGAACTAGAGTCTCTTGATGGAAGTGAAAGAGGAGAGTGAAAAAGTTGGCTTAAAACTCAACATTCAGAAAACTAAGATCATGGCATCTGGTCCCATCACTTCATGGCAAATAGATGGGGAAACAGTGGTTGACACTATTTTTCTGGGCTCCAAAATCACTGCTGGTGGTTATTGCAGCCATGAAATTAAAAGATGCTTACTCCTTGGAAGGAAAGTTATGACCAACCTAGACAGCATATTAAAAAGCAGAGACATTACTTTGCCAACAAAGGTCCGTCTAGTCAAGGCTATGGTTTTTCCAGTAATCATGTATGGGTGTGAGAGTTTGACTATAAAGAAAGCTGAGCACCAAAGAATTGATGCTTTTGAAGTGTGGTGTTGGATAAGACTCTTCAGAGTCCCTTGGACTGCGAGGAGATCCAACCAGTCCATCCTAAAGGAGATCAGTCCTGGGTGTTCATTGGAAGGACTGATGTTGAAGCTGAAACTCCAATACTTTGGCCACCTGATGCGAAGAGCTGACTCATTTGAAAAGACCCTGATACTGGGAAAGATTGAGGGCAGGAGGAGAAGGGGATGACAGAAGATGAGATGGTTGGATGGCATCACCAACTCAATGGACATGGGTTTGGGTGGACTCCAGGAGTTGGTGATGGACAGTGAGGCCTGGCATGCTGCAGTTCATGGGGTCGCAAAGAGTTGTACATGACTGAGCAACTGAACTGACTGACCATAAGGGAGTATATGAGAGCTATTTTCTGTTTGTTCCATTTCTTCTTTGCTTCCATTTAAAATATTTTTTAGTTTTCTTAACGATTTTCCCTCACTTATGCATTATTCAAAATGAAAGGTTTAATTTTCAAATATTTGAATATTTTCAAATAACTTTCTGTTATTGATTTGTCTTTTAATTCCAATAGGTCCAAGAACATACTTTGTATAATTTCCTTTAAGTTCTGTAAAGTTTGTTTTATAGAACAAAATCTGGTCTATATTGCTGAATTTTTCCATGTGCATTTGAGAAACATGTGTATTCTGCTGCTATTGGACAGAATGTTCTAGAAATGAATATCAGGTCACATCTGTTGATAGTGCTGTTCAGATCATATATATGCTTCCTTACACTCTGCTTACTTATTTTTCAGTTGCTAAGAAACATGTTGGTGACTCTAGGTACAATTGTGGATTTATTTATTTCACTTTTCAGATATATCAGTTTTTCTTTCACATAGGTTGAAAATCTTTGTTATGTAAATATGCATTTTTCTTGGAGAATGCTTTCTCAAACTTCTTGAGGTTGGCAAAAATTTGAGACACAAAACCAAAACCACCAGTCATAAAATAACAAATCAATATACAAAACTTTATAAAATTATAAAACTTTTTCTCTTCAAAAGATACTCTAGGAAATTTTTTCGAATCCACAGAGTGGGACAAAATATTTGAAAACACACATATCTGATACAGGATCTGTATCTAGATATACAAAAATGTGCTAAAAATTCAACAATAAGAAAACAAATAATCTGATTTTTTGCAAATGGGTAAAAGATATGAGCAAACATGTCACCAAAAAAGAGATGCAGAAGGCAAATAAGCTTATGAAAAGATACTCAGTTTCATAACTCATTAGATAAATGCAAATAAAACCACAATGATTTTTCACTGCTCATCTATTAGAATGACAGTATAGATAGTATTCAAATATATAATACTATACAACCAGCAATCTAGGTATTCACTAAAGTGAATTGAAAACATATATTCATTCAAAAACCTATGTGTGAATGTTTATAGCAACTTTATTCATAATATCCCAAAGCTGTAAACTCTAAATGTCATTCAACAGAAGAATGGATAAACAAACTGTGATATATCCATACAAGGAATACTACTTATAAATAAAAAGAAATGAACTACTAATTCTTATGAATTAGTAGGATGAATCTTACACACATCCAAAGTGAAAGGAGCCAAAACCTAAAGGCTATATATTGTGTGTTTCCCTGCAATTCCTACATTCTTGAAAAGGCAATGTAAAGGAAGAGGAATCAGATCAGTGGTAGTCAGGGACTGAGAATGGAGGAAGGGTTGATACAAAGTGACAGCATAAGGAAATTTTTCATGCCATGGAACTATCCTGTATGGTGCTATGGTGGTAAATATACAACTATGTATTTGTCAAAGCTATGGTTTTTCCAGTAGTCATGTAAGGATATGAGAGTTGGACAATAAAGAAGGCTGAGTGTCAAAGAATTGATGCTTTTGAATTGTGGTGGGGGAGAAGACTCTTGAGAGTCCCTTGGACAGCAAGGAGATCAAACCAGTCAATACTAATGGAAATCAACCCTGAATATTCATTGGAAGGACCTGATATTAAAGCTGAAAGGGGGCCCACACAAGGCCCCTGCCATACCCCAGGGTTGAAGAGATGGATCCCCTAGAGAGGGGATCATCACTGCAGAGACTCAAGCTCGCTTGCAAATTTAATAATCACCCATGTCATTTCTATCCTTGCTTTTCATTTGCTACTCTTTATCACAGTAATAAAGCTCCCATATATTTTTGTACGTGTGACTACAATATGACTTTGAATGGCCCCCTTTTATAAAGTGGTTGCCAGGTAGATCTCCCTTCCTTACTCTGACTATGGAATGATAGTGCTCCAAAACTTTCAATGATTAATCACTTTATAGTAAATAAATTGTACCCTCTTTAGGGCATTTAGTGGCTTCTAGTATTTACTAACATAGGAAAACTGAACTCTTCATTGTTCCCCAAGGACAATATCATTGTTCACAGTGTTCATGCCATTCTTGCTTCTGTTTCTTCCACCAGAGTGTGTTTTTCATGTCTGTACACAGAAATCCAGCCATCTTAGTTCGCGTTTCATATTCTTCATAAAGTTTTGCCTGATTTCCCAAAAAAGTGAATGCAAACTCCCATGCCCTCCAAAACTCCATGCCATTTTGTATAAACCTCTCTTATGAATTTTATCACATTTTCACCTTGTATTATGGTCATTTAACCATCTTATTTCTTTCCTCTTTTAATATAAAAACAGGGGCTGTGATTCATCCTTATTTTTCTTTTTTGTGCTGAACCAGAAAAAGTGCTGATATGTGACCATAAGATGATAAACTCAGAATAAATAATTAAATAAAATATCATTGAATGAATAAGTGAATGTTAACTAAATTGTGATGAAGGAGGAAGTGAAATTTGGACTAGAAAATGGTAGTTGTTTCTTTTCTCCTATAATGACGACTATTGGAGAAGAAAACCGGCTTAACTGCAAAGAACACCACAGGCTATTCACAATGTCTCCTGGCTACTGAACCTCCTATTTTAGCCACAGGCACACTGGCGACTTTATGACTTTTTCTAGAACTTCCATGACAACAAAAGGGACAGTCTCCTTCAGGCCCTAGAGCTGACTGTGAACTCAGGCAATGGCTCTTGATTCTTAGGAATAGAAAAGCTTCCATCTGTTTTCATGTACTGAAAAAAAAAAAAAGCATTATAAAGACATTTAATTTATCTCTTTTACATGAAAGGAACTAGGCCATAGAGAAAGAACACTAGAGAATTTACTCAGATAATAGCAATCTCAGTAAAAAGTACCTGCTGACCCATACAAAATTAAGACATAACATGACACATACATTAAAGATACACATCAAATTAAATTCTAATACTCCAAATGACACTCTTCTTTATTAAGCACGAAGGAAAGCAAGAGCCTGTGAGTGGCAGGTATTTTCCTACACAGCCATGGGTAAAGGATATTTTCTGGCTGAAACATCTTTTAAACATCACATTGAAAGTTCTAAACAAAGCATGCCTGCAAGTTTTCTCTTAAAAAGAATACAAGTCTTTCTAACTGCTCTTTTCCTGCTGTGAAATATTTTGCATATTTACACAAAATTACTTAAAATTTTTTCACTTAAATGGGCAGTTGTTGCCTAAAATCATCCATAAACATGAGAAAAATAAAGAAATCTTCAGTTATTTCTGCTACTTTGTTCTTAGGACACATGTGTTCATAGGACAATTAATATAGATAAATGAACTTTATGTGGTGGCTAAAGTTTTAGAAGACTCAAGCATTAAAATGTGAATAACTTATATGTGATTCAATTTGGCCTTTAAAACGTCAGATTTAACATGTCCGTACTCACTTGTGACTACTTACATTTTTTTGAATGAAAAACAACAGTAGAAAATTTTAAAAAATTCAACTATGCATGGAATTTCATTGGATACAAATTCTATGGAGAGCCGAACTCTTTATTCAAAACTCATTATCTGGTATCATTTAGAGAAGCTATTTTTTATAGCCCTGGGTACATGTGCAAAACCTGACTTTCCATGTCTGGATTATAACAGCTTGTATATCTAGCTAGCTCTTTCAATGGTTATCTATATTGTAGATTTCTCCAAACTCTGGATCACTGAAATCTATGTTAGTATCCTCAAGGCTTTTCATATTTTTGATAAATCTAGACTATAAAGACTATACATGTTCACACAAATTTTGGATTAATTTACATTAAATGTGTAATAACCTTTAAACCCTTATTCTGAACACTGCTGAATTCTCACTTTAAGAAAAACTTCAATTTATGGGGGAAAAAAAAAGAGAGTTTTTAAAGGAAGTCTCTAGGGACTCCTTTGGCAACGTGAGAAATCACATTCTAACTTATCTGTTTTGCAAGTTGAGAAGCAAGATTCTGGTTTCGGTATCTGGTAGAGGAGATGAGAATGAGGGCAAAGAGCATCTCTTGGACGGCCCAGGAGAAAAGGGTGAGATGGGAGGAGAGGGCAGCAGCTCGGGGTCCCTCCCTGGAAAGTGAAATGTCAGTAGGGTTAGGCCTTGCCAATATAAATACAATCACAATGATGATATAAAAAGACATGCATTTTCACCTCTATTGACTTTTCACGTTCATGGGATAATTATTGTAACATTTTCTTAAAGGGCAAAAAGCTTTTGATGATGAATACATCTCATTACATGGAATTTTACGTGTAATCCTTACATGAATCTCATTGTAATTCAATGGATGAATTACGTGTTAATGCTAGCATAACAAGCCTTTAACCTATTTGACTTAATTACAGGCATATCATCAGATTTACTGGGGAAAGGTTTCTTCCCTATGCTCTAAAAAGTCTTTTCACTTTTTTAACCCTTTGGTTAAACCTTTTGAAGGCAATATCAGCCTCTGTCATGAACAACCTGTTTCTTACAACCTGATCTTATGGATTTCACCCATAGTAAAAAGAGGGACAGAGCAGAGAAGACATCATTTTCCTTAACTTTGTGAGTGTCTGTACAGATGTTGGGGGCTCCCAGTATGCTATGTCTTTTATGAGAAAGATCTTTTTCAAATTAAGAGATGTGGTGAAATAGAAAGACTTGGGCTGGGAATTGGAAACCTAGTTCTGACACCCCCTAGGAGGGTAGCTTTAGAAAAGTCAATTAACCAGCATGAACCCTGGCTTTCTTTTCTGTTACATGGTGATATGATAACCACTTGCCCACCTGGTGAAGATCTAAAGCTATAATGTATGTAGTATTTGGAATAGTGTTGTGTAAAAAGTAAACCACAATACAACTAAAGAGTATGGAAGAAGAAAAAGAGGGATGAGAAGAAGGAAGAGAAAGTAGTAAGAAGAAGGGGAGGAGAGGGAGGGAGAGTAGAAGGAAAAGAATAAGAAGCCAGTCGACAGAAATACAACAAAGCAACACTTTAAAGAGCGTTAGTAAACGTCCAACACACATGCATTCAAAAACAGGGAATGAATAAAATACCCAAGGAGCACATAAGAGGGATACCTAACTCAGAAGGGTTCGCAGAGCAAACAGTAATGAATCTGAGACTAATCAGGATAAATAAGAAAGAATTAGAATTGGAGTTGTGTTGGGGGTGAAGTGCATATGGAGGTAAAAAGATGGAAGGTCTTCATGAAAGAGATTATAATTTGTGCCTTCCTACAAAGTCAGGTCCCAGCAAGTTTTTTGTTGGATGATTGAAAAGGAAAGCATATCTGAGCGTAGAGTGCAAGATGAGATGGATTGGAGATATGATGAGAAGGAGGTGAAAGTATGACTAATGGGGCTCAGTTTTAGGACAGTGACTCTGGTTACTACATGAAGAATGCTATAGAAAGGGAGCGAGCAGAGAAGCCAGACAACATATGACTGCAGTGAGTCCATGGCCTTGAAGAGTCAGAGAAGGACTTGACTGTTGATCAGGTATGGGGTGTGAGGATAGTCTGAAGAAAGGGTTAAGGAAACACTGGCATCCCAGATTTACAGAGAAAGGAATCCCTAAGCAAGAGATTCTAAATCTTACCCCCCAGTTATAGGAGCATATGTGAAGAAAGGCTTCCCAGGTCACACTAGTGATAAAGAACCCACTTGTCAATGCAGGAGATGCAAGAGACTCAAGTTCAATCCCTGGGTCAGGAAGATCCCCTGGAGGAGGGCATGGCAACCCACTCCACTGTTCTTGCCTGGAGAATCCCATGGGCAGGGGAACCTGGTGGGCTACAGTCCATAGTGTCTCAAAGAGCCAAATATAATGGAAACGACTTAGCACATGGGAAGAAAGGCCAAAGTCTTCATGTCAATTAGCACACTTCCTGAAAGAAGCTCCCTTAGCTGAGTCCTAACAGACAAGGAAGAGTCCACCAAGTGAACAGTAGAAAGCAGGGAAGCACTTATTTCTCATGTGTCTGCAGCCACCAGGGGCAGCTGAGTTTCAGGCTATCTGGTGGCTATAGTCTTCTTGCTGAAGCTCTGCCCTTCAGCCACTTTCCTCCACTTGTGCTTGTTCTAGAGACTGAACTGAAGGGACAACTCCACCTCATGGTAATGACAGAAGCAAAAAAGGGCCGGTGGAAACATGCAAGGCTTGGAATTGGCACAGTATCACTTCTGTCCAAGTGCCATCAGCCAAAGCAAGTCATACATCCAACACCTAAATCAAAGAGGGAGCTACACTCTGCCTTTTGTTTGGGGTAATGCAAAAAGTGATATAGCAAAGGGCACAGATCCAGGAGCCAGGATGAGAAGCGATGAAGAACAGGCTCGAAAGTTCCATCTATTCCAGGGGCCTCTGCATGAACCTCAGGAGAGGGCCTTCATGAATGTAGAGAACATGAGACAATAGACAAGAACCCAGTTAAGGTTCACTTTAGTGGACAATGGAGGGGAGAAAGGGAGACAGAAATTAGGGTGAAGAAAGTGGGCATGGGCTTCTTGAAGGGCTTATTGTAAATCATGGAAGGTACTAAAGTGCTAAATGCCAACAAGCACAGGGCATTCTGGGAACAGTTAAGGAGCATATGGGCCCCTAAGTCACTCTTAGGGGCATTGGGGGGAGACCTACCAGGCAGAGAGAGTGGAATGAGCCAAAACTGTAGGACTACAATCCCTTTGACAAAGCTTGGGCTCACTGATCCAAGACACAGTGTCTTTGTGATGCTATAAAACATATTTCAGGGCTTATAAAACTCAAGGTTTCTACCTGAACAAAGTAGCCAAGCTCTTCTGTCATGATTGGTGGATCCTGGGAAATGTCCCTTACCCCAAATTTAGAGGGCCAACAGAGTCCAGAGTATGCTGCCCAAGAACAGAGAAGAGGTCGGGGAGTCTGGTTCCATGCTGTACTGAGCCCAGCCCAGCCCATGGCAGGTGCTCCAGGGGGATTAAACTGTTTGTTCTCCTGTCAGCAGGCTAGTTAATCCTCCAAACCCATGCCAGGGATATGCACACAGCAAACACTCTGCTCTGTGAGAGCTGTCCTGTCAGAAACCAAGAGAGCTGACTCCCCTGCAGATCTGAGCACCCCTCTAAGTCCTCTTTCTCTGCAATTACCAGAGGCTAGAATTGATCTCCCCAAAGGATGCCAGATTTCACAGAAGCCTTACTAATTCCTCCCCTTTTTACTGGCCAACTAAAAGTTGCGTGTGTTGTGCATGTGTGTGTTTGTGTTGGGTGAGGGGGTTGATTGAGTGAGTTCAACAAACTCCAGAGAGGTCACACAGAGTCAGTGGCTCAATATGGATTAGCAAAGCCTCAAGCCCTGTCTGCTTCCCAATCCTTTTTTATATAACCACAGAACAAGTGGCCATATGAAGAAAACATAAAAAGCATTAACCTCTGATGAGTTACATTTATTTTTCTTGTGCATTTGGCATTTATTTTGGTTGTTTCAATTTGTGTGGCTTAGTATATAGAGTCCTGAGTGTTGTCCTCTGAATTCTGGGTCTTTTATTTCTGTTGGCATTTCCCTTATTCTTTCATTAAAGTTACAGTTTTCCATTTCAATAAAAGTGGTCTCTTGGTCTCAAATCTGTCCTTGGCTTTCATGTCATGGCAATGTGGAATTTAGCAGGATTCTCTCCCCTCTAAATAACTAAAAGTTATTTTCTCATTAGCCATTAATTTTTTTATTCCAGTTTTATTCAGATGTAGTTTACATATAGCACTGTGTCGGTTTAAGGTGTGCTGCATAATGATTTGACTCACATACACCATGAAATGATTACCACGATTTGATGAACACCCACCATGTCATCAGTTCAGTTCAGTCAGTTCAGTCGCTCAGTCGTATCCAATTCTTTGTGACCCCATGGACTGCAGTACACCAGCTTCCCAGTCCATCACCAACTACCGGAGCTGACTCAAACCATATAGATACATAATTAAATCAATCCCGACACCATATCATATAGATACTAAATTTAAAAAATAGAAAAATGTGGTTTATGGTCTTCCTTGTTATGAAAATTCATAAGATTTACTCTCTTAACTTTCACATATAACATACAGCGGTGGTAATTATATTAATCATGCTGTACATTACGTCCCTAGTACTTATTTACCTTATAACTGGAAGTTTGTACCTTTTGACCACCTTTTTCCAATCTCCCCAACCACCATAAGCCATTCTTGATCAACTGATTTGACTGTTTCGTGGGAGAATAAAATGATATTTTCTCTGGTTGTTGTTTCTCCGGTGAAAGTCTCTGGCCTTTAAATATGCCCTAACATTGTCCACACTCAAAGTTTAAAAATTTGGTACATTTCATGTCTGGGCATGACTGCAATTAGTTCTCTTTGAAATGCAGAGTTGTTGACTTCAGTGTGGCAGCACCACAGGCTGGATGCAGTGTTGGCAGAGCCACCAAAAGGCTATTTTCTGAAAAGACAGAAATGACCCCCCCAAAATAAAAGGCTTCCCTTGATGCAATCTAAGCAGCCCATGCTTATCTGTTTTGCACTAACTATCAAGCATATACGGTGAGATCCATAGATTGCCTGAGGGCAAATGAGCAGAAAGATGAGCTAATTCCCTTTGCTGCCATGTTTTTCCAAAGACTGCAATCCACTTGAGAAGTAGGAACAGTTCTCTGTAAACTATTCTAAAGATTACTGTTTAAATAATCATGTCAAGCTGGAGAAAAACAAATAGCATCACAATTTCCAATAAGGTGTTTTATCATTAAATAGTCAGGCTTCTAAATTGGAAAGAAAGTCATTACATTTCATTGTGATGGCAGAGTATTAATGAGCTTCAAAGCTATCCACATCTAAGGACATTCTTGCCTGCTGTGCTTGCAGGGCAGGACCTAGAGTGTGGTGACTGCCTCGGCACAAAATTTAAGAGGGTGCCAGAAACTCAGTAGTCAAGATAAATATTTTAATGCAATAGTTATAAACCCAAAATGAGAGGAAAAAATCCACAGTGAAAAAAATATCAAAATTGATTGTGAGCAAAGTGGATTGATTGTTAGGTTTCTGCCATTCAGATGGGTGTAACACCAGAAGACAGCCAGAATGGTCAATTAGTTGGAAATGTGTGATTACTGGAGCGATGACCTATATGTTCCAAGAGACTTCAGAGAGAGAGAGAAAAACAGAGAGAGAAAACCTATGCATGTTTAGTGTTGTGTTTTATCCACCTTAGATTAAAAGACACTAGAAAAATGGAGAAAAGAAAGCCTACGGGAAAAGGAAAAGGAATCTGTACAGCTATTCAAGACAGTCATTAACCTTGATCTAGTCCATCTACTTAGGGCTCCCCGACTTTGAAGAGGGGATGTCATTCTCTGACTTCAATCTGTGCTCTGCAGTTGGCTTCATTCTTTTATTGGCATCCCTGGGAACTATAGTCATGTTCGTTCCATAACTCTGTGCTCTCTGACAGTCTGGCTTTCAAGTCAAAGGGACATGGAAATCGGCAATAGTTCAGGTAACTAGGCAAAAATATCTGACCTAAATTATCCTGAGAACCATCTTGTGGGATATATTAATCACTAAAATTGTATTTGGAGATAGTGGAGAGAAAAATGTTTGGTATGAAAGGACTGGGTGTTCTAATGCATGATGTGTAATGTTCAAGTGTGAAGTGTTATCCATCGCAATCATTAGAATGGGGAAAGTAACACACCAAAACACTTGTCAGGGAGGGGGAATCTGAGCAAGTGGGCAAGCATGTGTCCCAGGCAGGGCAAGATGAGGCCACGGTCTGGGTGCCACTTGATATTTTATTAATTTCCTCTGTGAGAACTTCAGATCTTTTCATTATTGGTACATTTGATTGAACGAATGCCTCTCAGTCTTTTTAAGTAAAGGGCACAATTTAAAAAAAAATTAAATTATCTTGCACTAAAAGTTGATCTTACCACGAATATATTTTAAAATGTGTGGCTGAAGTTATCACATAAATCTCCCAAACTGAAGTGAGGTGAAGAGAAGATTATTTCTGAGAAGAGGAGATGCTGGAGAAAGAAGTCAGATGAAAGCAGACAAGGTCCATGTTGGTGCTTCCTCTCATGGAGCTTACTGTCCTGTGCAGAAGACAGCCTTTAAGAGAATCATCATGTAAACAGATGCAGTGCTGTGCTGTACTTAGTCACTCAGTCATGTCCCACTCCTTGTGACCCCATGGACTGTAACCCACCAGGCTATTCTGTCCATGGGGATTCTCCAGGCAAGAATACAGGAGTGGGTTGTCATGCCCTCCTCCAGGGGGTCTTCCCAACCCAGGGATCAAACCCAGGTCTCCCACATTACAGGTGGGTCCTTTACCATCTGACCCACCGGGGAAACCCTAATAGATGTAGAAGGATAACTATTATCTAAGCAGGGGTTCAGGGAAGAATTTTCCGAGAAATTGAGATGTATCTTCCGACCTGGATGGACATATTACAGCTAACTTAGTGAAAGGGTGTCTGCATGGGAATAAGGGAAGCACCTGCAAAAAGGTGCAAAGAAAGAGCCTTTGACGATGGAAAATGGCTATTTTTAAAAATTGAAGCATAGTTGATTTAAAATATAGTTACAGAAAAGGAAAAAGGGGATAAATTTTGAGTCTGGGATTAAAAGAAACTGGTCAATGTTTTTAAAGTTTTAAAGTGAATGCAGAGAATTAGCAAGCGATGTAGGCAGGTGTGGGTCAATGCAGGAACTAGAGCTGACAGAAAAGTGAGAACTGGTGGACAAGGGAAAATCTAGAAGGATACAACTCGAAAATCTGAGATAAGTTCACCAACAGCTTCAGTTTTGGGGGACTGGAGTGCAAATGTGGGAACAAACTCTCAGGGAAACTTACAAACCCATCTCCACACAGAGTGAGAGTATCCAGAAAGGTTTGTGAAGCTCCTGGGTGTAACAAAACTCCCTCTCTGAACCCCACAGCTGCTTGGGCATAATTTCTTCAGTTCCCCTTCCCTTTCAAATCTCATATCGGGTCCTGTGGTCAGGAATTTCTAACTTGGGACCCAGAAGGGAAGGAAGAGTCCAGGAATCATGGCTCCCAGTCTTAGGCAGAGGAGTGGTGATGGGAACAGGAAAGAGGCACAGACCATTTAGAGAATCCGTTGTTGGAAAAGTTGTAAGTTTGAGATTTTACCACTTAGGCGTCACCTGGGAAGCCTAAGACGGTAGACTGAAGAAGCAGAAATACAGGTTAGAAGACTTGTAAAGCAAAAACAATATAAAAGATCAAGATGTAAGATAGGACTTTGTTATGAATTGAACATGAGTGGTAAAGAGGAGAGAGGAAGAGTAGGAATGCACGTGGGTTTCATCGTGGGTGCAATTCTCCCACTATCTTTAGATTCAGAGACCATCAGGATTGCAAGGACCTTCAGGTCAATTTGACTGGCCCAGTCCCTAATTCTGACATTACTGTCTTTATTCAACACTTCTGTCCTTGATTAGGGGAAGGATGCGTGCATGCTTGTTTCAAGAATTATTGACAGTCCGTGTAATTTTCATGTCTTTGCATGAAAAAGTCACTGAACAGCACAGATTTAGGAACTGTAATGCAAACATTGTCTCTTTTTACGGCACAGAGGTTGTAGCACAAGCAGCAAGCTAGACAAGAACTAGGACAAGTTAAGATCAGCGTTTGGTGAAGACAGACCCCTCCTTTCTGAAGCTGTGTCTGGATCAGTCATCAGAAGATCGAGTTTAGAGATGGGTAAGAGTGGAACTTGAAGGGGATTTGAAGGTGATGAGAAGAAACCCTATCTCTGTATGGATAGAGACAGATAGCGCAGACAGCCAAGCCAGCACTCCTCCTCATCTCCTTTATCTGTCTTGGAAGCCCTGTGGATTGGCAGGAGCTGCTTCACTTCAAGAGGAGTGCTGAGATAAGTTAATTATGTGTTTGTATTTGATACCATTTGTTAGAAAAAAATGCCAACTTTTTACCATTCTGCAATGTAGCTATTATAAATGAGAAACCCTGGCGATACAAGTGTGCCTTTTTCTAAGTAAATTTGAAGGTAGACTTTCAAGTTTTATAAAATCTTATCCAGTTAGTAGGAATTTACCATCTTCCTGAGACCCTGAACTTGGGTATATCGTGAATCAAGAGTGAGATGGTGAGATCTCCTGGCAAATTTGAGGGTTGCAGCCTAGTATGTGTGTACATTGAGCTAAGTCACTTAAGTCGTGTCTGACTCTGTGTGACCCTATGGACTGTAGCCTGCCAAGCTCCTCTGTCCATGGGATTCTCCAGGCAAGAATACTGGACTGGGTTGCCTTGCCTTCCTGCAGGGGATCTTCCCCACCCAGGGATCGAGCCCACATCCTTTGTCTCCTGCATTGGCAGTTAGATTCTTTACCACTAACACCACCTGGGAAGCCCTGCAGCCTTGTATACATACAGAGAATAATGACCTAGGCTTGGTTTTAACTTTTAAACCAAGAAAGGATGCAACAGGACTTCCCTGGAGGTCCAGTCATTAGAAATCCACCATCCAATGCAGGGGACATGGGTTTGATCCCTGATCAGGGAAGATTCCACATGCAGCAGGGTAACAAAGCCCATGTCCCACAACTACTGAACCCGTGCTCTAGACCTGTGCTCTGCAACAAGAAAAGGCACGGACAGTAATGAGAAGTTCATGCACTGAAACTAGAGAGTAGTCTCCACTCACTGCAACTAGAGAAAGCCCACTCAGCAATGAAGACCTAGTGTAGCCAAAAGTAAATAAATAAATATTAAAAAAAGAAAAGAAAAAGATGCAACAAAGTTTTGCTGGGTTTGTGTGTGAAATCAAGGAATTGACGAGAAAGAATAAAAATATGCATGTGTCCACCTGATTCAAGAGGAAATAAAAGAGAGAGGGACACTAACATTCGGAAGAAAGGATAGCCTCGAGTTAAGAAAATGTCTTAAGGGCAAAGCAAATTTTTAGTTAAAACTTTCTTCAGCCAATAAATATTTTATAATCCAGAGATATAATATGAGGGCATGTAGGTCTAGAACTAGCAACAGCTTAACCACTTTTGGGGCTTCCCAGGTGGTGCTAGTAGTAAAGAACCTGTCTGCCAATGGAGGAGACATAAGAGGCACACGGTTCGATCCTGGTTTGAGAATATCCCCTGAAGGAGGGCATGGCAACCACTCCAGTATTCCTGCCTGGAGAATCCCATGGAGAGAGGAGTCTGGTGGGCTACAGTCCATAGGGTAGCAAAGAGTCAGACATGACTGAAACAACTTAGCATGCACGCATGTAACCACTTTTACCCTCAAACACTTCAACTCTCTCTATTTGTGAATTTTCCTCTGAAGGAATTTAAAGTTTATAACAAACTTCAATCAGAAATGACATTCATCTTCAAGGAATATGTTTAATAAAAAACTTCATTATAAGATATATTAGAGTTTTATAAACATTTTATAGGCATGTTATAGGAGATATGTGTTTATTCTTACAAAAAGGTCTAGAATAATCAATCTTCCCTAAAATATCTCAGAACTGTAAAAGCATTTCGATTTTAAAATAAAAATGTGATGATATGCAGTTACAAAAATTGATTCTTCATCACTGTTATTCAGACATGCAATGCCTCTCTCGTCTTTATGACTCCTTACTTAATATATAGCTGTCAACCAATGGAGCATGAAGCATTGAATAAAATTACTTTCAAATATAAAATAACAATGTATTTGGAAAAGTTAATTTTATTTTCTCTACTGAAAGCAAACTTTCAAAAATTGTGATGTATTATTCAAACTCAGAAGGACCAATAGTGAAGATTTGAGAAAAAAATTGCTGGAAGCATCTAAAATAACAATTTTCAAGTTGATGATAGACAAAAAACCATTTGAGAGGATCTCCTTTGCATCCTGAGTGGGATGGGAGTTTATAGCATGTGGAATGATAATGCAGTAATGCCCCAAGGTAGTCTGACATCATCAACCCTCACGGACCTCTTAACAACTCTCCCAGGTCACATTCCTGCTGCATTTCTAAGGCTGTGTTATATGAAAATAGCAAAATGGAAACAAGCTCTCAAGCTTTACAAAGATTAAATGAGATAATGCATGTAAGGCTGTAACAGGATACCTAACATAAATTGTTAATAAATAATTACCATCATTATTTTAAACTTCCTGCCAGCCAGAGAAATCCCATTAGACAGAACGACAATTTTTCAATTGGGGATTAAGGTGCTCTCAATAGTTTATACTCTGTCATCTTCATCTAATGACAATAAAAGAGAATCACCTCCAGACCAGCTAATTATTCTTTGTGAGTGAATTTCGGGGAGGGAATGGGTAAGCCATACAAATATCCCAAATCTGGAAGAATTTCATAAAATGCCTCCAGGTTCTAAAACTTCAAAAGCTACTTAAGAGTCCACAATAATCTGTGCTGCCTGTGTGAGCTGAATCAAACACAAGGTTTAATTCTTAATTTATAGAGTAACTCATATGGGACCATGAGAATCACCAGCAGATGTGTTTCAATCTGTAAAATAGGGGCTTTAATCATATATTACCTTGTTAAAAAAACTTGCACCAAGGGCTAGAACTTCAGACAACCATTTCTCTTTTCCTTTGTCTCTTCTCTTTTACTTCTTTTCTATAACTCAATATGCCAGAATAGTCTTCACAGATGAGTTTGGCCAAAATAAAGAATACCTTTATCCCACAATTTTAAAGTAAAGCAAAGTGGTTTGCATGAGGCCATGAGGCCAAAGTCACTGTGTAGTTTGTGTAATAGAAATATCCAGAAGTAGATCCATGTCCAGCCTGTTCTGATCAGGGGTCTACCTCTGGTTTTGCACAAAGGAATTGTCTCTGTGACCTTCTTCACAGTCATCCTTACCTTCAGGCTAGCTTCCCAAATGGGGCCAAAGAGTATCATTAAGTCCAGGTGTTACAGCCACACATGACTTCCAGAAAACAGGATTTTTTTCTTCCCCTAGTCATCAAATACAAGTCCTGAGCTTTACTTCAACTGAGCCACTTTTGTTCTGTGCCTTCTTGAAAATTGATCCTTATGGCAGAGAGATGAAACAATGCTGAGTGACTCAGCAGGTGGAGGCAAAATTACTGCTACCCACAGAGGGCTTCCCTGGTGGCTGAGATGGTAAAGAATCAGCCTGCAATTCAGGATACCCAGGTTCAATCTTTGGGTCATCAAGATCCCCTGGAGAAGGAAATGGCAACCCATCCCAGTATTCTTGCTTGGAGAATTCCATGGACAGAGGAGCCTGGCAGGCTACAGTCTGTGGAGTTACAAAGAGTCAGACACAACTAAGCAACTAACACACATACAGCGAGGCTATGATTCAGTGAGGAAGTGATGGATGTTGAGACAACCAAAAGTTGTACCACTTGTTAGATTCTATCAGAGGGACCAGAAAGTATTGGATTGGCCAAAAATTTCATTTGGGTTTTCATTATGCTTTATGGAAAAACTCAATCCAACTTATTGGCCAACCCAGTAACTTCAAAGGACTTACCCAGAATCTATCGTGATCCAACGTGGTTATATTTCCCACTCCTGATGTCTACTCAAGTCCCAGATTGCCAAAGAACAGTCTGAAAAATGCATTTCTTTCTCTGCTAAAAAGTGGCACTTCTCTGACAACATTGTCCTGAGACCAAGCTTGTGTATTGTTTCTATTTCCTTTTCACTTAGGATGAATTATTTTCATAAAAAAGACCAAGATGCCTTGGTCTTTTTTACCTTAAACAAATATACTGCCAGCTTTTTTCTCCAGCAAAAATTGATTTATTTGGGATCAGCACAGAATTGCAATTCAAAGTCTGCAGCCACAGTGAACCATGCAAGTACCGCAAGTTAGGAATAGGAAAACTTTTATAGAAGGGGAAAGGAAAGTGAGAGCGCTGTGGTAAACAAAGAATCCATGGCTTTTCATTGGCTGAGTTTCGACAGCCTCTCATTGGCTGAGCTCTGGCGAGGCAAGAAAAGGAAGTCTTTCTTCTTCCGGTTGGTCACTGCTATCATAGAGCATGATAGCTCCCCCTTCTGGACTCCCAGCTCTATTTTAATTGTGTTTTTTGTTTATTAATTTTCATAGTCCCTTATACAAATAGGCCTTTGATTAATCTCTCCAGACTGTGGGGTATGTGGCTTAAATTGGTGTCTAAGAACGCTGGTGTTCATTTATACTAAAACCTTTTATGGAAGTAAATAATTTTATAAGAACAAATTGAGATTCCAAGTCTCTGGATAAAAGTCAATGAATGAGTGCATGCATACACGCATGCTAAGTCGCTTCAGTCGTGTCCGACTCTGTGCGACCCCACGGACAGTAGCCCACCAGGCTCCTCTGTCCACAGGATTCTAGAGGCAAGAATACTGGAATGGGCTGCCATTTCCTTCCCCCAGTGAATGAGTAAGAAAGTGTAAATAAAAATCATATGGATTTGTCCCTGGATGGATTTTAGCACACAGCACCATGTGTCCATATTTTAAGCCTATGATGTAGGAAATGCTGTAATGTCATACTGCACTTTGTCTGACCCTCATTTTTTAGATTGAAGGAAATAACCCAAAGACCTTCAGATCATGAAATTTTCTCAAGAGTTTTCAAAAATGATTTAGAACTTGAATGAACTATTTTAACACATTTAAATCCTTTTCTTAAGAATTGCTTTACTTTGTGGAGTTTAACAGAAAAGGTAATGAGACACTTCTTTTTCATGCATTTAATGTGTCAAAAAGTATCATTTTGCCATTCATCTTGAAAGAAATAAATACAAATCAAAAAGAAAGACAAACACCAAAAATGCAGCTAATTGAGAGTTGAGGGAGGAAAACATAGATTTTTTTCCCCAAAACTTTCTCAAGCCACACAAGCTATCCATGGAACAGAATTTTATGTCTGTGTGTGTGTGTTCATGTGTTTAAATAATTTTGAGTTTTCCTTAAAAACTGCATAACCTTTTTGAGCTATGAACTACTTGGTTCTCTGGTGAAACCTATGAAATCCTCCTCAGAAATATTAGACTAGTAGAGAAATGAAGTATATTAAAACACAGTGGTCAAACCAAATATGTGAAATAATAATGTATGTACTTCTTTATTAATGTATTCAATAATCAGACTGTTATGGACTGAAGGTTTATTTTCTCCCCGAATTTATATGTTGAAATCCTATCCCCAATATGATGGTATTAGGAGATAGGGTCTTTGGAAGGTAGTTAAGATTAGGTGGGCTCATGAGGGAAGGGTTTTCATAAATGGGATTAGTGCCTTTAGAAGAATCACAACGATGTTTCCTTCCTCTCTCCGCTCTCCACCATATGTGGATACAATGAAATGTCAGACTTCTGCAAGCCAGAAGACACCCTCCCCAGAAGCTGCCCATACTGCCATTCTGATTCTACAATGGTCTGTTACCAAGGCTAGGTGACCCACCCAGCTTAGATTCAAATTTCAGACAGTCTCATTCTAGAGTCTGCTGTCTCAATCATGTTGCCATTCAGCCTAAAACATACCTGCAAGATAATTTAGCTCAAATCAATGATTTTGTAAATAATGTAATGAAGTTTCAGAGTGCAAAGAAAACTTACATCAGCAGCCACAATTAAGGAGTGCTTGATTTTTTTTGTGGCCTTCAAATATATGGAATTTCACAAACCATAATTATTGCTTCAAGACATAACCATCATTACTGGCCTACAAGTAGTCCTCCTTACTTTAATTAATGAAGTAATTTAAATAAAATAATGAATATTCATAAACTCACCACCCACCCCAGAGACTTGTCATCGACAGTAACTTACATCTACCACCCTTGGATGGCATCACCGACTCGATGGACGTGCGTTTGGGTAAACTCCAGGAGTTGGTGATGGACAGGGAGGCCTGGCGTGCTGCGATTCACGGGGTCGCAAAGAGTCAGACAGTACTGAACGACTGAACTGACTGAACTAACTGACCACCCTTATCCTAACCTTTTGTTACAACTTGATGTAGCCAAAATGTTTACTGTTCTTTTACATACACACACACACACACACACACACACACACACACTTTTTAATCACAATATAAGCCTGCTTAAAGAATATGGTTTAGTTTTAGTAGCTTTTGAATTTTATTATACAAAGGGCTTCCCTGGTGGTTCAGTTTTTAAAGAATCCACCTGCAATGCAGGAGACCCCAGTTCGATCTCTGGGTTGGGAAGGTCCCCTGCAGGAGGGCATGGCAACCCACTGCAGTACTCTTGCGTGGAGAATCCCCATGAACAGAGGAGCCTGGTGGGCTACAGTCCATTGGGTCACAAAAAGTCAAACACGAGTTAGCAACTAAGCCCAGCACAACACATACAATGGAGCTTATGTTTCATTCTCAGCATCACATTACTAGGATCCATTCATATTCTTGAGCACACATTGGCTAAAATAATTTTAAAACCTGACAGTATCCAACTCTATGCTATTTATAAGAAATAAATTTGAACCCCCATCTACTAACTGAAAGACCAGCACTTAATCCACTACTATAAAATGGTCACTCTTTCCCTCCAAGCAGCTCTTCCTCTTCTGAGTTACATATTTACTCAGAGGGAGCTCTTTGCAGGAGCCCTGAATCACAATAGTAGGTGCTGCTAACTACCACTTTTGGATACCTTTGGGTAGGGCTGGCTTCTTATCTGAAACACATAAATAAATCAGAGTTTGAGCATCTCTGGACAGAGAAAATAGAAAATCCAGCTCACAAAGTGTGCAGAGGCCAGGGGTATGGGCCTACCTGGGAAGGAAAGGTAGCTCAAAGTCAGAGCTGATTGGACAGTGAGGAAAATCCTCATGTTGCTTTACTTGGGCTGAAACCAAAAGCCAAGCATGGCTAGACCTTTGGGGGCAGGACTCGGTGCCACGTTGCCATGGTGATTCTTCCACCAGCTCAGAGGCTCCCTCTGCTCTCTAGCAGAGCCCAGCCTCCAAGTTGGGAGGGGGTGAGAGTGGTGGGGAGAAAAAGATAGGGCTGCCGAAGCCAAGGACAGAAGAGTTCTACTATGGGAAGACCATGAGATGAAAATGCCCTTCTGCTGTGTGTGTATGCACATATGCGTGTACATCTGTGTGCACGTGTGCATGAACCCACACTGGGGAGGGAGGAGGGATGAAGGGTGGATTTTCTCTGCTATGTGCCCACTACAGGAGCGTAGCTTTAACTAATTCATTTAGAACTTTACCCTCTTCTCAAATGATGATAACTCAGGTGACTTTATGTTGCAAAATTCCTTTTTTCCTGGACTATGTCTTAAGAGTAGCCCCCTCCACACCACATGCGCACATGCACACACATACACAACATAGACCCTTCTGCCGTCTTTTCTAAACAAACAACAGATTGCATTGCTGCTGTTCAGAGTATTATGCCAGAAAAACAAGGAGGGGAAAAAAAACCAACTTCTTCATCAAGTTTCAAACCAAATGTATGTGCCTACCAAGTGATATACTGCATAATTATGAGCATTTCATAAATGTTCCTCTAAGCCCATGCCTGCAAAGGTTCAGGGGAATCGCTGCCCAGCTCGTTCTCTAGAGAAGGGCCATACGTGAACGTGAGTCATCTTTACCATCTGCCCAGTGCATTCCAGAACGCTCAGCAAGCATTCTCTTTAAGGTCACTCATAATCCCTATTTTACAGATGGACAATCGGAGTGAGAAAGAGAGGTGATGTGCTGCCTTTCTCCACTGCTTCTCTCAGGATCCACAGAAATAAGCAAGCCCTTTTTACACATTGAAATCATTAAAAAAAAAAAAATCAGCAACTTTTGCCAGATAGCAAGGGCAGATTTCAGAGTGTGATCATTTTTCACCAAGAAACATGGCATCTACCATGGCTGCCACGAAGTTTTAAATGAAGAACGTATTTCTTTCTCCTTTCTGGAGTAACGCAACTTGAAATTTCCAATGGCAGGTAACTCATAGACCCCTGGACCAACCAACAGCTCTGGGTAAGCCCCTGAAAAGAACTAAAGCCCTATAGTAATATGTCATCTTTGTGATATTTTAAAAGTGAAATAAAAGCAAGATGTATAAAACCTATATTTTTCAAAATGGAAATTTACAACCATAGCAAAAAAAAAAATTAATAAATTAAACCTAGAAATCCTCCTCTACAGCAAGAGTCTCTGATGACATTCCCAGGGTATGTCATTATTTCATATGTGACTTTATGCAAGTTACTCTAAACTTCCTCATTTTATCATCTGCAAAATGGGGCTATAAATTGTATCAAACTCTCAAGTGATTTTGATTATTCAATGAGTTACTGTGCACCTAGAGAACCCGGCACAGTGCCTTACGCAGAGTAAGAGTTGAGTAAATGTTAGGCATGCTCACACTTGCCAAGTTCAAATGTCTTACTTGAACTGGAAAATGACTACCTTTCCCAAGGGAAGTGTAAAGAGAGCCTACCCTTGTGAATTAGAGACAGGCGTTTTGACAAAATACTGACCGTTGACAAATACATCCTCAAATTATTATCAAGCATCCTTTACTTATATTTTACTTGAAAAAGGACCACTGTACAATTTCTAACATCATGACAATACTTTCTGCCCCAAAGTGAACTCTGCCGCAGACTTCAGTGAGCTGAAGTGGAGAAACCGTATGCAGAGAAGGATCAGGTTGTTTCAGGGCATAGATTCCAACTTTGTGGCATAGATGTAGGCAGCTGGGCAAGTTGCATCAGCTTGGCAGAGGCGAAGCCAGAAACAGCTCCTTTGAATAAAGGTTTCCAGCTGACTGCACAGCTAAATGGCAAGGTCGTGAATGGCCTTAGGTTCTGGGAGACAAGGCTGTACCCACAATCAAAGATGAGCCCTTACTTCAGAGATGTACAAAGAGGAGGGCATACCCCCACCAGTCTCTTGAGTCACAAACACATATGCTTGGAAGGACCTCAAATGCTGTCACCTTTAAATAACAGAGAATGGTCGGTTATTATGAAGAGTTCCATAACTCAGTGGGTGTATTCATTGGTAAAGCTCTTGATGTAACATGATTTCTCCCTGCACACATCCTCAGAGACAAATTGCTATTCATCTCAATCAGCAACTGATAAACATGAAGTAATTAAATTAGTTTGTGGCCAACGTCATCATGGAATCCTAGATTTGTAAGCAGCTGAAGAGAATTTAGACATCACCTAATTCACTGTCTTCATTGGAGGAAGAAAATGCAGTCAAGAGAAATTTGTTGACTGGTCCAAGTCCTCATAATTCATCACACCAGATGAGAATGCAACAATTCAGTGCTGCTTCCAGAACTCACTAAGATTAATAATTCAGTTGAGAAACTATCTGTCACTACTACCCAACCTAAGGACCGTGACTCAAATATTTATCAGTTTAACCATAAAGAACAGTCTATCGACCCCCACTAATTCTCGGAAATGGCCAGCCACAGACTGAACAGCCTCTTCCTCTCTGGAAAACTCCCAAAACTGTTATTCTGTTCAGTTGCAATCAAACAAGGAAAACCAAATATACCTAAAGGCCAATCACAAACTTCCCCACACTCCTGAAATTCTTAACCTAATAAATTGTCCCCTTTTTACTGTATTTAGTTCACTCTCCTTTCAAACCCCCTTTGAACTCCTGCAGAAGCAAAAGTGATGGGAGAGGCTTCTTTTGCAAGCATTTGAATAATTGGCATTTACTAATTTGGTTTCTTGCTTTGTGTTGGGTTTGGCACAATAGAATTTGAATATGAAAGTGTTAGTAAAAAAAAAAAAAAAACCCTGTTTATTGAGTAACAAATTGAAAACATAGATTTTAGAATTCAGTGGCTCTTCGACATCTTAACAGCTATCCATCCAAGAGCTACTTGGATTGGAGCAGTACAAAACTCATGTATGATTCTCCAGAATCTTTCTTTCTCTGTTTCAGCTACCAAGAATATTTCAGAAGTTCTCTGTCGTCTTGTGTCCCTGAGTCACTGATCATGCAGAAATTCATACTGACTCATTTTTCACATGTAGTAAAAGTGAAACATAAACTTGTGTCCATCAAGTAATGGAAATTTGGGGAGATTGTTGTTACAACGCTATAACCTATCTCATCCTGACTAATACACATAGAACAAGTGCACAAGAAAAATATATCCTTTCAATATTGTGTGAAAGAATTGACAGTTGATTTTTCCAGCTGATGACCCACATCATCTGAAGTTTAGGAAACTTTAGCCCAGGCATGGGGACTAAAGAAGACATAAGGGAGATATAGACACAGACAACCATTAACACAAAGTCAGCCCATGGTAAACGCTTTAATAGATTAATAAATGAATTTCTCTGAGAGCTTAGAATTGGGTTGGATTAACTCTGATTAAGAGAATCAGTGGAGGACTCAAGAAGAATATATCATTAAATCAGTAAATCTTTGCCTTGAGATTTTCTGGGTGGGGATGAGAAGCAAGGAAAAGGAAACACTATGAACAAAGGTTCACCCTGCACTTCTGTTGGGCTACAGGGCTAAAATAGTAATTAAATAAAAGCCTACAGTTGTCTTCTGTGGTTTTGGCAACTAATAAAATAAAGAGATCATTTTGTAGTTGCTAATTGATCTCACCGGATGTAGACTTGAGAAAGATGACACTTCATGTAGGAAGCTGATGGATGGATAGCTGTTAATGTATCTGTTAAGAATCTGGAGCCACTAGATTCTAAAAACTGTACTTTAAAAATATATTTCAATGAGTAGGACTCTTAAATAACACCAAATTCAAATTCTACTGTGTCAAAAACAAATTTTAGTTAGAAACCAAATTAGTGAAGGCTGTTTTTTGAAACACTTGCTCTAGCAAAGGAATCATCTACCATCCCATCACTTTAATTTACATACATGTCCACCAATCCCTCACTGTGGGCTTACGACCCTCCCAAAGGGCTCCATCAATGTGGTGTTCTTCATTACTGTGGTAAACAGTAAACTCTGCTTTGTCTTATTGAGAGATAATTTTGGGGAAGCCACCATTCAACAATTACCACCTTTCTAGGTTTCAATATTAGTTTAGTCACTAACTGTGACCCGGTCACTAAACCAAAGTTATGTATTTTTGTTCTGCATCACCCTATTTCAGGTACCAGTTTCTATATTAGTTAAGATGAGCTGATTATACTGCAGTCACATAACCCTGAAGTCTCAGGGACTGAATACAACAACATTATATTTCTCACATACACGTCCTGCCCAGTGTGGGTTTTCCTTCACCTAGTTACTCATGAACACAGACTGACAGAGGCGCCCCCATCTGTAACGTTGCTATCCTCCAAGACAGAAGACAGAGACACTGCAGAATCTTTCACGGGTTTGTTGTTGCCTCAGCTGAGCACTAACAAGCACCATCTCATTGGCAAGAACTATCCAGATGGCCCACTTAACATCCTGGGGCCCGGGAACATGGGAAGAATATTTGATGGAAGTAATTGTCCCTAACACACTAAGGTTGTGTAGAGATATCACCAATAAGAAAAAGGAAGAGATTGCCAACAAGGGGCTTCAAATCTGGTGGGGCGAGGGGAGGAGGGAACACCACTATCAAAACACAAAACACAGGATAAATACCATTTTGAAGTTACTTCCTTCGGGAGCTGCCTCAAAATCCAGCCAAGATTATTTGCAGAGAACTATCAGCAGATTGGCTGGATTTAAACACTCTTTGCCACACCCTGCCCTTTGCTTTGCTCCAATCTAGGCAAAAAAACAAAAAGAAAAAGAAAAGAAAACAGGGTCTGGATCTTTTGTGAGTATTCTGAATCACCCCTTCTTTATCCACTTCAATTTGAACTTGAAAGATTGGAGCGTTTGACAGAGGAGGAGAAATATTGTATGATATCCCTTACATGAGGAACCTAAAAAGAAGTAATATAAATGAACTTACTTGAAAAACGAAGAGACTCACAGACTTCAGGAATGAGTTTACAGTTGCCACAGGATGAGGGTGGAGAGAAGGATGGGGGAGGGGACAGTTAGGGAGTTCCCTGATAGCTTAGTTGGTAAAGAATCACACCCCCTGCCTTGAAAGGTGAAGCGTTAACTCCTGGACTGCCAAGGAAGTCCCAAGAATAGGTCATTAACGCTTTCAAAAACTGTTCTGAATTACCAGCCATCTCTTTTACATTTGTCATAACTCAGTGAACTTTTGATTTTGATAGTTGGGAGGGATGCCTGTGTTCATGGAAGGATGTGTAAACTGTTATATTATTTTCTAGACCTTCCCTTGTGGCTCAGTGGTAAAGAATCCACTTTACCTGTGCAGGAGACACAGGTTCAACCCCTGGGTCAGGGAGATCCCCTGGAGAGGGAAATGGCAACCCACTCCAGTATTCTTGCCTGGACAGAGGAGCCTGGTGGGCTACAGTCCAGAGGGTCGCAAAAGTCAGACACAACTTAGCGACTAAACCACCACATGCTATTTTCTAGATTAGTGTGCAATTTGATTTACACCCTCTTGTTTCACACTTTCAGTAAGGTTGCTTATCATCATATTTTCTATCAAGTCCATATATATAATTGTTATCATTCACTATTTTAAGACCACCACACTTACATATCACTATAGAGTCCATTTTAAGGCCTTAGATTTATATAACATAAAAATGGGAGTATTGCATCATGGAGAAATGAAACCAACTGTCAACCAATTGAAACCAAACTTAAGGTGAAAATACCTAGAACCCATATATAGTCATACATATGTCCTCATTCATTTGGATAGTGAAAGACCTATTGGAATTACTGTGGTCCTGAGACTCTGGCCGGCAAAGCACCAATAAATTGAGATAAACCACCTGAAAACCATGATGAGTGACAGCCCATTTTCAGAAAGCCCCTTATGAGCAATAGTGATGCCGTGTTCCCTCCATAGACCCTCTCCACCTTTGTGCTTGTGCTCAGCCATGTCTGACTCTTTGTGAATCACTGTAGTGACTGTAGGGACTGTAGGCCATGAGGCTGCTCTGTCTATGGGATTTTTCAGACAAGAATACTGGAATAGGTTTCCATTTCCTTCTCGAGGGGATCTCCCCAACCCAGGGATCAAACCCACATCTCCTGTATTGTCGGCATGAGCAGGCAGATTCTTTACCACTGAGCCACTTGGGAAACAAGGCCCTCTCCATAGTACTAGTCTCATGTCTATTCCAAATCCAAGAATAGCTGCAAGTGAAAGAAAACATATACCCAGAATCTAAGTGCTTTCTGTCTGCCAAGAGGACAGACTGCCGAGCTGTGGGTGCTTAGGAAACCCAAGTCAGCCCTCTCCAGACTAGCCAAGGTTTTGAAAATAACAATCATACCTGCATTTTTCAAAAATAAATATTTAAAGTGTGTGCTTTCCCCCATGTACTTCACATTTCTTTTTGTCTTTACTTCCATCTTCAAAAGGCAAGCCGTGCTGGTGGTGCTCACAATTATTTCAACCCCTGAAAAGGCACCAACTTCATCTCTGGAAATCAGCCTGTTATGCTGGACACATCTAATGAGTATGATATCCAATCCTTTTTTATTCTATTGTACAAACAAAATCAGATTGAGGAGCAAGTGCTCATACCTCTGGTAAGGAGCAACAGTAGGAGCCTCATGGAGAGGCAGAGTCTGATCACGTCAAGACAGCACAAAGCTGGGAGGGAAGGAGAAGAAAGTGAAGGATTTCCTGGAGAATGCGGTCTGGCATTTTAACACTCTACAGCTGAGGCTGCAACTGTCAACCTCAAAGGAGGGGGAAGCAGCAGGAGGAATGGTACCTAGAGCCTGTACTGATGACAAGTGAGAACCAAGAACTCACAGAATGCATCCAGCAGAAAGATATTTTGGAAGCTTCACTCCTGTCGGCTAAGAGGACCTTAAAAGAGATTGGTCTTTAGCAACATAGCGAAGAAATACTCAGCAGTAAATTGCAGAAATAATGCTAGGATGAGGGAGAAAGAGACCATAATTCAGGCCTGAAAATAATAGAATCTCAAAGGGAGATCATTTATTCCATCTGTTAATTTCCTAAACAAGGAAACTCAGGCTCAGGAAGATGTGAGTTGTTCAAAGCCACAGAGTTCCTAGAATATCACTTTGCAAATATGTTTTAGGTGAATTCCCATAAATTTCTGCTTTAAAACAAAAATAAAAAGCACATGCCACTGTAATATTCATAGTTTGAGTTCTCCCAAAAGTGGACCTTAAGACAAGAGCTTGTTGGCATGTTTGGGAGCTGCAGGAAATGCTGCTGTGGGAGTGGGGTTGTAACATAGATGGGAAGAGTGCCAATAAAGCAATAAGACAATCAAGGGTTTATTGATGTGTTAAATCCAGCGAATTGCTCCTCTTGGCACGTAGAGATAATCCAACTGGTCTTGTCTGGGAGTGGAATAGAATGAGTGCATCAGAGTTCTCTCACTTGTGGAAAAAGAAGCCAGAGTATTTTTTCATCAACTCCCATCCATCACTAGATGAAGCATGTGTCTAAAAAGAGGTAATTCTTTGGCCCTTCCATCCTGCTCTGCACGTGAGCTGAGCGGACTTCCTTAGCAGAAGTCCTTAGACAAAAAGTTGGAGATTCTGATGACTGGATGTCAACATGAATGCAGAAGACACAAAAGTCTGAAGGATATGTACAAGGTACCAATAGTGTGTGCTATACCAACCTACCATATACTTAGCTGCATTTCTGCTCACCTCTACTCTAGAGATTAAGTAGTATAGATCCCATTTTTCTCTTCTTCACTGTGTGATGTGATTCCTTACAGACATAATAGGGATGGCATACATGAAAATGCTACCCTATAACTTGTCCTTCATCCGTTTTTGCAAATTCTGCACCCTAAATGCTACATCATTGGCTTGAAATATGCATAACATATTTTATATCCAAATCCCCCTGTTTATCAGATTGTATTATCATAACGCACAGCATGAACACACAGGTGTGCAATTTATTTTGTTAGCTTTCCAACTGATATAAATATGTCCTAAACTTCTGAAAATTATAGCATTTTAAATTTAATGGGCTATAAGAAGATAGAATTCAGAGCATGGAATTTGGAAACATGACCTAATCCTCAGTGCCTTCCTTAATATATCAAAAAGATACATAGGCATATGTCACATCAGTTTTACAAATAAACATGTATAGCTCATTGAATTTAAAAAAGAAGCCTGTATCTCAAATAAAATGGTATGTCTTCTACTGGAGTTGCCTGAAGTACTATTTGGAAAGTTGATTTCCAGAATAGTTAAATTTAAAGTCTTTTTAATGTACAAATATCTGACAAAAACTAGAAGTCCAACCTATCACCCTGAAAAAAAAGATAAAATAAATGCAGATTAAAAAAGGACTTGAATTTCTTTAAAGCTCTCAGAAAAATGTTACCGTTTAGTAATGACATTCCCTATTCATTTGACCTCAGCTTGACACACTGTATTGGTCTGAACATCTGTGGCCAGACACATAAGTTCTACATCTTAACTCTTGCTTTTCTAATTTGTACAAAAATGCACAAAAGAATGCCAAAGCTAGAGCCAGAGACAATAAAAGAAGCAAATTCATAAGTAATTATAAAATCCACCTCTCCTCAAGCAAAGAGGTTACCAGCACTGCCCTGCCAACTTTGATAACATTTCACGTGGAAATAGCTCAGACTTAGAGAGATGTCATGCTTCTTACCTGATTCCATGGACTCTCAATGCCTCAATTAATGATAGCTGAACCACGTTTCTCAAACTAAAATAAAATCGGAACATCCTTGTGACAGTTAGACTACCAACTAGACAGTCATATGATGGATTATAAGAGGTGTGAGTTATAGAGGGAGTGGTGTTAGATTATTTCAGTACAGACAAACACATTTAGGAAGTGAGCAAATCTACAAATTAATTTTCGTGAATATGTTACCTGTTCCCCATAATGTGACACTAGTGGACTCAGGCCCAGAAAGTTGGAAGGGGACAATAGACTTTGTGGTCACAGGTTTTGGCGATTCTTCATGTTCTCAGCCCTGGCCACACATTAGAATTACCTGAAAAACTATGATGAAGCACAGAATGCAAGTGTGACTGACATCTCTGAGGTTAAACTCAGGAATTGAGACAATTTTAATGTTCAACCAGAGCTGAGAATTACCAACCATTTTCGTAGTAAAGAACAATTATGCAAGGGGCCTTAAAAAACCCCATTTTTAAATTAATTTCCTAAGAAGTCATGATTGAAATATTCAATTGTCTATAAATATAAACATTTAATCTTAAAAGTAGATAAGTAGTATATTGAATTACTCAAAAGAAATTCACTAAGCACCTACTGTGTGCCAGATATAGTAAAAATAATACATACATAAGGATTAGTAAAACATGGTTGCTGACCTTCTGTATAGATGGAACACATTTGTTGATAGGATGATCATAAAGTGCTGGAATAAATGTCTTAAGATGCTATATAAGATACAGATGAAAAACAGAAAAGAAAGCAGCTAATTTTACCTAGGGGAGTCAGAGAGAGTTTCATAGAAGAGGCAAAAACTGGATGTTCATTCAAGGAAAGTTAAATCCTGGAAAACTTGAAAAAAGTGAAATAAAGATCAAGTTTTTAAAATATAGTCTCCTATGGATAAAGGACTTGAATAGATATTTCTCCAAAGAAAATATACAAATGACCAATAAGCACATAAAAAAAAATCCTTCATATCATGAATCATTAGAGAAATGCAAATCAAATTCACAAGGAGCACTACTTCACATCTGTGAGAATGAAGACTACTAAAAAAAAACTCAGAAAATAACAAGTGTTGGCAAGGATATGGGGCAACTGGAACACTTGTGTACTGTTGGTAGGAATATAAAGTGGCACAGCTATTGTGGAAAGCAGTAGGATATCTCCTCAAAAAATTAAAAATAAAATTACCATATGATCTAGCAATTTTGGCATATGTCCCAAAGAAGTGAAAGAAAGGTCTCAAAAGAGATATTTGTATACTCAAGTTTAAGCAGCATTATTCTCAATGGTTAAAACATGGAAATAACCCAAGAGTCCGTTGATAAATGAATAAATAAGCAAAATGTGATTCGCACATACAATGGAATAATATTCAACCTTAGAAAGTAAGGGGATCCTGACATATACTATAGTATGGATGAAATTTGAGGACATTATTCTAAGTAAAATAGGCCAGTCACACACACACACACACACACACACACACACACACACACAAACAATGATTATATGATATTATTTATATTAGGTACATATAATATAGTCACATTCATAGAGACAGAAAATAGAAAGGTGGTTTCCAGGGACTGGGAAGAGAGGAGAATAGAGAGTTGTCATTCAGTGGGTGCAGAGTGCCAGTCTTACAAGCTGGAAGGAGTTCTGTAAGATGGATGGTGATGACGGTTACACAGAAATATGAATGCACTTCATACTACTGGACCGTACACTTAAAATGGTTAACATGGTCAGTTTTATATTATGTATGGTTGTTGTCATTTAGTCACCAAGTCATGTCCAAACCTTTGCAACCTCATAGACTGTAGGCCTTCAGACCCCTCCGTCCATGGGATTTCCCAGGCAAGAATGTTGGAGCGGATTGCCATTTGCTTCTCCAGGGATTGAGCCCACATTTCCTGCATTGGCAGGTGGATTCTTTACCACTGAGCCACTGGAGAAGCCCATATTGTGTGTATGTGTTAGTTGCTCAGTCGTGTCTGACTCTTTGCTACCCCCGTGGTCTGTCCATGGAATTCTATAGGCAAGAATGCTGGAGTGGATTGCCAGTCCCTTCTCCAGGGGATCTTCCCAACCCAGGGATCGAACCCGGGTCTCCTGCATTGCAGACAGATTCTTTACCATCTGTGCTACTATGGAAGCCCATATTATGTGTATTTAAACACAATTTTAAAATTTTAAAAGAGAAAGGCCTTAGATTCCTTGTACTCTCTCAGTAGCAGCACTTTCTCTTCAGTTTGGAAGTTTATTCTGGGGCTAACCAGTGATTCTAAATACTCAGTTTTTACAAGGTGAGAGAGGTGGCCTAGGTAAGTACCAGTGGAGTGGACAAGATTAATTCAGGGTGGTTTTTGCTGGACAGAAGTGTCTACACAAGACATGGTATTCAACTATGGGATATGAACTTGGGATACCCACAGCCATATTGGCAGAACTTTAGAGTCAGTTTTTAAAAGCTCTGAATTAAATAAGATGTATCAAATACAAAAACCAACTCCAAAGAAACACAAGAAGAGATAAAGTCAAGAGTAATAAGAGATAGGATGAAAGTGAAGAATGACTGGAAATAGGAAAGGGAAGATACTTGGGGGAATTTCTGAAAATCCTGAAGGGAGATGGGATTAAGTCCCTTTTCCTGTTTCCATTGTCTTATGCGTTAGAATTTACTAGGGGACTGGTAGGAGTCTGGTATTTATCTGACTGCATACCCAGCTTCTCATCTTGAGCAGCTGGAGCTTAGACCCAAGAACGTAGGCTGGAAGACAAAACCGAGTTGTCTGACTAGAACAGGAAGAGGTCGATTTTCACGGACAAGGACAAGTGGAGAAAGAAGACTACGGAGTTGATGTCTTAGTCACTTTGAGGGCCCCCTATCCAGAATGTTCTTCTGTAGAAGTCAGTGCTTATCCATTCAACAATTCATCTGTATATGCATTTATTACTTATAAGGTACAAGAAACAAAGTACAAGTTCTACCATTCCTGAGTTTACACTCTAGGGGCAGAGATAAAGAAATACGCTTAGTAAATGACCTGAAATTAGAATTATACTTTATACACGTGCTTATCCCCTTGCCTCCTTTCATCCCATTCCTACCGCCATTCCCTCCATCACTTCCAAGTGTTCAGAAACTTAATGAAGTAATAAATGTATATATAAATGAATTATTTAAGCTTGCAACATCAGAATTCTGTATGTAAAAAGCCCGAGTTGAAAGAAAGCCAAAAACTGTGTAGAATGAACATCTCACTTTGTAAGTGAGAATGTGGTATTAAAAGAAATTGAATCTTAAGAAAATGGTCCAAATGAACTTATTTACAACAGAGAAATAAAGTCACAAATGTAGAAAGCAAATTTAAGGTTACCAAGAGGGAAAGGGGAGGGGAAATAAATTGGAAGATTGGGATTGACACATGCTCACTGCTATATATAAAACAGATAACTAATAAGAACCTTCCATTTAGCACAGAGAACTCTACTTAATACCCTGTAATGACCTAAATGGGCAAAGAATCTAAGAAAGAGTGGATATATGTGTAAACATAACCAATTCACTTCACTGTATCACACAAACTAACAATATTGTTAATCAACTATATTCCAATAAATATTAATTTTAAAAATTTTAAAATAAAAGAAATTGTAACTTGTTTAAAGTCATAGCTAGACTCTACATGTTCTACTTCATGCAGGGCTTTTCTTTTTTTTTTCCCACAAAACCCTTATATGTTGTCAGGCTTCCCTGGTGGCTCAGATGGTAAAGCATCCTCCTGCAATGCAAGAGACCTGGGTTCGAACCCGGGGTTGGGAAGATCCCCTGAAAAAGGGAACGGCTACCCACTCCACTATTCTGGCCTGGAGAATTCCATGGACAGAGGATCCTGGCAGGCTATGGTCCAGGGGTTGCAAAGAGTCAGACATGACTTAGCAATTTTCACTTTCACTTATAGGTTGTCAAAAGCCTTCCTTATGGCTTCAGTGAAAGTTTCTCTTTGGGGGAACATTAAACATGAGAAATACATATAACACTATAAGCTACACCAATATTTGTCAAAGTAATAAACAGTGACATATAGCTAAAGACATTTTGAAAAAGAAGCTTAATAAAGGAAGGGAAATGCTAACTTTCCCAAAGCTGAATGTATTATAAAGCCACAATGACTGAAGATATAGATAAAGTAATGGAAAAGAATAGGTAACCCAGAAGCAGAGCTAAGAAAATAACAAAAGTTAGTATGATATAAAATGGGTACCACCCGCCCTTACATTTGTCTGGGATAGGATGGTCTAGAAAAAAGCCTGACCCAATGGACTGAAGGCCTGGGTTTTGGTTCTATAGATGAATTAAGGACAGAATCCTAGGAAACCACAGAATAGACTGGGAAGGAAGGAAGAAGAAGGCTCAAGGAAAGCAGGAGAGCTTGATAAAAACTGGAAAAAAAAGGAGACTGGTAAGCAATGTGATTAATTGATAGGAAGACAAGGCTTACAGAAATCAAGATGGTGGTAAAAAGATGAGAGTTAAAAGTAATAGCCATAAAGATTGGCAATTACAAGCTTATTGGAGAACTTATAAAAAGTGGGGTCATCAGAATAGGAGGAGCATAAACCATACTATAGCTGGGTGCAGAGCCAATGAGGACAAAGTAAAATCATCAAACATAAAACAGTTTTTAAGAAATTTTGTGGTGAAGGAATAATGGGGTTGCGTTGAGGTTAATTGATGAAGTTAAAACATGAACAAATAAGTGAATATCTGCCAAGATAATACATTTTCATTTACTTGCTATGACAATTGGTCCTGAGTGTAGTGTTTTAATGTCATTTTTAATAATCCCAGGATGCTAATGTCTATTATATTTTTGTAAATGAACTCAACGGATCTCATGTCGCATCCCAGTTCTTCAAGGCAGCATTATTTAACATTCAGTAAGCATCAGTAACTATATTTCAAGGCTTTTTTATTTTGTCTTGTCCACGTAATCCTTGGGAACATAACCCTTGCCATGTAACTCTTTTGTCAGCCACACTCTTCTACAAATAGCCTTTAAAGATATTCCTTTCATATGCCATCTGCCTTGCAGGAAAAGCACCCTTACTATAAGGTTATAGGAAGAAATTTAGTTAACAGAGACAATTCATTGCAAACAAAAAGGCTAAGTGCTCAGAAAAGTCATATCCTTCTTGTGCAAAGATTTTCATTCAATTCCCAGGTAGTAGAGGAGAGAAAGGCATGGAACCCTGATCTCAGGCTCCTCTACATAGCATGCATGCGTTCTTACACCTTGCTTTTGTTTATAATTCTTCTGCAGCTGTTGTCTTGCTCCCCATCACCATTTAGTCCATCTCTGCTTATTATGCATCCTTGGCTCATCCACATCAGAGAGCCTTTAGAGGAAGCTGTAGCCCCACGTCAGCTCAGGGTAACTGCATCCATTTTGAACATGGCTAGAGGTTCAGGACTTGACCACCTCTCAAGAAACACATGCCATCCATGTGATATCAGAATTTTGTTAAGAGAAATGACTACCTCTTGTAGAACATCCCTATCAGTTGTTCTTGTCCAACATAGGGCAAAGATGTTGCCTGACAGAAGCTATTTTCTAACAGAGTCCAAAACTTCCCTTCACCAAAAATATACCTGAATTAATACCAAGAATTAATCCAGCACTAGGACTCATAGTCCTCAAACTTCAGGGCTTCCCAAGACTGGTCTTGGAAAGCATGGAATGTCAAAAGGCCTATTCTATTAATAGGAAAGTACTCAACTATATAAATATGCCAGGAAGACTTGAATCTAGACACTGTGGTTATGCTATGGTGCCATCTGGGTGGACAACCTGGCCTCTGCAAACCTGTTAATAAGGTCTAGAGACTTTTGGTGAATACATCCATAAGAGGAAATTGTTCAGGTGTCAAGCACAGACCTAGACAATCCCAAAAAATACTGACCCCAGAATATTCCCAAATATTATCACATTACACACTGCATCTCTGATGGCTTCTTCCTCAACCACGAGAGCATCCTGGTAGCTTTGGTACATTTTGAATCCTCATCTCCCCTTTTCCTTACCTCTTTGACTGTGTGGATCACAATAAACTGTGGAAAATTCTGAAAGAGATGGGAATGCCAAACTATCTGATCGGTCTCTTGAGAAACCTGTATGCAGGCCAGGAAGCAACAGTTAGAACTGGACATGGAACAACAGACTGGTTCCAAATAGGAAAAGGAGTATGTCAAGGCCATATATTGTCACCCTGCTTATTTAACTTATATGCAGAGTACACCATGAGAAATGCTGGGCTGGAAGAAACACAAGCTGGAATCAAGATTGCCGGGAGAAATATCAATAACCTCAGATATGCAGATGACACCACCCTTATGGCCGAAAGCGAAGAAGAACTAAAGAGCCTCTTGATGAAAGTGAAAGAGGAGAGGGAAAAAGTTGGCTTAAAGCTCAACATTCAGAAAACTAAGATCATGGCATCTGGTCCCATCACTTCATGGCAAATAGATGGGGAAACAGTAGCTGACTATTTTTCTGAGCTCCAAAATCACTGCAGATGGTGATTGCAGCCATGAAATTAAAAGACGCTTACTTCTTGGAAGGAAAGTTATGACCAACCTAGACAGCATATTTAAAAGCAGAGAAATTACTTTGCCAACAAAGGTCCGTCTAGTCAAGGCTATGGTTTTTCCAGTGGTCATGTATGGATGTGAGAGTTGGATGGTGAAGAAAGCTGAGCACCAAAGAATTGATACTTTTGAACTGTGGTGTTGGAGAAGACTCTTGAGAGTCCCGTGGACTGCAAGAAGATCCAACCAGTCCATCCTAAAGGAGATCAGTCCTGGGTTTTCATTGGAAGGACTGATGTTGAAGCTGAAACTCCAATACTTTGGCCACCTCGTGCAAAGAGTTGACTCATTGGAAAAGACCCTAATGCTAGGAAGGATTGGGGGCAGGAGGAGAAGGGGACAACAGAGGGTGAGATGGCTGTATGGCATCACCGACTCAATGGACACGGGTTTGGGTAGACTCCAAGAGTTGGTGATGGACAGGGAGGCCTTGTGCGCTGCGATTCATGGGGTCACAAAGAGTCAGACATGACTGAGCGACTGAACTGAACTGAATCCACCTGCTTCCTCTATCTGCAGATTGCAGTTTGCAACTCTGCTTTAGTAGCATTGTTTAAGGCCTTTCAGATTCATGTTTACTTAGCCATTGTTTTCAGATGAATACATGAAGCATATTAGTCCCTAGGGGCCTTCCAGGTGGCACTAGTGGAAAAGAACCCTGCCAAGGCAGGAAACATAAGAGATGCAGGTTGGATCCCAGAGTTGGGAAGATCCCCTAGAGGAGGGCATGGCAACCCACTCCAGTATTCTTGCCAGAGAATCCCATGGACAGAGGAGCCTGCCAGGCTCTAGTCCACAGAGTCTCAGAGTCGGACATGACGTGACTTAGCATGTACACATTGGTGCCTAGAAAAATTCCTCCATCAATATGGCACCCATCAGTGATACAATTGTCCCACCTACCTCATCCTTAAATCTGCTTCTATCAACGCTCCAGTTTCACAGCAGTTCTGACATCCACCTTGACTTCTATCATTTATCAGCATGTCTAGTCCAATAATACCCAGACCTGACTCTGATGACCCCATATCAGGAATCCTAGTATAGGTAGGGAAAATCTGTCAGACCCTGGTCCCCCTTGGAGTACAAAATAGAAACTTACTGGCCTTTAGTATCTTCAGCAGGGAAATCTTAGTGTGATTCTAAGGGAGTAGTCAAAAAAAAAAAGGATGCACAGTAAACTGGTGCTGATCCCTTTATATGATTTCAGCTCATCCCCACCAGGTACCATCAGGACAGCATTTTAAAAGCTTCCTCCACTTGGGAATTGCTCCAAGTCCATCTTTCTTCCTTTGGCTTTTCTACAATCTCATTCCTAAACTTCTCTCTGTCACAAGCTCGAATGTCATCATCACTTGGTTTACTTGCCTGTTCTCGCTTTTTGTTTTCATTCTTTCTCTATTTCTCTCAATTCATTTGACTTGATGACCAAGTTTTCTATTATTTACCTTGTTCATGTTCTGGGATTTTAACACTCAGTTCTACATCCCTCAAGCTCTGCGCTTTGCTCAGATCCCCAATTCCCCATGAGAGGGAATACAGGTAGGTCCCCAATCTTGTAATTATCGAAGTAAGAGAGGAAAGTGCCATTCTGCTTCTTCCCAGTGCCTATCAGTTTTGTTAACCAAACCTTCCCCTTTCTCAGAAACAGTCCACAAACTTGGAGTTAGCTCTCTTTGTCCCAGCTCTGGGCTCTGTGATATGAAGGGCCACTATCCACCACCCATCACCATAAGATCAAATGAAGAAAGAGATCAGTCATAACCCTCCTAGATTCCAATCTCAGCCCTTCCACTCATCAGTTTTATGAAACTTTGTGTCTCTGCCACCACGTCAGTAAAATAAGAATAATAATATCTTTATATAATACAAATACTATTGAGGAGAGTGAACCATTTAGAAATCCATGTAATTCATTCATCTACACATACCAAATGCTCAATAAATTATAGCATCATTCTTATTTCTGCTCACAGACTTTTGCTCCAAAAATCATTGACACGAACCATTAAATGTTAGCATCAAGTAAGCATTGCTAGATTTCATGCAGTTCAAGAAAATAATAGAAAGCAAGAAGCAAGAGCCAGTGGGGTTCTCCTTCAAGTGACTCACCAAATTTGTTTTTAGAAAAAAATAATTACCTAAAGAATCTCATATCTTAGGACAACTCTTTCAAAGCTTTTTATCTTTGCATTTGTTTCAGGAAAATTGAACAGTCTCCCTCCCCATCCCCACTTTACCCAGCTTCATCCTTTTCTCTAAAAAGTTATATTTTTAAAAAACACCTCAGAGACAACCTATATTAGGTGAATAATTTGGAGCCAAAAAAGTATATTTCATTTTGTTTTCCTCTAGTTTGATAAAGTGGCAAATATCACTTGATTTGTCCCTAAAGTATTCAGTGTTGGATTTCTTTCCTTACTGAGAAATAGGAATATACAGTTATTCTTCCTCTACTATACATAAATTCCAAATGTTATCCTAGCAGGATTATGAAATAAAAATGAATGCTTTTTTAAAGCATTTATGGAGACTGGGGAATAAATGATAGAATTTTCTTATATTTCTTGTATATGCAGATAACAGATACATTTAATGCAAGAAGGAAATAGAATTTTAATAGAATTTTTAACTAAAGATCTTGAAACAAAACTAGACATACATTTTAATTGAATTTCTGGCTCAAATTACAGCAAACCATTATAAATCATTAGGAATCAGTTTTAAAACTGCTTTCACTTTTCCCCGTATTACAAACACAGAGGTAAGCTTTTACAGCTTCAGATAAGTGTTAATAAATTACCCGAATTTCAAAATTAATGGCTGCCCGGCTGCTTTAGGGAGATATCATTGTGTTTCATGAATATTTTGATTTTGTGATTAGATCAAAATGCACTGAATTCCTAAACAGTCATAACCAAGGTCTGCTGATCATAAACTGTTCTTTTTTAATAAATTATATTCCTCACAAATCTGCTGATATGGAATAATTAGAAATTGGTTGCCTGCATTTACTGTAATATTTGCATGACTTTAGATCTCCACCTACTGATCTAGAGGCTGGCAGGAAATGTACATTTTGTACATTTCTAAATATACCTTGCCTGCAGAGATAATGGTTTATATTGTGATGGTAAGAAGGTTTTTATTTGCAAAAAACAAAGAGGTGTCACTTGCCAGTTCTGGAAGACATTGATTAGGCAGTTTATGTCATTCCTATTCAGAACTTCTTATTTACAGCTTTCTTGTTTCCCTTCCTTTGTAGGAGATAAAGATCTGTATCTTGTAAACTGCTTAAAGAGTGTCTATTTTGTCTTTTTAGGGAGTCCTGAAACACATTTTATAGAATGCAAGCATCCTGAAACTAAATGTAAACTGAGTAAAACACAATATCTCAATTTATTATACTATCTCCAAGGACGATCTTTAAATTAACTGCTTCAAAAATAGTTACATGGTATTAAAAAAAAAAATCCCCAGGTGTAAATCTATCCTTTGTCACGTAAAGCACATGTATCTATATTTGAACCTGCATAACCTACACTATGTAATCTGATAACTAATCAGTCATATGGTAGAAACTACTGATTGCTAACACATAAGACTACTTTTATTCCTCTAAATTTAATGATATTTTACAAAGTTGAGTGACTCTAAAGTTTGTGTTTTAGACTAGTCTATTACAATAAGATTTATGGAGCATTTCTGCAAGGCTGTTTGTGAGAGAGGTTTTCACCAAAGAACAAGAACAATTCTTGATAAAATCCAGAGAAAGACTCAGGTGAAGGGGACAGGAAACTTCAAGGTCTTTCCTATTATCATTTCAAGGCCTCAGGGGAATAAAGAAGGGACTCCTGAGGTCATGGTTTACTCCAGTGATGGTACAGTTGGCTTCCTCTGCATTTCATAAGCTAAGGCCAAAAGGTTCCCTAGCCTCCTATAATCATAACACAAAGCAGTCCTTCGGAGGGTCTCTGATGTTGGTGGACTGGGCTCAAGTCAGTTGGCTTGGTTATGATCCATGGCACCTGGCATTTCCTCAAAGAAACTGAAACCTTAATCAGTCGTAATTACTTACCCTTCAGATTCGTTGCAATTCCTCAATTAACCACAAACACAAGAGGAAGTAAAAAGAAAGGTTACCATCAAACAGTAAGTCCACAAGACGATTTTTAATAAACAATGTTTAACCTTAAAGAAAGATTCTACCAGTCCAGCATAGTAAATGCATAAATGCTTGTAGGAAACATAGAACTAAGATAACAGTCATATTTATAATTTAAAAGCCAGGCCTCCAATGGTTTAGCACTTTAGCAAATTTATCCGAGAATCTACCCCCACATCCTGATTAGAGTCCAAGAGTGCTAATATCAAACTCAGAGCATAAACTAAAATCTAGCTTACCTCCCAGGGCTGCTATGTGGATAAATGAGATAAGGTATGTAAGATGCTTAAGTGCCTAGAGTATAGTAAACAATAAATATTATATAAAAACACAAAACAAATCACAGCCATGGAAATACTAATGTTTTTACAGAGACAAACTTTCAGCATGAATTTTTTGTTCTCATCTGACCTCTTTTACACATTCACTCTGTTTCAGTCATCTGCAATTTCTACATAAATCTTTATTTATGCTTCTATTTGCATTGAAAAAAATTCAGGTGAGAATCTTTTTTTTTAACTGAAAACAGAGAGCAACTACATTAGTCATACATGTCAGAATTTGCATACACAAAGGCCTCTCCATAGCCACAAGCAGCTCTGTGCTCCCCATGTAAGGGGGAATCTACACTGTAGAATCACATTTTCCCAAAATCAACCCTGTCATCAGGAAGCTTAAATCAAGTTAAAATATATTCTTCCCTCTGAGTATGTTTATGTACCACAGATGCATGTTTTCAACATTTTAACTAACTCTTCCCCAAACATCTGGTCACTATTATAAAATAAAAAAAGCATTTCTAATAATAGTGGCTTTCTCAAAAATGATTTATCAACTTAATAATTATTTTTATTGAACAATTGTTCTATGCTAGGCCTTTGGGATATAGAAATGAATAAGGCCAGGTACCACCTTCAGGAAACAGAGTCTATTGGGCAATTACAGTTCAGCATGACCAGTTTGGTGATGGAAGCATGCACAGTGTACTATGGGAACAAAGGAAGGTCTCTAAAACAGGTTGAGGAAAGCTCTCTGAGATGCTTGGAGTTTGCTAAGACCAGGAAGAATGCCATGGACTGGATGGACTGTATTGTGTTCCTTCAAAATACACGTGCTGAAGCCTTAACCCTCAGTATGATAGCATTTGGAGATGGAGGCTTTTGGGTGACAGTTAGAGTTAAATGAGGTCTGATGCACACACTTATCCCAGTTTGTAAGCCTTTTATGTCTGAGCCTTACCAGTTTTATCTGACATTCTCCCCTTGTCCGCAGCTGGCTTTCCTACTTGAACGTGACAAATTATTTTCTGCCTTATGACCTTTGCATACTCAGCTCCCCTAGCTTTGAATCCTTACTCCCTACCTTCTTACCTAACCCTCCTTCCCCTCCCTTCTATCTGACTTGACTGACAGTGTAAATCTATGAAGATTTACATCTATAGACCTAAGAGACATATACAAAACAATCCACCCAACAAGAGCTAAACATACATTCTTCTGAAATGTACATAGAATATTCTGTAGAATAGACCATGCACTAGATCTAAAGCAAATCTCAATAAATTTAAAAAGATAGAAATAACACAAACTATCTTTTCTGACCACAGAGGAAGGAAATTAGAAGTCAATATCAGAAAGAAATTTGCCAAACACAGAGATATGTGGAAATTAAACAACACACCCCTAAAAAATAATGGATTAAAGAAGAAATCAAAATGGATATTAGACAATTTGAGATAAATGAAAATAAAGACACAACATACCAAAACTCATGGGATGCAGTTAAAACAGTGCTTTGAGGGAAATTTATATCTATAAATGCTTAAGATAAAAGGAAGAAAGATCTCAAATCAACAACTTGAACTTTTACCTTAAGATGTGGGGGAAAAAAAGAAGAACAAACAATCCCTAGGGCAAACAGGAGGAAGGAAATAAGAAAGACTAGAATGGGAATTAGTAGCAATGTCTGAGATTAAGGTTGAGAAATATTCTAAGACCACATCGAGGCCAAGAAGAAAAAAGTTCTTGTGGAATTGTGTGGTGAGAGTTTTGAGGTCAGGTCTGGGGGTAGAGTCAAGCCATAAAAGTATATTCTGAATTCTGGGACTTGTTAACATAAATCTTCAAGAAGAGTTCCCTCTTTTATGCTTATATCATGAGCATAAATATTCTGCTTATGTCTCTAGGAGTATGCTGTCCTGCTAGGATCCTTCAAAGCCTTCTTTAGTGGGCATGTTACCAAGACATCCGAGTCTCCCTGGGAAGAGTGAATTATTTAGATAGTCTAAATATTGCTGCTGGGTCCAAGTAGAACCACAGGAACTGTCTGATTCCATCCTCACATGGTACTGGGCTAGACTGAACTTCTTTAAAATAACTCCTATGGCACATTTTGGTTACTAGGATATTGAACAGTTCCAGCTCCACTTCTCTGAAGCTATTAGATGACACCGGTCTTGCCTAAATTCTTATATTCTTTAGATACTTATTTTGATGTCTGAAATTATCATACTAATTCATACATTTTGTAGCACAATATACAGTGGTGCTTACTAACTTGCATTCTGAATCTTGATTTCCTGAGTTCAAATCCTGGTTCTGCATCTTAGCTAATTGTCTGGCCTTGGGCAAGTTACTTAGCCTATCTCTGCCTCAGTTTCCTTATGTAAAATGGCAATATAAATAACCACGTGCAGTTTTTAAGTAATTAAACTAATAACTACTTTAAAAGTCTTTAGTAGGATGACTACCATGCAAGTGAATACATGTCATAATATTTTCAGTGAAGAATTTACGCATAATCTTATTTAATTCCATAACCAACTTTGGAGGTATTTTATTCTTGGTTGACAAATTGAAAGACAGTGGTCCAGAAGCCAAAGTTTCTCATGGATCCACATGTGGAAAATGGGTTTAGATCCAGGTTTTTTCCTCCCTGTGAAAGTGTGAGTCACTCAGTCATGTCCGACTCTTTGTGACCTCATAGACTATAGCCTGCCAGGCTCCTCTCCATGGGATTTCCTAGGCAAGAATCCTGGAGTGGATTACCAGTCCCTTCTCCAGGGGATCTTCCTGACCCAGGGATTGGACCCTGCATTTCAGGTAGATTCTTTACCTTCTGAGCCACCTGGGAAGCCTTTTTAGCTCCTTAGTCCAACGCTTTTCACACTGCCCTGATGTTAAAAGGCAGCTGAATACACTGAGACAAGTTCATGGGTTCCATAGCCAGGTAGATTTTGATTCAACCTCAGCTTACTCGTCTTCTAGTGGTGTGTCTTTGCCCAAAGTAATTCACCTTTAAGCTACGTTTATAAAATGTGTGTGTGTGTACTTAGTCGCTCAGTTGTGTCCAACTCTTTGCAACCCTGTGGACTGTAGCCAACGAGGCTCCTCTGTCCATGGGGATTCTTCAAGCTAGAGCACTGGAGTGGATTGCCGTGTCCTCCTCCAGGGGACCTTTTCAACCCAGGGATCAAACCCAGGTCTCCCACACTGTGCTGCAGGTGGATTCTTTACTGTCTGAGCCACCAGGGAAGCTCCTATTTATAAGATGAGCATACTAGTCCCTACCTCGTGAAGTTATCATAAAATGACTGAGGAAAAAATACCTAGCCTCATGCCTACTGCATATTATTAATGTATGATCAGGAAATGCTAATTTTCTATCACATCTCTTAGCAAGGAAAATATTCCCTCTTTACAGTAAACTGTGCTCAGGAGGATCCCTCTGTGGCTGTCGAATCAAGAGAGTCAGCTTTGAAATGCTGTCAGTGCTTTGTAACGTTAAACATTTAATACAATTGTTGTAACTAAGACGTGCTTATTATTACTGAATGGGATGAATGTGAAAAAATGAGACTTAATAGCAAGGGTGCTACAATTTTAATTCATTGAAATGCCATGTGGAGGGGCAAATTGAGGTCTCATTTTAATTTGTGTTTTGAATGCTACAAAATGCTACAAAACAAAGAGCAAATAAATTTTGAAATGAAAGCAGAATGAGTGACAAGGGTCCTAGGGGAGATAACACATATCTCGATGATCTAGTTACGGAGAAACATCCCATACTCCCAGCCTTTCTCATGGAATTTGAATGCCCAGGTTTGTGTGACCAAGTTGAATATTGACTATAAATTAGAAGATTTATATGGCTAGAGGGAAAAGTTACTAAAGATATAAAACAAAATTTCTGTAATTGCATACAGTTTTCCTGTCATCAGAACAAAGCAAGAGAAGAGATTTGAAAGTACTGGCCAAATAAAACACTAAAGCAAAGGGAAAAAAGAAAGATCCAGTCTATATTGTTTTCCAGCTCTCCGGGGGGGCCCTGGTAGAAAAAAAAAGCAGCCCATCTGCCCTCCCCAAAACTGAAGTTTGCAGTTATTTCATTTACATTGAGAAAGAAGGAAAGTAAACAGTGGTTCAGAACAGAGGATATGGAGAGAGTGAAATGTTAGGTTTCAACAAGGGAAAATATGCATTTGCCAAGAAATCTGGAAAAATGGGATTTGATTAAAGGCAGTTATCAAAGAGATGGAAACCCCCAGGTCATTTCTAGATTTAGTTTTCAGATTGGGGACCCGGACCAGAATCATCAACATCAAAAATACAATAATTTTTTTTTGCCTTCCATGATTGCCTGCATTTGAGCTGGAAACAAGACAGCAATATCCAAGCCTTGGCTCTGTGGCCATACCTGAGTGACTCCAGAAAAATAGAACTCTGATGGTCATGATACAATATAATGCATTTCATTCAACTTCATTGATAAAGCTCTCCTTCTCTCTTAAATTTTCAAAAGTTATTATCCACACCTTACAAAATGGACTGAGCACTTACAATGGTTCCATTTCCCAGGCATTAAACAGGAGCCAGGGACACTTGCAGAATTATAAGAGGTCAAGGGAATGTTTTATTAAGATAAATTTAAACTTCATTCTGAAGTTTGAATCACTGCCCTCTTCTTGATAGGAACACAACAGAAGATCTGTCTTCATAAGTTTTAAGTATACAATACATGATTGTTGACTACAGATATAATATTATAAAGCAGACCTCTGGAGCTTACTCATCTTAATTCTATTCACTCCTTGATTCTATGAATTTGACTATTTTAGATGACTTCTATAAGTGGAATCATGCAGCATTTGTCTTTTTCTAAGACTGATTTATCTCATTTAACAAAATAGCCTCAATATTCATACATGTTGCACTATTTCCTTCTTTTTTAAGGCTAAATAGTATTTCATTTTATATATATATAAAAACATTTCTTTATCCATTCATCTCTCAATGGACATTTAAGCTGTTTCCACATTTAGGCTAGAGAATAGCCCCCACTCACCACAACTCGAGAAAAGCCCACACAGCAAGGAAGACCCAGCACAACCAAAAATAATTAAATAGTTATGTAGAACTGAAAGAGGCCTTGAATCACTAGGATAAAGTATATATTATACCACTACAAGTCTCGGTTTTGTCTGTGATTCTTACTTCAAGTCAAAATTGTAGTCAGCATACAAAATGCTATCAATTCATGTTTTCAACCTCATTTTTGTCAACTTGGAACAATACACATTGGTATAATCCTTCAAACTATCTAAGGCTCTGGCATTTAGTTAAAAATAAAAATGTCTTTAATCATGATAAGAATGAAATTTCAGAGAGTCTAGGGCTTTCCTGGTAGCTCAGCTGGTAAAGAACCCACCTGCAATGTAGGAGACTCTGGTTGGATTCCTGGGTTGGGAATATCTTCTGGAGAAGAGACAGGTTATCCACTCCAGCATTCTTGGGCTTCCCTGATGGCTCAGTTGGTAAAGAATCAGCCTGCTTGTGGGAGATCTGGGTTCGACCCCTGGGTTGAAAAGATTTCCTGGAGAATGGCTACCCACTCCAGTATTCTGGCCTGGAGAATTCCATGGACTGTACAATCTATGGGGTCACAGAGAGATGGATATGACTGAGTGACTTTCACTTTCACTTCACTTTCAGGGTATAACAGATAAGAGACAGGCAGAAATAATAAAAATATATGTTTATATTAGATATATATATATATATATATGTAAGATATAAAGTAATCTGTGGCAAAAAGAAACAGTGAAATAGAAGGGGAAAGATAGGAATGCCTGAATTCTCTTTGCCCAACAATTTCTTCTGTCTTGGAAGCTCTGAGGAAGCAATATATACAAGAGACAAAGATGAATGGATACATTACCACTTTAGAATTAGCTGACTTAGGGCCCAATACCTTAGTGCAGGGTTCTCTGATAAAGCTGGTTTGGACTATGTGTTTGATGCCCAAAACCCATACAGGGCAAACCATGCCCAGTCTTAATTCCACAACTAGTCATCAGAAGTGATGTGGATTTAGAAGTTTGTAAGAAAAGAGGATCAAGAGAGACTTTCAAGAGAGCCTTGCTACAGCTTACCAATTACATCTCTTGAAGAAAATCGGAAGGAAAAAGAGGTTTTGGCACAAGAGCATATCAATTTGCAAGAGTAAATCCATCCACTAGTATACATGGTCCTATAAATTTCTTTAATCCCACCAGAATTGGGGTATTGTAAAGAATAAGTGAGATAGAAACACTTACCTCCCCCAAAGTGTCAAACACTTTGGGAACTCAAAGAAAAGAGGGACATTGAAATAAAGCAGAAAATGTGTTTCTGACAATTATTTCTTCCCTATTTACCTCCTCACCTCATATCCCTCCATCTATCCCTTTAGGCTTTCTTCCAGGGTACACTGCATTGCTATAGACACAATCTAGGTATAATATACCACCTGTGTTCAGATTAATCTCAACTCTAAGACTCAGTTCACACTTGCTCCTGAGTTTCAGGTAGTATGCCATGCATCTTACACCTTATTTAACTCATTAAGTAGTGATGAGATGATGAAACTGCTTAAATTATCTTTTAAACTTTCCTTCTCACTTCTCCTGCTCCCCATGCATATTTTTTTAAAATCTCACTTTTTAATACCACTATCCAGCCAGTTGTGCAAACTGAAATGTGGGTGTCATCACTGCCTCACTCTCTTTTAACTCCCAACGTCAATGTAAAAAGTACTACCAATATTAGCTACTAAGTATTTTCCCCTCCTTTTCACTCTCTCTCCTCCGTAGATGATGTTAATATTTTCCATCTACTGTCATTGGCTGTGATCTTTCTTCCTCAAATCACAGCTTCCTGCTTGGTCTATCTAAAATGCAAATCTTGCCATGTCATTTGGAAGAAAAACTTACGACAAACCAAGTCAGTATATTAAAAAGAAGAGACATTACTTTGTTGGCAAAAGTCTGTCTAGTCAAAACTATGGTTTTTCTAGGAGTCATGTATACATGTGAGATTTGGACCATATAGAAGGCTGAGTGCCATAGAATTGATGCTTTTGAATTGTGGCGTTGGAAGAGACTCTTGGGAGTCCCTTGGACTGCAAGAAGATCAAACCAATCAATCCTAAAGGAAATCAGTCCTGAATATTCATTGGAAGGACTGATGCTAAAGCTGAAGCTCCAATACTTTGGCCACCTGATACAAAGAGCTGACTCATGGGAAAAGACCCTGATGCTGGGAAAGATTGAAGGCAGGAGGAGGAGATGACAGAGGACAAAATGGTTGAATGGCATCACTGGCTCAATGGACATGAGCAAGTTCCATGAGATGATGAAAGACAGGGAAGCCTGGCGTGCTGCAGTCTATGGGGTTGCAAAGTTTTGGACACAACTGAGTGACTAAACAGCAATTAATATATTGGTCATCTCCTCAGGACTGTGAGAGCCTTCAGGGCAGCAGAATTGCATGCCAAAGAGAACATAATAAATAGCTGTTAATATATCTGCTTATGGAAGGAAGGAAGAAAGGAAGGAAGGAAAGTAGAATGGAAGAAAGGATTATCTTTTTTAGTGAAAATTATTTTGGTAATCTATAGATATATAGAAACAATTAGAGTTAGAAAAAAAACTCATGAGCAAAAGCATGAGATGTGAAACTCAAGGTAATGGGTGGAAAAACTCCAGAAGAATATATATGGCAGGAAAATAAAACTGAAAGAAAAGTTTGGGCAGGTTGTAAAGGACCAGAATACCAGATTCAAGAGTCTGAAATACATCAAAAAGATAGATCACTGAAAATTTTTGAGCAGGAATGACTATATTGAAGTAGCTTTATAAAAGCAATTAATGTTTATGAGTAGGATATGTTAGAGGAGTAAGTTTGGGGAAAACAGATGAAAGTGTATTGCAATACTCAGAATGAGATAGAATGACAAGTTGAATTGTGGAAGTGGATTTGGAATGGAACAAAAGGATAGACTTAAGAGAAATTTCAGGGAAAAGAATTGCCAGAGAATAGGCAATGAATTTCAAGTGGAGGGGAAAAGTAGGAAAATTATATGAGTTAAAGAATGGTGATATCATTAACAGACTATGAAATTCCCAGATAGTACTAGTGTAAGAAGGTTAATGATGAATATAGATTGAGATACATTGAACTTGAAGGTTCTCTGAGAGATGTATTTGGGAGATACCTAACAAGTCATTGGAAAAATTCAGTCCTAGAACTCAAAAAGAGTGACCTTGCCTTCAAAAATAAATTAGGAAGTCATTTGCACAGATATGGGAATTGAAAGAGGAATGTGGATGTCTCTATGGCCCATCATCTTGAGGGTATAAATTGTATCTAAATTACATTTTATCACATTAATAGCTAAAATGTGCTAGCGCAAAACTCTCATGAGATAACACAAGAATTCAACATTTCTCTGTCATCTCTATGCCCTTTATTCTGGATGTATCTAGGAATGTTTTACATATAGAATCATACATTCTGCATTCTCCTGTCCAACATCTTGTTGATGTCTACTTCCTACAAGCTGCCTGAGGGAGCAGACAGACCAATATTCAGAGAAGGTCAAAAGTAATTTCTCAGAGTTCGGTAATGGAGATGGGATGATTCCAACCAAATTTGCCAGTGTAACATTGCCTAAGAACATTTGAAGTGAAATAAAACAGGGTCAGTGGAAGTTTCAAAAACATGAAATGTGAAATTGTTATGGTAGAATCATCATCAAGGTGGATATGGAAGTCACCAAGGACTTCCTGAGACTAATATAAGGACAAAAGTTGCCAGTTGCTAAAATCAACAAGGATGTTGTGTAAAGTATCCTTAATATTTCATCAGTGAAACTGGCTAAAGAATGAAGTGAATAGACTTTGAAAGAAGTACATGAGGAATAACCTGGAAGTTACCATGAGGAGCAAATATTATATTCTCTCCCTTTCTCTCTCTCTCTCCCTCCCTCCTTCCCCCTCTCAGAAAAGCCAATATAATTCCACTTTATGAGACAAATCTAGTTGCTGTGATTTCAAAAAATGAAACTTTCATATGTGGAGGTCTATTTTCTTATCTTTTATGTACCTAGTAACTGCTAGAACACAGAAATTAACAAATATATTTTGGTTTCATCTGATCCAGAGATAATGGTGCACTTATAATTCAATGCAAGGCAAAAATAATTTCTAAACCCAAACCCAGAGGATGCAAAATAGAGGGTAAAATGTCACAAAACATTCAGTGTTACCAATTATTCATAAGAATTCCTACAGTAAGTCCAGCTCTTCTCATTCTCTTACAGTAATAAGTTGCAACACTAATTCAAAGACAACTTAAAGGGTTTGCAAGAATGGTGGTAGAGGTTCATTTTCCCTAGGGCTATGGACATTGTAAGAAATTTGGACTGTTCGGCTTATCAGATCTTGAGCATCTTTCAGAGTCTCTGTGCTGTTAATCAAGATAGATGGCAGACTAGTTAATGCTGCTGTTAGTGAGACTGTGGCAAAGATTAGAAGGTTATCAAACAGATATAAACAGGAGTTCTAGGATTCCTATCTAACATATGAAATTAACAACTAATAGGTATCTCTCTTTGATAGTTGATTTGATTGAGTGCATGTGGATAAAAGTCAACAAGTGAACAACTTGATTGTCTGCTGAATTAATAGAATGGAAGAACTTTAAATGGTTCTGAAAGCTAATTTAATTCAGAAACCTCAGTGAGGTTCCAGCTCTTTTGTGAAACTAGTGAATACAGTGTTGGCAGTTCATTCAGAATAAAAATGTGAGCATTAGCTTCTTCTGTTCCTGAAATAAAAATTAGTGTTTAAAAATGTTTTTTTAAAGAGGGAGCATTAAACTTATGAATATGTTCATATGATCCTCTGAATAAATATTGAAAATTAAAGGAAAGCTGCCATTTGAATTTGTCTTGAGTTTACAGTCATTTCTATCAATATCTCAATCTCTCTTTTGCATTTGTCTTCCCAATTTCCTTTATTTGTATTTCCTTCCTTAACAATTAAAACTATTCCTTCTCTAGGCCCATTTAAATTTCAATTGCCAGGATAACTCGGGTGTTTTAACCCTTGCTGGGCATTTTTGGCTTCTATTGAGGTATATTCAAATGATATAGAATAGGATAGACCATAGTATTTGTCCAGAGTCACCTCAAATCACCTTACCACTATGCTTTAACCACCTTGGCCTCTCTGTTTCCCAACCCCAAGCTGAAATCCTGCTTGGGGAAATTGTATGTACTTCTTCATCTAGCTCCTTACCTGCATTTCTCCTGGACAGATTCTAATCATCCTTCAAGCCTCAGGTAAAATATGTCTTCTTCAGAAAAGCTCTCCCTAACCTCCCACTCTCCACCAGTTCCTGCCCCAAGACATGTCACCTGCTTTTCTTTCATAGCACTTCCACCTTTGTACTTAGCTAAGAAGCCAAGCAGCAAATTGTGGTTTAGAGCCTTTCTCCTCTACCAGATTATAAGCTCTATGAAAGCAGAGGCTAGGTGAGTCTAGCAGAGTGCCTGGCCCACAGAGTGAGCTCAGTAAAGGATTGTGTTAAATGAATGACACTACAGGACAGGGGAGAAGCTCAAGGTCAATTCCAGAGCAAATCCAAGACTGACCTCTGATTTGGAAGCTGCTATGGCCCACTTCGGACCCCCTCTAGAAAACAGATGAAAAGTCAAGGGTCTACTCAGTTTAAACATCTGCCCTATATCAGGCTGCTTACCATGGCTCTTAGGCTTCCCTTGTGGCTCAGCTGGTAAAGAATCCGTCTGCAATGCAGGAGATCTGGGTTCGATTCATGGTTTGGGAAGATCCGCTGGAGAAGGGAAAGGCTACCCACTCCAGTATTGTTGCCCAGAGAAGTCTATGGACTGTATAGTCCATGGGGTTGCAAAGAGTCGGACAGGACTGAGCAACTTTCACTTTCACCATGTCTCTTAGAAGTTTTTCATGAGAGAACACCTACATATGGTGGGCCTGCTATACATGAATTGCATTTTTGGCAAATTCTAAGCTATCTTGTGTATCTTCTCCCTTTCCACAATTTTTTTCTTTGAAGATCTGTAACTTGGTGTTTTTGTATCCTTTTAGTTAAATCAAGCCTTTCTTCTCAGTAAAAGAATAACAGGTCAAACTATAATTTCCCAAAATTTCAAGCAGTTATTCGCATGCTAGCTTGAACAAAGTAAGAGACATGATGTTAAATGGAAAAAGCAATATTGGAAACTTGTTGTTTTGTGCAAACCCTGTTATGGCATTCCAGATACCACTCTCCTAGTAACAAGAAAACAATGAAGAGAAATACACAAAAATGTCAACTGTAGTCATCTCTAAGCTGTGAGTTGCTGTGTTATCTTTTTACTTTTGGTTTTGTATTTCCCAAGTTTTTCTTGATGATCGTGTGTTATGTCTATAATCAAATAAATTAGCTACTTAAACATATAGATACAGTCTAGCACATAGATTATACCAAGTAACAACTCACCTTCTCCCAACACTCCCTTTCTCTTCAAAGTTTCCAAGTCCATGCTCTCAATATTGTATAGGTCCTGATAGTTTTCCTTCCCTCTTTGTATGGAAAGAACATGGACTTTGGTGGCAGCCTGCCAATGGTTTACTAGTTTTATCATCTTTAAAGAGTTATTTAAGCAGTTTTAGGTGACTCATCTGTAAAGGAACATGATAATAGTTCCATTTACTCCCATTTAAACAAATATCCTTGTGTTTTCCAACAAATGGCCAGAGGCACTAGTTCCATAACTTTCATGGTATCCTCAGAAAGGAATATTCCGTCTGGAAATTGAGAGAAGGAGCATTTCTAGCCTTGGGCAGTAGTGGTATTAACCCTGTCTGATGCAGTAGGAATAAGAGTTGCTCTGAACATACAGATATTGAATGGCAAGTAACTTCACACCATGAACAGAAACCTACAAATTCAACATACTAAATGTTAAGAATATTGTCAACATCTAGATAGAGGATTAGCCATGGAGGAGAGGCGGAATTGCTTCTTAGCAACAAAACAAAAAACCAAAATCATAAATTTTTGTCGTAAAGTTCAGAGGAGAATTTGAAATATTTCTAGTTGAAAGATGGTGGGTAAAGAAACCATTATTGCTAATTTTAAAATGCGGAAAATATGTCTAGAAGTCAGTTTAGCATTCCATTTCATTCTTTTTATCTCCTATTATTCTTGTCTTACATCACTTACTATAAATTTCTTCTTTTTTTATACCAGTTTTCATAGGTTCCCCAGTCCTGTTTTCTTCACCAGCTTTTAATTTCCTTAATTGAGGATCCTCTAATCACAGATGTTTCAGTAATTTTCATGTCTGGACAATACAATCTTGCAATTTTTAATTAAATAAAGAATAAATTAAATAACAGCATGTATAATGCTTAATATGCCAGCCACTCTTTTAAGTGTGCTGCAAACTTTCATAAAATTCTATCAGATAGGTACACTCATGAGTGAAGACCTGAGACTCAGGGGTTAAGTGACCAGCCAAGGGCACACAGCTAATAAAGGCTGGAACAAACTAATAAAGGCTGGAACAAGGAATGGAACCCAGTTGTTTTCAGGCGACACTCTGTCAACTATACTAACTTTCAAATAAGATGAGGACTTGTTAGACAAGAAGGGCTTTTAAAAACATTTATGGAACCTTTGAATTTTAGATCAAAACAAACCTAAAAAAAATCTAGTCCAACACCCAAATCACACAAGGAACTAATAATATAGATGTCAGGTAAAAACCCAGGAGCAAATCTGTCCGGTTTATAAGTGAAAAACTGGTCTTTTATGGTAAGCAACACATGCATAAGTCAAATTTCATTAAATTTACACATATTTTGAGTGTTCTAAAGGATCTCCTGTTCAAAAGATTCCTTAGTATTTTTATAAGTAAAAACTCTTTTTGGCAAAGCAAATGCCCATAATTTATTTTTTAAAGATTTTCAAACATTCAACTTAGGTAAAGCAAGATAAACTTGAATTTAATTATTTACAATATAATATTTTACTATAAAAATCAGTAAAGTGCAATTATTATAGATCATTGACAGGTGTGATTTTTAAAATATTTTTATTAAAATATTTTTATTAAAATATTTATTACAGAATATTTTACTAACAAACATAGTCTAGGTTAAGTCCAAATCCCATTGACATTAACTCAAAGCACTCAGCCGACATGCTTTCCTAAAAATAAGAAACTTAAAACTTCAGTATTAATGTCACTAAATTATTCAACCCCAGACAAGAGTTGTTAGCACCCCAAGGTTTAGCTAACCCCCTGAGCCAAAACAGTCAGGAATCATTCTCCCTGATTATTCTTTTCCCTATGTATATTTTTACATTTGTTATAACTTAATAGATATTATGAACCAAAAACTTATATATATATATATATATATATATATATAAATTGATAGATAAGATATGTACTCTCTTCTTCAGTGAATACTCCAGGACACTGTAATACCTATATGTTCTGATATCACTCATCCCAGAAGTATCACTAGATAAGGCGGAAATGCATGAAACATAGCACTTGCATAAAATGTCTCATCATAATAATAGTGATGTGGTTATTATTATTATCACATCATCATTGTAAGTAGTACTGGCATCATAAGAGTTTCTCCAAGCTCTGGTTTTCTTCCCTTCTAAGGGTCTTGAGTAGTTTCTTTTTTCTTCCACGCCAAGAAAGCTATGATTTCCCAAATCTGTTGGACCATGGGAAAAAGGGGATCACCTTTCTTTGGGAAGAAACAATAAAAGTGTTAATTTTCCTTGTAATATTGTAAGAGCAATAGTGTCCATGTCATAGAGTTGATATGAGAAGTAAGTCATGCTCATGGCAGCACACTAAGTGCAGAGTAAACACTTGTGTTTTACACTTGTGTAAACACACTTGTGTTTTACATAGTAAACACATAGTAAAAACTTGTGTGCATGTGTGCTCAGTTGCTAGGCTGTGTCCAATGGTTTGTGATCCCATGGACTGTAGCCTGCCAGGCTCCTCTGTCCATGGGGTTATCCTGACAGGAATACTGGAGTGGGTTGCTATTTCTTCCTCCAGGGTATCTTCCTGACCCAAGGATGGAACCTGCATCTCCTTTGGCTACTGCATTGGCAGGCGGATTCTTTACCATGGAGCCACCTGGGAAGCCAGAACGCATACTTACTATTCTTATAGTTATCATTCATGAGCAGATATAAAGAACAGAGCCTCAAATCCCTGAATAAAACTCTTTAATGTAACATTGTCTTCAAAAAACAACAAAAAAAAAACCATTGTTTTTAAGATCAAATTACCAATGGAGCAGGATCGAATATTGGGCATACCAACTGACATTACAATTTCATTTATTGCTGGACTGCCTCGTCTACTCTTACTTATATGTTCATGAGGAAAACCTAGACTCTGATGTCTCTGTTCTTCACCATAATTTTTCTAAATTCAAAAAAAGTAACCTATTTTAATGTATTGCCTCCCTGAAGATAAAGGTTAGTGAAAAGTGAAACCATGTTAGTCACTTAGTCGTGTCTGACTCTTTGCAACCTCATGGACTGTAGCCTGCCAGGCTCCTCTTCCATGGAATTCTCCAGGCAAGAATACTGGAGTGGGGAGCCATTCCCTTCTCCAGAGGATCTTCCTGACCCAGGGATTGAACCTAGGTCTCCTGCATTGCAGGCAAATTCTTCACTGTTTGAGCTACCAGAGAAGCCCCAGGATAGAGGTTAGGCTGTCTATAAATAAATGATTCTTCAGTTCTAGTCTTTCCATCAATGACATTTTATTCCCACAAATCATCAATAATATACCAACAAACTAGCCTTTATTGAATGATTATCATTTGCCAAGCTTTGTCCTGGACATTTTAAAACACGTATTCTCTAGATCTTATTGTGCCCTGTCATGTATCATTATTGCCATTTTACAATAGGAGAACAGAGAGGTACAGAGGAATTAAAAAACCTCTCAACATCACACAGTGAGAAAGTGATGGGCTCTCTGAGTCCATAATCCAGATGCCCTTCCCTCTAACACACTCCTCCACAGATAGAGCACACGGACCACTGGCTCTTTTATGGGTCCTTGGAATATTCCTGATGCATGTGTACTGAAATAAACCTGGTCATCAGCAAACAGTTTCCTTAATGTCTATGTTTTCTGAATGTTTGCTTTCAAATGAAACGGACAGAAAAGAGTTACATGAATGACTCCTATCTCAGCAAGCTGTTGCTGAAACTTAGGATTCTTCATAGCAGTTCTTAGTGAAGATGTATCGTGTGGGAGTGAACTCAAATGATACTACAGCTGATGGAGAAGATCTTATAAAGCATAACCTGAGAGTAACAGTGAAATAAAAAATCAGGACTGCATCTCTGCCCCGACATAACCTATTTTGTTTTGTTGTTAGAGTTGTTATATACTTATTCAAACCTTTGCATTAAACTTTCTTTTCAAAATAATATATTTATTGAGTGCTTATACTGTGGCCCACATGGAACTTAATATTTTGCATTTCAAAAAGAAATATTGATCTTCCACCATATCTCAGTAAAGGAGATATTACAATTCTGGTTTTGCCAATAGCTTGTAAGATACTGGCCCAATTCATCACATATCTACCAAGAGGAAGCGCCTGGATTCAATTCTAGTCATGTGACCACCAGGCTCTTCTGGGTATAAATTATTGCTTTTTATTCCCATTTGCTATTTAAATCAAAATAATGTGAGCTTTGAACTCGATTTCCTACCTTCTTTCAGCTGAAGGGCTATGGAAGACAATCTAAAAAGTTCTCAGTGAAAAAAAATAACAGCCATGTGCTGCAGACAGGCTAGAAAACTACTTAGAAGGCACTGCTTGGCCTTCTAGTTTTGAAAGGCCAAATTTCACTAAATAAAACCTTCACTTTGTATATGTGTGTGGAAGTGATTAGTCATTTAATACTGGAAGCTCTACCTGGAACACATTTCTTAATACACTTTTTTTTCACATGCATGATGTCTTTCCACAATTTATTGCCACATTTTATTAAACTCTTGTTACCTAGCGTGTAATTGGAATCATCACTGATACATGAAACATGAGTATACAAATCTGAAACAGAGTGGAGGCAGGTCAGAGAAATAACAGCAAAGCTAAATTTTAAAATGGGGAGAAAGATATAGGCAGTAGTGTTATGAATTGTGACACTCTTTACCAGCCCAGGGCAATTCCTCCCAGAAAAACATCATCTTGCACTCTAAACCCACACCAGCTAAATCCTCTGTGAATAAGAAATGATGGGGTAAAACATTAAAAACTGACCCAAAACTAAAAGAGAAAGAAAATAGGTGAATCACCAACAATAGATGCCGTTACATATGCTGACTCTACAGAAATGGAAATTTTACCCGAGTCAAATATAATTTAACTTCACCTTCTGCTGCATGTGGCTACCCTGGTTTCTTACGATGTTCTGGAATCTGATTTCATAAACTCCAACTTTTACCTTTGCTCTGGAATGTAATTATGTCTATTTTGGGATCATCATTCCTTTCTGTGATCCCAAAACAATGTTTGGCACAGTAAAGACCAAAAAAAACATACCTTATGAATGAAAGGGTAGATAAATAGGAAAGCTAGAAGTGGAATTTTTAAAAACTCTATTAAACAAAGCATTAGGGGCTCATTGCAATCTCACAGAAACTCTCACAAGGAAAATCAGGTACCAGGCTCCTTTTGTGAAATAACTGTCTCTTTTTTGGTTTCAGTCTTTTAGAAGATTCTTCTGAATTCAGTGTCCTCTTCTTTCATCTCCAGGTTGCAGACTTATTTTCACCCCCAGAGAATTACCTCTGTTTCCAGGTATATTTAAGGGCCACACTAGAGATTTCACAGTAAAGATACTGTCACTATAGACAAAAAAAATTACATTTATTTTAGTGAGAGACGGGAAAAGGACAAAAAAAATGAAATAGAGAAAATGAAGAATTTTTCTTACAAGTCCTGTCATAATCTGGCACAACCATTTCTATTTTCTAATTACTATGCTTATTATTACCATTGACACAATAATATTGTCATCATCCATTACTTCACCATGGCTAAGTGTAAATTATTGTACATTATTATTAATAACTGTCATCCAAGTGTATATGAAGATATGTAATCAATATTTTTTGTCTGACCAATGTCTTATAGAATTTTTAAAAATATTGTTGTGATTCTAAAAAGAATGGTTTATGGGAGAAAATACATAAAATGTGGAAATTGTGGATAAAAAGACTTAAAGTACCCTTTATTCCATATCCACAAAGAGCCACCATTACCAATCCCAGGGGGCCCTAGTGGTAAAGAACTCACCTGCCAATGCAGGAGACATGAGATACAGGTTCAATCCCTGAGTCAGGAAGACTCCCTGGAGAAGGGAATGGCAACCCACTCCAGTATTCTTGCCTGGAGAATCTCATGAACAGAGAAGCCTGGTGGGCTTGGGTTGCAGTCCATAGGGTTGCAGAGAGTCTGACATAGCAGCTTAGCATGCACGCATATAGAAATGGCAAAAATGCCATTGCATAATGTAAGTGCTGAAGGCCCTTTCCAAAACATAACCACACAGTCAAGGACAAGAGTCAGTCAACAAGCCTCTCTTGAGTGGACCCCGTACACCAGCAGCTCTTCTAGGCGCCCAGGACTCTATTTCTGTTGAACAGAAATTGAAGTACTCTCCCAAAGAAACCTATGCTCTACTGGCTAGAAAAAAGTAAATAAGCAAAAGAAGAAGATACATGTTATGGAGAAGAAAAAGTGGCATCTGTTCTTCTGTCACTAAGTCGTGTCCAACTTTTTGTGATCCCATGGACTGTAACCTGCCAGGCTCCTCTGTCTGTGGGATTTTCCAGGCAAAAATATTGGAGGGGCTTGCCATTTCCTGCTCTGGGGGATCTTCCCAGATCAAGGGTCAAACCCGCATCTCCTACATTGGCAGGCAGATTCTTTACCACTGAGCCACCAAGGAAGCCTTTTGTGGCATAGAGAGGTAGAAAGTCCTTTGGAAGCTATCATGAATGCTATTTGAAGGCCTCTGGGGAAAGAGGACACTTCAATTTAGACCTAGTTCTCAGGAAAAACATTCCAAGCAAAAGGAGTATTCATATTTGAAGAGGAGAAATAAGACCAGTGTTTCTGAAATGTGAATTAGAGAAATAATGGAGAAAGATAAAGTTGAAAAGTTAGAGAAGGGCCAGACCAAGGAGAGCCTTTTGGGAGTTTAGATTTCATTCTGGTTGCAACTGAAGACTTTGGAAAATTTTAAACAGAGACCACATATAGATAATGGACTCTAAATGGTCACACACAAAAAAGGCAAATTGGTAATGATTTTAAATAATAAAGTTGAGCAGTTGTAATAAAACAGATATTTTCATACTTGCTGGTGATAAATACACACTAGTATAAACTTTGCAGTGGAAAGAACGAGGCTGAAATTTGAAAGTATAAAACAAAAGCTATAATCTGGATAACCTTCAATTACGTATTCTTTCCTCTTTATTGAAAACATTTTTGTTAATCTGATCTTTTTCTCAGAGGGGACCCTGGAAAAAATCTCAGATTTAACATAATGTTCTCATTGCTATTATTTTCTAAATTGTCCATTAACTACACTTTTAAATTCTAAAGTAGTCAAGAACTATTTAGAATATTTAAATTATGAATGGTTGCATATTTGGAAAAGCTTGAATTTTATTTCAGTGTCTTTTTTAAAAAAGTGATCTATTTAAATTGTTTCGGAGAATATAATGAGGCATTTTTTTGTCACCTAATATGTGATCAGTTTTATAAATGTTCCATGAGCCACGTTGAAAACAAGGTGAACTAGTTTCCATATTTAGTACACAAAATTAAACTTGTATTGATTATATCAATTTTATAATAACTGAATCTTTAAATAATCATTGGCCTAATTTTACCTATGAAACAAAGATGCATTTAAGTCTTCTAGTACTATGTTTCTGACTGCTATTCTTTATATTTTGACAGCTTTTCTGTTTGATTTATATATCTAACCACATTTATAAATACTATGCATAAGTGTATATTGATGTGGTTTCAACACTTAACGTAAGTCAGTTCATTTATTTTGATTCCTTTCTCACTTAGTAGAACATATTTTTGAATAATTCTTTCCAAAAAGGACATGTGTAGTAATCTGATTATGTCTTTCTATTACCTTCACATCTTAGCAACCCTGTAGTGTAAATCACTCAGTCGTGTCCAGCTCTTTGTGACGCCATGGACTGTAGCCCGCCAGGCTTCTCTGTCCATGGGATTCTCCAGGCAAGAATACTGGAGCGGGTTGTCATTCCCTTCTCCAGGGAATCTTCCCCATCCAGGGATGAAACCCAAGTCTCCTCTCCTGCATTGCATGCAGATTCTTTACCACCTGAGCCACTAGGGAAGCCCTAACAACAGTGTTATTGTTCAGTTGCTCAGTCGTGTACAAATCTTTGTGCCCCCATGGACTGCAGCAGGCCAGGCTTCCCTGTCCTTTACCATCTCCCAGAGCTAACTCAAACTCATATTCATTGAGTTGGCGATGCCATCCAACCATCTCATCCTCTGTCGTCCCCTTCTCCTCCTGCTTTCAATCTTTCCCAGAATCAGGGTGTTTTCTAATGAGTCAGCTCTCACAACAGCAGTGTAGCTACATATAAATTTCTTGAGCCACAAACTTTTCCCTCAAAATTATACAAACTTTCTGTCATTATGTCCAAGCATTTAACGTCAAGGAGAAGACCATGGCAGGCCTGAATTTTCTACTTCTGTAGGTAACTTATTTTCCTGGGAATCTTGTATGATTCTTTCTTTTACTTTGTGATCTTCAGTTTTCTATAGCATATGGTTAGATAATAATCTCCTCTTCCTAATTTCATCAGGTGCACAGAGGGAGGTTTCATTCTACAGACACTCTGAGATTTTTCTTTAGCTTATTTTATTCCATTTATGAGTTTTGCTTCTTTTCATTTTAGACTCATTTTAGAAACGTAAATTATCTTTTGCCTAAATTTCTATTCTCTGTGCTCCATTAGCTATGCTCTTCTCATTGATCATTGCTATATATTTTGGTTTCTTCTATCTTCTATGGAATTTCATATTTTTCTCCAAAACAATTTGACTTCATGCACTCTAGATTTCGTTATTTCCAATTTCCAGTTAATACGCTAGCTTTGCTATTGCATTTTATTTTCCTTTAAATCTTGCTTTATTGTATATAGCGTCATCTTTTCAAGGTTATATTTTTATCTTATTCAGAAATAAAATGTGTATCACATAAAATTTACCTGTTAATTTAGCAAGTTGTTTTCAAAAGTGTGTTCTTTCCTGTCCACCTTGAGAATTATCATCCACCTTTTATTTTATAAAATTTTCCCCTGGATCCCCTTTCCTTCTCTTCACGCCTCCAAAAATGAGGAAAAAGCCACGAGATGAGCTGCTTTTCTCTAAATTGATCTGATAGACTATTCTCAGCCCCCTTCACTTTCTTCTTCTTAGACCTTCAGTCGAGGGATGATTGATACAACTTAGTTACACCAGGTAAGCAATTCTGCAGCCTGAAGAGAATAAACACAAAGGCAAAGCTATGAAAATTCCGGTGATCCAAAATGTTGAGTAGGCACCAGTCAAATGGACTGGAAAGGGTTCAAGTTAAGAGAAGTTTTAAGGGAATTTTATTCCATTTATGGTTTTGCTTCTGTTCCATTTATTCTGGAGCTACCATCTATGGGGTCGCACCGAGTCGGACACGACTGAAGCGACTTAGCAGCAGCAGCAGCAGCAGCCTTAGAAGCATAAATTATTTTTTGCCTAAATTTCTATTCTCTGTGCACTATAGATAAAATTTTCTCTGTAATTATTGCTAGTCATTTGAATTTCTTCTATCTTCTGAGGAACTTCTTGTACAGCATGGAGAAGAAAGAAAGCATAATGTGTCAGGGAAATGCAGACTAAGGAGAGTAGGTTCTAGATTATTCTAATCATTCCTTGCTTTGCTCACAAACTTGAACTGCACTATAAGCCAGTATTTCTAAAAGTGCATTCCACACCAAATTATTCATGTGAGACACTCTATGAAAAAGAAATAGCTTCCATAATCAAAAAGTTTGGGAAATCTTACTTTTCATATCTTTCCCTTTCTAAGAGATTCATAGTGAACATCAGCATTACACCTACTGTATGGGATTAACACGCATACAAAACTATATATAAAATAGACACTATATTCAATTTCTTATAATAACCTACAAAGCAAAAGAATTGGAAAAAAATGTTTATATATATATATATATATATAATTAAAGCTCTTCGCTGTACACCAGAAGCTAACACAATATTGTAAATCAATTATACTTCAAAAAAAAAACTGCTATAAAGAAAAATGCTTAATCTTAACTTAGAATTTTCCACATCTTTTCAAAAATATTTACTAACAGTTCATGGCAGTTATTGGAATAAACTTTGGGAACTGCTGTTAGGTTCAGTGGGGTGTCACTGAATGGTTTTTATCAGCAGAAAGATATAATCAGATTCGCATTTGTAAAGATGACACTGATTTTTGTGAGAATAAGATTGTAAGGGTGAAACTAGAGACAGGAAGATCAAGTTAGCAGTTGTTTTCACAATCCAAAGCAGAACCTTAACTACGGAAATGGGGGAGTCTGTGGATGTCCTTCAGTGTCACTGGGGAACTTTAAAGAAGAGGAAAAAAAAATCCATCATTTGGGGCCCACAGAGAGAGACAAAAGTCAGTTACAGATGCTTTTTCTCTGTCTGTGCCCAGATATTATATAAAACCCATTTCCAGGAGAACTGTGACCAGAACTTCAACCTTCAATTTTGTCTCTTCAGATTTCTTCCAGGAAAGAATCCCAGCACACTTCTAGCTGTTTCTCACTCCTTAAACCGGATAAAGGGCAATTTTGTCCTCTGTGTGTCCTTTTGCCATCTGCAACTACATTTTTTCCTGAATCATTCTATCTGTTTTTCTTTAACAGAGTTATCTTATTTTTGTTCTTGAAGAGTTCACTGTTTTCTTTAAAGGCAGAGCACCGTCTGTAGCCAAATAGCCCAGGTCACAGAGATGGCTAGATCCATTTTATTTTTTTAGTCAATTCTACCAAATCTTTTCAATATTACTCTGGCTCTGGTTGATTTATTTTTGCTCTTGATACTAAAAATCTAAAAGTTTCTCTACATAAAAATGTTCTTTGTACCACTCCCCTCCAGCCAGGCATTCAGGAAAATAATCAATGTGTACATCCCCAAAAAAGGATTAAGAAGAACGATTAATTATTCCTGTCATATTGATTCCATTTCATTACTTGTTTTTTAGACTCCAGTTTCATTTACCCATAACTTTATAATAGTAAATAAATCCTTAATATGCATATGTGAGCAAAAAGTAAAGGGATTGAGTGATTTTACCTGAGTAAGCCTATCATTATAACATGCTCATATTAGGGAATTTTCAGGTAGTCCCAAATGTTCTTACCAGAATTTAGGACAATGTTTAGACTAGAAGATATATTTTAAAAGGAACAGCTGAAAAAATACCAGCATAGAAACAAGTGATGCCCAGGACAAATAAATACAGATATGGAGTAGAAAAGACACAAAACTTCTAAATTTTATCTCATTCTTGCTGTATCAATGTTTAGAAGGTAATTAAAAAGTAGTACTTATATTTATTTCTAGGTCTATTATGGTTTTTCCCTTCCAACAGTTTTTGGGTAATACTAGGCATTTCTATATACAAAATAATTAACTTTGCCAACTTTCTTTAAACTATTAATTTCTCTGGTTCCCACTCCCTCAAGTTCCTGACCACTACCATTTAACTTTCTGCTTTGATGTGTTCAACTACTTTAGATAGCTTATATAACTGAAATATGCAGTATTTATCCTTATGTGACCAGCTTATTTTATTCAGCTTAATATCCTCCATGTTCATCCATGTTGTTGCATAATGCAATATTTTCTGCTACTTTAAGGCTGAATTATAGTCCATTGTATCATACACCACATTTTCTTTATCCATTCACTTATCTATAGACATTTAAGTTGTTTCCTTATCTTGGTTACTGTGAATAATGCTACAATAAACATGGGAATGAAGATATCTCTTTCAGATACTGACTTCAATTCTTTTGGATATATACCTAAAAGTGGGATTACTAGATCATATGGTAGTTATATTTTTAATTTTTTGAGAGACCTCTGTACTGCTTTCCAAAGTGGCTGCACCATTTTATATTCCCACCAACAATGTTATAAGACTTCCAATTTCTCCACAACCTCAGCAATACTTGTTAAATATTGTTTTTTTAAGATAATAACCATTCTTACAGGTGTGAAGTGATATCTCATTGTGGTTTTGATTTGTATTTTCCTGATGATTAGTGATCTTGAGCACTTTTTCATACCTGTTGGCCATCTGTGTGCCTTCTTTGGAGAAATGTCTATTCATGTCCTTGCCATTTGCTAACTGAGTTAAAAGTAACTTTTTAAAATCTCACAGATAGAACTGATAACTTGTAGAATCATAAAAATATAGTAAGTATAGCACATCTGAGTACAATCAAAGTTTTTGACAAATTCTCTTCTTTATGTAAATATGAAAAATATTCATGGAATGAAGTGATAAGCATGGTTATATAGCTTCCAAAAATATGCTAATAAGTCTAAAACAAATAGATGTTTTCATACATGATGTGGGTGAAAATATAGATGACCTGTTTACCAAAATTGCAGAGGACATGAAGCTCAGAACCTGAATTATATTGGTGCCATAATCAACATCTAAAGAGAATCATGTAGGTTAAAATGAAGGACTGAAACTAAAAAGCAACAACAGTGGCGACACACACATAATATTTAAACATTCTAAACATCAAGGTTTTCATTTTGAATATGAAAAGTTTCCTTCAGAGAAGCAGTGATAAAAAATAATGAATTTCAAATAGGGATTAGACTTTATACAATCATGAACACTAGGGAAGAAGTCTGATTCTGAGCTCACGAAGGTCATTGGAGTAGCTAATTAGAGAAAACCCCAAGTGAAGAGAGAAGACTGAGGACAAATTGGAATCTGCCCCTGTTACTTACCACCTGCAACTCAGTGTCATGGGTGATCTGCCAGAAGTTGGTTCCCTTCTCCCTGAAGCTGTCCGTTCACTAGGGCAGAACCAGGTGAAATGGAAAGAGGAGATTGCTCAGTGAGGGCTGGAGGAGTAGGCAGAGCCAAAGGGTGTCAAGCTCACAAAGTGAGTTCACGAATCCACACCAACGTGCATGAGGTGCAGTGGCTCCAACACCCTCAGGAGCCTCATAGCATAAAGGCTGCTGCTTCACTGTGCCTTCCAAGTGCCACACACTTTCCTTAAGGCGGCCGAACAGCTAAGGGAATTCTGGAAACAGTAGTTCCAGCTTAGCTCATTTGAACTGCACAAACTCATCACAATCTAACCCTTTTTCATTCAGAAGTTATTTTTTATCTAGATGTTAAAAAAAAAAAAACACCTCTTTTAACCTTCTTTAACATCTAAGTAAATAGCAAAATTATGCTTACACCTGACATGACTCAACTGTCCCTCATACAAGTGAAACATGCAAATTCTCTCAATAAAAATGATAGAAAAATGTCTCCTCATCCATTTTGGGGTGATGTCCTTTCCACGTCTAGCTGAATGTCCCACTTGAATATCCTATAACTTAATACTGAAATTATTAACATGATTCATGTTAAATGGTAGGAGGATGAGAGAAGGTGAAGAAAGAATTAATTAACATATAGCCTGATATATTCATCTCAATATAAGGAAATAATATTCAAAAACTGTCTGTACATCCTTCCCAATTATACTCTAGAAATGAACTAGAAATGGATCCTGTTTACATTATAAATTGCAACACTTATTTGAATTATAATTATTTGTTTATGAATCTCTTTCTCCACAAGATTGTGAACTTCTCCTTGAAAGAAATTATAGATGGTTCATGTGTATAATTAGCACAATGTCTGATATGTGTTCAATATATGATGAACCCTGCATTTCTACAATTTTATTATTAATTACAGTATTTCTCAGTGAATAAAACACTACTGACATAGGGCTTTTAGTTCTTTGATTTCCAGAATAAGACAGAAAAATTGGTTGATAAAGACCAGGGTAGAAATCTGAGGAGAGAGCCATCCAGCTGCCCAGGCTTCATCCTTTATAAGCTGAGAAGCCCATGGATCCAACCTTCAAGAAACATCTATTTTTAAAAGAAAATGGAATACAGGTTTAAAAAAAACAACCAGAATCACTAGGTATTAGAATACTCAAGTTCTAGTCTCAGCTCCCAGTTTAGCTCACTAAATGACCTTAACAATTTCACTTAGCCCCGTTTGGTAAAGGATCTGCCTGCAACGTGAGAGATCTGGGTTCCACCCCTGGGTCAGGAAGATCCCCTGGAGAAAGAAATGGCTACTTACTCCAGTAATCTTGCCTGGAGAATCCCATAGATAGAGAAGCTTGGCGAGCTTCAGTCCATGGGGTTGCAAAGAGTCAAACACGACTGAGAGACTAACTCTTTCTTTTTTCTTTCTTTCTGGTCTTCAGTTCCATCTAGATAATGAGACATTGATACATATAATCTCTTAGATCTTTTCCAACTTTAATTCTGTTGTATATACTAAGATCTTTTTTTTTTTTTTTTTTTTTACTATCCTATTCTGAAATTTTTTTGCTACTAGAATTCTCTTTCAAATTAGACCAAAACACTCAGGCCCTGATTACCAGAAGTCATTAATCTTTACTTGGGTTAGAATGAATGCTTTGATTAGAATATCAGATTCTCTACCTATCAATTTGGAAGTAAAAAGATATAGTAAGCTTGAAATATTATTTTTCAAAGTAGAATGACTGAATTGAATCTACATAGATCCCCACATATCCCATCCCAAGTTTGAATAGACAGAGTTTGACTGCACACATAAGAACTATGAAGGTGTAGGGAACGTGGTTGCAACAGGCAGACCCTAGGTGACCAGGAAACATCTTAAAACCATAAAGAGGAAAGCAGATCCTTGTGAAGTCCTCCAGCAAGACCTCTAGCCCTAGATTTTCTGAAAGTATATGCAAATAGGTGACAAAAAGTTTGGGGACAAGATACTAGCCAGGAAGTGTTATCAAAAGATAGTGCCAGGAAGAGTCACCACCATGCAGACCCTATTAGGTATCAGGTTTTATTCTGACCTTTCCAGGGATCATATCCCATAATCTTTCCAACATCTCAATTAAGTTGAAATTGTGATTCTTTCTATAAATGAGGAAATAAAAGTTAAATAACTCATTCAGTACAGGGACAACCATTTTTACCAATCACTGACAAAGAAGAAAATAATTTTTCAACTGATTTAAAATTCACTGGAACGCAGATAAAAAATAGCAAGTCTTGGTAGAAAATCCCTAGACACCTCTTTCTCCCAGAGTACTAGCTCACTCCCTGCAAGAGCCTCCCTAGGATGGAATTTTCTTCTGTTGATCACTAGATTGTCTCCTAAGATATTTGACAAAATAGCAATTTGATTTTAGCTTTAAAGTTATTATTTAATTTTAATAACTATTTTAAAATATTTATTTATGTCATTAATTTGGCTGCACCAGGTCTTAGTTGTATCATGTGGGATCTAGTTCCCTGACCAGGGATCGAACCCAGGCCCTCTGCATTGGGAGTGTGGAGTCTTAGCCACTGGACCACCAGGAAAGTCTCCTAAAAGCTTTATTTAAAATGAAAGATGTGATTTCCACTTAGCATACCTTTTAGGAATAAATAGATTATTTTTCCTGAAAATGGGATGATGGTTAACTTTTGTCTATATGGACTCAAATTTTTAAGAACTTCCATGGCCCAACCCACCCCTAGACACCAGTAATTTTTTGACCTGATTAGACTTCAGGCTGTTGCTGCCTGGCCATTACCATGAAGTATAAGTATTTGCATGTGTGGGTGTGTACCTGTGTGCATATGAGCGTGTTATGTGTATGAAATACAATCATGATTGTGGGATCACATTCATTTTAGAAATTAAAGTTTACTTAAATTTATGCTTACACTCTACAAGTCTCTTCTTCTGTACAAATAAATGTCCATTCATTTAGAAAGGAAAGAATCTAGTCTAAGAGTACTTCTGGAGCTAGATAGCATTTCATTTGACTAACACAAAGCATCTTTTAAAACATACTATAAATCTACATAAAAGTTACATTCAATTTACAAACACTTTCTGCTTTTGAGTTTTTAGTATCCCATCCATTGTAAAACAGAATAATACCGAGACAGGTAATAAAAAGCATACAATGGATGAAAAGGACAAAGTGTGTTCTCAACAGATGAAGTAGGCCATGAAGTTGTTAATACCTAAACAGAAGACAAAACAAAAAAGACATAAGAGAAATAATAAAGAAACAAAAAGAAGCCTTCAAAAGTATTGATCAGGTAAGGATAGCATGATAGAATAGAAAAAAAAAAAAAAAAACAGAATGAAACCAAAATTTAGTCCAGAATGAAATCTTCCACCAGGAAAAAGGGAGCTTAAGGTCTTAGTTCCAGAATGTTGAAGGCCTGGCCCTGTCAGATGGCTGGAGGGATGGACTGTACCCCAGATGCCTATACTCTGAAACTTTCTGATGAGTGGAGCAGTGTAAAGTACCACACATTTCAAATCACCAACGTTAAAAACTTCTGCCTCGTGAGAGCTGTTCACAAATATGTCCTCTAACAGGAAAAAACTCACCATGAATCTTTCTTGCAGGCAGTGCACATTTTAATGAATGCTAACATGTTTGCAAACATAATGAAAATAGTATTTCCCACAGAGCAGTGTGAGATTATTTGAATAAAATATCTGCCTTTGGACATGAGACTCTGCCGATGATCGCGGTAGGATCTGTGCTTTATTGGGGGATTAGAAGCCACAGTGAGGTATGGACATGTGCTTTATGAGAACTGGCTGTGGAAACCTCTCACCCGCTGACATCTGCCCAGATTGCCACTGGTTTTAAATATCTGCCTCTGAATTTTAGGAGCTGAAACTTTGGCACTGCTCAAGAGCCGCTTCTCTAAATGAGAAAGTCTCAGGAGGAGATGAAATTCAATACCAGAATTTCAAATATTTTATCATTGTAGAACAGAAACTGACACTAAAAAAGGAATACAATGAAAATGGCTGGATCACAGGACCCCAGCAAACTGAAAAATGGTGGCATTTTAAGATAACAGAAGTACTACACCCGTGGGAAGGGTGAACACATGTCTCCTAGACATTTGCTCTGATGGGAAGATACTTTCTTCATTTTCAGGAAGTAGGTTCTAGATTCCATGGCTCTTTAATGCTGTATGAGACTGTGTATTTTTACTCAAGGAATACAGAAATCTAGAAATATTTATTTCTGCTAAAAACTGCTTCAGACTACAGCCCACATCCCAGTGGCCAACCACACCTAAAGTGCAAATCAGGTTGCAAAGTATAGTTTGGTATGTGCTTAGAGAGGTTGTCAAACCCAGGACACAGTCCTTGAGACACCCAATTAATTTGAAACAGATTCTTTGCATATTTAGGAGAAACTTGAATTGATCTATAGTACATGCAAATTAGTGACAAATAACAGTAACAAACCTGATGATAGATATCAGATTTTTAGATTTTTAATCTAATCCTTTGATTCTCCAAAATTAGAATAAATTAAAGTACAATGACAATGTACAACGCTATATATTCATTCAGGGCCAAAAGCTTGTTATCCACTATATCCTAACATGCCCATCTTGTTATCTACCACATCCTAACAGCACCTCATCTGATAAATGTATGTGTTCAAGAAATAGTTCCTGTATAAATGCAAGAAACCTTCACTTTAGACTTGAAACAAGAGAGGTATACTCTCGTTACTTTGAGGTCAAGAAAAATTTTTTCTGGGAATCCAAGAGCTTCTTCTTTGACTTGAGGGAAGCATAAACCTGGCTTCCATGTTTTCTGTATGTCACGAATCTCTCCATTTCCGAGAAACAGACAAAGGCTAGCCTCATGAGCTGAGTCCAGTAGACTTCAACCCATCACCTTAAACAAGAACAGGGAGCTAGAGCATGAGTTCTTGAGCTAGACTTCAGAATCCACATCTGACTTTATCAATTTCTATCATGTGAGCTGACTCAATATTATTAGTTTCACTCTGGTTCAATTTCCCCGTCTGTAAATTTGGAATACTAGAACGCTCTGCATATTATTTCTGGAAGTACTAAAATAATGAACTAATAGATGTAAAAGCATTTACAAGAGACCCTATCCAACAGTAAGGACTTAATAGATATTCACTGTAAGTGATGGCATGGACATGCCTTTGCAGAGGCTGGAGCTGATCTATGGTCAGCATTGCCCTATCCTCAGTTTCCAATATTCACAAATGTCTTTGTCAGATTCGCCATGTTTTCAGAATTATGGCTGCATTTAAAGTAAGCATTCCTCTTTATCCATTTGACATCCACGGTTGTAGGAATAAAAACTAAACTTGGGAGAGCACTTACTATTGTCCACATAATTTATATACATGTCCTTATTGGTATTTCAGGGAAGTTTAAGTATTTGCTACAGGCGTCACAGTAAATATGAGAGCTCAACTGGAAAGCAGAGACTCTCAGACTAGAATCTGTGCATTTTTCATGAGTTAGGCATCATGATTTTCTCCAGATTCTTGGAATAGACAGAAACAGCATGTTATCCTCTGCATCTTCCACAGCACCACCCAATGCACACAAGCATAGAGCAGAATCTCAGAGAATAGATGGATACACAGGTGGGTGAGTGGATGGGCTGTAACTTGATATATGAATGATGGCATGACGTTCACCCTCCCAAATTCAGATACCAGGAAATTTTATCACAACAAATTCAGTTTAGAAACCTCTGAGTGCTTTATACTGTGATTGACTCAAGAGCACAAACAGAGTGAGTAGCATTAACAAGGAGGAGTCCATCCTCAAACAATTTGGAATGTTTTTGCTTTCTTCAACTCCCTGTAGGTGAAGCAGGCACTTGATTGCTTAGCACACCTATCTGTTGAATATTCACACTGATGGAGGGAGTAGCGATGCAGCAAACACATAACATCAGATAATCCAAAAGTCATTTATATTTGGCATAGGAATGCTTTGCATAATAATTTTGCAGCTGATTGATCCTCTTGGGTTTGTTTGTGCTGATATTAAGGCAGTTTTCATTCTGAGAAAATACCGATGGGAAATACTGGGGTGTATGGCTAAACGTAAACATAAGAAAACTGTTCATGTATTTATTCATTCATTCATCAGACCCTGGATGAGAGTTTAGTTATGCCAGGCACTGTATTAGGTACTAAGAATAAAAAGAGAAATGAAGTATTTATAGGAGGAACATAAATAAATATAAATCAGAGCTAGCCATATGTCATTTTAGTCCTCTGAATGCATGTGTTATTGTGCTCCAGATTCATCTTTCAGTATACAAATACATTTATCCTATCAGAAACTAAAGTTGGCTTAGACATAGATATTTTAAATATCAGGTTATAGTATTTCTTCTGATGAAAAATTAATAATAGCAAGCATATATAATACTACCACATTCTAGGACTTATAAATGCTTTGTATATACTAATTTAGCTTGACAAAAATATCTACAAAAGGGACTATTTTATCACCCCCATTTTATAGATGAGAAAACTGAGGCTCAGAAAATAACAGCTAAAGCAACAAAGTTTGTAAGTGGCAGATCTGACATTGAATCTAGGCAGCCTGGCTCTAGAACCTGCATTCTTAGTTATCATACTGTTGCCCTCTTCAATCAAGATGCCAAATGGAGTGAGACCTAAAGAATATTCATGATTCTTGCATAAAAAATTAAATCTATATCTTCACCCCTAAAAAATTAAATTTTGGACTTCCCTGATGGTACAATAGATAGGAATCCACCTGCCAATACAGGGGAGAGGGGTTCAGTCCTTGGTCTGGGAAGATTCCACGTGGAACAACTAAAGTCCACGCACCACAACTACTGAGCCCATGCTCCAGAGCCCGTGAGTCACAACTACTGAAGCCCATGTGCCTACAACAAAAAGAGAAGCCATCGCAATGAGAATCCCCTGCACCACAATGTAGCCCCTGTTCACCACAACTAGAGAAAGTGCATGCTGCAATGAAGATTCAGCACAGCTCAAAATAAATAAATAAATAAGTTTCATTCATTGGAAAACTTCAAACATTATGAAAGTTAAAAGATATTATAAATAGATTTTGAAGAACAATAGCAACCTGCTAAAAGAAGAAATTTGCAAAATATGTCACACTGAAATAGTTGCCTAATAGGAAAGTAGAAAAATGGTACAAAGAATTCACAGAAGAAATTCAAATGGTCATTAAATCTTTAAAATGATGTTCAAACTAATAGTTATCAAGGAATGGGAAGTGAAAAAAAACAAATGACAAAAATCTAAAATTTCAAACCCACCATACATTGACCTGGATGTGGAGAAACAAGAACTCTCATTCATTGAGTAGAAATGGATAGCAGGCTTTGGAGAGCAATTTGGCAGGATCTACTAAAAGTATACACCCTGTTAGCTCCTCATTTCTATTAATCTTGAGAGGAAATCTCACCTGAAAGAATCTCTTGAATATGCAACAATATTCATTGCAACATTGTTTGTAATTATGACAAATTGGAAAGAGCTTTAACACCCAGCACCAGGGAAAGGAGTAAATAAAAGGAGATATTTTCTCAACCTGGGAATACTAACACAGTAATAAAGTTATAAATCTCAACCATTCATTTCCAAATCTAGATGCTCCCTGATGGTCTAAGGTTAGGATTTGGTGCTCTCAACATCTATATAGCTCAAGACTACAATATTGAATGGAAAAAAAAATGCAAGAAGTTTAATACTGTGCATGCACATTTGGAAAATCAAGAAAAAACAGTACACATGGATACAAACACATTTTTGGAAAAATGTTAAGCAAGAGCTGGAAGGGCACATTTCAAATTCGTGACAATCTTTGAGACTGGATACAGGCCCAGGTAAGCGGAATTGAAAGATCAAAGGAAGCTTCAACTTTGTTTTAGGTTTTCCATAAAAACACTCACACTGATACAAAGAAATTTTTTTTAATATAATCAGTCTGGAGTGGCAAAAATCTGGTGATTAACCTGTATACTGTGTATGTTTTATGTTGCTGTAAGATAAATAATGAAGACAAGGATATCCTCTTGAGTGACTATGTTTTTATTTAAATTTGAATGTGAACTAATTTTCATCTACTACCTGGCACATATTACTTTCTGCTTCTGATTATAATGATTTGTCTGTGTGTCTTACTTCTTGTATTTGTCCAAGCTCTTTAAAGGTAGAATTCATATTAGTGTCAGCTTTAAAGTTCCTCTAATTCACACACATCACACACACCCATTCTCATTCCCACACTTGCCCATGTGCTCATTGTTGTTGTTTCAGTCACTAAGTCACATCCAACTCTTTTGTGACCCCATGGCCTATAGGCTGCCAGGTTCCTCTGTCTGTGAGGTTTCCTGGGAAGGAATACTGGAGTGGGTTGCCATATTCTTCTCCAGGGGATCTTTCTGACTCAGGGATCAAACCGGAGTCTCCTGCATTGCAGGCAGATTCTTTACTGCTGAGCCACCAGGCAAGCCCCTATGTGCTCATACATGTATACAAAATCAGTCTCTCCCAGTTTATTGTGAGTAGTGTACTTTCAATATGAAGTGAATAATGAGTTTGGTTAAACTATTCTTTCTTTGGATGACTTGGTTTGGAAATTTATTTTGCTACCCCAAAGCCAATTATGGTAGAGGTGGAGCAACAGGTAGCTAATCAAATCCTGCCTCACTCTTAAATCATTGATTCAGGGGTTTTAAAGTGTTTTTAGCAGTCATTATTTTTTCAAATGGCATCTTGCTTTGAAGCATAAACAAATGAAACATAATAGGATATCTTCTCTGGTTGAACCAGGAAAGCACTTCCATACCATTCCCAAACACATGCATCCCACAGTTCTGGAAAAAGTTCCAGAAAACCTTTTTGATGCAACAAAGCAGTGTGTAAAACATTGCTGTATTTACAGTGAAATAGCATCATGTTCCAATGTACTGCTAGCAGCTGGCTGGTGTAAGGAGTGTTGGTATTTTCCTGTGTCTTTTGCTGCTCTGTGCATTAACGTGGCCTTCCTTTCAGCCCCACCCTATCTCTCCTTTGAAACCATTGTCTCCTTGACATGAAAAATGTACTTCAGAAAGCCTAATGGCTAATTACATCAAAGGGAAGAAAGTCCAAACCTCAAACAAGGAATGATTAACTGCATACGCTTTAACGGAAGCTATCACACCCTCGAAACGACTCCTCTTCTTTAATAAAAATGTTTCCAGTAATTTATTTTCTGACAAAGTTTGTGTTCTCTGCCCAGGAGTGACTCCTGTTTTGTTCACTCCACGGTTGTACCCTATCTGGGGCTGGCCTTGACCATGGGCAAAGCAGGCAGCCACCTACATAATATGATTTATGCAAATACAGCACATTGAGGGAATAGATACCAGGCTTCATGGGAGAGGAAATCCTGCCTGCTTCAGTGATGTTTCCTGGGTTGTGTTCCATGACATCTTAGTGGGTTTGCATGAAATGCAAAAAACAATGGCAAGGGAGGTTGTCCTATGATGAAATAACAATGAGAAATGCTAGATTAAGCAAAAGTAACAGGTTTAATTATCAATGGAGATTTTAATACTCTGTTTTCTTAAAACAGGCACCAGGATCTATTACTTACACATGTGTCTTCCTTCTAAAAGTTCCTTGAGGGTAAATACTATGTCTGTGATAGTCAACACCATATCCCCAGCACTCAGCATGGTGCTGATATAACAGACACTCAATAATGGTTCTGAGTCAATTAGTGAATTAGTGAATTAGTCAATTAGCCACCATTGTTATGAATCAAATTTTACACCAACACAATGACTTGAGTGCCTACATAAGCTGTGTCTCTACACTGTCTCAAAAGAATCCCTAAGAGATGCAAGATAAGAATAAAAATCTACATCCCACACATTAGGAAGAGGGGATCAAAGGAGCATGAAAGATGAGAAAAAGGAAAGAAACTATAATTTTTGCAGCCCTGCCCTGCTTCTCTACTACTATAGGTGAATCTACTGTACGGCAGCTATATGCCAAGTTCTTGATATACATACTCCCATCATATCCTCACAGCAGCCCTATAAAGTGCCTGTTACAGAGGAGGAAACTCAGGGTTTGAGGTCAAATAATTCACCCAAAGACACACAGGGAGGCAATGAGAGCATTAGGGACCGTCCCTGTGTCTTCTGATCCTTGACCTAGTTTAACTGGACTCTTCCTTACTAAATGGACATCATGCAATGAGTATTATGAGCAAAAGAAAGCAATCTTTGATGAGACAACCTTGTCTAAAATACCATGCGTCTAAGTTTAAACTTAAAGCAACCTTGTAAGATATCTACTTTTCATGTGCTCCTTAATAAAGCTAAGGAAACCAAAGCAGAGAAGGGTTGATTAATTTGGCAGGGATGACACAGATAGTAAGTGCTGGGACCAGGAAAAGAATCATGCTACTCTTCTTCACACTAATGTGGGCATTATTATCCCCACATTAAAGAGGAAGAATTTGGGGCTGCGTCCAAGCCGAGATCACACTGCTAACAGTGAGAAGAACCAGAGGAGACCCAAGTCTCCAGACTCTTAGTTCATCCTTTTTTCTATTTCACATTCTTTTCTGCTCAGAACAAACTACTGGACAAGACTTACGATTGAGGCCACATACACTGTTCCAAATCTCTGTACTCAGGGCAATAGTCAGATGAACCTCTCTGTGTGACCTTGGGTATGTTACTTAGTGCCCCCCTATAATCTCCCCTCTTCTCCTGCCCCAAAAGGCAATCCCTTCAGGGGAAATCTGTCAGGTATGGTGTTCCCAGGTGGCTCAGATGGTAAAGAATCTGTCCACAATGTGGGAGACCCAGGTTCGATCCCTGTGATGGAAAGATTCCCCAGAAAAGGGCATGGCAACCCACTTCAGTATTCTTGCCTGGAGAATTCCGGGGATAGAGGAGCCTGATGAGCTACAGTCTATGGGGTCACAAAGAGTCAGACACGACTGAGCGACTAACACTTTCACGGCATTGAGAAACCAAGGAAATACAGCATTTGGGGAAGGAGCATGTGATCAACTATATCAACTTCTGTTAAGAAGTCAGTAGACAAAATTTGAATAATGTTCATATCAACCTATAACAAACACCTACCAGTATTACTCACTTCACACCCACTCTCATATCTATTGCAAAAGCAAGTATCTGGCATGGCTTCCCAGAATCCTTGGCAAGGGTCTTAGAAAAGAGGAAGAATTTTCACAACCAACTTCTGACATCCCTGAGCTCCTAATCTTGTTCCTTTCTTTTGGGGTTAACCTTACTGGTGGAAATGTTGTCCTAATGAAGTCAGCATATATCTTTTCTTCTTCCATAGAAGAGTAAAATTTCCCACCAATCTGAAACTAAATCCTAGACATTTGCCTGCTGACCATGTAAGACTGTCTGGGTGAAATCATGAAAAGTGGTGCCCGGTATACAGCAAGTGCTTAATAAGTGCTAGCTGAATAAGTGTCTTTTAACAGCTTGAATAGTCAAGATTCTAACATTTTCTCATTTCAAAATGTTTTTGTGTGTCCAGAGAAGGTCATGAATAACCTCAAGGGCCACGTGCACCCATGCTCACACACAAGGGTGAGACACACTTATGCCAGGTATGACAACTGGCAACGCGGAACGGTTACTGACTCGGAGGATTGAGTTATGAATGATACAGCCCAAAGGAAACCTGAAAGAACACGGTTTTAAATGCAAGGTCTGAGTGCTGATTGACACACTCTGTACGATAGTAAAATCTGGCAGGTGCATTAAGTTGCATTCCTCTGATCTGTACACATCCACACTTGTCTTCTTAGGGTGCTTGGTAATAAGCTTCTTTGAAGATCCCTGAGTAAGCACTGAAGATAATATCTGGAGTATGCAGCACTCAGTCCTTTTAGAATGGCTTTTTCCTGCCCCTTTCGTTTTCTTAAGAAAATGTCAGTTTAATCATTTCCTAATGCTTTGATAAAGTGTTTCTTTACATAGCAGTAGAGCACTCACTTCACTGTTCTAAACGCATAAATGTAGATGTAAAAGTGCCAGTTAAATGAGATTACTTTTTCCTAATGAAATAACCAAAGAGGAGTTTAAAGTTGCCTAAACTTACGTGACATTTTCAGAGCAAATAATAAAGTCCTAGCCTTCCAGTGGGTCTCTTATTTGATAGATTAGCATTTCAATATTGTATCTTGCTGGAATACAGCCAATGATTGGAAAATAGGGAATTCATTTATGTGAGGCAATCGGTCATGTCTTAGGTGGGCCTGCCTCCGGGTGAGTGGGGACTTCAGCAACATGGGACGCTGAAAGGAGGACATGGGACCAGATAGGAGGGAAGCTATTATCACGGACCCTGGTGTGGGACTGACCTCCATAAGACGTTAGCACACTCAGTGTTTGTGGAGGCAAGTGCCAGTATAAGACATTTAACCCACTAAGTGAAGAACAAATCTAAGAGGCCACATGGCAGAAAGACTCACAATGAGAGGAGACTGTGTTTCTGCTCAGTCTGCCGTGAACATCCATCGCAATTGTGAGCCAACTTCTCCCCTTGGAGACAGAAGCCCAGTCCCTTGCAGGCTGGATTGGGGTAGGAGTAGGGGTAGGAGTAGAGAAAAAAGGGCAAGCTGCTTCCACAAGGCTCAGTATGGTAAGCAGAGTAGAGCAGCAGAAGCCTAGCAGCTCAGCATGAAAAATGATGGGGTCATGGTCCAGACCTCGGTCAAGAGAGATGATCCAGCAAAGGTCAGGGAAAGTACCAATTTCTTGGTTAAGCAAGTTGAAGTTCAGGGTAGGGCCTTGAAATTTTACCAATTTTAAACCCAATCTGTTACCTATCTGAGTTAAAACTCCACTGCTGGGGTCAGCGGAAGCTCTGGGTAATCAGGAGTCACCCCAACACTTTAGATGTAGAGGTTCAGTTCAGTTCAGTCGCTCAGTCATGTCCGACTCTTTGCGACCCCATGGACTGCAGCACGCCAGGCTTCCTTGTCCATCACCAAGTCCCAGAGCTTGCTCAAACTCATGTTCATCGAGTTGGTGATGCCATCCAACCATCTCATCCTCTGCGTTCCCTTCTCCTCTTGCCTTCAATCTTTCCCAGCATCAGGGTCTTTTACGATGAGTCGATTCTTCATATCAAGTGACCAAAGTATTGGAGTTTCAGCTTCAGCATCAGTCCTTCCAATGAATATTCAGGACTGATTTCCTTCAGAATTAACTGGTTTGAACTCCTTGCAGTTCAAGGGACTCTCAAGAGTCTTCTCCAACACCATGGTTCAAAAGCATCAATTCTTCGGCACTCAGCTTTCTTTATAGTCCAACTCTCACATCCATACATGACTACTGGAAAAACCATAGCTTTGGCTAGACAGACTTCTTGGCAAACCAATGTCTCTGCTTTTTAATATGCTGTCTAGGTTGGCCATAGCTTTTCTACCAAGGAGCAAGCATAGAGATAGTGTCAGTGAAACTTATCCTTGCCTCCAACAAATGCTAAGCCAAATATTAAAAAATTCTCCCAGTGTTGGTAGGATTCAGCTTGGCAATGGAACAGGGCAAAGCCTGCCATGGTAAATAGATAGGAACCAGGGAGGACAGGTACTCATGCACTCCTGTATTTTTATGTGAGCCCCAGAAATCCCATAAAAGAGCATCTTTTCCACTAAGATAAGAGAGAGAGAAAGATGGATTAACACAGCATCTTCTATATTGCTGATTGCTTAACCATATTAAAACAGTTAAGTCACAGTACTTTGTAATACTTTCGTAATACTTTGAGACATTACAATTCAGTTTCTTTCAGTGACTGGACCTTTAAGAAAAGCTCATTAGTGTCTTCCTTGTAAGTAATGATAACTAATGATACAGGTAACACTGTCTTGTGAGCCATTGAAATTTAGGTATGTGGTCACTTACTCTGGATCTGAATTTCAGAAAGGACAGTGGAAATTTTTTGCTCTTCAAATTGGCCTTTGGAATGCTCATGCTTTTAGATTTCAAGAAATGCCTCAGAACTCCTTGTTGATAAAAGTAATATAATCACAGCTAAGTTTTTCTACCCTCTTCCCAAATTTAAACAGCCAATTGAGCCTTAATTTTCATCGAATCATCTCTCTCTGAGTCAGGAATGAAAGACTAGATTCCCAGTACTTACAAGTCATGTAGATGGCCATGTCCTAGAGAATGCTGTTTTCTTTTACCTTCTGTCTTGCTGCTAAGTCACTTCAGTCGTGTCCGACTCTGTACAAGCCCATAGACAGCAGCCCACCAGGCTCCGCCGTCCCTGGGATTCTCCAGGCAAGAATACTGGAGTGGGTTGCCATCTCCTTCTCCAGTGCATGAAAGGGAAAGTGAAAGTGAAGTCGCTCAGTCGTGTCCGACTCCCAGCGACCCCATGGACTGTAGCCTACCAGGCTCCTTCGTCCATGGGATCCTCCAGGCAAGAGTACCACTGCCCTCTCCCCTTCTGTCTTGATTGGTTTTCTAAAAGTATCTCTTCTAAAAGATGTGGTCTTGCATTGGAGTACAGGGCCTTGTAACAATGACTAGTTGAGCTGCCCGTGGTCATTTTCCTCATCCCCTTTGGGATAGATATTCTCTGAGGTCAGAGGGCCAACAAGGAGACGAAGGTTTGGGGTTTTTTGCCCTGGTTCTTATGGTTTGTAGATCTGGTTGCCAGTGGCTGCCTTCCTGCGGAGTTTCTGCCAAGCTGCCTTGTCTTCTAGTCAGTTCTTCTTGGTTCTACTCACAGCGCTTCCTTTTGCTCCATCCCTAAGGGGTGGGAGCACTCCTGGTCATTGCTAACCCTAGAGTGTTTCCTGTTTGATTTCCCTTGACCTTGCTCACACCTTTGAAAATTGTCCCTTCATTAACATCTTGGTAATCACTTTCTGAGTGTACCATCTGTTTCCTGCCAGGTCCCTGAATGATACAGCCTCTTCTGTGTATGTATTTCATGGTTCCCCAATGCAGGAAACACAGGACATGCTGATGAATCAACATCAGAAAAAGGAGACCCAGCACCTTCCCGGGTCTCCTATAAGGACTGCAAGGCAGTTGGTTACAATCAAGGGTTAAAATGGAACCCACGGATTATCTGTGGGTTTCAATTATCATTGCTACCCTCATTCTATTTAGCACAGAGAATTGGGAATTGACTATGTCAAGACTAAGTTGACACACATCAGAGAGGCTATACAGCAGTCTATCTGCTCATTAAGAGTTTTTCACTGAGTATGTCCCACTGATCTTCCACTTTTCGCAATGCTTTTGATGTGGGTTTAATTTCTCATTTCTGACAGACAGAAAGGGTCTCACACGTGCAGTTCCCAATGTAATCTTCACATGACTGTCAAAAATGCAGCTATGTGTCCCCAGGCTTAAAGTGCTAGCTCCAAGAAAAGTCAGGAATTCTTCCCAGGAACATCTACAACCTGCAAGCATATACATTACTGAAGATCTTCATTTTGTCTGGCATTTTCCTTCAATCTCAAGTTTATTTGGACATCAGATTTCCAGAGGCCCAATCTGTGCTGAGCACATTCTGAAAACACAGTTCTTATTTCCTTTCTAAAATCACACATCCACCTGCTATGCTATGGAGACACTGATGGACCAAATTTAAAACCAAGAAATGGAATGAACAATTCACCTTAATGAAAGGCAGATTTTTTCAGTAATTTTCACATGTAATTCTTAGAATTTACATCCTCAATAGTTTATGATTTGATGTAAAAAGCAAGATGAAGAAATAAAATCTTTTAACAATAAATCACAAGTCTTTTCTCATTAATTATCAAGCAAATAAAATGGTTCTCCATAGATTGAAGAGTTTTATAAACTTTGGGTCAAAAAATCATGTAAATAATGTATGCTTCCCTAGTGGCTCAGATGGTAAAGCGTCGGCCTACAATGTGGGAGACCCAGGTTCGATCGCTGGGTTGAGAAGATCCCCTGGAGAAGGAAATGGCAACCCACTCCAGTACTCTTGCCTGGAAAATTCCATGGACGGAGGAGCCTGGTAGGGTACAGTCCATGGGGTCGCAAAGAGTCGGACACGACTGAGCGACTTCACTTTCACTTTCACTTTCTTAAAAGTAATAAAATTTCAATATTCAATTGCTTTAACTGGAGTCTCCTTGAAATTCAGAATTTCCCTAGAAATGACACTTGTAGATAGCATGAACATCACCAATCAATTTTCCCTGATGACAATTTTGTGAAATGAGTAACTACTTTTCCTGATTTAGAGAAGATTGGTAACTTGGCCAAATTGTGTTTTGAGGTTTCACTGGAAGCTCCACAGTTTGTATTGCTATGGTCATGTTCAATTCATAATTCATTTTCATCTTCTCCTTCTCTTTTACACTGCTGGACTTGAGATTAAGGCAAATTGTGTCATTTGTTTGGCCCTAAAATGAGCTGAAATTGCATAGGACTAGCTTCTTCAAGTGTGGGCTTTTGGAGTCACCACACATGGCTCAGTTCCTAGTTATGCAGCTAAATATGCAACAAGTTGTACAGCTAATTATTTGCTGCTTTACAGTCTCACACACAAACATGCACACATATACATCCCACAGGATACATACGACTAGAATCACATTTAGAGCTCCAGGATTTGTTGCCTTTGTGTAAAATATACTAACATGTATTAAACAGGTGTTGGCCGCTATGGCTGTTATTATTATAGATATACTTTAGGAATTCTGTGCACAGTTAATCAACTGCTTCCAAGCAGGGTGATGCTATTGAATTACATTACTGGATGATGAGATTCTCACTCCAAAACTATGGAAGGGAAAAGAGCCCCCACAATTTATTCTTTCTAGGAAAGATACTATTACTTAAACACTTTGTGGAGGAGGTTTGCAAAACACAAGTAGTTACAGTATCATGTAAGGCAGTGACCAAAATTTTGGGTCACAGCTCCAATTTTGTCAATAAACACCCTTTTAACCTTGAACAAATCAATAAAATATTTGGGGGCTCAGTTTTCTCCCCTGTTAACAGAGGCTGGATTTAAATGAGTTCTGAGTTCACATTATGATTAATTAAATTTTATTATTGTTTTAGCATTATGATTCAACTCTTGATATCTACAGCATAGCAATTAAACCCCAGGGCTTCAGGGTCTCTGCCAGAGTGTAAATTCTCACTCTGCCTCTTACTCTCTGAACATGTATGAATTACTTACTTCCTAAGGTCTAAGTTCTTCATGAATAAAAGGGAGAGTCAGTGGCTTACTGGAGCTGACATGGGACAGGATGGCCCTTCACAACCTCACCTTCAGTGGCCCCATCCTGGTAGCTGGCATCAGCCACGATGGGAAAATTTACACCACAGAAAGGCAATTGGCAAAAGCCACAGGCAGAGGTTCCTGTTCTCCTGGTTGGCCAGTTTTTGGACATTTACCAGCATAGCACTGGATATAATGAGTATTTATTTAATAATGTTTTATTTAGGTTTACACCAAATAACACATGTAAATACTAAATAAACACAATACCACTCAGTATCCATATCATACTTTCCATAAGTATTTATTTAACTATAGGCTATAGTCTATTTTTAAGGTTACAGGAAAATGTGATACTATTCTCACATATCTTGCTGATGCTAAAAACAAGTCTAAGGCTCTATTAAAATTCACATGAGCCTGACTTTTGCTCAGTTATTGAGTCCCCAAACAAGAAAAAGAGTTGCGCATCTAATTCTATGATTTACAGGTCTTCTGTTAAGCGCTATCCCCAATAGACAGTTTTTCTCTGTACAATTTGAACAGGGAGTTTTCCTCTTTGATTCTGGAATCTGCATAAACCTGGTAGCAGCTCAATGGTATTTTTTTTTCTAATATGGAAAAAAGTGACAATCATTTCACAGGCAACGTTGGTCGTCCTCTAGTATTCTCTGTCTCAATACATCTTGTTCTAGCCAGAAACCTAGGAGACTCTGATTCCTCCTGCCCCCTCCCCTCTCATCTCAGTTGATTTTGCCTCCAAAATATCTCTCCATTCTGTTTGCCTTCTTCATCTCTCTTCCCCACTTCTCATCCGGGCCATGGTGGCTGCTCCAAAGACTACTGAAGAGTCTCCTCCTCGCCCCTTTGCTCTTCCAGAGTGCCCATCTTCCCATGTCACTCTTGGGTGTGGAACCTAGCAGGGCCTTCCTGCTGCTTCTGGGATGAAAGTATGACCTTCCCCTGGTCCACAGGCCCCCACTCAGGCAGAGCCCTGACCACTCCTCAGCCTTCCACTGAGAGCTGGGCTCCAGCCACAGTGGCCTTCTTTCTGGTCCTCGAATGGGCCAAGTTTCCTTTATCTGCAATGCTCTTCTTTCCGAAACTGTCTCCCTTTTCACTTTATTCCTGAGACCTCACTCAAGTCAGCATCATTTCATCTAGTAATCCCTTCTCGGTGTTCAAGGCTTTGCACCTGCCTATCAAAAGATGTCCCAGTGCCTCAGAGCACATATCTGTTTTACATTCATTCCTTTTATTATTTACTAAACATCTCTCCCTCTCTCTAGGCCATGAATTCCACAGACTAAATTTATTTAATTACCATATCTTCAGTGACAAACACACCAGATGGCGTATATCTGGTTGAATGAGAAAAACAAATAATCATGAACTGTGGTACATTCAAACAGTGGAATATTATTCAGCACTAAAAAGAAATGAGTTAACAAACCATGAAAAGACATGGAAGAAGCTTAAACGCACATTACTAGATAAAAGAGGCTGATCTGAAAAGGCTACATACTGTATGACTCCAACTATGTTACATTCTGGAAAAGGCAATATGCAGGCAATTAAAAGATCAATTGTTTTCAGAGGAGGAAGGAATGAATAGGTAAAACATGGAGGATTTTCCAGGAGAAATATCAATAACCTCAGATATGCAGATGACACCACCCTTATGGCAGAAAGTGAAGAAGAACTAAAGAGCCTCTTGATGAAAGTGAAAGAGGAGAGTGAAAAAGTTGGCTTAAAGCTCAACATTCAGAAAACCAAGATCATGGCATCCAGTCCCATCACTTCATGGCAAATAGATGGGGAAACAGTGGAAACAGTGGCTGACTTTATTTGAGGGAGCTGCAAAATCACTGCAGATGGTGATTGCAGCCATGAAATTAAAAGACGCTTACTCCTTGGAAGGAAAGTTATGACCAATCTAGAGAGCATATTAAAAAGCAGAGACATTACTTTGTCAACAAAGATCCGTCTAGTCAAGGCTATGGTTTTTCCAGTAGTCATTTATGGATGTGAGAGTTGGACTATAAAGAAAGCTGAGCAGCGAAGAATTGATACTTTTGAACTGTGGTATTGGAGAAGACTCTTGAGAGTCCCTTGGACTGCAAGGAGATCCAACCAGTCCATCCTAAAGGAGATCAGTCCTGAGTGTTCATTGGAAGGACTGATGTTGAAGCTGAAACTCCAATACTTTGGCCACCTGATGCTAAGAGCTGACTCATTTGAAAAGACCCTGATACTGGAAAAGATTGAAGGCAGGAGGAGAAGGGGACAACAGAGGATGAGATGGTTGGATGGCATCATCGACTCAATGGACATGAGTTTGAGTAAACTCTGGGAGTTGGTGATAGACAGGGAGGCCTGGCGTGCTGTGGTCCATGGGGTTACAAAGAGTCGGACATGACTGAGCAACTGAACTGAACGGAGCTGGAGGATTTTCAGGCAGTTACACTATTTTGTATGATATTATAATGCTAGATGTATACATTTGTCAAACCCTTAGAACATACGATGCAAAGTAAGCTATGGACTTTGATTGACAATGACATGTTAACATAGGTGCATCAGTTGTAACAAACAGACCACTCTGGGGAGGTGTTGATAATGAAGGAGGCTCTGTATGTGTGGGGTTGGGGGACAGGAATATGTGGGGAATCTCTGTACTTTCTACTCTATTTTGCTGTCAACCTCAATGATTCTAAAAAGTGAGTCTGTTAAAAAGACAAATGGGGACTTCCCTGGTAGTCCAGTGGTTCAAACTTTGCACTTCCAGTGAAGAGGGCGTGGGTTCAATACCTGGCTGTGAAATAAGATCCTACATGCTGCATGGCATGGCCAAAAGATGAAAGAAAGACAAAGAAAAAAAGTTTAAAAAGACAAATGAACAAGTGAGTGCATGCATGGATAAATGAATGAATGAGTGAATAAATTAATAGATCTCATCCAGGTCTCTCTTTCCAGTGTTTCCCATGGCACTTAAGGTAAACTCCAAATTCCTTTTCCACTATTAAGGGGACTTCATGTGATCAGAAGTCTGCCATCATTTTCCTCCTGCTCATTAAACTCCTGGGACCTTGACCCTATTTATGGTTTTCATCACACCTATTTTGGCTTTACTTGCTCTAAGGAGAGTCTTCCTCTAGATGTCATATGGCTACCGTCTTCCACTTTTCAGGTGATAAAATTAATTTGAAGATCTCAACCTACAAAATGAAGGCCATCTCAGTGGCCCAGACAAATCACAAATCTCAACATAGGCCAAACTGCACTTACAGGAAATGCCTCACTGTCAAGGAAACTGAACACCAATCATGACCCTTTAAATTAGCTTTAGCTAGCTTACCTCGCCCTAGAAAATAGGGCTCACTCCACTTATAAAGACACCCCCACCTCCCAGCCAACCATGCCCTATTTCCACATTGCCTCTTCTAATGCTCTATAAAACTCACTCTTGCCCAAAATCCCTCCAAAAAGTGTCCACTGCTCATGAAGAACAGAAGCCCCCCCCCAATCCATTGACTGTTTCCTTTGAATAAAGGATATCAAATTCACTACTAAATTATTTTTAGTTTTGTCAGTTGACATAGGTGTTAAGCTTCAAGAAGTCTTCCCTGACCATCAACCCATGAGTCCCCCTGATTACCTAATTTAAAACAGCTCCCTTCCACCCTGCTTTATTTATAGGACTGAACTCTGAGAAATTTGTGAAATTTTAATTATGTATTTCTTTTCTTACTCTCTTACCTACTAGACAGTAAATTCCACAAAAGCAGAATCTTTATTTGTCTCCTTCACTGTTGTATACCCAGCATCCAGCCAAATAGTAGGTGCTCAATAAATATTTGTTTAATGAATAAACAAATGTGCTTTGCTGCTTTTTATTTTCTTGCACTCTTTCCTTTATTTCTTCTATTCTTTCCCCCTTTCCTCACAAAACTTAAATCTTCATGGTGTCCACATTTATCTCTAATATTGGTTTATTAAACTCAATCTTTTGTTGCTGGCTTTGCACCTTCTAAGGGTTTTTTTTTTTTAACAAACCAGCTTTTTATTAAGAAAAAATAATCCTTATAACAGATGTTTAAAAATGGGTTTAAGATATTTTTTCTGTATAATTTCACAAATACCTAAAAACATTTTATTTATAAAGAAGTTTAATCTAAGACAGGACAGGAGTACTTGGTTTCACTCAGCTGTAAGTAGTATTTGTTCCCCAAATACAACTTTTTGTTAATATAATCTGAAGCATATAGAGTAATGTAATTGGCTATTTTTTCTTACTTATGTAATTTTAATTTTAGCCGTGAAATTAAAAGACGCTTGCTCCTTGGAAGGAAAACTATGACAAACCTAAACAACATATTAAAAAGCAGAGACATTACTTTGCCAACAAAGGTCTGTCTAGTCAAAGCTATGGTTTTTCCAGTAGTCATGTACAGATATGAGAGTTGGACCATAAAGAAGGCTGAATGCCAAAGAATTGATGCTTTCAAACTGTGGTGCTGGAAAAGATTCTTGAGAATCCCTTGGTCTGCAAGAAGATCAAGCCAGTCAATCCTAAAAGAAATCAACCCTGAAAATTCACGGGAAGGACTGATGCTAAAGCTGAAGCCCCAATACTATGGCCACCTGCTGGGAAAAGTCGACTCATTGGAAAAGACCCTGATGCTGGGAAGATTGAAGGCAAAAGGAGAAGGGGGCAGCAAAGGATGAGATGGCTCAATAGCATCACCAACTCAGTGGACTTGAATCATAGCAAACTCCAGGAGATAGTGAAGGACAGGATAGTCTGGCATGCTGCAGTCCATGGGGTCACAGAGAGTCAGACATGATTTAGTGACTGAACAAATGTTATTTGGAAAAAGTTAAGGAGCCCCTAGCATGTATTAGACATTAGGATACAAAAACAAAGCAATTCCTGCCCATGTGGGGTCTATAGTCTGAGGAAGGGATTTCTAAGCTAAATTTTTCTTCATAAATAAAATAGCAATTTTTCTTCTTTATCTCTTCCATTTACATTTGTTTATGTCCATATCTTCATACAAGTTTCCACAAATCAAGACACAACTGGATCTAGACATTTTTTTTCAATGTAGCTTGTTTTCCTCTCTTTTTTCTACTCAAGACAATCACATGTTCTCTTAGGAATTTGGTTTCTTTATACACAAAATTGGAGAATTATTAATCTTCCTTTCAATTCAAGAATACTTAAAATATAATAACATACTAAGAACATATAGAACAGTAAAATGACAGTAAGATGTTATAATGCTGAGACATTCTATGTTTTCTGGCACAAGTTTCTCTGGAGTTGCTTTTAATCCAAACAATCCACTGATCTGATTGCAAATTTTCCTATTACCATTTGCTGATAAACTTTGGTAGCAGTTGTTCATTTACTCATCTGTTCCATCGTTGCCCAATTCTTGGGCACATACCACGCACAGAAATTCTTAAGACTTAAGTTAGCACACACAAAAAATCATAGTCTTAAATGAGTGTATCTCCTATCCATAAATATGTAATCCAAAAAAGGCTGAGTATTTTCATTTAAACAGATCTTTAAGTAAACACTCACTTATGACTTTAGTCCTTGAATAGGCTAACTTAGGCTGTAATGAAATGCAAATAACTATGTTAATGCAAACGCTAGAGCTACAAATTCAGACATAAAAAAGTCAAGAAATGCAAAACTTAAGGTTCTCCTAGAAACATTAACTCACTCAAATTGTACATATAGAATATTTCCAATTATACAGAAGACAGCAAAATGCGATCCCTTAATGTACTGTATGTACAACCCAGGTAAGTTAATGCCGTTATGAGAACGTTAAATTTTACAACCCCCGACTTTGTTTCAAAAGTTACTGCCTGAATATTGCATCATTCCATTCCCCATAACACCATCTTACTAAAATGGAAAGAAAACAGAAGAGGAACAAGTGTTATTGTATTTTCTTTCGATAGCAGATTCTAAATGAAGGCAACACTCAATTAATAGATGAGACAAATACTTTTTTGGAACTTTCTGAAGTTTTTTCAACTGAAAAATTTCCACTTTGCTTGGATTAACTAAATGGCATATTAAGAAATTATTCCAGACTATAGATTTGTAGAAATGTATGTCAAGGCTATGATTTTTCCAGTGGTCATGTATGGATGTGAGAGTTGGACGGTGAAGAAAGCTGAGCGCCGAAGAATTGATGCTTTTGAACTGTGGTGTTGGAGAAGACTCTTGAGAGTCCCTTGGACTGCAAGGAGATCCAACCAGTCCATCCTAAAGGAGATCAGTCCTGGGTGTTCATTGGAAGGACTGATGTTGAAGTTGAAACTCCAATACTTTGGCCACCTCATGAGAAGAGTTGACTCATTGGAAAAGGCTTGGAAGGATTGGGGGCAGGAGGAGAAGGAGACACCAGAGGATGAGATAGCTGGATAGCATCACCAACTCGATGGACAAGTCTGGGTAAGCTCCAGGAGTTGGTGATGGACAGGGAGGCCTGGCGTGCTGCGATTCATGGGGTCGCAAAGAGTTGGACACGACTGAGCAACTGAACTGAACTGAACTGAACTGAACTGATAAGAAATATGTGTGAAAATATTTGCTATTGATATATTTGCTCTTATTTATGTGTAATATGTAAACTAGTCAAAGAAAATTTTTTTCAGCCGAAGAAAGAGAACTTTTATAAAATATAGATTTGGGAGGGAAATTTTCAAATAATTTTTTTTAATAAAATTCAGTTACTTTTTCCCCTCATCTAGAACTGTGGCCATTTTTAGTATAATTTTCTTCAGGATTTCCTAATTTTGGAGGAAAGCAGAATGTTTTGTATAAATATTTTTGAAAGCTGAAAATAATGTGCAGCTGGCCTTCTGTATCCACAGCTTCTGCACCAAGGATTCATCAACCAAAAACATTCAGAAAAAATTCTAGAAATTCCATAAAACAGAACTTGAATTTGCCACACACTGGCAATTATTTATATAATATTTACATTGTGTTGAAGGTGAAAGTGTTAGTTGCCTAGTTCTGTCTGACTCTTTGTGACCCTCTTTGTGACCCCTTGGACTGTAGCCAACCAGGTTCCTCTATCCATGGAAGTCTCCAGGCAAGAATACTGAAGTGGGTTGCCATTCTCTTCTCCAAAGGATCTTCCCAAACCAGGAACTGAACCCAGGTCTCCCCAGCATTGTAGGCAGGTTTTTTACTGTCTGAGCCACCAGTGAAGCGTTAGGTATTGTAAGCAATTAGAGATGACAAAGTATAGGATGTGTGTAGGTTATATGCCAATAATACACCATTTTTAATAAGGAATTTGAGCACTGGAAATGCTGGGATGAGAGTACCATTTCCCCACCGATACTAAAAGATAAATCTATTTCACTACATTCTAATCGAGCTAGCATCTCCTATAAATAATCAGTGATGCAATAAAATATCTTATTAGTTGCATAAGGTTTGATTGTATAACTCTGTCTTAGTTAAATTGACATGTTGCAAAAATAAGGGAAATAGAAGAGAGGCAATAAATGTGCAAGCCAGAAAAATCTGCAGTAGTGTTGTTTGGAATGACAGTCTCTTTAGTGAAGACTGATAGGGGTCCTGTATTTCCTAAGGTCTCCAAGTGTCCCTTTTGGAACTCAATGCATGAGACGCCACACAACACAGCTCCCATACAGGGAGATGCTCTAGTGGACAAGTCTTTAAAACTGGAAAGGAAGTACAGGCATGATGACCAAAACCCCCCAAACACACTGTAACCAAAGTACACAGTGTTCTAAATTGATTACTCATTTCCAGTTAGTTCTTTGCCTAAAGCCCTTCATTACTACAGTTTTCTACAGCATTAGTACCCCATTTAGCCAGTTCTCTTTTAAAAATTTGTCAAATTTTGAATTCCCCATATTAACCCATATTTTCTTGTCTTCTGCTAATAATTATTCAATCAGACTTCTTTTGTGAAGACTGGGAGATAAATACCCACACAGTTGGAAAACTATAGTGTCATGCCTGAACAGATCAATCTTAGACTTTATGCTACAAATACATTTGTATGTTCTTAAATAATTACCAGGTAGTTTGTCTACTGCCTCTCCTGACTGCTGAAAAGCCTAACATTTTCTCTAGCCTGACAACAGAGTCTCCTGGTCCCATCCCAAGCCTGTTTGCTCTTTGCAGGACTTTTGCACAGAATGGTTAAAATCTGGCTGGGAGATGGGAATTCAAGCTCTAAACAATCCACTTAACCTCTCTGCTCTTTGCCCATAAAATCAGTGTCATAGTATGGATTTTCTAAGAGACTGTATTTATCAATGTTTGTTCATGCAAGGGAAATCCCAATCTGTATCATTTATTAATTTCTTACTTGTTCATTTGTTTCCTGCCCCCTCCATTTGAAGCCTGGACTGTTTGACTGTTCATGGCAGTCTTTTTCTTTATTTGCAAAATATTTATCCTAGTATTGAAGGGTTAATGGTATACTGCCTGGAATTGTTCAGGGGCTGCTACAATTTTAAAGACTTAAATTGATGTTAAAAGTGGAGATTTCACAAAATGGAAGCAAACCAAAAAAAACAAAGAAAGAAAAGGAGGAATTAATAAACAAGAGGCAAAGGGTAAAAATCGTTTCCTCCGTTTCTAGTTGGAACTGCTGTTTTTCACAGCTAACTGAAATATTGCAACATTTGAAAAACATCAAAATAGCTAGAATTCATAAATCTGAGAAGAGGAAAAGAAAGCACCTTGCAAAAGTGAAGGAAGTTCAGCATTTGTAACGTAATTCAAATTGTACTTGTAATTCAGGTCCTGGAATTAACCCACTCAACCAAAGCTTGAAAAGATTCAGATTTACTCAGACTAGCAACAATACAATACTCCCTCACAATTGCCCAGCCACCCTGTCTTTTGGTGATACATCCAATACACTCTAAATTTTAATTCTCAAACTCAGTTTGTTGTTAAAAAATACATCTGTGCATCATATCAGAGTTTGTCTTGTTGCAATTTAAAGGGAGGGGAGGAGACACACCACCCATTTTAATCAGACTAGGATAACACCTGAGCTCTTCCTAAATCACTGTTTGAAAAATTACTTTTACCAGAATTTTTAACGATAGGTGAATTTGGAACAGAATCCCTGTATTTTCAGCCTATTGACTACAATGAAAAGAATAACTTTCAAGGTATTGTGGTGTTTGGGGTACATTTCAGGTCATTTGAGCTGCCATTTTATTTTTCCAAGGTTGATTGCATCAGGGTTACATCTTGTGGGTGGGAGGGCGACTGGTGGGGAGATGGATTCACGGTACTGCGTGTTAGACTGCCTGTCCATGAAAGTTGTTTGAAGGTTTTCCATGCAAGCAATTTAGGAAAAGTCAGCCATTTCTACCTTTATCTAGTTTGGCAACAGTTCAAAGCACACAGAAAAAGTTTGTTTGTTTTTTTTTAAAGGAAAAAAAATTGTCAAGCCTTTTCAAGGGTAGTTCTAATTTCCTCATTTTTTTTTTTATCATGGACATTTTTTGACAACTACAAACAAAATTTAGGGGTATCTTATATATTTTATAATGAAAAAAACTTTGTAAAATTTTAAAACAAGGCTTTATTTTCATTTGCTAGCATGCAAAAATAGAGAAAATGTTACTGATGTAATAGTAGTGAAGACAATCAGGTTGGTACTTACCCACCAGGTACACCAATCAAGTTAGAAATACAGAGGCAATATTTTGAACTTAATCTCGCAAGGTTTGTTTTTTTTAAAAAAGAAGGCCAGCAAAGCAGCATTTTTGTGATATTCTCAAAGACTGATATGTGACAGTATAAAATACCTTCACCTCCTAAATCAGTTCTTTGGTAGAGAAGAAAAAAAAAAACCTCTAATTTTCCTTTTTTAATCCTATGCAAAGCAATATAGTCTCATATTTATTTAGCTTAGTGCTTTCTTTCTCTTTAAAACATTTATTAACCACAGAGACCTCAGTGACATGTAAATTTCATTTTCTATGCCCTGTAGATTAAAATACATCTGTTTCAGCCATCATTCAGGAAAGAAATAATTTTAATAGTTCATTTTATTAAAAAAAAAGATTTATGTCAGCATTCAGTTATGACAAGAAAAGGCAAGTGACTTGCACATACTGCTAAGAAGCAGCTTTTTTCCTTACAGAATTTTATCCAAATTGAACAGAACTATGTCCCTAAAATATATGAAGGGAGGCAAGTAACTTTGCCTCCTGGTATGTTGTTAGTGATGATGATTCTTCACTAAAGCAGCAGGTAAATCCCTCTTTGTTAGGCTTCATCTGTGACATTCTAGTATTTGCATTATTTCATACTTAAAATAATACAACACTTATTTGAATGGACTTTCCTCTTGTGTTAAGGAAAAATATTTGAGGATGCATCTCTGAGTCTGGCATTTAATGAACTTTCTTTGCTTCTAATTATGTGCAGTACAGTTTAAAAGTAAACAATGTTTACACAAAATATCCAAAACTGGCAGATCTCCAGAGACAGATTAGTGTTTCCCTGGGGCTAACATGGGACAATTGACTGGAAAAGGGTGGCTGCTAATGGGTAGAGGATTTCTTCATCAAGTGATGAAAATTCTAAAATTGATCATAGCGACGGTTGTACATCTCTATGAATAAGCTTAAGGCCACTGAATTGTACACACGAATGAGTGAATCATTTGATATGAATTTATATCTCAGTAAAACTTTTATATTACAAAAACAAACCAATGAAATCTGAACCCAACTCCATGACCTGATTCCCAAAAATACTATCTGCTGGGTGGGCATTCAGATGTGTAAACACATAATTAAAATGGCAATCTGATGAACCTGAATCCACAAAAAAATACAACTCTTTGAAAGTTGTATTGAAAGAGTTCCCTGCCTAAGAGAATCCCTTACAGGAGAAATACTGTTTGAACCACATCTCAATATCAGGGTTGAGAAGGAAGAGCTTTTCAGGCTGAGGGAACAGTGTATGAAAAGGTTGGAAGGTAAAGCAGCAGCAGAGAGCATCAGGTTTCAAGAAAGATGTGAATACTTTAGCTGTGAACCTCAAGGAGTCAGTATCTGGGAAGAGGCAAGAGGTTTCAGAGAAGCTATGGGAAAAGGAATTGCCTGAATGTTCCCATCTTTGTTTCAAGTTGTAAAGGGAAGAGAGGGAAAGAATTAACATCTGTAACTGTTGAAGGTTAATGATAAAAGCATCAAACTGTAATTAGGTGCTTATTTTCTTTATTATCTTGTTCTAATTGCATATTCTATACAGGAAAATTAGTAGCCTTGGCCTATGTTTATGCTTAGTTATTTTAATAAGGAATTCTATTTTTCTTCAAATGCATTAGTAATAGTTACATGGAAAAAGCCTGTCCAATTGCTTTCTTTCTTTCTCTTGGGAGATTAACTGTTTAACCACACTCGTGATGAAGTTGGCCCCTTGAATCATGAGACCACACGTGAGACCCCACAGTCCTCTTCACAGCAGCGTATTTTCATAACACGGAGACATAAACAGCCTACTAAGCACCGCTCCAACAAAACCCAAGCCTTTTCCATCCTGGCAAATGTAATTGGAGTTTTTTTAATATCAATTTGAAAGGAGAAGCACAGTCTGAGAAGAAATGTCTTTCACAATAGCAAAGCTAAAATGACTATAATAATGTAACAAAAGGATGTTGTTAATGCCCAGATGGGAAAAGGTTTATTCCACGTGGATCACTTCACTGTTGGTAATTAACACCTACCTGACTCACCACAGTACCTGGAGAATGAGACCTAGACACAGGATACCGCTTACTCCAAATCCTTTGTTAGGGTCAGAGCCTTTCCACTTTTGGTCCCTACTCATGTCCTGTTTCTCAACACTGGGATCAATGAAAAGACATACATGGAAATGGAATCTCACCTGTTGTCAAAAGCATCTCATGAGCCCTGTGATAAGCTCTTCACATGCATCGTCCCTCTATATGAAGTTCCACTGTTTGAAAGCAATGAACCACCCACACAAGGTCCTTAACATTAAGTATTCATGTCAGGCATCTTCTCATTAATCTTTCAGCAACCCAACTAGGGAAGCGAGATTATTATCAACCCAAACGCATAGATGAGGAAAATGAGACTGAACTAGACTAAGCAGCTCGCTTGGAATCAGATACATGGAGATGGCAGACCCTGGACCGATGCTCAGGTGTGTCTGAAGCCCACATCTGAATTCTCAACCATCTCACTGTTCCGCTTATTACCCAGAAAACCCAGGCTTCATGTCAACACAAGCAGAGGGCAACTGGGAGACGAAGAAGCCCCCAAGGAACTGAGAAGCAGAGACACTAGAAATAGCCAGACACTTCAAGATGAGGTTACTTACAAAGGGAGCTAGACAATGCGATGATATGCAGGGCATGGTTCCTCGGCACCGTCACTCATGCCCACCTCCAAGCTTTCAGGGCCAGAAAAACTGGGACTTCCTTGCCTGCTATGGTTAAAGATCAGCATTGCTTCTCCATTGCTCTACCTCCTTCCTCTCTGATCACATTCTTTCCCTCCTTTCATTTCTTTTCATCTGATGTCATCATTCCACAAATATTTATTAAGACCTACTCCGTGCCAAATTCTCCTCTAGGCATAACAGTGAATAAAACAAACTTTGGTTTGCTGTCACACATCTTGCATTGTCATGACATTAAATCATACACAAATGAACAAGAGTATGTATCTCATCATCTCATCTGCCTCTGGGTCACAAGAGTATCTGAAGATGTCATGAGGGAGTTTCCTGGCAACCCAGTGGTTAAGACTCGGTGCTTTCACTCCTGGAGCCTGGGTTCAATCGCTGGTCAAGGAACTAAGATCCCACAATCACGTGGTGTGGCCAAAAAAGAAAAAAAAAGCCATGAATTCTTGTAAGATCAGATATCCAGATTTCTTAAGTTTTAATAAAGAATATACAGGAAGATCCCTAGAGAAGAGCATGGCAACCCACTCCAGTATTCTCGCCTGGAGAATCCAATGGACAGAGGATCCTGGTAGGCTACAGTCCATAGAGTCACAGAGTCGGACACGAATGAAGTGACTTAGCACACACGCATGCATATACTACTTTAAAAATCTAGAGTCAAATTATGAAATATGTGCTCAGGACTCTTTCTTGATCATCCCTTAACAGGGCTGGGAGCCTAGAACTACTTTTAGATACTCCATGGATCTATTAGTTTTTAAAAGCCAACAGAAGGCCACTTCTCACGGATTATTAAACCTGGTTATTACTATTCATGCACACAGACCTATATAGTCACCATTGTTGAAAGAATCAATCAAATTATTAGGCTTCATCGGGTTTTGTTTTTCCTTTGAAATCAGCTTACTGATCTCAAATGGAATGACAACAGATCTACATTTTTCCCATTATTAGAGCATTTAAATATACCAGTCTTCTAACAATTGAGAGGTACTAAACAGACATAACTTCCAAGAAATTCACTTCTTAAAGTGAAGAGACAATCATTTCAAGCTTAAAACAGATGGTGTCAATATTGTGCTAAGTGATATATGACCAACTCTGGGAAAATTTTGATAAGTAAAGTGGAGACACACAAAAAGTTTGTCTAAACTGTTTCCCATACAAAACTGAGGAGAAAAGTCTATTTATTATGGAGCAGACATGATTTATATTCTTTCTTACGTGATAGTCATAAGAAGAACATTGTTTTTGAAGTGTGTAGACAGAGGAATCTGATGATCTTCTATCCAACTGTACCTACTGTCAGGAAGGATTAAAGAAAATTGGAATCCACTTCCTGAAAAACAGATTTGCTAAAATTTGAAGTATAAGGTTCAGAAATATTTTCATGGTTACCATCTCTTGCCCTCTCCCACCTCATTTTCACTTCAAGGTAAATTTTGATGGAAAACTGCAACAAGAAAAAAATGCTACAAAAGTAATTTTTCTGACATAGCAAGGTTGACATTTCAAAAAAAAAAAGAGCATATTTTTGAATGAACAGGGACCTACATAAGAAGCTGAACTTAATATAAAAGAGGAAATTCAATGAAACGAGGTTATTAACTTATTAATAGTTTAGTAAAAGACTAAAGAATTGCTTTTTAAATTTTACAAATCAATTACTTCAGTTAAATTTTAAACCAGGTCTTATAGTCAAAAATCAAAGTTTTTTTTTTTTAAAGAAGGAGATCAAAATCCAACAGTTCATGTTGGGAACCAATTAAGTTTCATTTCGAAGGCACAAGAGATATTCTTGCTTTTTTTTAAATTTAAAGGTGATTCATTAAATGTTACGTTAGGCAGCTTCTCCTATTTTCAATGTTACATTTGCTAAAAGCCGTTATGAGAAGACATTTGTGATAAGAAGACATGTACTGCAATTGAAGGGTCACTTCATTGAACAGATCAAAGAAAAGTCAAAACATCTAGACCACAGTTTTGTGCTTTTGTTTCTATAAAATGTTAATATCTCTGAATTAAATTGCTGGGAGATTTTAGTTAGATGATGACACGATTAATTCTGAACAAATAGGCTGAAGTATAAACAACTACCCTCATCCATGAGCATTTTGTTTGGGGAGCAAAAAAAAGTGGAATCACTCCATTCAAATTTCAGGGGCTGTTAGCCAATACTTTTAGCAATAGTAACAATGTATTGAACCACTTTTCTGTGTCAGGCCCTGTGATACACACCTAGAATTTCCTCATTTAATCTCAAGTATACGTGTGTTCAGTGGCTCAGGCATGTCCGACTCTGTGCGACCCCTGGATTGTAGCCCACCAGGGTCCTCTGCCCATGGAATTTTTCAGGAAAGAGTACAACATTTTTATTCTCATTTTTTAAGGGAAATGCCCCATAGGGGTAGCAGATCACCCCAAGGTCACATCACCAATTCACGGCAGGGCCAAGATACAAACCATATTCCTGACTCCAGAGGCTGCACTGTTAACTACTGACATGGACTACCTTCTCGTGTGAGCCAAAGAAAGTCACTAATTGTCTTTATTACTGCCTCTTTGTCAAAATAGATCAAATAGGAGCCATCTGTTTAATTAAAAAAAAAAAACTCATCACAGACTTTTTTATAATTTAGGAAGGAGGGTTAAAATGTATGACTGCTCCCACCAAAGCAAGTGATGAAAGCCAAGGTTGAAATAGGGAATTGCATCTTAAAACATCATTTAAAAAAAAAAAAAAAAGATGACAAAGAACAAAGGCTATTAATGTTTTAAGTGGGGCTAATTTTTAAGCACTACAATGATAGCACTTAATTTCTCTTTTTCCTAGCTTTGGGCTAGCACAATGTACTGTGGTAATATTTGGAGTTTGTGCTTCAGAAATTTCCATGAACACATTAGCTTAGATGGTTTCATTACCCACCCTCCTTATTAAGTAGCATTCAATTACTGAGTGCTGTAATGCCAAAGAGCATAAAAGAGAGACAAAATCTTGGTAAGATCTAAGGGTGAAATGGCATTTTTATATTGCTATAAAGATTACTTAACTCTAGTGCAGTACTAATGATCATTTCTGTGACTAAAAACATCCCCTTATGATTAATTATGTAAACTCTCATCATTTCAAGCCCAATAAAGACTTTAAAACATTTTTCATGCATCTTGTATCCTGGCGTATTTTTTTTTCCCATTTATCCACATAAGAATCAACTCTAAGAATTGAACTAACTACTTTCCATCACATTAAAATGGTGTATCACCTGGGAGTGTGCAGGTATACATGTATAATTCAGGTAAATACATGCAGGGAGTGTTTTAACATGGGGGGATATTTTGTATTCTTCATAAATGTTGATTTTTGTTCTTGATTCCTATGAAAGACGTAGCTTTCTCATATTAGAAAGAATCTCTCAGCAGTCAAGTTCTTCAAACTGAATATATATGAAAATTAGAATATACAGTTAAAATCACTTTCAAATGTTGACTATAATTTTGTTTGTATCATCAATAAAATTGATGGTGGAGAGGCTTCTGTTCAACATTATGAGATTGTTTATAATAGAATACAAAGCAGCTATTAACTGTGAAGTTATATATAAATATTTACTAATATAAAAAGTGTAATATACCATTTTGTGAAAATAGAAGCCATAAAACAGTATGACTCCTATTTTTGTAAAAATGTCATATTTTAATATATATCTTTGATTGAAAGATAAACAGAAGCATTAACAGAGATTTTGTCTAAGGTGACAAGATTACAAATAATGAAAAAATTTTTTTCTCTTGAACTACCCACATTTACTGCCCTTCCCTGGTAGCTCAGTCAGTTAAGAATTGGCCTGCAGTGCAGGAGACCTGGGTTCGATCCCTGGGTAGAGAAGATCCCCTGGAGAAGGAAATGGCAACCCATTCCAGTATCCTTGCCTGGAAAATCCCATGGACAGAAGAGCCTTGTGGGCTGCAGTAAATGGGGTCGCAAAGAGTTGGGCACAACTGAGGGACAAACACACCTGCATCTACAAGAATCCTCTCGAATGCAGATGAGTTTGCTTTTGTTTAAAAAAAATAATTATAAGGAAAAACACACCAGGAAACCAAATAATCTCCTTTGATGAAATGATCATTCAGAGTCTGCAATTGGAGACATTTCTTGGATAAGACTCCATACTTACAAAAATTGGTTCAGAGTTACATCCACAGGACAAAATCCCTTCTCAGCCACACCAGGCCTGGGAACCTATTTCTCAGGCCAGATAGAGAGACAGCAGACAAGTGTCTACCCTGTGCTTGCTGCCTGGGGTCTGTGGGCTTTTGCCTCCCTGGCTGCCCTGTGGGTTGGAACTGTGGGGACAGGTAAGGGCAGGAAGAAGTGAAGTCCATACCACTCTTTATTATGCAATTCTGAAGAAGCTGAAAAGCAGAACACAAAATGGGAAAGCAGAGACCAGCCTCTGCCTGAACCTTTAAATCACGCAGGGTCAGAAGGTTTGAGGTGGGGTCTTGGGGACTGCAGGGCCTCCAGGTTGGCGCACTAGAGTGTCACTTCCACCGGCATGAAGGCTCACAGTTTACAATTTTCTTTTCTTCTGTTCCTTCCTTCCTTCCCCTTCAGCTGGCCCCCTCTGGAAGCACGAGAGTCCCTATCTACTTAGAACAGGATTTCAGTTCTCAGAAATGTAGTTCTGGGTACCTTCTGAGCAGAGACTGGATATAATCCCAAATTGCATGTTTTATTATGTGGGCTTTATTTGTGTTTCTTATGAGATGAGCTGAGACAGTCAAACTCATTTCAGACAGCAGCCAAAGCTAAATGGCCACATTGTCCCTGTGCAGAAGGTCAACCCGTCACAGGCAAAACTGTCCAGCGCCGGAGTTTTCTCAAAAACTTGTTCACGAAGATGAGCTGCTTCAGTCATTGTCTTCTGCATTGCCTGAATGGCAATGACTGCCTTGACAAATAAGAGAAAACAAAAGCTTTTACCTCATACTTCTAGATTTCTCTATAAGGCCAAATTGTGATTAAACATAAAAATCACTTTGGAATTTCATTCATAACCAAAAAAGACAAGAAGCTTTAGCTTCACTGCTATGGTTTTGTCCATCAAAGAGATCGAAATCGCTTGTTCTATGGAAATGAAACAGTTGAGTTCACTTGGTGGCTGCAGTGGAGCCATTTCTCATGAGATTTCCTCTTTTGATCAGTTCTAAGGTATAATAACAGTCTTCACAACCAGCCACACCCAGTGGGGCAATGCGACCAGGGGTGCTTCCACTGCCCTGGGACCCCCGGATGAGAAATTAATTAAGCTAATACATTTAAGACTAAATCCATTTTACTCCAAATTAGCATCCCAAAAAAGTTTAGCAAAAAAACGTGAAATGCCAAAATTGTAAACTGCATCCTGTGTGTATTCAGACCGGTGGTAAAGCAGATGCAAATAAAGAAAACCTGAGATAAAGAAAGCCAACAAGCCATGATCGACTCAAGATCTCCATCTAGTGACACTATGCTGAATAGCAGGTTGTTTTCCACATTTCTGGGTAGCCCGGTGGCTGTTGCTGTTCAGTGTCTCAGTCGTGTCCGACTCTTTGAGACTTTTGAGACTCTTTGAGACTCTTTGAGACCTCATGAACTGCAGCACACCAGGCTTCCCTGTCCTTCACCACCTCCTGGAACTTGTTCAAATTCATGTCTGTTGAGTCAGTGATGCCATCCAACCATCTCATCCTCTGTCGGTCCCTTCTCCTGCCTTCAAACTTTCCCAGCATCAAGGTCTTCGTCTCAGGTGGCCAAAGTATTGGAGCTTCAGCTTCAGCATCAGCCCTTCCAATGAATATTCAGGACTGATTTCCTTTAGGATGGACTGGTTGGATCTCCTTGCAGTCCAAGGACTCTCAAGAGTCTTCTCCAGCGCCACAGTTCAAAAGCATCAATTCTTCGGCTCTCAGCCTTCTTTATGGTCCATCCCTCACTTTCATACATGACCACTGGAAAAACCATAGCTTTGACGAGATGGACCTTTGTTGGCAAAGTAACGTCTCTGCTTTTTAACATGCTGTCTAGGTTTTTCATAACTTTTCTTCCAAAGAGCAAGCGTCTTTTAATTTCATGGCTGCAGTCACCATCTGCAATGATTTTGAAGTCCAAGAAAATAAAGTCTGTAGCCTGGTTAAGTCAAATAAATTAGGCATTTACTTGATTCCCTGTTGGGAAGTGAGCTGCCTCCTCTTATTATGCATTTGTAAAAAGTATCCTCTCCTGAGGGACCAATTTACTTCTTTTACGAAATTATTGTGATTCACCGCTGGGTCTGGTTCATCTGTTTTCAGCAAGGCCTATTTCACTGGATTCACTTTTATTTTCTAACTCTTGTGGAACTTGATCTAAGAGATTGGAGACTCTTGACGTGAGTTTAAGTCACGTGAGTAAATTGTACAGTTGCCTGTGACAGTGCATCTAGCAGTCACACAGTATGTGCTTCATGTCAGGAATTGTGCTGATGGCACTAACTATAGCGAAAAGAAGAGAGGTATAGACCAGGCAGTAAAATAAGTCATTACAGTGAAGTGAACTGAAGGACCTCTCCCACCAGAGCCAAAATGTGCACGCTACCGGAGTCCATTATATGAGGCTTAAAAACAGACAAAACCCACCATTGGTGATAGAAGTCAAAATAGCCGCCCTCTGCAGGTGAGAGTGAAGAGAAAATTGATTAGAAACGGGCACAAGATGTTCTAAGGTGCCAGAAGTTTCTATATCCCAATCTGGGTGGTGATTACATAGGCGTGAACATACATACAACACTGAACTGTATATTTGTGATCAACATACTTAATTCATGTTATACATTTATGGTATGCATGGTCTATCACAGTAATAAGTTTGCTTTTGTTTTTTTTTAATGAGACACCATCATTGTTGTCTTACCCCTAATCCTGAGAGATAATAGCCAAAGGATAACACTTTTGTAGCCTAGTAAGAGCCGAGTCCCACACAGATTTCTTATGGATACTCAGGAAATTAGGTAAGAAGTTGAATATCTATCAAACCTGTGTGTGCTCAGTCGTGTCCCGACTCTTAGCAGCCCTATGGACTGTAGCCCACCAGGCTCCTCTGTCCATGGGATTTTCCAGGCAAGAATACTGGAGTGGGGTTGCCTTTCCTTCTCTGAGGAATCTTCCTGACCCAGGAAACAAACCCGTGTCTCTTGCGTCTCTTGCATTGGCAGGCGGATTTTGACCACTAGCACCACCTGGGAAGCCCATCTATCAGGCCTAGACATCATTGAGTAAAGAACTTGGAGTCTTACCTCTTCTGTAATGTAACTGAAAATTTTAGGGCTACCCCTTAGGCCAGATTATAAGCACAACAAAGCAAGATTGTAGGCACACAGATTTGGGGCACATAGGCTGTCATCACACATGAAGACAAGTCATTTCTGCGAGGAGCTGTGAGGACATCTTCTGATACTAGTTGGATGGAAGGGCAGAAACAAAGGCAAGTGGAAAATTGAACAGGTGGGTTAGTTTGTAACACAACCACCACAAACAAAACCTGCTGAGCTGCTTCAGGGTGTGGCTTCTATCATTTATAAGATATGGAATGTTAGAGCTGGAAGGAAACTTTGCCATCTCCTTGATGATACCCATGTTTCAAGAGGAAGTCCAGAGAGCTTACATTCAAGCAAAGCCGAAGGACTGGTTCATGACAACGAGCCCTCCTCCACCCCACCTCTCTGACCACCAGTCTTGCATGTTCCCAGGGCCCCAAACACTCCCTAAAGCCCTGTAGGTATAACATAGTGCAAGGCCTTCAAAATCTCTGCAACTACTTTCAGAGATAGTACCTGCTAAATTCCTCCATCATTTTTCTTTCCAAGTTTTTTCCCTTTTGCCTTCTTACATTCCTTCATTCTTCTGATCCTTCCTTTCTTCTTTCATTTTACCAATTCTTTATTTCCACTTATATTCTCATTAGTTTCTCTTTTTTCCCTCTCTTTTAATGGTATCCAATCAGCCCTCCACATTCATGAGTTCCCTCGTCCTCAGATTCAATCAACCACTGATCAAAAATATTTGGAAAAAAAATTAGAAAATTTTTTTCTGAAAAAAATTCAGAAAATTCCAGAAAACAAAACTTAACTTTGCTGTATTCTGGCAACTATCTACACAGAATTTACATTGTATTTACAATGATTTACATATAATTTGCATTATATTAGATATTATAAATAGTCTTAAAATAACAAAGTATACAAGAGGATGTGCATATTCTTGTTGTTCAGTTGCTAAGTCATGTCTGATTCTTGGCGACCCAATGGACTGCAGCACGCCAGGCTTCCCTGTCCTTCACCATCTCCCAGAGCTTGCTCAAACTCCTGTCCATTGAGTCGATGATGCCATCCAACCATCTTACCCTTTGTCGCCCCTCTTCTCCTGCCTTCAATTTTCCCAGCATCAGGGTCTTTTCCAATGAGTAACCAAAGTATTGGAGCTTCAGATTCAGCATCAGTCCTTTCAATGAAGATTCAAGATTGATTTCCTTTAGGATTGACTGGTTTGATCTCTATGCTGTCCAAGGGACTCTCGAGAGTCTTCTCTAGCACCACAGTTCAAAAGCATCAACTCTTTGATGCTCAGCCTTCTTTATGGTCCAACTCTCACATCCATACATGACTACTGGAAAAACCATAGCTTTGAATATACAGACCTTTGTCAGCAAAATGATGTCTCTGCTTTTTAATATGCAAATACTGCATGGTTTTATATAAGGTAGTTGAGCATCCTCAGATTTGGGAATCTGTGGGTTCCTGAAATGAATCCCCCAGGGATACTGAGGGGATACTGTTTGTGGGTTGTGTGCTTAGTCGCCTCAGTCCTACCCAACTCTTTGCAAAGCTCTGGACTGAAGCCCTCCAGGCCCCTCTGTCTATGGAATTCTCCAGGCCAGAATACTGGAGTGGATTGTCCCCCTCCAGGGGATCTTCGTGACTCAGGGATCAAACCCGAATCTTTTATGTCTCCTGCATTAGGAGCCTGGTTCTTTACCACTAGCACCACCTGGAAAGCCCATGACTGTACTTACTAGCAACCAAAGTTTTCATCCCAGTTTGCTTATCAGAAGTCAGAGAGGGATTTCTCTGGTCATCTAGTGGTCAAGAATCTGCCTTGCAATGCAGGAGACGTGGGTTTGATCCCTGGTCAGGAAACTGTGATCCTACATGCTGAGAATTGGCTAAGCCCTCGTGCCACAACTACTGAGGCTTAGTGCCGCAACCAGAGAGTTCATGCACTTCTACGCAAAATCCCAAGTGCCACAGATAAGACCCAACACAGCCAAATAATAAATATTTTAAAAAGAAAAGAAAAAAAAAAACAAAGAGCAAGTATGAAATTCAGACCACTGGTTTCCAGATTTTACCGGTGAAGCAGGTTCAGGTTGATACAGCCCCTGCTCTCTCTCCTGCCCAAGAATAATATCATGGCATCCGGTCCCATCACTTCATGGCAAATAGTGGAAACAGTGGCAGACTTTATTTTCTTGGGCTCCAAAATCACTGCAGATAGTGACTGCAGCCATGAAATAAAAAGACGCTTACTCTTTGGAAGAAAAGTTATGAACAACCTAGACAGCATGTTAAAAAGCAGAGATATTACTTTACCAATCAAGGTCCATCTAGTCAAGGCTATGGTTTTTCCAGTAGTCATGTATGGATGTGAGAGTTGGACTATAAAGAAAGCTGAGTGGCGAAGAATTGATGCTTTTGAACCGTGGTGTTGGAGTAGACTCTTGAGAGTCCCTTGGACTACAAGGAGATCCAACCAGTCCATCCTAAACGAAATCAGTCCTGAATGTTCATTGGAAGGACTGATGTTGAAGCTGAAACTCCAATACTTTGGCCACCTGATGCGAAGAACTGACTCACTGGAAAAGACCCTGGTGCTGGGAAAGATCCTGCTGCTGGGCAGGAGGAGAAGGGGACGACAGAGGATGAGATGGTTGGATGGCATCACCGACTCCATGGACATGAGTTTGAGTAAACTCCGGGAATTGGTGATGGACAGGGAAGCCTGGTGTGCTGCAGTCCATGGGGTCTCAAAGAGTCAGACAGAACTGAGCGACTGAACTGAACCACAAGCAGACCAGCATATGTTCAGAATTCCATAGGGTCAGCTTCTCAGGCCAGTGCAAAAACAGCTTCTGTGTCTACTGCTAGGAAGGAGACAAGAGAAGTCTCCCAGGATAGCGTGGTTGCTGGGCTTTATCTTACAACAGGGCTCTGCAGTTCTGACCATCACATGGTGATTGGCTCCAAGTCTTCAAGCTCCTTTTGAGAAACACCATCTGACTCCGAGAGGGTCTTCTTCCTCCACCATCTGTCTACACCCAAATCAATCCACAAAGGGTTATTTATGCCTTCTGGGTTCTCAGAAGTGTCAAAGAATAGAGGTCGATCAAGTAAGTTCTTAGCAATGCTTGGTTTCTATCCTCAAATAATTTAGAATCTAGTTGAATTCACAAAGATGCTGGGGAAACAGCATAAGACAGACTCATTACCAATGAAAGCTTTAACAGAAAAGCTTTATTGAACACCTGCCTTGGAAAGAACTTGGGGGTTAACTGCCCCAAGAGTTCAGATAAGAGAAAAAATTACTGTGGAAAGAGGGCAGAGTTCATCACAGCAGGGAGGGAAGGACCTGATCCAATGCCCCATGGTACTTAGATAGATATAAATATATAATTCATTCTCATTCTAAAAAGTCTTTCAGATAATTCTTTAAATTGAAAAGGAGAAAGTAAAGATCACTTTAGTTTTAATATTACCAATGCCCCCAAAATATCTACCTTTAGTATTTTGGTATAATGACCTCCTGACCTCCTCTATGCATATTTTAAACTTTATTCAGATCAGGAGTAATTGACAAATATAATAGTATATATTTAAAGTCTACAACAAGATTATAGATATATACCAGTTTAAGATAATTAATACAACCATCACCTCACATAGTTTACATAGATAACTCTTAATGTGTGTATATGTGCATGCGTGAGTGGTAAGAATGCTTAAGATCTACCAACAACTTTCAATGTATAAGACTGTATTACTAACTACAGTCATCACGCTGTATATTACATTCTTGGCTTCTTATCTGTCTGCATATTTTATAAAGAGGCAAAAAATAATTGTGCTATGATTGTAGCAATTTGGAAGGTTAAAAAATGCACTTTCTAATATTTTCTAACAAAAAATATACAAGGCTTGTAATTAGTTGTGGTCATTCACATTTTTTTCCTATGAGATTTTTTTCTCTGTGTATTTTTAGTTTACTCATCGAATATGCTAATTCAAGTCTATTTTTATGACTTAACAAATATCTTAAAGACCATACTATGCTAATATTGATGTAAGCCTATATCATCATTGTGAGGTCTCCATCATATCTCTGGGTTCATTTGCATATAGACTGATGATTGGTACATGAATGCTCCATAATTTATTCACTTCACTTCTTATGAATATGTTTGTACTTTCCCACGTTTTGCCTATAAACCCATCTGAGATCAACTTCCTCACACAAACATATTCATATTCATCCTTCCCTTTGGAGAAATTCCTAGAAGAATTGCTGACTCAAAGGGCAATAGTTTCCCTTTTGATCCATGGTACTAAATGCCCTCCAGTAGGAACTGAACACTTGTTTATATTCCCACCCGCTTTCCTCACCAGTCCTAGATATTATCTTTCTTTTCTTATCTTTGCCAATCTGATCATCATAAAATGGTAAATGTGGTTTTAACTTATATTTTTTGATGGCTTGGTAATATTTTCCACCTGTGAACCTTTCTACCTGATTCGTCCCAGTAAACTGCATCTCTAATCATTTCTCCCATGACTTTCTCCTGGTGCTGGATGGGACATCTCCAGGTGAATTTCTATTTGATTCCAAAGCTAGTGAAGTTGTCTTGAAGGCATCCCTGGCTCCATCTGCCACTCACAAAAATGCTGGAAATAACTGTCCGTGTCCCTCCTGCACGTGAAGCTTTGTGAGGCTGAAGACAGAAGGTCTGTCGTGATTAAAGAACTGATTCCTGAAAAGGAGTGAAAGAGGAGTTGGCCTGTCATGGGGCTGGAATGGCCATTCTTCAGCTCCACCAGCCTAGTTCAATTGTCCCCAAGAATAACTCCCCAACTCTGATGATTTTTCCTTAAACTGAACTTAACTTTGACACTGAGCCTCATTTGAGAGGCAAAAACTGCCCCCAGCTCGTGGGATCTAAATTGAGTTGGGTAAGGGGGGTCTGCTGTACATAGTGTTCTGGTCTGGGGATGGGTCTCCGGTAGGTCATGCTCCCACACAGGAGTTGGCATCTGCATAGATGTCTTCCTTCTCATGGGGATCTGGTTGTCATCCACACAGCGCAAAGTTTTGTCGTCCACGTTCCCAGCCACAGGAGCCCTGGGGTCTAACAGCCCTCTGTTCTTCCTGTCCAAGCTGCTCTGCAAGAGACACCTACTTACCCCACACCTTCCGAGCTGCAGGCGCTGCTTTAGGGCCCTTCTCAGTTCAGAGCATCATTAGACTGCCCCCACAGCAAGCAGAAGCACAAGGAACTCTTGTCTGGGGCCCAGGCCATCCCTGCTCTCAGTCTCCCCAGATGAATCTGGATTGCAGGAGCATACCTCACCCCCCAGGACACAGGCTCTGAAGGGCCAACTTCTTAGGGACCCATCCACCTAAACCCTCCACCCTTCTGATTCCCCTTCTTTCCTCCTCACCCACCCTGGGAACTGTGATCTATCAGCATTTTTTATTTCACAACCTACTTAGCATGCAGTTATCCAACTGTCTTATTTTTTCCCATTATCCAACTGTCTTATTTTTTCCCAGGCCAGGCTTTTGAAACAAATCCCAAGTAGTGACTTCTGCCATTGGACCTGGGGGTGAAAATTGTAGGCCTAACTGCCAGAACCAGAGGCAGGGCTAGAAAGGTTTAATGAGAAACGGGGAAGGGAGCATTTGCTTGTTTCATTGGTGGGAAGAGGGCATCCAGGTGTGAGAAATAGTGCAGATGAGAGATAGGAATGTGCTGGAGTCTGGGTCTGGCTCTGCTGGAGCAGAGACCTCCTCTGTGATCTAGAGGATGACAGAAACCTACGTGATCTGTACGCAGATGTGTGGAAATGGCAACCCACTCCAGTATTCTTGCCTGGAGAATCCCACAGACAGAGGAGCCTGGTGGGTTATAGTCCATCGAGTCACAAAGAGTCAGACACGACTGAAGTGAAAACATGAGCATGTGTGAGGTGGGCCCAGACCTTGCAGAATGTTCTCAAGTAAACAGAGTGATGGTGGGCATGCCAGCTTATCTCAGTGCCACTTAAAGTTCCATTTAACTTGATCACAAGACAGGTTTTTTTTTTTTTTTTACTACTGAAGGAAAATGAGAGAGTGAACAAGACGTGGGCTTTGAAATCCTGGGGCTGAAGCTAGACTCAGCTGCTTACTGTTTTTCAGGTTGGGCAGCAGCCCAATGAGAATAATAAGACCTTTTTCATCAATTGCGTGCATATGAGAAAACAGATATGGAGCAAATGGACCTAAAAAATGTTCCCTTCTCGCCTTAGTTTCCCTCTTCCCTTTCCTATTTTTAGCCCCAGTCTTCAGACTAATTCATAACATGCCTTTGTTGTTGTTTAGTCGCTAAGTCGTGTCCAGCTCTTTGTGACCCCCTGGACTGCAGCACACCAGGCTTCCCCGTCCATCACTAATATGCCCTATTCTGACCTAAATGAAACTACTGCTGATATTCCTTGGATTACTAGAAATGCATTCATGAATATGTATGAAGTGTACACACTGGTCTAAATGCAAGTGGATCACGTGTTTCATATCTTCCTCAAGAAACTCTGCTATGCTTTTGAACAGTGAGATTTTAAAGAAATATTGAGGAAAACATAAACTAGTTGGCCTTACAAAGCTTCCACAGGCTCTTCTGTCCTTAGAGCTCCAGCCTCCTCTCTTCACAGCTCTTTCTCTCTCCTCGCTGTCCACCACCAGGGAAGAAACCCAAGGAGGACCACAGCCAGGTGCGCCCTCAGCCAGCCAGCCATGCTGGGGAGCAGGGCTTTAGACAGGCCCATTAAGGAGGCTGAAGCCATGGCTTTGATGTGAAGAGGTCTCCCTGGCTTGGCCATTTGGAGAAAGTATCTTCCATGGAGCTGCTGAGGTGGTAAAGACCAAAGACAAAGAATCTTCTCTCCCAGAAGATGCCCCTACTTGGGAAAACCACAGATGGGTGATCAGCTCTGCTCCAGAGCAAAAGCTCTAAAAGTGGAGACTCATGGTTTACTTTCCTTAAGGCTCTCTCTTCACCATGGGAGAGATAAGAGTGCAAACACAAGTTTAGGATCTGGATCTAGGGAATTCTGTCTCTCTCACCATCCACTTAAGTCTAATTAGGCAAATCATAATCATAACCATGAAATAATTAATAATAGTAACCACAGCAGCAGCAGCTGTAGTTAATATGTGTCAAGCAACAACTCCATGCCAGGTATTGAGCTAAGTGCTTATCACTTTCTTTAATCCTCACCACAGCCTTATGAGTTAAATGCTGCTGTTATATCTTCCCTACAGATGAGAAAACTGAGGTGCAGTGAGCTCGTGTAACCTGCCTGAGATTACAAAGGTAGGAAATTATGGAGCTTGGATTCAGGTGCAGGCAGCCTGATTCTAGAGTCTTCGTGTAGCCCAACCCCATTCATCAGAAGGAGGGACCCAGTGTTGAAGGTGCCTCAAGGATCCTTTCTTCAAGAACGTATGTGTGTGTTAAAAGAGCTGTGGAAGGGCTGGGAATCCTTGATCCCAGGAATCTCTCAGCCTCTCTCATCCTTTTCCACCTTTGAACAGGCGACCAAGGAACACCAACCTCCCCACAGCTGTGTGGCTTGGCTTGGAGCACAGCGCTACCTTGGAGAAAATTTTGAGAATCTCTCATAAGAAAAGAATGTCAGGACTCTTCTTCTACTTCCTCACCCCCTGAGCAATGCAAACATCCTGATGCATCTTCGCCACAGCAGAGACAAGACGGAACGTATCTTGCAAGGACCCTTGTGAGGGCCTCATGGCTTCCCAACAGGGTGATACACACCGTCTTCCCGTCCATGAAAAAATGATTTGTATTATCCACATCGATGAACTCTGATCTTTCATGAGGAATGTCAAGAAACATCAGGAGAGGTGTGATTTATCCCCACCCCACCCCTCCAGGAGTCTCTAGAGTTGGCTGCGTTTTAAAACAGACCCAACCCATTCCTTCTTTACTTCTCTCTACTCCACAATGACAGCTAAGGCTCAGGAACTCTCAAATTTAGAGCATGGAAAGCTGCCAGAACAGTCAAGGCTATAGAACTTCTCATTTTGGCCCAGAGGAGGGGAGATAGTCTCTCAACTGTCATTAAACAGAAAATAGTGCGTACGTGCTCAATTGCTCAATCATGTTTGACTCCTTACAACCCCAAGGACTGTAGCCCACCAGGCTCCTCTGTCTGTGGGATTATCCAGGCAAGAAAACGGGTGGGTTGCCATGCCCTCCTCCAGGATATCTTCCTGATCCAGGGATCAAACCTGAGGCTCTTATCCCTCCTTCATTGGCAGGTGGGTTCTTTACAACTAGTGCCACCTGGGAAACCCAAGTGTGTGTAGTCTGATTGTATTTAACACTCACAACAGTACTTTGAGGTATTGTTATCATTCCCATTGGAGGCAATGTTGTTGATGTCCTGCCTGTATCCCCTGAGTTCTCAGTGTTATCACACATGTCACCCACTTCCTCCTGCAAGAGCCAGCCCTTCTCTGCCTCAGGAGAAGTCTTCAGGTGCCCAGGGCAACCAGAACTGCTGCGGAGTTGATGTCACTGGAAGTAGCTCTCAGTCATATAGAATGGTGCTTAATAAATAAGAAGCACTTATCAAATACTTCGAAAATAAGTACTTGATAAATCAATATCTTCCCCACCCCTAGGGTTGACTCTGAGGCCTGTTCTACATATGCCAGGATCAGAGGATCCCAGTGGGATCCAGGCTCAACTGCCCACAATGGTCACCTACCTGTGGACACACCTGTTCAGGCTTCTTTTCCATGCTTGTCTCACTTTCCCTCCGCCTCTGCTTCCTAGGATCCCAACACTGTTTACACTCACATTTTTGTTTCAGGGTCTGCTTCTGAGGGTGTCCACTCAAGACATCCATGTAACAGGTAGAGAAACTGGGGCATAACAAGTAAGTCACTAGCTCAAATCACACCACTAGTAAGTGAATAAGGACTGATTCCAACCCACAATTGACCCCACTTAATCGGTGTACAAATGTGACCCCAAACACAGCATATGCACCACTGGAGGTCCTTGAGAAGCTTTAAGTTTTCCTGGAAGATTGTTTTGTTTTTAATTTAATATATATTACAAAAGCAATACAGTATTTTATCACATTTAAGACACTTTCAATTGTAACATACACCAGGATTTTACGTACTGCTAGGAAAACAAACAAACACATCAAGACCCAAAGTTATCATTTAATATTTCTGTTTTACTCTTGCTAAAAGAACTCTTAATCTTCTTTGGGCACAGTATTTTAAAATAAATTACACTTGGGCATACATAAGCAAATTTAATTGGCTAAAAGATTTCTTAAATTTCTTTACAATTAAGTGTCAGATTCTTCTGAATTGCTTGTAAACCAAAGTCAACAACGTCCACGGTTTCCCCCATGATATTATCATCCAACCATGTCCATGGGTTCCCCCATGATGTCATCATCCATGCCTTGGAGAGCATGCCCTAATAAATCTGTGTTTCTGCAAGGATTCTCCCCCATTGTCTGCAGCATTTTCATCCAAGTCACTGACAAATTGAAACTGAAAGTGTTAGGCACTCAGTCGTGCCCAACTCTTTGCGGCCCCATGGACTGTAGCCCACAAGGCTCCTCTATCCATGGAATTCTCCAAGCAACAATATTGGAGTGGGTTGCCACTCCCTTCTCCAGGGGATGTCCCCCACCCAGGGATCGAACCCCAGTCTCCCACATTTCAGGCAGATTCTTTACCATCTAAGCCACATTCTTCAAATTTTATCCAGTGCCGCCTTCTTTCAGGAAGGTGTCAGGCAATGACAATTACATCCTGAGGGCTGACTGGTCAGCAGAAAGCACCCAAATGGTCTCTGGTATTCATTGTCAGAGACATCACAACCTCAGACATGTTTACAATGTGAAAAAATGGGGTCATAGATCTGACAAAATGACATATGTGCTGTGCTCAGTCATGTTCGAGTTTTTGCAACACCACGGACTGTAGCCTGCCAGACTCCTCTGTCCATGGGGATTCTCTAGGCAAGAATACCGAAGTGGGTAGCCTTTCCCTTCTTCAGGGGATCTTCCCAACCCAGGGATTGAACCCAGGCCTCCCACATTGCAGGGGGGATTCTTTACTGTCTGAGCCACCAGGGAAGCCCAAGAATACTGGAGTGGTAGCCTATCCCTTCTCCAGGGAATCTTCCCCACCCAGGAATTGAACTGCGGTCTCCTGCACTGCAGGCAGATTCTTTACCAGTTGAGCTATCAGGGAAGCTCAAAATAATGCATACAAAGGGCATATCACGTCTCCCATACATGGATAGTACTACTTAAGATGAGGCCAGAGTAGTAAGGAAATGTTTAAAATATGAGTTAAGGTAAGCAACAATTTTAAATTAGAAATTGTACAGGCTGGGAAAGATTGAGGACAAAGGAGAAGAGGGCATCGGAGGATAAGATGGCTGGATGGCATCACTGATGCAATGGACGTGAACTTGGGCACACTTTGGGAGATGGTGAAGGACAGAGAGGCCTAGTATGCTGCAGACCATGGGGTCAAAAAGAGTCGGACCCAACTGGGTGACTGAACAACAACAGGGAATACACTGAAAGGGCAAAAATTGTGAAGCAAGTCAATAACTGAAGTTTGAGAAGCCCAGCATTATACCATCCCCTGGTCCACGAAGAGACCTGCAAATCCACAGTCATCTGTGTGCCCAGCAATGATTGAAGCCCGTCCACTGTTGGCGAACACTCATGATACCATGCACTGGGTCTGATTCCAGGAGTCCCTCAACAATTGCACCTACAGCATGGAATTTAATCACTTTAAATTAAAATATTAATTAATTTAAAATCAGGGAGTAGGGTAGAAGAACATACCAAAAGAACAGAGTCAGAACAACTTGATAGACCAGTTCTAATTAAGATTAATATTTGTGAGTCTAAAACAATGGCCAACAACATTCCTTTAAAGTCATGTTTACACTTCTTTTCAGCTGGATGTATTTTTATGGAATTGCAGGCTCTTTTATGGATGGTAGGATCACCTTTCATCACTGAAGCAGAATTGTACACCATACTTGCCAGTGTAGTACATAGCCTTAGTACTTTCCCATGACAGATGTTTCCGTGGCAGAGGGACTTACTTAGACTAATAAATAGTTATGCTCATTAGCCTTAATAATCAAACTCAAACAGAATCCCAATTAAGAGATTTTTCTCACCGTTGTCCCTTCAAGACATTAACTCAAGTTCAGAAACTATAACAGACATATGTTCAAGTTGAAATCTGAGCCGAGCACCCACTAAAATGCACGATTGTCTAAATCTACAGTGATGCCTGAAGGAGGTAAGGACTGTGAAAGCAAATGATTCAATGTGTGAATGTCCCATCTGCCGGATACGTTAAGGTCTACTCCCTAGAGCTAATTAAAGGAAACCAAAGGATGGAAAAGAAAGAGATCAGGCGGCGCGCCTTCCTCAGATTTTAGGTAAGTTGCATGCTGTAAACTGCTTAAGGCTCCTGGCTAAGATGATAGAAACTTCACATTTCTTTTCGACTGAAAACATTCTGGTCGGCTTACAAAGATTTCTTCCCAGATGCTTCAACTGATGATGTGAATCACGACAAGGCCTAAGATGGATCAGTTGTAGGATTTAGAACTACATTTTTCTTTCTCTCTCCTTGCCCTCAAAGCAAACCAGCTGAAAGTGGAAATTTTTCTCTTTCCGAGTCTGGGTTCTTACTTTCCCCTCTTCACTGCCTTTCTGCAGTGATCACCTTTTTCTCCATCCTGTCCACTGTCACTGAATATTCAGGCATTCAAGTGGCATTCAGTGAATTAACAACCAAATGATGAACAGCAGGATGAACAAGAAGTTTATTCTGCTCAATTCTCCCTTCATTACACCAAATAAGCATATTGAACTTAGAACTATAATCACAGAATGTAGTCAGGGACTTGTAAAGTCGCACCAGCTGCATTTTTACTTAACTCTTAAGCTTTCTCCTTTCTGTTTTTTTTTTTTAATACATAAAAAGGGAGTGTGCTTCTTCTCCAGTCGTCACCCCAACTAGATTAAATTCTTAGAGGAGAGATTCCCCCACCTTCCTCACTTTTAAACATTTAAAGGCTCCTAGCACAGTTCTCTACTCAGAACAAGCACCCAGTTAGCACAGGTTTATAGAAGAAATGGTTTCCCAGGTAGCACTAGTGGTAAAGAACCCGCCTGCCAAAAAGAGACGTGGGTTTATCCCTGGGTGGGGAGGATCCCCTGGAGGAAGGCATGGCAACCCACCCTGGGAGAATCCCATGGACAGAGGAGCCTGGCGGGCTACAGTCCATAGGGTCACACAGTTGGGCACAACTGCACAAAGAAGGAATGAATAGGGGGAAAAAAGAATGAAAATTTTTATCATTTCACCAATCGATAAAATAAATACTTAAAATCAGAAGAATGTCACTGACTCCTTCCTGTCCTTTCTGGCAAAACTCCATGAAATTTTACAAAGTCTGTGCGTTATGTTCTCAAGCTATAAATCTCATGGCACTCAACCACATTACACAATACAGGAGAATGTCTATAATGGACATTTCTACATTTTCATTTTGACACACAAATTCACATGTGAACAGGGTCTAAGAAAACTCTCCAGTTTCCACCAGTGAATTTGGCTATGTAGTTGCACAAATACAGTTTATAAATCTCAGATGTATTGGTTGCAGAAACAGATCTTCTTGACAGAGCTGAAAGTCAGGATAATGTCTGTGACTTGGAGGTGAGAGAGCTCCAGAAAACATGCCTGGTCCGAGTTAAGTTTCTTTGTAGAGATAATGATACATGTTGTATACTGAGCTGAAAGACAGGGCCCACGTTACTATATGGGTCTATTCTCTAAGGATCTATTCCCGATGATGGCATAGAAACTATGAAAACGCCATGCTGCTTTTCCCTTGTCCTACCACTGCCCAGCACAATATGCCTGTCTGTGCATAAATTTTGCCCAGGAGATCCACTTCTCTGAGTCGCAAACTACATGTATTCATTCATCTCTTCACCAAATATTTTTTAAACATCCACTGTATTCTAAGGATTGTGCTAAGGATGTGCTAAAGCAAATGAGACCTGATCCCTACCCACAAGAGATTTAAAACTAGTGAAAATACTGTTAAAACAAAAATATTACTGAAAAAAATGGCACATTCAACTTCCATAAATACTATCTTGTTGTAGGTTGGAGTTTTTGGTTTTTACGTCTCTGAAGACAACAACTACAATAATAAGCTGCCTGTTAGAGGCTAAAATAATTTTCTCTGGATCCTATTTGCCTGCAGTTTGAGGTTTGTAACACCAGATGGCATAATTGAGTCTCAAACCAAGTCATTAAGTTCTGAAACATGAAAAGGAAAACAGCATGGCTGAACATATGTCCTTTTAAATATCATTTATCCACATAAGTTGAACAAAACAAAAATATATATCTGCATATGAGATAATTAAGTATTAAAATATTAGAATAATAATTCAACAACTACACCATAGGCCCTTCGAGAAGACTTTTAATCTCCTGATCACACTATAATTTGATTCATTTGGAAACTCCCAGGTCTTTCTTAATTAGGCGCCAGTCTTTCCCTCATCGCCTCCTTGGCTCCTTAGCACTTGGTGCTGGTTATGCTGTGCTTTTCTGCCTATGTCCCTGGCCGGCAATGCTGTTTCAGGTTCAGTTCAGTTCAGTTCACTCAGTCGTGTCTGACTCTGCAACCTCATGGACTGCAGCACGCCAGGCTTCACCGTCCATCACCAGCTCCCAGAGCTTGCTCAAACTCATATTCACCAAGTCACTCGCTGATGCCATCCAACCATCTTTTTTTTTTTTCAGGTTACTATCCTATAAACCTAATTCATTTATTAAACTCTGTTTCAAAGTAGGGCTTATATTCTCCGCTCCTATTCTTGACATTTTCTGACTCTACAGCATATGAACTCTGTTTTAAATTTATTTTATAGTTGGAGGAAATTTACTTTACATCGTTGTGTTGGTTTCTGCCATACAACAATGCAAATCAGTCATAATTATATATATATCACCTCCCCTCTTGAGCCTCCTTCCCCTCCGCTTATCCCACCCATCTAGGTCATTATAATGTGCCAGGCTGGACTCCGTGTGTTATACAGAAACTTCTCGCCAGCTATCTGTGTTACACATGGTAGTGGACATACATCAGTGATACTTCCTCCGTTGATCCCACTCTCTCCTTTCCTTGCTGTGTCCACAAGTCTGTTCTCTATGTCTGTGTCTCCATTCCTTCCCTACAAAGAGGTTCATCAATACCATTTTTCTAGATTCCATATATATGCATTAATGTACAAATTTGTTTTCCTCTTTCGGACTTCATGTGAAGGTGAAAGTGTTCGTCGCTCAGTCCTGTCTGACTCTTTACGACCCCATGGACTGTATAGTCCACCACGGGATTCTCCAGGCAAGAATACAGGAGTGGGTTGCCATTCCCTCCTCCAGGGGATCGTTCCGACCCAGGGATCAATCCCGGGTCTCCTACATTGCTGGCAGATCCTTTACCATCTGAACCAGCAGGGAACTTACTTCATATAAACTCTTTAATCAGTGTTTCTCGACTGGAGACAATTTTGCCCCCCAGAGGACATCGGCAACCTCTGCAGACATTTCTAATGGCCCCAAGTGCAAAGGGGAGGGAGGGATGAGAGTGCTGATGTCATAGAGAGGAGAGAGGCCAGAAATGCTGCAGAACATCCTAAAATGCACAGGGCAGTTCCCACCACAAAGAACTCACCAGCCCTCATTGTCAGAAGTTGAGACACTCTGACTCTGCAGAGGCTACCGGAGGCCCTATGATCACAGGCATCCCATCAACCCTGGGTGTGCCAAGAGAATGCACGCGTCCTCCCTCTGCGATAGAGATTTCTATGTAACAGTCCAAGTGAATTGTCAACCCTGGGCATGCCAAAAGAATGCACGTGTCTTCCTTCTGCAGTAGAGATTTCCACAGAACAGTCCAAGTGAATTGTCATCTGTCAGAAACTTCGCTTTGAAAGATTACCATTAAAATGGGCTTCTCCTTCCTTTAAAAGTCATAATATAGTCTAAACGTAACCGCACAAATACCATTTTTATGCAGATCAGAATCTTAGGTGTTTCACACTTTATTAAGAATTAGTTGATGACTAGTGGGGAGCAAGATAGGGTGCCAGCTGTGTGAAAAGAAGCCTTTGACTGCAGGAGGGTTTTGTGCTTAGTGAAACAAGTCGGAGAAAGACAAATCCTGTAGGTTTTCACTTATATGTGTAATCTAATAAGCGAATGAATACAATAAAACAGAAACAGACTCACAGATACAGAGATCAAATTAGGGGTTACCCTTGGGGGGAAGGGTGGTGGAGGGAGAAATATGTGAAGGGGGTTAAAGGGTACAAACTACTAGGTATAAAATAAATAAGTTACAAGAATGTAATATACCACACAGGGAATATAGTCAACATTTTATTGTAAGTTTCTATGGAGCATATTCTTAAAAATATCTAATTACTAAGTTGTATGTGTGTGCACTTAGTTGCTCAATCGTGTCCAACTTTTTGTGACCCCAAGGACTGTAGCCCACCAGGCTCCTCTCTCCATGGGGATTCTCCAAGAATACTGGAGTGGGTTGCCATATCCTCTTCCAGGGGATCTTCCCAACCCAGGGATTGAACCCAGATCTCCCTCATTGCACACAGATTCTTTACCATCTGAGCCACCAGGGAAGCACTATATTGTATACCTGAAATTAATATAATATTGTGAGTGAACCATACTTCAATTTTAAAAAGAAACTTTTTTAAAAGGAAGCTCTTCACTGCAGAGGCGGGAAATAGCAGCATACACGTACTTGCTTTATAGTTTTCCTTTGACAATGTTGAACTGTATCTGAGCTCTGAGTTCCCAGGAAGCAGCTACAGTTAGGAAACAGCACAGGGGTCCACTGCTATCATGTTCCAAGAAAGGGTGAAGCACAAAGGATCAACCTACCCTGGCAGAGTTTCCTCATGACCCGGATAAGACTCACTTGCTCCCACGTTTCCTCAGGACACTTTGTTGTCAACTACAAATTGTAACTTTCCATGGGCACTTGCCATCTATACCTCTACAAGAATTAAGTCACTTGCTGCTGCAGCTGCTGACCTTCAACACCCCCTGAAGGAGTTCAGAGTGGAGAGCAGAAATGAGGCACTTTCTGCTCCAGGAAAACCGGTAGACGGGTCTTCAGATAGTTTGATATCTCAGGAGCTGATTTTATGAGCACAATTCTTGTATCTCCTCTAGAAAAGCACTAAAATCCTTCAGGGTAATGACTGTTGTGACTAGTTAAGATTTCATGAGACTAGTAGAAACCTTTTGGGAAAATGTGTGCTTGATTGCATATATGCCCCCTCACCAGAAATCACATATATACTGACCATTCCCCTCTGCCTCTTTGGAGCAGTTTCCCAGAGCTGTCTGAGGTGTTGTCTCCTGGGCTGCAGTCCTCATTTCACCCCAAATAAAACTTAACTCACAATTCTCACATTGTGCATTTTTTTTAGGTCGACATTGTTTACTTGCTTTTCTCTAAAATTCCAGGTTTTCTTCCTTTTCTTTCAGATGATCTTCACTAGTGAACATTTTCTCCATTGTGATATCTTAAAAAAATCGTCTTCCTCGTGGTCTTTCACACCCTCCTGCCTGGGTCCCCTGTTCCTCACTAAAAAGTGACTGGACCTCAGGGCTGCTCAGAGGAAGACGATATCTCCAAACCTTCACCAGCCTATGCAAACCTTGCCGAGAGGAAGATGGGATTCCACTTCTGCATCAGCCTGTCACGATGCTGCTACAAAACGTTGCTCTGGCAGACACCAGTCACTAAGCCATTTGTCATGAGAGTCTTATCCCAGTCCAGACGCTGGGCTCTCTCCTCTGTGAAAGGAAAATCAAAATGGAGTCAGTATTGCTAAGAGCTCTCACGAAAGGAACCAGATGGACATTAAGGAAGTATGCCTTATGCACATCTCCTCCTGGATAGAATCTGAATTGTGACCACTTATTGTCTTAACACGGTCATCCAGAACATCTGCCCAATGTTCTGGAAACTCAAGGTACTTATCGGACCCTTAAAAATTAGCGACTGCTTGTCCCTTTGGGACAACCATTTCTTTTCTTGTGTCGGAGCTAATCAGTATTCCTGCCAGACAGCTTTAGCAACCTTGTGATATTTGCCTTTACAAGCCCCTGATTCTTTCTCTTCCCCAGAACACTAGATTTTACCCGGATGTGTGTCTCCTGAATTACAATTCCTAAGGCCCCAAATAAAGAAAGCTCTCTGCTCTTTGCAGCCTCAGTGCTGGTTATTGCTGGACACTCCCACACCACCGCTGCTGCTCCGCTGAGTTGGGAGTAGAAGGTAACACGCTGGGTAGGAACTTCATGGGATAGTGCATTGCTGTGCTGTGCTTAGTCGCTCAGTCATGTCTGACTCTTTGCCATCCCATGAACTGCAGTCCGCCAGGCTCCTGTGTCCATGAGGATTCGCCAGGCAAGAACACTGGAGTGGGTTGCCATGCCCTCCTCCAGGGGATCTTCCCAACCCAGGGATCAAATTCAGGTCTCCTGCATTGCAGGCCAATTCTTTACCGTCTGAGCCTCCAGGGAAGCCCCAAAATACAGGAGTGTATAGCCTATCCATTCTCCAGGGGAACTTCCTGACCCAAGAATTGAACCAGAGTCTCCTGCATTGCTAGCAGATTCTTTACCGGCTGAGCTGCTACTGCTGCTGCTGCTAAGTCGCTTCAGTCGTGTCCGACTCTGTGCCCTGGGGATAATTCATGGATGAGATGAAATGCATGGGTGGACCAACCTCCTCCAAGGACTATGAGGGATACAGCGGGCTGAGTGGATGGTAGCGGAGGAGCCAACTCCTTGGCACGTGCCATTTTCCCACCTTGTTACACAAGCCCCTAAAAGAGCTTCCCAGTTCTCTCCCCACCTAATCCCCGTGATCTTTGCCCTCTAACTCTCTTTCAAGTCTCTTTCTAATCTTTATCATTGCATAAACAGAAAGTCCTACCTGCCCTAAGACTTTCTCTTTTGATTCTCAAAAATATAGTTTGGATGTCAAAAGAACTGAAAGCTAAATATTTTTCATTCTTATATTGAAATCCTAATTCCTACCCCTGGAATCCAATTCCCCCTAGTCTGCCTTAGGTCAGAAAGTGTGGACAGGAAAAAGAGAAGATCACCAAGAATAATACTAAGTGAAACCAAGATGCTGATTCTTTCAGAATTCAATGACCTGGGATTTCCCAGGTAGCACTAGTGGTAAAGAACCCGCCTGCCAGTGCAGGAGAAATAAGGGACATGGGTTCAAGCCCTGGGTCGGGAAGATCCCCTAGAAGAGGACAAGGTAAGTCACTCCAGTTTTCCTTTCTGGTGGAGCCCCATTGACAGAGGAGTCTGGTGGGCTACAGTCCATGAGCTCGCAAAAAGTAGGACACGACTGAAGTGACTTAGCAGACATGCACACACGCCAATGACTTAATACTAAGCATTTACCCAATAAGCATTGGTAACTGGGTGGATATAGGTACAAACAAAAAGGAAGAGGGAATGATGATTCCCAAGTTTTGAGCCAGAATGACTGTGAGGATGAAAGGTAGGGACATTGCAGAAATGGGCAAATTGGGAGGTGAGGTGGGTCTGGGAAAGATGACAGGACTTGTCAGCTTGAGGTGACAGGGAGATATCCGGGCAGAGATCTTCTGAGCTGAGGGATGCAGAGTTAGAGCTCAGGCAGTGGCTAGGGCTGCAACATTATCTATGCAGGCTTTTGCTCAGCATCACACATCAGTAGTCACCCAGAGATAAATGGGCGCTTTCCCCATGGCTCAGGGGGTAAAGAATCCGCCTGCAATGCAGGAGACAAGGAGATACAGGTTCGATCCCTCAGTCAGGAAGATCTCCTGGAGAAAGCAATGGAAACCCACCCCACTATTCTTGCCTGGAGAATTCCATGGACAGAGGAACTTGGCGGGCTACAGAGATAAATAACAAAGGAGTCAGAACTGTTAAAAATCAAAATGGTGACAGCAGAAACTAGAAGAAAATGAAAGAAGAGTATTTTCATAAAAATCCAAGAAAAAAAAATTGTTGTCATGTTGGAGGAAACAGTCCCTGATGTCCAAACGCTGCAGAGAGGTTGAGAGAGGTGAGTTTGAGGAAAAGCAAATTGAAGTCAGTCATCAGAATATCACCAGGGATCTCGGAGAAAGGTTGCCATTGGGGAGGGAGAGTGTTCATCAAACCTCTGAGCCTGCTCACCCTCGTGAGCCTGGGGAGTCACCCAGGGAGTTTGGGAAGCTTCTAACGGCATCGTAATTTACAAGAGTCGCCGTTAAACAACCTTCTTTTTTACCTAAGAACAGCTTTCTAAATAAAGGTTTATAGTCCCAATTTGAGTTTGAAGAGAACTCAGTGATGAGGTAATGATGAGAAAAAGCACTGAATTTGAATTCCAAGTCCTTAGGTCAGTTGATGTTCTAGTTCTGCTTCTACCAGTTGTGAGAACTGGGCCAAGACAGTCTCCTTTGGTCTTTTATGTCTTCATCCGAGGGAAGAGGGGGGGTTATTGAAGGATTGCTACTCAATAAGGTTGCTTCGTTTTGGTTTGGTTCTTATTACAGCACAATACCTCTGTGTAAGGTATTTAATATGTAGCTGTCATAGAAAATTGAGAAAAACGAGTCTAGAAACAGAAAAACTGAAGACTTTGTTTCAAAATTCCACAATGAAATGACAAAATTCCCAGTCTTCTAAGCTTGGAATAAATTGAATGTCCCTCATTAAGAGGTAAAAACTTACAGTTACAAAAATGAGTCACGGGGATGAAAGGCACGATACAGGGAATACAGTCAATAATAATGGAATATCTCTGTACAATAATGGATGGTAACTAGATTCATCATGGTGATTGTTTCGAAATGTTCTATGTTGTGCACCAGGGAATAACATAGTGTTGTAGGTCAATTATACTTCAACAAACAAACTCATAGAAAAAGAAATCAGATTTATGGTTATCAGAGGTGGAAGATGGGGGGGAATTGGATGAAGGCAGTCAAAAGGTATAAGCTCCCAGTTATAAAATAATTAGTACTAGAGATGTCATGTGCAAGATGATAAATATAACTAACACTGCTCTGTTGGTAAAGAATCCGCCTGCCAATGCAGGAGACGCAGGTTTGATCCGCGGATTGGGAAGATCCCCTGGAGGAGGAAATGGCAACCCACTCCAGTATTCTTGCCTGGAGAATCCCATGGACAGGGAGCCTGCAGGGCTGCAGTTCATGGGGTCGCAAGGTCGGACATGACTTAGTGACTGCGAATGCACGCGTGTTATCTATAAAAGTTGTTAAGAGGGTAAACCTTGAGCTCTCATCTCAAGAAAAAAATTATTTTTTTCTATTTCTTTAATTCTATATCTATCTGAGATCACAGATATTCACTAAACTTAGTGGGATAATCATTTCATGATGCACGTAAGTCAAATCTTTATGCTGTACACCTGAAACTTACACAGCAAGTGTATCTCAATCAGACTGGAAGAAAAAACCAAACAAAATGAAGACATGCTGCCTTTCATACAGAGAGTGTGTAGACCCAAAAGAGAATTAGATCCTTTAGCACAAAATCCACCTCTGACTGAATTATTTACTCCATGTTTTTTCCTTTGAGGTCTCCAGCATCTCAACTGGGTACATCTTCCATGGTACAAGGAAGCATGCCCTAGGGTGCCTAAATAAATTCGCCCTCATCGAGGCTGCCTGGAACATCAGTTATGCTCAGGTTTTGAGCAGCGGTACAGGGTATTTTTATTTAAAAATGTAGCGAGGTACACTGTGATAATAGAGTGCAAGATGTACATGATGTTTGGGACAAAGCCCAGGACTTCAAAATAATTTCAAAATCATAGTAGGCCCTTTGAGGCCACTCAGGCCCAGATCAATGGACCTTTTGTTAAACTCTTATTTGCTGTTATGTGTAATTCAGTGGGAAAGTCTGAATAGCACTATTACTTTGTTCCTTATTCTCCTTTTCACTGAAGGCATAATTGTAGAGCCAACTTTACCTTTCCTTAGGACTGATGTTCACCTTTACCAGCTGCCTTCTGTTCTCACCGTTAGTGGCCTATGTCACACCAATAGTTAAGTAGCTTGAAGATCTTACCTGACATGCTTATTTGCATATTTGTCTTGTTCTCTTCTCCTTTGGCTTCCCAGGTGGTGCAGTGATAAAGAATTCACCTGCAAAGGAGGAAACACGGGTTCCATACCTAGGTTAGGAAGATCCACTGAAGGAGGGCATGGCAACCCACTCCATATTCTTGCCTGGAGAATCTGACAGAGGAGCCTCATGGGCTATAGCCCATAGCGTCGCAAAGAGTTGGACACAACTGAGAGACTGACCATGCACACACTTCTCCTTTTATCGAATCTTGTAAATCTCTTTTGAAACAGGGGCTGTGCCTAACTTTTCCGGGGTACTTGGGCAATGTTCACACTAGTATCTTGCATGCAATAGGCACGTAATCAATTACACTGAACCAAACCGAAGATGGCAGAAAGCTAATTACTACCATTCATTTTAATAAGTAACTTTATGGAAACTTACTATTTATTAGTAAGCAGGAGATAGTGGCTGGGGAGAGATAAATTAGGAGCTTGGGAATAGTGGATACACACTATTATATATAAAATAGATAAACAATAAGGATCTATTGCTACTGTACAGCACAGGAACAATATTCAATATCTTGTAATAACATATAATGGAAAAAGAATCTTTTATCTGTATAACTGAATAACTTTGCTGTATACCTGAAACTAACACTACATTGTAAGTTAATTATATTTCAATTTAAAAAGGGTTAAAAAAGAAAACTTCCTATTTAAAAGAACTGTTTTAAAGGAAACTATCTCATCTTTATTCTCATAAGAAATTTTTAATAGAAGTCAAAACACAAGATACCAAGTAAAAACTAGAAATCATGTCTCCAGAATGCTTTTCAATTAGGCGATAAATCCAAAAATATTTATTGAGGACCCACTATGTGCTGGGTTTCCTTGTTGGAGCAGCGGTAAAGAATCTGCCTGTAGGGAAGGAGATACAGGAGATGCGGTTTCTATCACTGAGTCAGGAAGATCCTCTGGAGGAGAGCTTGGCATCCCACTCCGGTGTTCTTACCTGGAGAATCCCAGGACAGAGGAGTTTGGCAGGGTACAGTCCATGGGGTCGGACAGGACTGAAGCAACTGAGCAGGCATGCACAATGGGCAAGGCACTCTTCTGGGCTTTGGAAAATATGACAGATAGATGGTTAGATAGATAGATAGGGATACAGAGATATAAATACATCTCCCCACAGAGGAAGAACAGACATTTAATATAATTTAGAAGACGTTCAGGAGCCACAAAAGCAATGCATAAGGAGGCTCTTATTAGGATTAGTGAAATCCAGCTTCCCACCTGCTCTCTACAAAAGTTCCCTTTAGATGTCTCTCTGTTATTGCCATGGGTCCATATTATTAATACCTCTGGAGAAGAAAATGGGCCTAGGAAAATGCCAGAGCTGAAGAGGAGCCAAATAATGGGAACAAATACTCAGCCAAAGATCTATTTAACAACTTAGCCTGTCTCACTGGGGGAGGACAAGGTTCAAATATGGCCTCATCAACATGAGAATATGTTTCTTCTTTATTATCTTGGCTGCTATGGACTTGAATTTTGATGGGGCAATTTTCAGCACTTAAACACTTGATTGCTACTAATAACCAAAGTAATAGCACAATAGTGTTTAGGTTTAATTTATGGGCATTTAACATAACTTCAAGTATGTATTTCTCCAAAGGCAGCTGCTGTTTTATTGGAGCTAACTTACAAGGACATCCAATCCTTTCGGAATAATCACCAACAATGCAAATGATCCCACACACTTATCTCGACCCTACAGATTCCCAGTAATACAGAGCTTGATGACCACCCATTACTAACACCAGTTTGACGGGTAGTTTCCCCCTGCAGTCTTGTTTTAGTAAGACTTCAGTGGTGAGGACAAGCTAAATTCGTTTTTCCTTTACCTGCCCCTGGCTTTTTAAATGAGCCCTCTCACCTTCATTGCCTCACTGCTTGTCTGCCGGTGGACAAGCGAACTTCTCCTGGAGTCCACCAGGGGCCGCTGTTCTGCAAGCAGTGACAGCAGCGGAGACCTTGCCTTCCACCGCCAAACAGGACGAAATTACTGGTGGATGCAACAAAAATACTCCTTTCAAAATACGTTTTTCAACCTTGAAAACACTATGCTAAGTGAAAGAAGACAGACGCAAAGGTCACATGTCGTATGATTCCGATTCTGTGAAAGATCTAGAGAAAGCAGATCGGCAGAGGCAGAAAGCAGATTCGGGTTTTAGGGACTGGATGTGTGGGGGTGAGAAAGCCAATGATTGCTTATTAATAGCTTCAGGGTTTCCTTTTGCGGTGGCGAGGTGATGGTGGTCCACACGGTGACTATGTTTAATTTCATTGAATTGCAAAATTTTAGTTAAGATGGTCAATTTCGTCTAGTGTACACTTCGTGAGAATTTAAAAATTATTTTCCAGTGTCGCATGTTCTCTGGAGTTTATACCTGTCCTATTTCATATAGGGGGCTTCCCTGGTGGCTAAGATGGTAAAGAATCTGCCTGCAATGCAGGAGACCCTAGTTCGATCCCTGGGTCTGGGAGATCCCCTGGAGTTGGGATGAAAACCCACCCCAAAATTCTTGCCTGGAGAATCCCGTGGACAGAGGAGCCTGGTGGACTGCAGTCCATGGGGATGCAAAGAGTCAGACAAGACTGCGTGGCTAACATTTCAGTTCAGTTCAGTCGCTCAGACTCTTTGCGACCCCATGAACCACAGCACGCTGGGCCTCCCTGTGTAGAACCAACTCCCAGAGTTTACCCAAACTCATGTCCATTGAGTCAGTGATGCCATCCAACCATCTCATCCTCTGTCGACTACTTCATATAAATCTCCTATTTAGAGATCATAAATGGATCCCACGAGAAACGACATCGGGTCTGTTTGTCAAACTTGCTTCATTCTGGAGGAAGCGACTCACCTGAGTCCCAGGTCCTGACACCTCTCATCCCCACCTCACACCATCTCACACCCTTTTGCCCACCTCTGGCTCTGGCCCTGGCTGCGTGGTCAGTGGTCAACATCCCACCTCAGCTGCACTGGGAGCTTGTCCACTCAGTGGAGCGGCCCTGTGGGACCCTGCCCAGCACAGGCACCCCCAAAGTGCCAGGACTGGTGGGCAATGCCACCTGCCCGTGTCCTTCACCAGACAGTCCTGAGGTGCGTTCCAGTGGCTCCTCCAGAGGCTCCAGTGAAATTAAGCAGAGTGCCAGTCCCTCGCAGCTGTGACCCACTTGAGACCGCAGCTCGGGATTGTGCCCCCGCCCTCCCCCTCCACCCTCTGCAGTCCCCACTTCTGTTCGCTGGAGTCCTCCCCCATGAATAAATGCAGAAACACAAGCCAGTTGCCTCAGGGTCTGCTTTCCAAAGGGAAGACCAGGACTTCAGAGAGTCTGCTGTTGACAGAAAACAGATGGAAGAAGGAGATCACTAAGGTTTTCAGCTTCTAATACAGCTCCTCACCTTGCCATTGGATGCTCGAGTCGCCATCCACCATTTCTGTCACATAACCTACCATTCAACACACACACACCCACACATTCCCATCCTTGTTTCTCTCTTTCATTTTTAAAAAAAACTTTTATTGAAGTATAGTTAATTTACAGTGTTGTGTTGGTTTCAGGTGAACAGCAAAGTGATTCGGTAATACACACACACACATACGTGTGTATATAAACATATATATTGGAGAAGGGCATGGCAGCCCAGTCCAGTATGCTTGCCTAGAGAACCTCATGGACAAAGGAGCCTGGTGGGCTACAGTCCAAAGGGTCGCAAAGAGTTGGACACGACTGAAGCAACTTAGCATATGTGCACACACGAATATATATTCTTTTTTAGTTACTTTTCTATTATAGATTATTACAAGATACAAACTATAGTTCCTTGAACTATACAGAAGGTCTGAGTTATCTATTAATATTCTTTATATAGCAGTGTTGTATACGTTATTCCCACTCTCCTAATTTATCCCTAATCCCACCCACTGCTAACCTTTTTGGTAACCATAAGTGTAAGTTAGATTAAACTCTCTCTTCCCCATGTTACTGATCTGTACATCAGGAGTTTTGTCACAGGATCCTTTTTCTAATGGACATGATACTATACAGATCAAAATGGAGAAATCCTAGTGGGAGAAGAGGATGGACCTTCTGAGGCTCCCACAAGCCCACCTCCCTCAACAAGCCTTTGATGCTCCTGCAAGGGACCCCTAGACTGGATCATGTCTGTACTTATAGGCAGAGCTGACATTCCTGCCTACTTCCTTGGTGCTCAGAGGGCAGTTCCACCAGGAATGTATGTGGCCCTGAAGGGCCCAAACGTCTGAGATGAATAGGATTTGGGTGTAGATACCACCTTCCTCTTCACTGTGTCATCCTGGAGAACAGCATGGGGAATATGAGACGAGAGCTAGAAGAAACTCAAGAAATCATAACCCTGTGTGTAACAACAATAAAAGTGTAACTTGAAACTTACCAAAAAATAAAACTGAAGACAAGTGTGAAGGAGACACAGAGGGATGTCTTTGCTTTTCCATCTTGAGATGCCATGTTGTGGGTAGTGGGATCTATGTGCGGATGGACCTGCTGAGTCTAGTGTGGGCTGGATCGTTAAGACTCTGGCTGGCTGCACAAAATGACAAATCCAACCTCCAGTGGTTTATCCAAATCACACAAGCACAAGTCAGGAGGTCAACAGAGTAAGGCTGGTATGTGAGCTCCGTTATGCTATTCGGAAGGATTTGTAGTCAGCCACCCTTGACATATGACCTTTGTCCTCACTTCCGTCATTTTATGCCACAATTTTGGCGTCATGTCTGGGTTCAGTGTAAAAATAAACAAGGCGACTTCTGGTCTTTCTTTTACCAAGAGGCCAAAGGCTTTTGCAGGAGCCCTTGGAATACTTCTCTTCAGTGTCTTCTTCAGAATGCATAGCACATTCCTTTTAAAACTCTCACTCAGGACATCTCTTCATTTACAAATCCAAGCAGCTGTCTTTTATTGAGCAACTACTGTGATCCAGGAATTCTGATAAACACTTTGCATATATGACCTCTTATCTTCCTCATCTTTTCCTCCAACAATTATTTAGTAAATGCCTACTGTGTAAAAACAATAAAACTTAGACTAAGTGCCAAGAAACACAGTCAATTGTGACCCAGAAATTTTACATTTCTAAAAATGTTCACTCCTAAGAGCTAAACCATAAATGAATGACAGGGCCTTCTCAAAAGTTTTCTATCCTAAGATAAACCACAAAAGAAGGGGAAAAATGCCAGGAACATTCTGTTAGGGAGGAGGTGTTGTTTTTCAAATTTATTTTAATCAAAGACAGAACTTTCTGTTTTCAAAAACTGACCCAAAGTGTATTTAATCAAAATTGCTGACAATCATAATAATTTTCACCTACATGTATCACTTTCTATCTTTATTCTGAGAGCCAACTAATTGGAAAGCTCAGCTATTTTGCATATGCTTTACATCTGCAAAGAAAAAAAATAGACTGCAACATAGTCCAAGTGGTTTTCCTTTGAAGTACGTGCCAGGAATTGAACAAAGCAGCCAAGGATTCTGCCCCTAAGAAGCTTATATTTGGTTGAGTACCCAGAGTCTGGTTACATTTGCATACATTTTTATGTAAAAATTACAGTGTTATTATTCTATATTCACATCTCATATATGTCACTACTACTGTTTATTAAAACATCCTAAGTAATAATGTTAATTGATTGGACTAGTTGATTCCCAGAGCACTTGCAAATGCATCCAGGCATTCATCTACACATTGACCGTCAAGGTAAATATCGTTTTGTTATTCAGTCACTCAGTCATGTCCGATTCTTTGGGACCCCATAGACTGTAGCCTGCCAGGCCCCTCTGTCCATGATATTTCCCAGCCAAGAATACTGGAGTGGGTTGCCATTTCCTTCTCCAGGGGAAACTTCCTGACCCAGGGATTGAACCCTCATCTCCTACATTGGCAGATGAATTCTTTATCATTGAGCCACCAGGAAAGCCCAAGTACCATGAATCTAATTTTACAAATGAAGAAACTGAGGCTCAGAGAATCTTAGGGATGTCTTAGGATCAGAGAGCCGGTAATCAGAGGAGTGGAGGTTGTATCTGGATCTCCCAGCTCCTTGACCAGGGCTCCTTCTGTCCTCTCTCTTCCAAGGACACAGCCTGGGAGCTCCAGGCTGCCTCAGTTTTACAAATCCTGTCCCCTTGTCCCCACTGCTATGCTCACACTTGACTCATCAGGTAACCCAATTTTCAGTTCAGATAAAGTGGTCACAGACTTGATTGTGCACCCAGCAATGCTGACCACTGAGTCCTCAGGCAAAGCTCCCTCCCGACAAAGAGAAGTGGCAGCAAGCATTCCAAATCAAGCCACTCTCGTCAGAACTAGAAAAGAAAAAAGGAAAAGGCAGCAACATTCCCGAGGCCATTTGCTATGCTGGCTGATTTAGTCTGTTTATATTCCACTGAGAGCTTTTAAAGCTCTACTTGATGAACCAGGGTCACAGGTCCAAAGGCAGAAAATATCCTCTTGTTCCTCTCGGTCTCACCATTTTTTCCTGCTGGCCTCATTTGAGCAGTGTTTTCCTCTTTGGCAGGCTTTTTCAACATCAGCACAGTGGCCAGATCATTCTTTGTTCCTGGGAACTGTCCTGTGCACAGGAGAATGTCTCCTAGCATCCCTGACCTTCACCTACTAGATTCCAGCATTTCCCTTCCCTTTGTGACATCCAAAAATGCTGTAGATGGAACCAAATTCCCCTGGGGAGCAAAATCACTCCCAGTTTGTAATACTGGTCTACCTACAACTAGGAGAGAAGATAGGAAAGCACAGCTAGACTGGTTTATCTTAGTAAAGACCAAGGGTAAAGCAGAACCGGGCCCTATGGTCCCTGCCCACACCCACCTCCCATGTCCTCTGCCTGCCTTTTGTCTGTAGAAAGCTTTAGTCAAAGAATAAGTTTAATCAGAGAAGTGAGAAATGTTGAAACAAAGGAAAACAGTCAAAGGAGACTAAATAATAATAATGTAGTCATTAAACATAGTCAAGGACATTTAGGTCTTTCTCAAGGGCTGTAGATAATATTCTGAGCCATATCCTGTGAGCTGTCTCATAGATATCAAAACACCAGGTGGACAAGTTAACTACATGATGACTGGACTGTACCCAGGACATGAGCTGCCACAATTCCAAGAATTAACTACAAAGAAATGGGAACAAATGGACCCTGGAGCTGAAGATCAACTGTACCTAAAGCAATCAAGATGATGCTGGTCAGACCATTGATGACCAATTTGAAGATGACTGTTAGAGATGACTGTGCTGTTTCTGCATGTAACCCTGCCCTCTCAACTCTGTCTATAAAAGCTCTCACCCACTGCTTGTTGGGGTACAGGAAGTCAATCTTTGGACAGATGTCTGCCATCCTACCCCTGCAGTTGCCAGCATCTGAAATAAAGCACACTTTCCTTTCCGCCAACTTGGCTTGTTTATTGGCTTTTATTAGCCAGATCCCCCCACACACACCTTTCAATAACAAGGGCAGAGTGGCTCTCCCCCATCTACTTAGTTGTGACAAGGCTACAATGCAAGAACTAAGATTTAAGCGTCTACTGTACACCAGGTACTCTTCTAATGCTTTATTTAAATAGCTCTCATTTTTACCATACTCCTGCCAAGAGCATATTTCCAGCCCCATAATCAAAAGTGATAAGAAAAAGAAAGCCTATGTATAGAGTTCAAATATCTTGCCCTACACTAGCTGAAAAGCGACAGATTCATTTCAAATTTGGGCTCTCTACCTCTAAATCCCATACACCTTCAAATATACCTTCTGACTTTAATCAGACTTGGTTCATCTATGCTGCCTGTCTTCTCATTGCTCCTAAAAGCTGAGCGTCTTACCCAAAGCCACAATGCTTAGAAGGTCAGTGTGTCTGCTCAGTTGCTCAGTCAAGTCTGACTCTTTGCAACCCTATGGACTGTAGCCTGCCAGGCTCCTCTGTCCATGGGATTTTCCCAGCAAGAATATCGCAGTGGGTTGCCATTTCCTTCTCCACATATCTTCCAATCCAGGGATTGAACCCCCATTTCCTGTGTCTCCTGCATTGCAGGCAGATTCTTTACCACTGAGCCATGGGGGAAGCCCAAGGAGGTCGGTGCTGGGGCACAAATGCTCTTTGTACAACCCAACCCAAGAGACGCTTATAAACCTCAAGCTCTGAGTTTCCCACATCCCTTGTCTTTGGACACCCCGCATGGGCATGTGATGAAAAAAGCAGCCAAAAACCAGAGTGTTTGGTAGAGGTTCTGACTGTGAGGTCACACAGGCCTGGAACTAAGCCTCATCTCTTCCACTTTCCAAGTACATGAATTGAGCAAGTTCTCTCCCTCTGTCTTAGTCCCCTCATACTTTCCATAGGTGATTGAGTTGATTAAATTAGGCAATTCAAACAAAGCACCTCACGTGATGTCTGGTATATAGGAAGAGTTGAAAAGCTGTTAGCTCTTATAATTAAATTTAATTAATATTCTATTTCTCCTGAGTCAGCTTTATCATCAGTGCTCCATAATGCTGCTTAAAATTCCTGTACTCTATCCACGGGCTGCTCCTGTTCACACTCCTTATCACAGAAGTTCAATATTTCTGTTAGGGGAACCACTCACCAAAACCACCCACTCTGACCAGGCACAACAGCAACCATTTACATGAGTTATTTTACAACAAGAGGTCCTGGTAAGGAACGCAGAATTAACTAACCACCAACAACCAGAAGAATTCAGGAAAGATCAAAAGGAGGCACAAGTCCATATGTCCTAACAACTTCCCAGAATTCTCCTTGCTGGAATCCATCTTGGCTGAGCGATGTGTGCACCAACAGGAAGGACCCTGAGTCAGAATGGTTGCCCAGACACAACCTGGAAAGTATTCCCATCACCATAAAATCTGGGACTGCAAGTCGCATGGCAGAGCAGTTCTCCTGGGTTCCTTGCCTCGCTGCTCTCCACTTTTCCCAATAAAGTCTTTGACTTTGTCGGTACGTGCGTATGTGTGTCCTCAGACAATTCACCTCCAACTGTTAGACAAGAGCCCACTCTCAGGCCCCGGAAGGGGTCCCCCTTCCTACAACATTTCCACAGATCTCTTCAAATCTCTAACTCCTCACTTACTATCCCTTTTATTAAGCCAGACTGTGCCTTTTGGTTCACAATGCAGGTGAAGGCCATGTGAAGTATTTTCTCCTCTGCCCCATCCACTCAAAACACATTTGCAGCCCCTTGGCAACAGATATCAATATCTGTATATTTCCACATTACCGCCTTTAATTCTTTCTTAGAGGCAAAATGACTCTCTTCTCCGAAACCAATGTCTTATGTCACCTTCTAGGACCTCTTCCTATCAGTGAGCCCCTTCCTCCTCCCCCAAATCTTTCCTCTCCTCCTCTCTGCTAGGTTTCTCACCTTCACCAGCAAATGCAGGAGCTAGAAGACTAGCCTTCAGGCTAAATTTGCAGAGCAATGGTAATTTTTTACCTGTACTGTATGTTTATTTGGGATGTTTTGTGAGGATATTCAGACTGAGGAAGAGATAATTCATGCCCTGAGGTCACTCTCTGTATAAATAAACTTCAATCTTCTTGAAAGAGAAATGTGCATTTACTGTCTTAGCCTCTCTCTCTCTCCCATTCACCACTCGATACAGTAGAAAACATTTAGGGTAAGTGCTCCAGTCACAGATATCCCCTCAGTGATCCTGTTTGACCTGTCCTGCGTTTTTGGAGAGAAATTTCTCCCTATCTCAACCCTTCTTCTCTCCAACGTGAGAGCCACCATCTTCTTACCGGAAGACATCTACTTAGTCCCAGGGTTTATTATACCATCCTATGGCCTGTGGCCATATGAACAAGGCCAATTGATCCTATGGCCAATGAACAAGGCCCTGACTGCAGTGACTGGTTCAAATGACGGTCAGTCACATGATCCAAATAAGACCAATCAAATGCCTTCCTTAAAATTTTCAAACTGAAGCTGCAAGAGCAAAGATTTTCTTTTCCTTGAAGAATTGAACATGACTGAGCATGCACACACATAAGAAGTAGGAAGCTGAAGTTGCCAGCAGCCTAGTCCTCAAAGAGAAATTTGTTAAGAGAATAAAACTGGCACACACAGAAAAACTGAGTTGAGAGACCAAAGATGGATCCATCTGAGTTCTCGTGCAACTGTTTCTTAGGCTGCTGCATTCCTGCCCTACCCATGTTTTACATGAGTCCCGTAACTCTAAACCAATTTTTTATATCCTTTGTGAACCAAACAAAAAAAAAAATTGTTGTTTTTCAGTCATTAAGTAGCGTCTGACTTTTTGCAACCCCATGGACTGCAGCAGGTCAGGCTTCCTCCACTACCTTCCAGAGTTGGCTCAAATTCATGTGCACTGAATCAGTGATGCTATCCAAGCATCTCATCCTCTGTTGTTCCCTTTTTTTTGCCTTCAATCTTTCGCAGTATCAGGGCCTTTTCCATTGAGCTGGGTCTTCACACCAGGTGGCCAAAGTATTGGAGCTTCAGCATCAGTCTTTCCAATGAATATTCAGGGTTGATTTCCTCTAGGATTGACTGGCTTGATCTCCTTGCAGTCCAAGGAACTCTCAAGCATCTTCTCCAGCACCACAGTTCGAAAGCATCAATTCTTTAGTGCTCAGTCTTCTTTATGGTCCAACTCTCACATACATACCTGACTACAGGAAAAACCATAGCTGTGAGTAGATGGACCTTTGTCAGCAACGTGATGTCTCTGCTTTTTAATACGCTGTCTAGTTTTTTCATAGCTTTTCTTCCAAGGAGCATGCCTCTTTTAATTTCATGGCTGCAGTCACCATCCCAGTGATTTTGGAGCCCAAGAAAAGACCATATGTCACTGCTTCTATGTTTTCCTTTCCTATTTGCCATCAAGTGATAGGACTGGATGCAATGATTTTAGTGTTTTGAATATTGAGTTTCAAGCATGCTTTCTCACTGGAAAAAAAAAAAAAGCACAATGTAAAAGTTGAAATTATGCTTTATTCTATGGGTTTGTTGAGGACTTAAGCCCAGGGGACAGCCTCTCAGATAGCTCTGAGGCACTGCCCCAAAGAGGTAAGGAAGGGGCCAGGATATATAGTGGGGTTTGCACACACACACACACACACACACACACACACACAAACCCAAAATAAAAACAAAAACCAGACAGTCATAACATCAAAAGATTGCTGTTAAAAAAAAAAAGACATCTCAAATTAATAAATTTTTATGTTTTTCTACATGTGGTAAGATGCAAGAATCTGGGCTGATTGAAATTATCCTTTGATATGCACCTTAACTATCTAAAGCCAGTATCCTGCTTTTTTCCACCCTGAATCCCCTCAGGGTACACAGTCAGTAGGCTGCAATGGCTACTGATGTGGCAGATGGCATTCTGGGTCCACACCTAAAGCTAGTTTGGGTGGGTTTCTGCCACTTCTAAACAGGAGAATCCAGCTTCTCCTGTGGTTACTGCACTCCCTCTCCTTCTCTTTGTCCCTTTACTTCTTGACATAGAAACCAACACTTGCTATCTCTAATGTTTCACCTTCCATTCAGGGCCAAACTGATTACAATATGACTCCCATCCCTATATCTCTAGTCAAGTGGGACTAGCCAAAATGATTAAAGACCTGCTAATTTAGAAATCCAATAGTCTGTTTGAGGATTTTATCCAATTTGATCTCAGCACAGAGTTGACTGTGGGAAAGATTGAGGACAAGAGGGGAAGCGGGTGGCAGAGGATGAGGTGGTTGGATGGCATCACTGACACAATGGACATGAGTTTGAGCAAACTCTGGGAGATAGTGAAGACAGGGAAGCCTGGCGGGCTGCAGTCCATAGGATTGCAAAGAGTTGGGCACAGCTGAGTGACTGAACAATAACAACAGAGTTGACACTATGTATCAACAAGTTTCTCCTAATCTCCCTCTCCAATTTGTCTAGATCTCAATGCTGGCTGTCACTGCTTCTCAGCTTTTTCACAAGTCCCACTCTGCCAACTTTTTAAGGTCTGGTGCCTCTTGGAAGTCCACCACTAGCTCTCTCCTCACTTAATGTATTCTCCCTGGAACATCTCATCTCAGCTTCAACTTCTCTAAATTTCTGTATGCAATCTCAGCTTTGTTCTGGCCTCTAAGCACCAGATCTCCACAGTGAACATTTCTACCTGCATGTTGCAAAGACAGCCAACAATAACCTCATCAACCAGTTCATGACACTGCAGTTCATCTTGTTCACTTAATAAACATTTATGGACTGTCTACTAAGAGCTAAACCCTCTTCTTGGTACTGAAGGTATTTCCTTGAACAAGGTTCCTACTCCAGTGAACCCTGTTTTCTGGCTACAGACTTCATTTCCTTCTTCTTTCTCTTTTTCCAATCCAATTGGTCTCCATTCTATACATTTTCATTTCAGAACCTATTCTAAATTCTGCCCTTCTTCCTGTCACTACTGTTATTTCATTCTCTCACTTTTCAATAGCCTCCTGTTCGCCTTTGAGGACCTTGATCTTGCAATTTATTTTCCACACTGATGCCAAAGTTTTCCTCATAAACAGAAAACTTGTTTATTTTCACTCCTTTGCTTCACAATCCCTGCGGGCTCACTAGCACTGGATGATAAAGTTCAAATTCCCTAATTAGGCACATAGAGTTCTACACAATCTGGCCAGAATCTAATTCTTCAAATTCATCACTGCTTCCCATCCTACACCCACTCTGCTCCCTCCCATTCCCACCCAAGAGCCACCAAGCCTCTCATGCTTCTCTAAACAGCATGCACACATCTTGGCCCCTTCACAAATACCAGGCCCCATCACTTGAAACTGTACCTCTTCTTCCCTTTTACTCCTTCCCTTCTTTCCTCCCATTGATCTCCAGCTCTTCACTCCCAGCACTATAAAATCCCATCCCTCTGATTCAGCCCATCAAGCCATTGCTATTTACCTCATCCCTTGGTTCTCAAGGGCTTCCCTGGTGGCTCAGATGGTAAAGAATCTGCCTACAATGCAGGAGACTCAAATTCGATCCCTGGGTCGAGAAGATCCCCTGGAGGAGGGAATGGCTACCCACTCCACTATTCTGGCCTGGAGAATCTCATGGACAGAAAAGCCTGCAAGGCTACAGTCCATGGGGTCACAAAGAGTCGGACATGACTGAGCCACTAACATTTTCACTTTCACTTTGGTTCTCAAAGCACTTTGGTGATAACACGGTGCTTAGATCACCTTAAAGTGTATCCACTTGCAAGTGTGTCTCTTCCTCAAGACAATAAGCTCCCCAGGAACAGGACTGTGCCCCATTCCTTGTTGCATTCCCTACAGCCTATATAGAACCTGCATCTAGATCAGCATTATATTGTCATAATGAGCAGGAAGACTAGCTGCACTCAGTTTTGTTTCAATTACCATTTTAAGTAGCAGAAATTGTTATTACCAATTTCAACATAAAAAAATACGGGGCTACCACATTTACTGGAAGGGCTAGAGGAGCAAACTCTAGACTAAACTTTCAAGAACAGCTCCCAGCCCCCAGAACTCCCATCATAAGGAAAGTGAGTGCTGCTACTGCAGTAAGCCACTCCTTTGGGGAGCTGCTGACAGCTATCATCTCGTCTCATCACAGTGTGTGTCAGCAAAACAGGCACTCAACTTCCTGAAATCTCTCTCCCTCCTTAACTCTGTTCCATATTCAGGTGTTATTTGGGTGCATGTAGTTGTTGAAACTGAAATCAAACCCAGAACTTAAGCTGCAAGAGAGTCTGAGTAATGTCTTTTTCAGCTTTCTACCCTCTGCAATGAAGGGGTTACCCCATAGCGGGGTTTGGAGTGAGTGTTGAATAGCCAGTTTGCAGCATCCACAATATCTCCTGTGTGGCAGGTACTTTGCCACCTGGGGAAGGTAGGTACTATACCCCTACTTTTACAATGAGCAGACAGAGGCTCAGAGAGAGTAAAATCTTGTTCTGGATGACCCAGCATGTAGGGGTGGGCTCTAATTCAAAATCAAATCTGCCTCATCCCGAGATGGTGTTCTTTCTACCACACCAGTTAATTACAAGTGCCTTAGTTAGTAATACCTCACATAGGTCTGCAGTAAACTAAACAATAAAATGTTAACAAAGTCTATCCCTTGTTGTTGTCATCAGGTTGCCATTACCCTAGATCTTGGGAAATATGTGTTTGTGGAAGAAATCTTTGTCTTTTTACCAAGGTCTAACAACAGTGTTGGGTCAGTGGAAGATTGCATGGACTCAGGTAAATCTATTTTTCACTAAAAGTTTCTGAATTCCAAAAGTAAATTGCGTGCCATTGACTCCTGAAAGCAGCTAACCTTATTTCCTGCTGCTCTGTTCATGATGTAAAGCAAAGCACATTCTCATTCTGACTCAAGTCCATGCAAAATTACCCAAATTAGTATCAGTATCACCAAAGGACGAATCTTCTGCTTCTCTACTGTCTTATCTGTGGTTTCCTGAGTCATTTAACAGTCAATCTCAGAATTAGGAAAGTCAGTTGAGTTGACAGATCTTAAACAATATAAGCAAGAGAAAATTCTCAGAAATATATCAAGGGCTGAGTAAGTCAGGCTACTTAGCTAGAGAAGGGCTGAGAAAGAGCAACAATAGACAAGTCACCTCCAGAGTGCTGTCATATCACTACTCCAGACAACTGAATGAAGGTCTGGGAAAGTCAATGGAACTCAAAGAGAGAGCTCTAAAGAGTACATGACCAGAGGGCAAAACAGGGTCCTTGTCACAGACAGAAAGCCAGGCTCTCAAGCATGTAGGGGAGCATGGCAGTGTGTGTGAAGAAAAGTACTGAAGTGGAAGGCGAGAGATCCAGTACCCAATGGCGGTGGTATGTGGCTAAGACATGTCCAATTCTTGTGACCCCATGGACTATAGCCACCAGGCTCCTCTGTCCTTGGGATTTCCCAGGAAAGAATGCTGGAATGAGTTGCCATTTCCTTTTCCAGGGGATCTTCCTGACCCAGGAATCGAACCTGGGTCTCCTGCACTGCAGGCAGATTCTTTACCAACTGAGCCACCATACCTCTTTGCAAAGACCAAAGTAGACCTTGGTAAGGAAGCAATGTTGACATGTATAAGGGTCAGAGATTCATTTAGATAGTTCCCTGGAGCGGTAGGGAAATACCAAAAGAAAGACAGAAATCATCTTCTCATCAAGGTTCAAACCAGAGAGTCCAAGTTCTAACAATACAGTAAGTCCCCTACATAAGAACCTTCAAGCTTTAAACTTTCAAAGATGCAAACTTATGTCCCATCAACGTCAGACGTGAGTGAAATTGCAGCTTACCCTCCATCTCCAGATGATCTTTCAGCTCTACCATCTCCCAGCCCCTGTCCCTCTTCCAGTCAGTAACTCCTCTTGCCTGTTCACTCAGTGCCAGCCCCTGTATGCCAGTTGTTGTACTACACACTGTATATTTTCAAGGTACTGTACTATAAGATTAAAAATGTTTTCTTCCTTTTCGTGTTTGCTTTTTCATGTATTAACTGTGTGAAAAGTATTGTAAACCTATGACAGTACGTTTATATGTAGCCAATTATGTTAGTTGAATACCTAGGCTAACTTTGTTGGACTTACAAACGTGCTCTCAGAACGGAACTCATTCGTATGTAGGGGCCTTATTGTAGTTCAAGGGACATGAGAGAAACTATAAACTGGAGCCACGAAAATAAGCAAGTCAGAGGCTAAGTAGAGACTATAATGTGAATGAGAAATCATTCCATTTTCAGATTACCTGAGACTCATTTATATGGATTATTGAATATCTGAGGTATTGCCCTGACTTTACAATGTCAGGGCAATAAAATCTGAAATCCTAATTCAGAAAAATATCACTGTGATAAAACCCTCTTCTCCTTCCAGTTGACCTGCACAACCAGCTTCGCTATACCTGTTCTTAGACATGACCAGAATCTTCAGTAGCCCTCACATCTTTATTAACTCTATGTCTTTTCAATCACCCCCTTGTCCACACACAATATCCTGGCTCATTTGCCCTTTCTTCATCCACTCTTCTGTCTAACTTTCATCTGTGGCTGTGTTGCGGGAAGGAAGATCTCTTCCAGGGCCCAAGAGTGAGCTCTTGTCTAGCTCTCAGAAATAAATTGTCTGAGGAAACACACATGCTGATGAAGCGGAGACTTTATTGGGAAGGGGCACCCGGGTGGAAAGCAGGAGGATAAGAGAACCCAGGAGAACTGCTCTGCCACGTGGCTTGCAGTCTTGGGTTTTATGGTGATGGGCTTGGTTTTCAGGTTGTCTTTGGCCAATCATTCTGACTCAGAGTCCTTCCTGGTGGTGCGTGCATTGCTCAGCCAAGATGGATTCCAGCAAGAAGGATTCTGGGAGGCGGTTGGACACATGGCGTCTCCTCCTGACCTTTCCAAAACTCTTACAGTTGGCGTGTTTCTTACTAGGACCTCCTGTCATAAAACAACTCACGCAAAAGGTTACTATAGTGCCTGGCCAGGGTGGGTGGCCTCAGTCAGTGGGCTTCCCCTAACAGCTGAGCCCACCTCATTGATTTCTTCATACCTCTCAGAGGACCCAGAGACAGACACTGCACAAGTGGAAAGACTGGTATCAACAAAAATTCATAGTCAACAAACAAATGGGTGCCCAGAAAAAAAAAAAAACCTGATAAAGAAAATCTGAGATGGGGCTAGGCATGTGTGCTTGAAAGCTCTACAGATGATTCTGATATGACAAGAAGACCTCTCAGAGAAGTTGCTCTCTCCTGCCCCCTCTTTTTTTTCTCTACCGCTCTCTCTCAAATAATTATAAAAATCTAAACTCCTAGTTGCCTCAATAATCTTTATCTGAAGATAAGCATTTGAGGAAGACAATAATATGAAAAAGAGAAAGACAGTCCTAAAAGGAGCAGCAGCATCCAAAAGCCCTGGGGTGTCCCTGGACAGCCAGCACCCTGGGGGCTGTGGGAGGGAGCACCAGCAATAATTAATATCACCTCAAAGTGCTCCTCCAGAAGGCAGATCTCCAGACACCCAATGGACCCAATCAAGGGGCCATATTGCAATGAAGCAGGACCGTATGGGGTCTTCCCTGGTTAGACCCCTCCCCCACAACCTCTGCTTTAGCTCCTCTCTGAAGCATTTCCTGAGTTTTCCAGATGCTAAAAAACACCGAATGGAAGAAATTAACTACTTGATGATCATGAGCACATAGCCCCCAGACCTACTGGTGCCTAAGGATTAGTAATGGTCAGCTGCCCTGTTACCTCAACATCAACCAGCCAGAAAACTGAGCATAAACTGAGCACGATCAAGTCCCCTAAGATGGCCTTCCCTCATTTTGCCTTTAAAAAAGCTCACTGAAACCCTTCAGGGAGTTCAAGGTTGGGGGTGAGGGCGGGTGTGGGGACAGGGATGAATCACAGCATCTCCTTACTTGCCCTGCAGTAAACACTTCTCTGCTCCAAACTTCAATCACTTGGTTTGTTTGGCCTTGCTGGGCACAGGGCACACGAACTTACACTCAGTAACAATTTGATTGTTGTGTCCTCTGGGTAAACCACTCAACCATGACCAACCCAAGTTAGAAACAGCAAGGTGAGAACAGACGAAAATATTGCTAGAAAATAGGTGAGATTAGTGAATATCGGAATTTAACAAACATTGATGGCACCCAGCCTAGGTGGTGTTCTCTGGGGAAAGCAGCCTTGGGAGAGCCTCTCCTAACAGAGTGGAGCAGAGAGAGTCAGAGGAGCCTGGCCCATTGCATCTTATCAAGTGTCCCCAAAACAGTTCCATCATGTCCCGAAGAGGAAGATATGGTAAAACTCAGCAAAACTCAGAATCGACACAAAATGCATATCCTAATCAGAACTGGGTGAACCCATTGTCTGATAAATTCCAAGGATTTGGACTGGGGAAAGGGCATTCTGGGATGGCTCTGAGACCAACAGGCTCAAAGTTCCAAGAGAAGGTAGAAAAAGCATTTGGTGAACTCTGAAAGGAAAGCAGAGAGCTCCCCACCTCCCAGTGAGAGATCTTGAACCCCCATGATCCCTCCCTGTTTTCAGCACTATTTTTAGGGAGTTAGATGAAACCTGAGCCTTTCTTGTTATGTCAGCCAGACCCCTCCCTATCAGCACCAATGATCACATGAGCTTTTGAGATTGTGTGTTCATAGTCTCATATGCTCAAAACTTTCTGTAACAGATCCAACCTACTTTGGGGAGATTAGCCATACTATTTAGATCCATTAACAACAAAAGTCAAAGAGACTTTGCTTCTAATCCAAGTTCTAGCACCATCTACCATACCCTCACTACCATTTTTTGAGCCCAGGCTCCTCATCTACAGTATCTTATTTAATCCCCACAACAACTCTATGAATTAAACACAAATATCGTTTTTGTCTTTCAGATGAGGAAATTAAGGCAGAGAAAAAGTAAATCACTTGCAGTAAGTCACAGTAGCTATCAGAATGTCAGAGGCCAAGTCTGACTGCCCAGTGTCTGTTGTCTTAATTACCACGGCATATGGCTTCTGATCACTCTGAAAATAGTAACAACCACACTGGAAGAAATACAACAACCCTCACTAGGCAGCAAGCTCCCTTTCTTGAAAGATAAAAGAAATCATGGCAGCTCTAAAGCCAAGTAAGCCATAGTTATAAAGAAGTCATATATATTTTGCCTCTCTTATATCTGCCTCTTGAGTCTGGTTTTTACAAAATCCTGTGCTCTAAACTCAGAAGTTTTTCTCTTCCACCTGTCTCAGTAACTGATGTACAGGAGAAAGTGGTCAGGATAATAACAGCTCAGTTTGGGGACATTGGCCACGTGACCGGTGCTGTGCGTCAGTTAACACATATTACCTCATTTATTTTTCCAACAACCTTAAGAAGTTGATAGTTGAGAATTCCTGTTTTATAGATAGATATGCAGAGAAAATGGATATACAGAAAGGTTAATAACTTGCCTCACATCATATAACTAGTAAGGAAAAGAACAAAGATGCAAACCTGGGCAATTTGATGCCAGAGCCTATGATCTTGAACCTCCTTAAGAAGTTTCTGGGGCAAATGCAAACTGGATATTCCATGACACTGTTGTTTTCAGCAGAGGTTCCAAATATTCTCACAATCTGTGCAGGTCCTGCTGGGACACTGTATTCTGCCCCCTGAGCCCACTCCCCAGCTCCAGTCTGTGTAAGAGACACTCAGAAATTCATTGAGCCTTACAGGAGGCAAATTCATGGAGGCAGGCAGTGAGGACCCAAAGTGACCCAGGTGACCCTTCCCTTTGGGTTGCCCATCCAGAGCAGAAGGTAAGCAGGCGATCTTGCCCTTTGCCAGGTTAAGCCAAATAAGGGGGCTTCAAAAGAACTATTTAGGGAGTGAAAGAGGAAAGTAGCATCTCTTAAGTCTAAATAGGAAAGTCTGGACTACCCAAAAAGGCCTCTGACAGCCTATTCCAGAGCTGGGGAGACCCCCAAGGAACTTCTGTAGGGACCCCTGGGATAAAGAACAAAAAAATGCTGGACATTTCTTCTGCCCACAAGAGAGACCAAGTTATAAGTGCCTCGCCTGTCCTCTCTGATCCCTGTAACCAAATCTGCAGAAACACACAAAGTAGGTGCAGGTCACTGGGGAACCAGAATGAGAAGCTGACTATCCCCACCTGACCGACCCCAGCTTTCCCAGCAAGAGGCGAGACCAAGATGGGAGAAGGCCAGAGTTTCAACTTAACAAGACCCCATGACTATCAAGATGAAAAACAATGCTCTTCAGTGCCCCATGAAGGAATAAGGTATATTTAGATTGAAATTCTGCTCACTCACATGCCGGCCCAGTAATCTTGCACAAGGAATGTACCATTGTTAATTTTCAGTTTCCTTTAACCAAGAAAAATAAGAATTTGGGTTTCTTATGAGGATTACATGAGATGCTGCAGGCAACCTCTTCCATTGCCTGCCACGCAGTAGGCAATCACTACATGATACGTGTTATTATTATCACTGCTTGTGATGTCACGTTTCATTCTGCCAAGAAGTCTGTCAAAAGCTCAAGCAGCATTCTACAGAATAGCTCAAACTGTAAAAGCAGCATAAAATGATGTGGACTTTGGAGAAACAGTTCTGGGCTCATTGTAGCTTTTCCACTTATGGATTATGTGATCTCAAGCACGGTATTTACTTTCTGAGACTTAGTGTCTTCATCTGGGTTTTTTCTGTCTTATTCACTGTTTTTTTCTTTTTCCTCCAGAGCCTGGATCACTGTAAGGCAGAAAGAATAAATATTTATTGAATGAACCAATTCTTCCATAAAATCATAATAATAATACCTATCTCACACTGTGATTTGGAGGATTAGAGAAGCTAGGGCATATGACACCATAATACACTGGCATATTAATTTCTGTCTTATTCTTAATTCTCTAGGAAATTCCAGAAAATGAAGAGCTGATTTTTTCCCCCTCCTCCTTCTCTCTCCCATGTCTTAGCAGAAGAGGCCTTGGTCTTAAACTTCCTGGCCACAGAAGGAAAGAACTTTTTCTTTAGTTGCATGAGCTTCCCTGAACACAACCCACATATAGGACAGTCCGGGAGAATTGAATGCTTGGAGGGCAGTTGTGGACAAGAGATAAGAAGGAGGCAGGTGCTTTGATGAGGAAGGAATACCCCAGGCCCCGATACTGAAAAGACTTGGGCCTGGAGGAGAACCAGAAACCCGCTCCTAAAGATAGAAGAAACCCTAATGGAGGTGCTCAATGGATGAGTGGGGATTTGATATCAGCCCCTAACTTCTCTGGTAACTTAGACAGTAAAGAAATTGCCTGCAATGTGGAAGACCTGGGTTCAATCCCTGTGTCAGGAAGATCCCCTGGAGAAGGGAATGGCTACCCACTCCAGTATTCTTGCCTGGAGAATTCCATGGACAGAGGAGCCTGGTGAGCTACAGTCCATGGGACCGCAAAGAGTTGGGCATGACTGAGTGACTAACACTTTCACTTTTTTCACTTTTTCACCTCAAGGTTGGAAGGCAGGAGCAGTGGCCCAGGGACTAAGCTGGATGAAGAGAGGAACACAAAATAAATGTCTTAGTAACAATGGGCCAAAGACCAGAGGTCCTTTCTAAGCCTCCTGGCTTGTGCAAATCCTGAAGCTATGGCACACCCACAGGGGAGGGGAAGAAGTTTATTCTTCCCCAGTAAAAATTCAAATTGAGTTTCTCACCAATCCTAACTGGTCTTGTTGTTGTTCAGTAGCTAAGTCATGTCCAACTCGTTGTGAGCTCGTGGCCTGCAGCACACCAGGCTTCTCTGTCTTTCACTATCTCCCAGAGTTTGCTCAAACTCATATCCATTGAGTCAGTGATGCCATCCAACCATCTCATCCTCTGTCACCCCCTTCTCCCCCTGCCTTCAATCTTTCACAGCATCAGAGTCTTTTCCAATGAGTCAGCTCTTCGCACCAGGTGGCCAAAGTATTGGAGCTTCAGCTTCAGCATCACTCTTTCCAATGAATATTCAGGGTTGATTTTCTTTAGGATTTACTGGTTTGATCTCCCTGCAGTCCAAGGGACTCTCAAGAGTCTTCTCCAGCACCTCAGCTCAAAAGCATCAACTCTTTAGACCAGTCAATGGCTGGTATGGGTCAATCCAGATTTAATCTAATTTAATAAGAAAAGAAATAGAATGGTTGGACACATGAGTGTTGTGGAGATAAGTCATTAACTCCTGTATACGCACAGCCTCTGATCTAATGTCTGGCACTTGGGAGAAGCTTAAGAGATGCTACTTTCCTCTTCTTACTGACCAGCAAATTCTGTAATTGTCAAATCTGTTGATCTTGGAGATGATGGATGAAGGCTCCTGCTCAAAATAGGAACTTTATGTTCTTTATTTCTCAACATGAGTCAAGTTCTTTGACCTCATTATCTCTACTCTCTGCCTCTCCACTGTTAGGGACAGCTGAATGTTCCCCACAAACTATGCCAGCCACTGTTTTCTTATTCCTTAAAGTCACTTTGCAAATATCCATCCTTCTGCCTTTTCCCTGCATCCACCTTCAGGATATCCTCCTTTCTTTCCATTCCTCTAAGCCCTGTCCATCCTCCAGGTATCATCTCCTATCTTTACTCCTTTACAGACTTCTTAGTGCCTACCAAATGCAGTGCTTGCACATAGAGGCTCCCTTCCCTCAGACATGCTCGTTGTTCAAATATTTATTCAATCATTTAACAGTATTTTTTTCAAGTGCCTATTGCATTTCAAGCTCCATCAAAGCCAAAATTGTTTGCCTTATTTGTTCACCGCTACATGCACAATGCCTATTACAGTGATTTATATTTTTCAGATGTCGATAAATATTCATTGAATGAGTAAATTCTGGGGAAACATTGGTGAACAAAAGAAATAAGACTCTTGCTACTAATTTTGGTTGTCTTATTAGTGATAACTGTAGTGAGTTTTTCTTTTCCACACCTCAAAAATCATAAAGTCCATCAAGGGTCTGTTCTAGACATTTTTTTCTTAATTCAGTGGCAACGCCATCCACTGCTGCAGCTTCCACATCATCTCTATACAAGTACATCTGTCTGATTAAAGATTGATTTTTCTTCAATAACTTCTTTTCTGTCCATTTAAGTGGACCTAAACCATAGACACACATCCTCAGGCTAAGCGTGCAACCCAACTTTCGCATCATCAACTAATCTCTCAAGACATAGAGGAGAAGAAAAAAGAAGAGCCATAGACAGACAAGTAAGGACTGCAGTTTCTCACCACTCCTAGTGGCAGAAGAAAAGGAGTTCCGTGTGAGATTTGGAATGGGCAGGAGAGGGAGGGTGTCTTGGAGCCCATGGCTGAGGATCTGGGCCACAGAAGAAAAGGAATTTCTATTAAGAGTTCCGGAGTGTAACAAAATAGCCCAACCAGGTATTTCATGCATACTAACTTAGTAAATACAATCATTCTGATGTTACTGTTCCCAACTAACAGATAAAAAAATTGAGGCAGAAGGAAGCTCAGTAATACCCCCAATGTTTATGGAGTCTGTAAATAACTGGGTAGGACCCAGCTGAAGCCAAAGGGAAAATTTTAACCACTCTTACCGTATTGTCCTTGTAAATACAAAGTGATAGTTGCCTGGAAGGGCAAAGACTCCAGGCATGGGATTATCACAGACATACCTCAACCAAGACAAATACATATTTCTAATTCTGTCCTGCTTCCTAATTTCCAGACTATGTTTATATCTCGGTTCTAAAGAATTTCACCAGAATGTCTCTCCAGAATGTCAAACACAGTATGTCTAAAGCTGAAATCATTACCTTGTCTTCCATACCAGTTTCTCTTCTTGAATTCTCTAGGCCTGTTAGCATTACCCCTACTTTTTCATTCATATTGTCTGAATATTAATATCTGCTTTCACTCTTCCCATTCCTTTTCACTTTACCCCCAATTAATTGTTATGTCCCATAGATTGACTTCTGTAATATCTTTAAGACATGACCTCTTAACTCCATTGCTACAGCTTCAACCCTGATAACCATTCTTCACTGCATAATAGCTATGATCCTTCCAAATGTTTATCCTGAATCACCTTTTATCACATTTATCCAGAAAATCTTTATTATAGTCGTATTCTCGGAGCACAATTCACATCACATTGCTACCATAGTCAAAAAATCAAGCCTTCCATGACACCCTGACCCCCCATAATTATATGCAAATGCACCCCTGTGGACAGAAACTCCCACAGTCCCCCTCTCTTTCCATTTAATTCTCAGTGTCCGGTCTGTTGCAGTCTTCTAGTGCTTTCCGACATATCTCATGCTATGCTATGCTATGCCAATTCAATACTTTCCTTGGAGATTTTCCTCTGAAACTGTTCTGGCCTTTGCTTCTATCTGATATGTCCTTGTCCGGGTCACCTCCAGGTGTATATGAACTCCCACTCCTCAGAAACATATACTGCTTAGTTTGCACCCCTTTTAAGACACATATCACATACTACTTTGCATTTTCATGTTATGATGTAGTTACTATTCCATTACCTTGTTGGAAGTTGAGACTCTGTCAAAAAGTGCCTTTAACTAGGGGCTCTGGCATCCTGAGCAGCCCCCGACCACTTCTGGTCATGCTCAGGCAGCAAGGAATTTGCTGCCATGACGGTATTTCCTCGGGTGACAGAAACACTGCAGCAGAAGCTCTCCTCCAAGCTCCCATACCACAGTGCTCCCAGCACTCTGTAACTGGTCTGGCCTTCCAAAGCCATAAGCTCTTGTTGATTCAGCTCTTTATGTTTACACAAACACACACGCACACACACACTCCTTGGCCAAGCAGTGTTCTAGCATCAGCCATGCACTGATGTTCCATGTCTATTTCTAATGAGGACACTGCCTTGGACATTGCCCTAGACTGCCTTTCTCCTTAAAGTGAGTTTCCTCTTGAGATCTTCATTTATAAACAGCTGTCCTCGGTCATGGTCACTTCAATCCATCAGACATAGAACACTGGATTTCAATGCAAAGTGATTCATTCCCTTCCTCCAAGAATCCTCCTTGGTCCCTATCCACATCAGCTCTACATCGGGGTTTTTCGGTTTGTTTTTTGAGGGGGCCGCTCTGCGTGGTGTGTGGGATCTTAGCTCCCTGACCAGGGGTCAAACCCCGCCCTCAGCAGTGAAATCGAGGAGTCTTCCCTGCTTGACAGCCAGGGAATTCCCTGCCCAACATCTTAATAACCAAATGGCTCCACCAAATTTGGTCCTTTCCAAAAATAGAAGGGATGTTGTAGAGTAGTATTTCCACCTCTAGCTACCAATAACTTCTTAACGACCATTTTCTCCTATGTCATATACTATGCATATACTATGCACCTCCTTCAGTTACTTCACAGGAAATAGACCTTGAAGGAATCAGTGAATTGATAAATCTTTTCTCCTTTGGTTTCTGTGGCCCTCTCACTCACGACCTCACAAATTTCCCCTGCACCTAAGTACTGTATTTCATGGTATTTATATTTAATAAAAGTAAGTGGCAGTCTCACATTTGGCCTGTTGATTTTGGGTATGTTGTTCAGGCTTTTTGAAACTCAGGCTGGGGAATCTGAACTTAACTTAGGAAGTGATGGGGAGGCACTGAACTTGAGCACTTAATTTCAAAGTAATAAAAAACTAATTCTCTGCTTTATCAAGACTATATATTCAGCCTAATGTATACCTGAGTTTTTTCGAGCAATGGATAGCTCTGTTAATTTTTTTTTTTCCATTGCTACTGGAAAGCAATTTATGCCTGCAAGGCAGGATCGGGGTTTCAATAAACTCCTGAAAGAAAAAAAAAAGCAGCTCCAGATTGGAGAATTTTCAAATACTCCTCATTTTTGCAAATCACATTTCAAAAGGGAGAGAATTTGCATATTCAGGGTGAAAGCCCATGGAACTCTGCCTCATGCCCAGTTTTATAGAGTAATTATTTCTACATTTTTGAACTGGCACCACCTTCAAAATATGTCAGCTCAAACTGCACACTAGACATAGGTATTAATTAGCCAGGCTAATTATCCGAACTTGTTTAGACTAATCAAGTGATAAAGCAGCTTCAATCTGTTGGATTTTTCTTGAACAACTTAACAGTGAAACATGAACTTGTTATGACTAGTAAATTGCACAAACACAATTTGCAGCTGAAAAAGACCTTCCACATTGCCTGACTAGGGGTTCTTTCTCACAAAGCCCAGTCCACCAGCCGATTCTGCCTCCAAAGTTACTTTGAAAAAAGGCGTTTCTGCCTCTTTCTAGCAGAAAATCAATACTGCACGCTGGAGGGGAAGACGGAGAGTGAAAACGTCCTCTTCACCTGAATGAGTAAACACCAGCTCTGTGCTAGGGATGGCGCAGCACAGAACTGCAGGCTGTGAGACAGACTGCAAATAAAACCCTTCCCAGAGCCCAGAGCGGCCAGGCCAATGCTTAGCCCTGAAGCTGGCACTGTGGAGCCCTTGGCCTCGTATAATTTCATTTCTCTGCGACTGAGATCAGCGCGTGCCTGCAAAATTGCATAATGTGCCATTTGTGCAGCTGTTATCCGGCAGACCTATTCTTTGCACACCGATTAGCTTGCCTGCCTCATCAATCCCCAGGAAGGGCAAGAGAAGCAAAGTTTCCAGCATCACATTGCATTCTCGGCCTCTCCTGCATCGCAAAACCCCTGCCCCTCCCACGGTGAGAAGAAAATCATAGGCCTGGAAGCTTCAGTGAACAAGAGCTTTGCGTGGGTCCTGTGTTCCCCAGCTTTCACCACTTTCTGAGAAAGATAAATGTTGTTCACATCCTTTGTGTCTTAACCTGGTTCTGTCTGCCTCTCTCCGGGTTTAAAACAAAGCTCCCTTGCCTCCTGGCTGCTCCTCTGTTTTTTCCTGAATTGCTCTGGTATTTCTGGCTTCTCCCTATGTTGAGTCAGATCCGAGTATGGGTGGCAAAAAGCTTCTAACGTCATCACAAAATACGAAAGGTGGGCAGGCTCTGACAGCTTTTAGCAGCCCACAGCCTCAGGCTAGTATTTTTCCGCTATAATGCTGATAAAAGATAAGACATTGTTCAAATGTGCCTATGCTGGGAACCGTCTAAGGCAGGGCTTTCAAAATAGAAACCGGTGCTGGTTCCCAGGGACAGGACTCACATCTTCCTTTGTTCTGCTACAAAGCTCTCAAGCACCCCGATAGAAGGGAGCCCTCATTACTCAGGGCACTTCTGAGGAGCTGTGAGAAGCACAGAAGGAAGTGGGACTGGGAGCCATGCCCTGGATGCATCTGAAATCAAAATGAACTGCCAGCATCCTTTCCTTCCAGCACTCCCTGAGCTCTCCTTGAAGGGAACCACTTGTTTTTTTCTACTGATCTTTCTCACTAGTAATTAAACTAGATTATAGAGTAATTTCTGGACTATTCATCTCTCCTAATATTAAACTATCTATGTATATGTGTTATTTAAGTTACAGCATATAAATGAAAGGAAATGTGCATAGGTAATTGAATTTACACTGTAGGCTTGTGTGTGTGTGTGTGTGTGTGTGTGTTGTATTTGATAAATCAAAGTCCTTGGTAGCTTCGCCATTTAAAGACATTTTACTGTATGAAAGTGAAAGTGTTAATCGCTCAGTTGTGTCTGACTCTTTGGGACCCCATGGACTGTAGCCTGCCAATCTCCTCTGCCCATGGGATTGTCCAGGCAAGAATGCTGGAGTGGGTTGCCATGCCTTCCTCCAGGGGATCTTCCTGACCAAAGGATCGATCCGGGGTCTCCTGCATTGCAGGCAGATTCTTTACTGTCTGAGCCACCAGGGAAGCCCATTTCACTGTATATCTGCTTTCAAAACCCATAACGCTTCTGGTCATGTGGTTCTTCTCATGCATTTTTCTCCAGGTGGGACGTGTTTTCTCAGCTTAAAATGAGCATAAGAGTACATTTCTTCAAATAGCTGCTGCTGCTAAGTTGCTTCAGTCGTGTCTGACTCTGTGCGACCCCATAGACGGCAGCCCACCAGGCTCCCCCGTCCCTGGGATTCTCCAGGCAAGAACACTGGAGTGGGTTGCCACCTTCTCCAATGCATGAAAGTGAAAAGTGAAAGGGAAGTCACTCAGTCGTGTCCGACTCTTAGCGACCCCATGGACTGCAGCCCACCAGGCTCCTCCATCCATGGGATTTTCCAGGCAAGAGGACTGGAGTGGGATACCATTGCCTTCTCCCTTCAAATAGAAAATCGTGAAAATTTTCCTAGATTCCTATCTATCGGTGCTCCTCAAGGCTAGCTTTTGAATAACCTATGGTCCAAGGTCTGGAATAATCTCTGATAGAACTTCTGCATCCCAAAACATAGCATCTTTGCTCTGGACTAAAGTGTACTTTGACTTAACCATCTTTGCAGCATTGTTGCCTTTTGTCCAGAACTGCAACTGCACTTGGGGGTGAGCTACAAATATAAATATGATCTATAAATATAAATGGGGAGAAATTTCTGAGGTACCTGATACCTTTTCATCCTGATCACTGGGCAGCAGTCTCTCTCTCTCTCCTCCTCTCTCTTGTACATGTACACGTACATATACATACAAATTTTAAAAAAATCATCTTATTGGTTGGTCAGTCTCTAAGGTACTTCTGCAACATACTCAACGAGTGCTCATCCAAATTTTACCAGAATCTCTTCACTGAGAAGAACACTGGCATCTCAGAAGTAAACTTCCATTTTTATAATATATATGTATATGTATTGCTGTTGTTGTTTAGTTGCTCAGTTGAGTCCAACTCTCCGCGACCCCATGGACGGTAGCCCTCCAGGCTCCTCTGTCTGTGGGATTTTCCGGGAAAGAATCCTGGAGTGGGTTTTCATTTCCTTCTCCATGTATTTACTGTACATGTATTTACAGTACACATATATGTACATGCAAAATACACCTAACATAAAAATTACTGTCAGTGACATTTAGTACTTACAGTGGTGTGCAACCATCACCACCATCGAGTTCCAGAGGCTCTTCATCACCCAAAAAGGAAATCTGTACCAATTAAGGACCCATGACTCCATCCCCATCCTCACTCCCCCCTCCCCAGACCCTAGCAACCATTAATCAGTTTTCTATCTCCCTCTATGGATTTTTCTGTTCTGGATATTGTATATAAATGAAATCCTACAATATGTGGTCTTTTGTGTCTGGCTTTATTCTTTTGGCGTCAGCAGCCCTTCTGGGTACAACTCATCTCTACTTAATTGCTTTGAGATCCATCTTCCACTTCCCTCCTCTCACCTCCCTCCCCAGGCACGCACCCATGTTGTTTGCATCTTATTCAGTGTGCAACCAAGGGTCTGAGATCGCCACCCCCGTGGAGAACCTCCGAGACACCACACTGACAGCCCTTCTGCCAATACTTGTTTCCCGTCTGGCCGGGGCCTCCTGGGAAGCTGAAAGAGCAGCAGATCATCCTCAAACTTCTCCACGGTATTTTTTTTTTATTTTAAAATAAAATGTGAGAGGCGCTTTTTCCCTTCCTGACAAATTTAAGTGATAATTAGCTGGTAACAGAAAATCTCCCCTGAAGTGTCACGATGTGCTGGTAGTTAACAGAACCAGCCTAAGAATGGCACCACGGAGCAGCTCCACGTGGAACTTGTGGCCAGAAGAGCTGGCTCTGGTCCCCTGATGCAGACATCTAGCCGTATGCAGGGTATGCACACAGCATCTGCACTGCCTTTGGGTTCACAGATGCAGCATAAGAAAGAGCAGCCTGTGGTGCGCTGGGGACAGGCCTGGACTCCAAGTGAGAAGATCCAGGTTTGAATCGTATTCACTGCCATTTACTAACATGACTATGAGCAAGGTATGAACCAACCCAGCCTTACGTTTAAGAGGAAGGTCACATGAAATGTGACCAACCTCACCAGATTGTGGTTAAGATAGAAGAGAAGAAAACAGCTTCTTCTTCAAGACAAGAAAACAACTTTTCTTCAAGAGAAGAAAAAAGCTGTACAAACGCTGTCTATAGTCTGCGACCATAGTCTCCAAATGTCCATAACATGAAAGCATCATGAAGGCAGGAACTTGGTCCTGATTTCTGCTGCCACACCTAATGCTTTGCTCAAGACATAGTAGACACTCAGTAAGATTTTCATGAATTTGTGAAATGAGGAATCATGTTATTTTTCTCAGTAATCAGAGTCACACAATTAGCTGCCAAGGAGCATCATCTCTAGGTAACTATCCAGATCATTTTTATTCATGGTAACCAAGTTACCATAAAAGAGTGTCTTACCCCATTGTATTTCTTTTAAATGACGCTAGACTTGGAGAGGAAATGAGAAACACTGTTCTACTAAAGAAGAAAACCGGAAAGAAAGGGTGCCTTCGATTTGAGATGAGCTCTTATTATGAGCCTAAGAGACCTGACTCAAAATGTACCTCTTCAAGTATTCATGCTGCTTGGTCCCTACCCACTCTGTGATTATGTTTTACTTCACGCCGCATCACAAAGAGAGTTTATTCACCAGTGTGTGTAATATTGCAAATGCTGTGTTTTTAACTCTAGAAGCTTATATATAAACTGGCTCGGAACCATGTAACTTCCTCTTTCTTTTCTTCCTCCTTTCATGCGTTTCTTCCTTTCTTTATTGCTTCAACAGTAACTTAACTTTTTGTTTTCAAATAAAGTTGTTGAGATGTAAGTGACAATATTTTCGTGTAAATTCTTGACATTATATTATTTCATCCTAAATACTTCCGATTTTCCCATTCTTTTAAAGTTATTTTGTCATACAACCACAATATAACCACAACATTTTGTCATACAACCACAACCACAACTGAGTGTTCAGTCACTCAGTTGGATCTGACTCTTTGTGACCTGATGGACTGCAGCTCGCCAGGCTTCCCTGTCCTTCACCATCTCCCAGACTTGCTCAAATTCATGTCCACTGAGTTGGTGATGCCATCCAACCATCTCATCCTCCGTCACCTCCTTCTCCTCCTGCCCTCAATCTTTCCCAGCATCAAAGTCTTTTCCAGTGAGTTGGCTCTTGGCATCAGGTGGCCAAATTATTGGAACTTCAGCTTCAACATCAGCCCTTTCAATGAATATCAAGGGTTGATTTCCATTTGGATTGACTGGTTTGATCTTCTTACTGTGTAAGGAACTCTCAAGAGTTTTCATACATACATACATTTCATACATACATAACAATGATTTCTCATTTCATCTAGTATCCACTCCAAGTTCAAAATAATTTAAAAGAATGAAAATGTCCTTTTGCTTTATTGCTTTATTTAATTCAGGGTCTGCTCGCAGGCTATTAAGTACTGGGTTTTGTTACCCTACTTCTTGGCCTTAGTGCAGCTTAGGACTGCTCAATAGGCACTCGGTGGAATACACATTTTTCATGAAACAAACATTTATTGACACCTTCTATGTGCTAAACAATGTCTTAATTGCTGGTGATGGAAATATAAATAAGATATATTATTTTTCCTCAAAATCTCAAAATTTGGGAGAACCAAAATAAATATTGAAGCAAGCAATGAAGACAGTCAAGATGAATCTACCAAGCCTAGTATTTGTTATTTTTCCTTCAGAGAAGGCTTTTCAGGCAGAGTGTGATGACTTTTCCAAACAGCAGCATGACTTTTTCATTTCATATAGCTAAAAATGTGGATTTCAAGCTCCATCATATGAGCAAAACCCCAGAAACTTTGCTGAACACACATTCTTTGTTGGTGGTGGTGGTTCAGAACTGATATTTATGTTTAATTTTCAGAAAGAAACTGGATATTTAAACATTGGTTTAGCCTGCTCAGTGACAAACCAACCCATCTGGTAGTGGCTTTCTTTCACCTACAAGATAAAGGGTCACCTCCTTTAGCCACCTGCCAGACCCTCTATAATCTGACCTTGCCTGTTTCTCCAACCTCATCTCCTGCCTCACATCTTAAGGTTCTACCCAAACTGAACAACTGATTTTACACCCCGAAATCCTTCCATATTCCTCTTAGGACTTATGTACTTGGCCTCCTCCAGGCCTCTGCAAGGAATACTCCTCCTGCCCTTTCATGTCCTCTGCCCCAACACCTAAGGTCTACACATCATTGAAAACTCAGTTCAGGTGGCCCTTCCTCCAGGAAGCCTTCCACGACACCCTGAACTTGACTGGGTACCCACTTTGGTCTTCTAGGATACCTTGTATAAATCTCGTTTAGCACATCCATAGCACATGGTGCTGAAATAATCTGCTGACAGCCTGGCATCTCCCTCGTTCCACCCCCCCCATAGCACACATGACCCTCTCCAGGGCCAGGACTGTGCTCTGCACCTCAGTTTCCCCAGGGCACAGCCAAGACATGGCAATAGGAGGCCCTCAAGAATCCCTTGGGCAGAATTACTAGACGATGACCATGTGAATTAAGTACAGAGTTACAAATTTTTAAGAGATAAAGATCATGATGCTCTTTTCAATCACTTCCTAATGTTGCAGCTGGAAGGATGTAAGGGAATGTAGTACTATAGCCCTCTTTTTTGGTAATAGAAGATACAGGAGGCGAGAAGACATGAATGTTCATGGACACCCAGGATGTTATTCAAGTCCTGACAGGAAAGCCACAATGATGCCCTTTAGCAAAATAATTCCAGGGGAGTTTGTTGTTTGTCTGACAAAAGGACTATTTACAAAGAAAGAGATGGGTGTAAGGGCAGCACAAGAGGTGATTTAGTAACCTGAAGCTAAAAACAGCAGAGGAGCTATTAACCATTCCTAGGAGAGGGGAACCAGCTCGTCCCTGTTTGACCAGGACTGTCCCAGTTTTACAACTCAAAATCCCGTGTCCTAGGAACACCCTCAGTTCCAAAAAACCAGGATGGTTGATTACTCCACCTAGAGTGGAAACAGAAAACAAAGAACTAGTTATCAAAACCTAGGAAGAAAGATGGTCCCCTTCATAAGGAAGCGAGTGATCTTTGGACAAGGCCACGTTCGACTCAAAGTGACCTCAGAGGGAGGAGGTCAGGGAACAGAAACCTCACTTTCCTCGCTCCTTCTCACTTCCTACAGAGGCTCTGCGTTGAGCTCCCCATGAACCAAAGCCAACCAGAAGCCAGGCCTGCTCTGGTCAGCATCCAATGCAGGGCAGAGGGCAGAAGATGTTCACAAAGCCGCAGAGCACTCAGCTCAGCCCGCAGGCACATGGAAGAGCCTGAGGAAGATGTCCAACTCTGTCTAGCAGGGACCTCAAAAGTCTCAATGCAAGTAATCGGATGGTGTTGATATTACTCAAGCCCTCAGGTGCTGCTGTTGTTCAGTTGCTGAGTCGTGTCCGACTCCTTGTGACCCCATGGCCTGCAGCATTCCAGGCTTCCCTGTCCTTCACCATCTCCCAGAGTTTGCTCAAATTTCTCCAGCGCCACAAACCTCAGACTCTCCATGATTTCCAAACAATTCCAACAATTGAGGGTTGTGGGGAGAAGGACGCCTTTAAATTCTTATGCTCCCCTCTGGCCCTCATCTCTTCTTTAAACTGCTCATCACCTTGCTATCCCATGGAAGTTATCTCTGGTTTGCATGGCACAGATTCAGATGTAAATTGCAGCCCTTGCCTCAAATTCCACAAAAAACCTCCACTCACAAAGGCAGTGTTTGTGTTTATCAGATTGTACTGGAGATTTGGAGGGAGATCAAATAAAAGTTTACATCTCAAAGAACTTCAAGTTGAACAAGACATCCCTGTGCTTGGAAGCCCTTCAGCCCAACCACCAGAAGACTTGATGGGCTACATAATCCTCCAACTTGCTCAGCCTCACACCATGCCTTTTCCATGCTGTCCACCTCTCCTCTCATGTACTCCTTCAATAGCACAAAAAATGTAACTTTCGTTAGCCACTTCCTTCCAGGCTTCTACAGAACCCATCAACACGCAAGTCCTCCAGATCTCACCTTCTTCCCCATAAGTCAGTCTACCTGAGCCAGCTCCTTTCTTGCAATGAATTCTGCTGCCAGCTGTCAGTGGAGAAGTTTTCTAGAGAAAGCTGTGCATTTCGTTGTAATTCTTTGAGAAGGTTATTAATCAATTTGCATAAAAGCCTCTATCGATGGCTTTCTTGTCTCATGGAATCCAATTCTTCCTCTGAACATGTCACAGTGGGCAACCTCACCCAGAGTCAGCATATGTTAACATCTCGTAGTCAGAGTAACACAGTCATGGCATACTGGGCCCGCCTCTTTCTTTTAAAAGGCTGATTCAGGCAGCTTAGGATCTCAGCTCTTTCAAATTACACTGAGATGAACCTGACTGCATAGAAGCTGCCAGTTCAGTCATAATTTTGATTTCCAAATCCCATAAGTTTCCGTTTCTTCAATGGTTATTTTCAAAATTCCATCTGCATGCCCAAGCCCTTTACAAATTTTACCTTTGCCTCTAATACAGGAGCAATTGTGAACAAAAGGCCAGGTCCTTTCAAAGAAGCACAGAATGTTAGTTTCATTCTCTATACCTCTAGACTTGATACAGAAAGGCAAAGGGAAGTGACTGGATCCAGCTCAAGGCACTGGGGAAGCGCTCCCAGCTTATTCTGATTCTTTTGTGGGTAATTAGAGAATGTGCTCACTCATGGCTTGACTTCTGGGTAGAGGAAAATTAAAGGCGACCGGGGGCAAATTAAATTATTATTTAGTCACTTAACTCACAGAGTATGAGACTGTAAATTTCTCACATTGTTTTGCCTTAATTCAGACTTCAGTGTTATATATAGATACTTGCATCTTTAGGACCTACTCTCAGCCTTGCATTTGCTGACTTATTTCCTGGATTTGGTCAATTCTAAAGATTCTTAAAAATTTAACATAATTTGAAGTTATGCCTTTTTCATTACTACTATCCACACATCTTATTGTTCAGTTATAGAAGTAGTCTGTGTTTCTTTAACTTTATAAACTTTATATACAGAGTCAGAAAGGGATAAAGGAAGAAGGACCCTGTAGAGATGACTCGTTGGCTTTAGCGTTAGCTCTCTGAACTTTGAAGATTGAGCTTTTCTTTATAGTTGTTAGGCTATTTTTAGGGCTTCCTTGATAGCTCAGTTGGTAAAGAATCTGCCTGCAATGCAGGAGACCCTGGTTTAATTCCTGGGATAGGAAGATCACCTGGAGAAGGGAAAGACTACCCACTGCAGTATTCTGGCCTGGAGAATTCCATGGACTGTACCGTCCATGGGGTCACAAAGAGCCGGACGCGACTGAGCAACTTTCACATTTTTCAGGCTGTTGTTAGCTATAGATTATAGAAGCACTACTGGAAACACCTACCTAAGGAAACAATAAATGTCTTTACGGCTTAAACCCTTTTTAGTTGGGTTTTCTGCTATCTGGCATCTCTGGAATTCCCTTGAAGAGAGACTTACCCATCATAGTCACAAGGTGGCTGCCACAGTTGCAGCCACTGCACTTGGCTGTAGTTCAAGGTAGGAAGCAGGTGGGTAGCCAGGGCAGTAGGAAAGTACTATCCCTGTATACTACTCTCTTTTTTATCAATGAGGAAAAATCCTTCCCAGAAATTCCCTCACCCAAATCATTGACCTGAACCAGATCAGGTTTAAGAGGAGGCTGGGACAGTGGGTAATTTTATCAAACTTTATAGTGGCAGGCAGACAGGAAGGAATGTTTTTCAGCATAACTGGAACAGTTGCCATTCCTGAAAACTTCACAGTACCCAATGAGCCCCCTCCTGGGAAAATGCTCTAGACCTGCTATATTTAAACCATTCCCAGAGCCTCATGACTGTAATAATACAGAAGTATATATCAAATCAAGCAATAGTCCACATAATGCACATGATGACTATAAAGAAACCTTCCTAAAAGGAAATAATTCAAAAAGAAAACCAGAAAATGGGATGCGGGAGAAGATTCACAAGTGCTTCAAGTTGCCAACCAAATGCTATCCTAGGCCTTTCATCATCCAGGCGACCACTTACTAACAAATCAAAAGTGGGGGAGTGAGCAACAATGCTTCCACAAAATGACAACACGCTCCGCATTGGGAATAGACTGTCCTGATGAAATTAAATTGGAAAACAAACTGGTAAAATTCTCCCTTTGCTGCCTGCCCTCTCCTTAGCCACTTCTGGACCCACTACCTGAGCACAGACCCTGTGGATTCAGGTGCCAAAAGCTGAATTAGTCGAGGCAGAATTTAAGCTCCAGCTTAACAGTAAGCATTTGGTGACTCGTTGAGACATGCCTCATGAGAGAAATGTCACCAACTTGGCAGACACAAATGTCTTGAAAGAAAACATTCCAATAGAATGTACTGAAACACACAAAATCGGAGCACTGAGCCAGGCTTTCTGAAGCAATCCAAGTATATCCAGGGGGTGGGAAAGCCAGAAAGATTTTACATATATTTTATATATATATATATATAAATTACACGTATATATATGTAATTTGCAATTTTATTCTAAGTATCTTATACATAGAACAAAATTCCAAATTCATGTGTCTTTATTGGTATATGGAAATATTGCATCTGGGGTGGCAGCCGAACATGGCACATCTGTGCTAAGTAAATTTAAGTTATGTATTCTTTAAATGCTTTTTGATGACATGATTGGATTTTTTTCTACCAACACTTAGCCATCTCAATTTACTCATCCTGATCAGAGATAATCCAATCCAATCCAGGGTCTAACATTTCCCCCTGCAGTTTAACAGCTACATACACTTGCTGTTTATTTAGCTGACAGACACAGAATCACAGGAGAACCACCAGGGGCCTGTCCTTGGCTTTCTCTCCTGGACACTGGAAGGAGCATAGCAGCTAAAGGGGATCAGATGAGCGTATAGGAGGCAAAGTCCTTAGAGGCAGGAGTTAGTAAAGCACAGGGCCTATTGGAAGAGGCAGTGCACCAATCCCATTACCTGGGGGATGCCATAGCCAGCCAGCATTGGGACCCCAGGAGTCTCCAGACAGAGTGCTTGCCGCCCAGAGCTTCAGATACCCACACGCAGCTGCCCTGGGAAACTAGTGGCAGAGGAGCTTCTGCCAGCCCGGTGCAAGCAGAGTGGAGCCCGGAGACCCTTGATTCTCAATCAGGGACATTTTGTCCCCTGACAATGGCTCAGCAGGTAAAGAATCAGCATGCAATTCAGGAGACAGAGGAGACACTGGTTTGATCCCTGGGTCAGGAAAATCCCCTGGACGAGGAAATGGCAACCCACTACAGTATTCTTGCCTGGAGAATTCCACAGACAAAGGAGCCTAGCAGGCTATAGTCCATGGGGTTGCAAAAAGTCGGACACGGCTGAATGACTAAGCACACAGGGCATATTTGGCAATGTCTGGAGACATTTTTGGTCACCACAATGGGAGGAGTGCTGCTAGCATCTAACGGGTAGAAGTTACGAATGCTGTAAAGATCCTGCAACACACAGGACCACCACTCACCCTGACAGAGAATTATCCAGCCCATCACGTCACTAGTGCCTGGGTTGATAAGCCCTGCCCTAAACCCGAGAGAGGAAAGCTGAGGCTGGGAACACAGAGGAGAGGTGCACGGGACTCAGCTCTTTGTCATTAGCACTCGGTAAGTTACAGGGATTGTAATGCATTCATTCTAAACCCAGCTGTATTGCTAACATACAAGCTTTGAAAAGCTTGAATTTGATCAAATCCCTTTATCTCACTCTGTCCCTACTTCCTCACTTATACGTTGAGGATGATAAGAATACCTACCTGATAGGGCTGTTGTAAATAATTCATATATTGTTTTCTGAGCTTCATTATGGACTTTCATGAATATTATTTACCTCCCAGAATTTTTCAAGGACAAGATGAAATAATGCATGTGAATTTATTACAAAATTTTAAAACACTACACAAGTAAAGGGTTAAAGGATTAGAAAGCTGCCTCCGTGGGCTTCATATACAGCTCACTGCATATATTTTGAGATGGAAAAAACAGTGTGCCCATTTTCTTACTGATAATTTTCTATTCATTATAGTAGGATACTAAGTTATTTAAAAATACATTCCCCACTCTGCTGCCCATGTAAGCGAGTAAAGACTTTTTCAGTTGTGATTTTAAATGGGGCTCAGTCTTGGGACTTCTTTTCTCTGCCTACATCCATTTCCTAGACAAACCCATCAATCTCAAGATTTAAGTATCAGCCAATAGAAAATAGTTGCCTATTTTCTGGAGACAACTATTTTCTCCAGTCCAAAGCTCTTGTTTGAAATACAGACTCATAGATGTCCTAAAATATCCAGTTGGCATCTCAAACTTAGCATGTTTTAGACTGAACTCAATTGCCCCTAAATAGTCATTCCATCATCTGGCCAAAAAATGTAGGAGCCATCTGTGCCCCCATTTCTCACATCCCACATTCAATAGGTCTGTAAACATATCCAGAATCAAAAGACTTCTTGCTTCCTCCACAGTATTGATCTTTTTTTAATATTTATTTTTATTTATTTAGCTGCACTGGGTCTTCTTTGTGGCATGTGGAATCTTAAGTTGTGGCATGCCAACTCATAGTTAATGGTATGTGGGATCTAGTTTCCCAACCAGGTATCAAACCTGGACCCCCTGCACTGGGAGTGCAGAGTCTCAGCCACTGGACCACCAGGCAAGTCCCCGCCACGTTGATCTTGATCAAAGCTACCATCATCTTTCTTCTGGATTATTGCAATAGTTTCTAAATAGCCTCCCTACAGCTGAATTTCAACAGATTAGCCAAAATAATCCTATTACAAATTAGTGAGATCTTGTCAGCCTTCTGCTAGAATCCCTGCACTGCTCCCTGTTTCGCTCTGAATGAAAGCTCCAGTCCCCATAGCATCCTCCAACATCTCCCCACCCCCACCCCTTCCTTGCCAACTTGGCCATATCTCTCACTTTTTCCTCACTCCACTCTTCCCCAGGCTCTTGAGCCTTTCCTGGTAGCCTTTGCATTTGCAGCTCCTCTCTCTAGAACATTCTATCCTGACTCACATCAGGGCTCATAGGTCACCTCCTCACTATTCTATTTAAAATTGCAAACATCCTCACCCCCCCACCCTACACTTGCATTTGCTCTTCTCTGCTTTGTTTTTCTCCATAATAATCCTTTGCATCTTACAAGCTATTCAATACTTATGTTACTTAATTATTGTTTTGATTCTCTTCCCCTAGTAGAATGAAAAAAGCCCCAAGATGGTAAGAAATTTTGTCTTCTTTGTTCATTACTTTATTCCCAGCAATCACATTAGTGTTTGATGCGTAGTTAAATAAGTTAAATATTTATTAGTAAATAAATGCATGGAATATTAGAACACAGAGACACACACATTCCAAGGATTAATAATTCTTGGAGGGACAGTCTAATTTTATGTCAAAAAAGAAAATTTTTCACTAATGTTACCTAACCTGTATAACCTTCCCATCTGAGAATAGATATGCCATTTAAAATTGGGGAGGGTGGGGTGAATCAGGAGATTAGGATTGACATATATACACTGTGTATGTCTGTGTGTACTTAGTCGCTCAGTCTTGTCCAACTCTTTTCCCATGGACTATAGCCCGCTAGGCTCTTCTGTCCATGGAATTCTCCCAGGTAAAAATATTGGACTGGATTTCCATTCCTTTCTTCAGGGGATCTTCCCAACCCAGGGATAAAACCCAGGTCTCCTGCATTGCAAGTGGATTCTTTTCCATCTGAGCTACCGGGGAAGGCCCATATATACACTACAATGTGTGAAATAGATGGCTAATGGGAACCTGCTGCATAGAGCAAGGAGCTCAGCTTAATGCTCTGTGATGACCAAATGTGTGGGATGGGGGGAAGGAGATTCAAGAGTGAGGGGATGTATGTATACACATAGCTGATTCACTTCATTGTACAACAGAAACTAACACAGAATTTTATAAAGCAATTATACTCCAATACGACAACAAAAACACTGGCTTAGAGGGAAGCTTCAATTCCCCTTAACTGGTTTCAGTCAATGTCCTGGAACTTGCAGATACGTAGAAAACAAGAACCATTATAATATCCATCCAACCAAAACTTTATCCTCTACTGCCTTCTTTTGCAGAAAAACCTCGCAAAAATCTGTAGTTAAACTTCTCCTTTACTCTGTGTGTGTGTTTGTGTGTGTGTATGCTCAGTCGTGCCCTACTCTGGAATTTCCCAGGCCAGAATACTGGAGTGGATTACCATTTCCTTCTCCAGGGGATCTTCCTGAACCGGGGATGGAATCACTTCTCTTTGTGCCTCCTGCATTAGCAGGTGGATTCTTTTACCACTAGTGTCACCTGGGAAGTCCCACATTGAATTTGTTAGCAGAATGTTTTCTCTGATGCTTCCCAAACTCTTTGTCTGCTGAAGGGCTGTGGTGTAAGAATTTTAAGTTGTCCAGAGAAAGCATTCCAGGTGTTGGAATGGAAGAAGAGTTCTTCTAGATGCCTGTAATTTGGCCACACCTCTATTTATATCCTGTATTTTGAAATGTCAAGAAATCTCAAGAGGTCCCCTGCTTCAACCCAAATGAGTAAACTACATGTCCTGAGGTCCGTGTGGGTTGGTGTAATTGTTCCAGGTTTGGTGTCAAGTTTCTTAATCTCTCGAAGCCTCTGTTTGCTGATCTACAAAACTGAGATGTTAATACTATCTTAGTACCTGTCAGGATTAAAGATGGCTCTCTGTCTAGACTGAGCCTTTTTCACTTTATTTCTTTTAGTGCAAAGAGCAGGAAATTGTAGGACTCGAGAAGTCGAAGAGAGTCAAGGAAGTTTCCTCTCCCTTTATTTCCCATCTGAGAAAATGCTATGAAAATTCACATTTTACCCTCCCTACTCTCATCTCTCCGCTGAAGTTGGACTACTCTGCTGTCTGGCAGTCAGTGCCAAGACTCGGAACTGGAACAGCTTATTTGATCAGAGAGAAAGACCCAGAGGAGTTTCTCTGTAAGGAGTTTTTCTGTAACCCTCACACAATTTTGATACTATCTGGCAACTGCTTCAAAGGCAGAGGGTGTTCTGGCCCTTTAATAGGTTCCCTAAAGGAGATTGTGGCCCTATGGAGACAACCGGTCATCTCTCTCTCCCATCATTTGGGATATATTTATTTTTTGGTGTTCTGTTATTTAATAGAGATGGGGAAATCAAACTAGTATACTTTTAAACACAGAGTTTTTCCCAGGAAATTTGCAAACACTGCATTTTTTTTTAACTACATATGGTTCTGTCTTCTGGGAAAAGACACATAGATCTTTATAAGAAAAGCAACAATCGCCACAGCCTATTAACTCTGCATTCCAGAAAAAAAAAGAAAGAAAGGAAAAGAAATTACATGGTGAGCACATGTGGTGAGGGTGAAGGCAAGGAGGTGCTTAAAGTTCCTGAAGAGGTTTTTACCACAGGAGCTAAGTAATAATCACATATTTCACAGGAGTTCTCTAAGGTTTGAGTGAAATCAAAATATGAATTCATAGTCGAGTGCCTAAGAACTTTGTGCTTAGCAGATGCTAGTTCCCTCTGCCCCTTTCTCTTACATTCATATCAGAATGATGTCTAGTGAAGTTGAATACTTCACCAGCTCCCTAACGCCTCTCACTGTCCCTAAAAAATGGGGAAAAACATGATGATGCTCTTTATTTAAAAAGCAAGCAAGAGTGGGATGAGGCAGAGGCTGTGGAGACAGGATTTGTTTTCTCTGTGGACTGTTTTCAATGTATGCACAGGATGCCACAGGGACAACTTAGAGAAATAGCTGGCGAAAATAGGGCTATTAAGACATTTTTGTTACTATAGAAACAATTATTCTTTATTGAAACAGGAGCAATTAAATGAATTATGATACATCTCTTCCTTAGAATACCAAGAATGAGATAGAGCTCAATGTAGAAATTTAATCCTATTTCACACATATATGTATGACATATGTGGTATATATATATGATACATATATGCTGCTGCTGCTGCTAAGTCACTCCAGTCGTGTCCGACTCTGTGCGACCCCATAGATGGCAGCCCACCAGGTTCCCCTGTCCCTGGGATTCTCCAGGCAACAACACTGGAGTGCGTTGCCATTTCCTTCTCCAATGCATGAAAGTGAAAAGTGAAAGTGAAGTCGCTCAGTCATGTCCGACTCTTAGCGACCCCATGGACTGCAGCCCACCAGGCTCCTCTGTCCATGGGATTTTCCAGGCAAGAGTACTGGAGTGGGTTGCCATTGCCTTCTCCACATATATGTGTATTATACATATATGTGTGATATACTTATGCAGTTACACACAAGTATGTAATAAACATATGTGATTACACTTCTGTGTATATATAACATATATACACAGTATATGTAGGCATATGTCCTTGTGGGATGAGTGTGTTTATCTGCAAGGCCATAATTCAAGCAGCTAAATATAAAATTTTTGATGGAAGGAGAAAAGTGGACATTCACTTGTAATGCTATGCATGTGGCAGAAATATTTAATTCTCATCAATTTTCATTGGCTATCCATAGGCTTCTCCAATTTTCCATTTTCCCATGCAGGTAGGTGGAACTGTGTGACTGGTTTCTGCCCATGAAATGTGAGCAAAAGTGACATACGTCACTTTCTGTCTGGGATATGTAAGTTGTGAGTCCTGCAACCAATTTCCCTATCACAAAAACATGGAAGCAGCCTGGATCACTAAGTTCCCATGGAGGACAGTTTCCTGGGTGCTTAAGTTGAACTGATGAAGACGTAGTATGAGCGTGTGAATGTGTGTGTTGAGGGAGGAGGCTTATTGTGGAAAGCCACTGAGATTTAGGAATTAATTAATATAATGTATTATCTGTTGGACATAATGAATTTCCCCCACCCTTCCAAGCTTAATAGGTGGAAGCAACAAACATTTATAATCTCACTGGTCAGGAACTCTGGAGTAGATCCCATTGAGGATCACTATGAGGCTGCAATCAAAGTGTTGGCCAAGGGTGTAAACATCTCAACGCTCTGCAGGGGCAGGACAATCTTCTTTCTAGCCCACTCATGTGACCATGAGTCTTAGCGTCTTGTGGCAGTTGGCCAAAGACATAAATGGCCTCTCTGGAGGGTTGCTCAAGGCCAAGCAACTTGCTAAGAGAGAGTGAGATATAAGAGAAAGAGAGATTCCAAGATAATATAATTTAATATTATAATATCAGCCATGGTCTTTTTATAACCTGATCTCCAAAGTTATAAATGCCCTATTCTATTTGTTTGAAGTGAGTCACTAATCCATTCCAGATTCAGGGAGATAAGAATTTCAAGACTGTGAATACCAGGAAGTGGCTCACTGGGGCCGTCTCAGAGGCTGATGACCACATGCAGCATTGCCCAGTCTGCCCTGAACAATACAATATTCTCTTCTACTACATGACATTTTTAAGCATGAGCTACCTTCATAAAGGCTTCCCTGGTGGTTCAGACAGTAAAGAATCTGCCTGCAATGCGGGAGGCCCAGTCTCGGTCCCTGGGTTGGGAAGATCCCCTGGAGAAGGGAATGGCTATCCACTCCAGTATTCTTGCCTGGAGAATTTCATGGACAGAGAAGCCTGGCGGTCTACGGTCCATGGGGTCACAAAGAGTCGGACACGACTGAGTGACTAACACTTCCACTTTTTCATCTCACTTCTATAGTACATCAACAAAAACCAAACATTAAAACCTTCTTCTACACCATGTTTAAAAAAAAAAAAAGCTACCCAGCTAGAATCTCGGCACTTTTCCTTTAAAAATAAATAAATAACCACGTAATGTGATGGCCAGATGGTAAGATTATCCTCACTTCAAAGCACCTCATTTCTCTCCAGTTCTTAAACACGCATCTTGGAAGGACTCACTTTATCCCGGCTTCATTTGTACTTTGGTCACACTCAAAGATATCTCCTTTGCTATAATCTAAACTATTGGGAGGTCTCCTGACCATTCTCTCCAGGAGAAAAAGAACTTCCTACATGTTAATTGTATAGAGACGGACATGACTGAGTGACTAAGCAGAGCACAGCATAGTGCAGTAGCCACTGAAGCAAAAATACAAAGAGAACCAGATAGTAATTCCCTTCTAAAGTCAGGTTCCCAAAGCTTACACCAAGCCTTGGAGATGCTACCCGTCAGTAATTAGCTTCACTTCTGCTCAGGGCTGCTACTGTATAGACACTTCACTGTTTATCCTCATCTGTACCATAGCTCTTCAAAATTCTAAGATAATAAGGCAACTGGGAGATTAAGCTAGACTAGGACCTGTCAGCTCACCAAGCCAGTAGGATTTGGGTCCATCTTATGGGCTTATCACCTATCTCAGGTCACTGTCTGGATGAAACAGGAAAGGAAGAAAGTGAGTATAATTACGTACTGAATGCCTTTACATAAAAGTTAAGGATAAAAACTTCAAGGATTTTCCTCTATATTTGAAAAGAGAAGACCTAAATAGGTGAAAGTCCAGAGACATCTTTGGTGAAGGAAAATCCAGAGGTAAAAATAAGCTAATATAGGATACAGGATCCAGGAGGTAGGACATAAAATCAAACAGAATAGGGGGTATTGGGGAGATAAGATTGACTTTGATGGTTAGTAGATTTCAACTTTCTAAACAATAGTCATCAAATTCCATCCATGCCATTTTGAGAGTGGACTCACTTTGACTGTTGTACTCTTTTTAAGAGCTGGGTAAGATTCAAGTGAATCTAACAGCATGGTAAAGTTGGCAAGTGAGGATAAATCATTTTTAATAGTTGCAGTTTGTAAAATAATGGTTCCTGTGGGAAGAGAGTGAGGAGTTTTTACCACAGCTGGGTAGTCCCTATAATTTCCTCAATTTTCCTCTAAAATCCCACATCAGCAATGTAATTGTCTGCCCCACTGTCTCCCTTCCACCCCAGATGGAAGGGAGCGAGAACAGTGAAGAGAATAATAATGTGACATTCAATAAAGTGTTCTTGGCAGAGCCCCGGGTCAGACTGAGGAGTAGGGCGGAATCCAGAGGGGATGGAAATAAAGCACCACTTCTGAGCACAGTCCTGGGTTTCCAGAGGCCAGAGTTACTCAGCGGAGGGCCCCCTTTCGGGGGCCAGGAGAGGGCAGATTTACAATGAGGAACTTGATATCGTCCTTCTTTCAGAGCATCTTCCCTCATGTTGATTTTACTTACTGGCCTTCACTCAGGTTTCATTTGAAAGAGATTGGAAGTTTAAAAAAAAAGAAAAGGAAAATATGTTTTAAAGAGAAATTGTCTAGTGGAATATCCATCAAAAATAGACAGAAGAAAGGGAGGGAAATATCAAAACCAGAAACAAGCTCATATTCTAACAATAGTTTAGGAACCTTCCAGGAGACATAAAAGCAGTCCTGCTGGGCTTTCTGTATTTGCCTTGTCTCCCTCAACTCTTCTAGCCTCAGAGTCTATGGACGGATCAAGATTTTTCCTGATTGTATCAGGATTAAATGAAACTGCCTGTGACAGAAAATCTACTAACAGTGGTCTGAACAGCATAGAAATATGAAAGCTCCACAACGTCATTAGGGACCCATATGTCTTCCAGCCACGACCCCACCATCCCCAGGGTCTGGCCTGCATCCTCACTCCCCACAAAAGTAACTAACTCAGAGACCAAATCTGGTTTTCCAGACAGCAAATCAAACAAAGGAAAAGAGGACAGTTCTTTCGGGGTATTTCTGGGGCTGCTTGTATCAGTCAGCTACTCCCCATGATGCTGTGTTGCGTTTCTCTCATGCTCCTGGCCATCTGACCTAGGTTTGGGCAGCAGGGTGACTCTGCTTCAGACTGCAGACCTGACCAGGCTTGGCACCAGACTGTAGTTTGGACATCAGTCTGTGTTTTATATGTTCATTCTGTGGCCCAGGGTTGATAGAGTCAGCAACATGAAACATGAAACATGTTTTTCCCATGGTGGAGGTCAAATGCTCCCAGAAGGTCAGGTAGAAACATACAATGCCTCTTAGAGTCTCAACTTTGAACTGGCACAAAGTCACTCCTATCCATATGTCATTGGCAAAAGCAAGTTCTAAGGCCAAGTTCAAAATCAATCAGATGGGAAAGTATATCTTCCCATGAAAGCTGAGGGAGAGGAGTAAATATTTTCTGAATAATAACATAATGTATTATACTACCTGTGCCAGGGGTCCCCAAGACCACCCACTGATTTGGTGATTCACTAGAAGGACTTACAGGTCATTATACTAGGTTACAGTTTATTACGGTGAAAAGATAGAAAGCAAATTCAACAAGGGGTGAAATCCAGAGGACCCTGATGCTCACTTCCCAGAGTATCTCCCAGCGGAGTCCCCCAGGGACCCACAATTCATCCACACAAAGTGATGTCAGTCAGGGAAGCTTGACTGAGTTGAGGGGTCCAGCATCACTCATGTAGCCTGTGGGACTAATAGCAGATACTGAAGTCCCAGACCCCAAGAATGAAATTGTTTGCACAAAATATGTAGATGAGCTGGTACAGTGTGATTGAAAGCCCAGAGCATGCAAAACACTCTTATCAGTCAGAACATTTCAAGAGCTCAATTCCCAGGAAGCAGCCAAGTGCCAGGTGTGGAGCAGACCCTTCTTGGACATGCGCAAGGTTTGAGCAGTTGGGCCCTGTTCAGTTAACACTTTCCTGCCCACCATCTCACAAAGCTCCCTCTGAGAAAGACCGAAATGTAATAACATTGGCCACACTTAGTGCAGGGGCATCTGGGAAACATTATTTTTACTCCAGGTGAGTACACACCAAGATAAGAAACAGGGTTGCTACTCTCAAACAATTGGGAAAAGATTTTAAGGTGCCACACTGACCACTTGAGGTGAGATGAGAAAGTGAAAGTAGAAGACAGAGTCAGGGAAATACCACTACTTGACCAATGACAGGGCTTCGCTTGTGATTCAGCTGGTAAAGAATCTGCCTGCAGTGCGGGAGACCTGGGTTTGATCCCTGAGTTGGGCAGATCCCCTGAAGAAGAGAAAGGCTACCAACTGCAGTATTCTGGCCTGGGGAATTCCATGGACTCTATCGTCCATGGGGTCGCCAAGAATCGGACACGACTGAGTGACTTTCACTTTCACTTTGACCAATGACAATAATAGCAATACTATATTTTACCTCAACCAAGATGCCATTAATTATAAGACATATCATGATTTTAATACTGCTAAGAAAAAGGGGAAATGCAGCCAATTAAATAAGGACATAATGCTTTCACTTTACATATTTATCAAAAAATATGAAACCCATAAACATAGCTCAGTGAATTTTTATAATGTGAACTCATCCATGTAAACAATACTCTAAGAGCTAGAACATTGCCCTGAAAGACCCTTATGCCTGTTCTCAGTGGCTACCTCCCTCCAAAGGGAACAATTATCTTGGTTTTTAACAACACTGATTATTTTTAACTAATTTTGAATTTTATATACATGAAAATGTACATTATGTACTCTTCTGTGTCTGAGTTTGCTCTACATTATGTTAATGACATCCACCCATATTGTTATGTATAGTTATATATAGTTATTATCATTGCTATGTAGTATTCTATGCATGAATATACCACATTATAATTATCCATTGCATTATTAATGAATATTTGGGCTGTTTACAATTTGAGTATGCTACAGATAGTGCTACTATAAGCATCCTTGTTTTTATTTGATGGAAATTTAGATGCATATCTTTTGGGTTCATGACTAGAAGAAGAATCACAGGATCAGAGTAGATATGAAGTGCATGCTAAGTTGCTTCCGTCATGTCCGATTCTTTGTGACCCTATGAACTGTAGCCCATTAGGCTCCTCTGTCCATGGGATTCTCCCTGGCAAGAATACTGGAGTGAGTTGCCATTTCCTCTTCCAGAAGACCTTCCCAAGCCAAGGATTGAACCCATGTCTCCTGCATTGCAGGTGGATTCTTTTACTCCTGAGCCATCAGGGAAGCCCCCCACCACGCCCCCATGACCAATGTGCACATTCAATGGATTCAGAGCCGTTTTCAAAGACCATCACTTTCCCATTGTACTGCAACGTCGCCTTGTCATAATCATCATTTAGAATTTGTTTTGTGATTGGAGAGCACTTCTGGTTATTTTGATAAAATTTATTACACATCATTGTTTTGCATTTAATACATGGAAAAGGAAAACAAAAGCAAAATTAATTAAATATTCCTGAAACTTTCATTCCTTCAAAGTCTGACTCTTTAACCTTTCAACTCAGTCACTGATGACTGTTTTTCCACAAAATGGGGTCCTCTGTGCCACCAAGAATGCTGGCAATGCAGCAGAAGAATGCTCCACTGTTGTCCCAGGATTTTCTTCATGCTTTTATTTCAATGTGCAAAAGATGACATTAAACAACTTCAGTCAAAGCCACAGTGATTTTAAGATATGTCCTGATTTCAGAATTGTTCAAATATGAAAATATGGGTGGCTTAAAACCAAAGAAATACAGTTTTTGTCTTGGGTCAGGCTACTAGAAGCCTGAAACAGATATTTAAGTGCATGTGGTTTATGAAGGAAGTGCTTTGTAGGGAGAAAAAAAGAAATGCCCCATAAGAATGGGAGAGAAGGAGGAGGAGAATGGGAGAATGGGAAAGGGGAGGAGCTAGGCAAAAATGTGATCTCCAGAGACATTTAGTTTTTGCTGGCTCCATGCTGGGGAATGAAAGAGGGCAAGTAGGGTGGGATGGCCTGTATCCTTTTGTAACCCATGTCAGTAAATCATTGGCTGCCAGCAGCACAGAACAAGGTGAGTTGCACTCTCCCCATGGAGTTTCCCCTCTCTTGATAAGAGCAAGTCCTTAAAGATTAATTGTGATCTTTCAGCATCAACAGCTCACTGTAGCCATAATACTTAAAATTAATTGAGCACTTACTACATCCATAACAGGTACTCTCCCATTTTAACAAATAGAAAATGAGTTTGGAGAGACTAGGGGTGATGATAAATACTTACAGTAAAAGGTACATGGTAAAGTGCCAGGGTCACACAACTAGTCACTGACAGAGTTGAATATAGGCAGTCTGATTCCAGGGCCCTCATTGTTAATTTCTATAAGTGTACTACTTCTAAATAGGTCTTCTCTGTTAGCTCAGCTGGTAAAGACTACACCTGCAATGCAGGAGACCCCAGTTCAATTTCTGGGTTGGGAAGATCTCCTGGAGAAAGGTTAAGCTACCCACTCCAATATTCTTGGCTTTCCCTGGTGACTCAGTTGTTAAAGAATCCACCTGCAACGTGAGAGGCCTTGGTTCAGTCCCTGGATTGGGAAGATCCCCTGGAGGATGGCATGGAAACCCACTCCAGTATTCTTGCCTGGAGATCCCCAAAGACAGAGAAGCCTGGTGGGCTGCAGCCCATGGGGTCGTAAAGAGTCAGACAAGACTGAGCAAGTAAGCACAGCACAGCACTTCTAAGTAAACTCAGACAGGTAGGTAATCAAGTGCACTATTTACATGATGGAAAGGAGAAGCCCCTTGGGAACTGAAAATGGTCCAAATAAACAAGACAGAAAGATCATATTCAATTTTTCCAAAGGCAAAGTTTTGTTTTGTTCTCAATCCTGGTTTCTTTAGATTTCCAGAGAGATTCTCATCTCATCTTTGGCGCCAAAGGAGATTGATAAGTAATTAATATCTCACCATGTACCTTTATTTGTAAGCATTTATCATCACCTTGGTTTACCCTCCTGGACACTTAGGAGTTACCCTCCAATGTTTCCCATGTGGAAGGAACAGTTAAGGCTTTATCTTGGGATCGTGGAAGATCTTTGCAACTCACATAGCTGATTTTCCTATTGTGGCAATGATTACTTTGGTTCTTCGTAATTTTGGTTTTCATGAATTCCCTTTGACATTCAAAACCATTTTCTTCTTACATTTCTTCTGCAGCTTTAAATAGCACTTCATAGGCACAGACAGCAGAAAGCTGAGACTCACCTTTGTGTCTATTTGATTGACTTGCCCTCAAAAGAAGCACAAAAGTTTGCAAAACTGCTTAGTCTCATATTAAAATATTCATCTCATCTTTTGGCCCCAACCATTGCTGATTCATATTTCTTCTTTCCCATCCCTCCCCACCCTCCATAACCTCATCTCAAAAAGTAAATCAGCATTTTAAAGTGACAAACCTCATATAAACCAAGTCAACATATAAATCTGTAGCCTAAAATACAAACCAGAGACCAAAGAGACTTGTATTGGAATCCCCAGATCATTTCTGTGGTACCCCCAGGCTTCTCCTGCAATTAGCAATGCTAGCTCAAGATTATCGGGGCTATCCAGGGATTGTACTAAATCCTAAGGTAACTTGTCTGGTTACACTTGGCAAAGATCCAGACCCTCATAACTAACTTCATCCTTCATAACTGAACCAAGAGATAAGCAATATAAAGCCCACAATGATTCCCTAATAGCACATATCAGAGGGGAAAAAAAATGGTGCTAAATGTTGGCAAGAATGAACACTGGCGGTTGGTGAGGGGCAGAGCTTTATAAAAGTCAAGACGCTGTAAGGACAAAACTGATCTTCATCTTGAAAATTCTGTTTAGGTTTCCCTGATGGCTCAGCTGGTAAAGAATCTGCCTGCAGTGTGGGAGACCTGGGTTCGATCCCTGGGTTGGGAAGATCCCCTGAAGAAGGAAATGGCTACCCACTCCAGTATTCTGGTCTGGAGAATTCCATGGACTGAATAGTCCATGGGGTCACAGAGTCTGACACGACTGAGCAAGTTTCACTTTCATCTAGAGAAACGTAACAACTCACATCAGTGCTTCAGTGCCTGCTGTTCAGTATCTTTCACCATGCTTAGAAAGAGTCAGGGCTGGGGCAAAAGAGATGGCTGCTCTGCTGGACTGTTCAAGGTAATAATCAAAGGGGATAAAGTTGACCTCCAGTATCTTCTCACTTCTTCTTTTAAGTAATTCTTTTCTTTATGCAGCCAGTGCCTCTACCTCTCCAGAGTCACCTGGTACTCATGACCTCATTTTCCCTTCTTTGTGTGACAATTCTAAGAGATTTGAGCAGAAATTAATGTCAGAACCTTTGGAGAGCAGAGGGGCCTTCAGGGTTCGTGTTGATGATACTGCATGTGCAGTACCAATCTCAAGAAAAACTCTGCTGATCTAGCAAGTAATGGAGATGAAGATATTTAAGAAGTCTGAAATCCTTACCTCTTATTCATAGTTATGTGTTTTTCCAGTTGCCACTGTTGTGTTTTTTAATCTCAGTGGGAAGGAAGACAGTTGAGGGTTGGATTCCCTAGCTGATAAAGGTAGATACAGAAGAGTAAAAGGATTTGTTTCCTGGTGTGAGGAAATGGAACGGTGTTGAATTTTTTTCATGGAGATTCGAATGAATCTGAGTGCCTGTGTTTTGTAAGCTAATAGACAAATCCCCTTAATCCTGGAATAAATGATTCCAATGTTTATAGAACACTTAGCAAAGTGCCTTCTCAAATATTTTCTGATTTATCTTTCTATTATTCTGTGAAACAGAATGACCTGTTTATCATTATTCCCACTTGGTGATTAATTGTCAGGCCAACACTTACGTAAGAGTTAGTGGATAAGTCAGAATGTAGCCCAGTCCAATGGCTACTAGTTTACGGTCCTGCCAAATCTCTCTCATCAGTAGGGTAATACAAGGACTTGATATTTGTGCTACTAGCTGAAATTCTGAAATTTGAGCACACCCTGAAATCTGTGACAACATTTACCTCATCTTCTGTTTTTATGAACCTGGTATTAGAGGCTGATCTGTCGACAAGTCTATTCAACTAGTTTCAAGACACATGAATTTCTCTTTCCTAGAGCCATTGGTTTTGCCTCAATTGGCTCCCTTGATTCACCATTTCTTGTGTTAAGATATAACTCACAGATGAATTATCTCCTCCACCTGGGAAAGCAGTAATATGAGACAGTGAAATGACAAGACAGAGAAAGAGGAAAACAAGACGGAAAATCTTCTTTTACTACCTACAAGTCAAAGGAGACTGCTTTTATGATCAGGTTACTCTGAATACCTTCTTTAAAGTCCTAGTAAATAACAGTGAGCAATTATTGTAGTGAAAGAGCCATTTTGACTAATTCAAGAGTGGACATGCAAGAAGGAGTCGAATCTAAGGAAAAATATGGTTGTTATGGGAAGTATGTTGAATGAGCTATCCTTTCTTTCCTGGAAATCCTGACTTAGCTAATGGCTGGTACAGAAAACAAGCATATTCTATGCTTCATCAGTAGAGTGGGCGCTTCATGAACAGAAAAGATGAGACAGACAATGAACCACAAAGTAATGAATAATTCAATTTTATAGTGTTTTGCTACTGTGGAAAAAGAAAAGATACAGCATAATATGAGGAATCAGGAATGATAGTATTTATAAGGTGATAGGGTAGGTCTCAGTGAGAGAGTGATACTTAACGCAAAGACTTGAAGGTGTGATGGTTCGCCAAGAGAAGCCAGTGCAAAGGTCCTGAGGCAGGAATATGCTTGCAGGTTTGAAGAAGAGCAAGGAGGCCAGTGTAGGGCTTTCCTGTGGCTGAGACAGTAAAGAATCTCTCTGCAATGCCAGAAACCTGGGTTCGATCCCTGGATTAGGATGAACGCCTGGAGAAGGAACTGGCAACCCACTCCAGTATTCTTGCCTGGGAGAATTCCATGGACAGAGGAGCCTAATGGGCTACTGCCCATGGGGTCTCAAAGAAGTCGGATACGACTTGAGCAACTAACACTTTCACTTTCAAGGAGGCCAGTGTGGCTGAGGTAGAGAGAGCAAGAAGAGGCAGAGCAGGAGATGAGATTCAAGGCGAAATGAAATAAATGAAACCTTTGCCAACCTCAGAAACCACTTCAAAGATTTGGGCTGTCGCTCAGCCAGAGCTGAGCCTCCTTGTGTCTGAGGAGACAAGAGGCCTGATTGCCCTGGATCAGGCTGTGCTGAGACCACCAGGGAGAAAGAAGAGACAAGATGAAATCGGGCAGACTGGTTTGTAGACCACTTCAGTTAGCAAATTCTTCATCTTTTTTTCTGTAGTCTAGATACAGCTAATAGAACAAGTTTTTATTACACCCTTTCAATAAATTCTTAAAAAATGGTTTAACATCTGCCTCAGAAAGTAGAGATATTTGGAATCTATTGTTCTCAGCTTGAAGACTTCAGATACATTTGAGTCAATTCTAATGAGGTGTATGAAACTGGAGACTATTATACAGAGTGAAGTAAGTCAGAAGGAAAAACACCAATACAATATATTAATGCATATATATGGAATTTAGAAAGGTGGTAAAGATGACCCTATATGCAAGACAGCAAAAGAGACACAGACGTAAAGAACAGACTTTTGGACTCTGTGGGGGAAGGCTTGGGTGGGATGATGTGAGAGACTAGCGTTGAAACATGTATATTACCATATGTGAAATAGATGACCAGTCCAAGTTCGATGCATGAAACAGGGTACTCAAAACTGGTGCCCTGGGACAACCCAGAGGGATGGGGTGGGGAGGGAGGTGGGCGGGGGATTCAGGATGGGGACACATGTACACACATAATTCAGGTCAATGTATGGCAAAAACCACCACTATATTGTAAAGTAATTAGCCTCCAATTTAAATTAATTAATTAATTAAAAAAAAAAAAGACTTCAGGCAAAACCCCAAGACAGGAAAAGTCCTTAGCACCCTGGGCCACTCACCGTATGATACTGGAAAGAGGTTCTCCTCCAGCCTGGCTCTGCCAAGGAGCATTGCCCTTTACATGTGCTTCGTGCAGGAACAACCTGGGCATTTCAGGATCAGCAAATATCGCTTGACTCAGGTCCTAACTGCATCTCACTTATTGCCGCTTGGATACCAGGCCCTCTGCAAAGAATATTTAAACACATCCCCCACTGGGAGCTCAGCAATAAGGAATAGCCTGCAATGTAGAAGACACTGCAATGTGGATTCTGGGTCAGAAAGATCCCCTGGAGGAGGAAGTGGCAACCCAGTATTGCCCAGAAATTCCCTCCAGTATTTCTTGCCAGGAAAATCCCATGGACAGAGGAGCCTGGCAGGTTACAGTCTATAGGGTCACAAAGAGTTGGACATGACTGAGTGACTGAGCACGCACACACACAAAGAAAGAAAAAAAAAAACTCTAATCTTTAAGACACCAGGGTCTAGTAGGAAAAAAAGATTTGTAAATAATAACTACAATAGCAGGGAAAATGATGGCTTTGTCAAGAGATGGATGAATCGAGTGCTATGGGAACAGAAGTGGGAGCTGGTGCCTCATTCCGCCTGGCTGATAGAGGGGGACTCTTCTGAAGAGGCAGCTTCTGAGCTTTGTCTTGAACATTCCACTGGGTTTAGACAAGTGGATGCAGGAAAACATTTTTTAGGAAAAGTAAATAGTTTGACCTGAAGTGTGAAGGCTGTCTGTTATATAGCACATTCAAGGGGAGAGGGCTCATGGGGCTGCCTAGTGATGAAAACAAGGGCTGGGATGTAAGATGGGTGAGGGGGCACAAGACAGTGGTGGGGTCAAGAAGTGTGCTGGGTGAAGGCCACTCAGAGCACGCACATGATGCCAGCAGTGTGGAGCCAGCAGCACTATTTAGGCAGGGGTGGGGTGGAAGGCTGTGGCAGGGGTGATAGGACCGTATTTCAGATTTTAGGAAACGATGTGGAAGATGATTAAGAAAGGGGAAAGAATTCCAGAACAGCATCTTTTAAGATAAGAGATAGCAGGAGCCTGTGCTGAGGCAGTGACCCAAGACACGGAAAGAAGGGGACAGTCAACGGACATTTTGCAGGGACGATATAAAAAAGCTGAAGTAGGATTATCATGTAAATGGTAGAGAAAAGAAGAGATAAAAATACGCAACATTGCAGAACAGTGATACCGCTAACAAGCTAGTAAACACTAAAGAGGGAGGTCAAGGTTGATGATCATGGCTTTCTGCATATTAACACTATTTCCTTCCCTTGACAAACACTTATTACCGTGCAGTGTTTCTGTACTGCTACTGCATACCTTGCTACCAGGCCTTGAATGCAAGAAACCAGATGAACAGGTAAGCAGAAAGAAAAGGCAAAACTGGGAAGGTATAGGTGGGTCAGAGGCCACAGCCCCAGAAATTGGTTACAGTCTCAAGTGCCTCTAGAAATGTCCCAGGCAAAGTAAAGTGGGAATCCACAGTCTCTAAGACCCAGCTGAGCAGGTGGAATCATTGCTCCTCGATCTCAAGACAATGGCGTCCCGTGTTGTGTTCCTTGCCACCCACAGAGGACGGACGACCCTGGTCAGTGTGTGTCTGTGGCGGCAAAAAGTAGGTCGGATCCTGGGATGGAGCCTGCCCTTGCTCCCAAGAAAGGCGCTTTCTACCAGACTTTCTCTTCCACATAGATCATATTTTGTCATGCAGTGAAACCGGTATTTTCCTTTTTGAATATTTTAAAACATATCAGCACACGTGAAAAATACAGTAAGTGTTAGTTGCTCAGGCGTGTCCGACTCTTTGTGATCCCATGGATTGTAGCCTGCCAGGCTCCTCTATGAAATTCTCCAGGCAGGAATACTGGCGTGGGTTGCCATTTCCTTCCCCGGGGCTCCTGTAGGGGGAAAAATACAGTACTGAGTTTTAATTACAGAGAGCAACTTCCCCTGAGAGTGGGTTCTGGAGAGCACAGGGAGCAAGGTTTTCAGGCTGTGGGATTCCCTTACTGACTTACTTGGTTCTTTCTCGTCTTAGGAAGAGATGGAGGAGACAAAGAGAGGAAGAAACACTTCAGGGAGAGAAAGATGTGGGTGGACTAAGGGAGGGGAGGAAAGGCAAATCGGAGGAGAGAGTCGGGGAGAGGGCGGGAGAGCAGAGAGAGGCAGCGCCAAGGCCAAAAGGCCTCAGAGCAAATTTTGCACGGAAATGAGGAAGGGAGGGAGGAAGGGAGAACAGCAGAACAGAACAGAAGTGAACATAGCACAGCATAACATAGCAGAACAGGACACAGCATAAGGTGAGATGAGAAGTGGGACCTGCAACTCCTTTTGAATGGACAATGCCTAGAATTAGACAAGACAGATGTTGCCTTATTTACCCTCGATTTTAACAATTTCAAGCCAGGATTTCCGCTGTACATCTGCCAGCTGGCCATCCTCTCCTGCTGACCATCCCCCACGCACTGCCCCGAGAATGAGCAGGCAAAGAAGTTGCCTCTCCTGCCAGATGCACACCCCCGGCTCCCCTCTCCCCTCCCCCACTTCTTCCCCTCCCCTCCCCCACCTCTCCTCTTCCCCTCTCTGGGCAAAGCCCTGCATAAATTTATAGTTTGACTCTTGGCCTCCCTCACCTTCCCTTTCTACTTCCCTCACCCCACAGCTTCACCTGTCCAGGTTCACTCACGCTAAGGTGTTAGGTGGCTTAATGAGTTGCTTCTCTTGAGCAGATTTGTACTTTTAGAGAGAAGGCTCAGATAAGCAAACATCTACCGCAAGGGCGTGACAGGAAGCTTAGATGCCAGTCTTGCACCAGCAAGGGCAGTGATGGGCTACTGACGATCACAGCCCAGACAATTTTGTTTTCTCTACCCAGGCCTTGTGAAACCTGTACCTGACACCAGTTCCTCGGCTGACAACTCTTTCTGTATCTTCCGTTACCTCTCCCCCACCCAGGCCTCCTTTCTCAGAAATTGCCCTATTCTTCTAGGGGTGTGGGGTGGGAAGTGACTGCAAGGACCCCTTCCACAGCCTCCCATCTGTCCCCTCTTTTCTGTCTCTCTGAATCACGCCAGGTTATGGCTAGAAAGCAGCAGCTTCTGAAAGCATGTAATGAAGTTAGGCGACAAATGGGATGTCTTGATTGCTGCTTTGATGAGAGGGCCATTCCTCTAATACACAGAACAGCAGAAAGCATTTGAAGGCATTACATGACCTTCCATCCAGCCCCTAGGACAACAATATAATTAACTTGCTTCACCACCCGGCTTCCCCTGAAAAAAAATTTAGAACTCTGGTCTATGGGCATATTTATGGCCTGTATTCCTTGGAATAGAGAGTTGTTATTTTCCATGAGCATTGCAAACATCTTTATGTTTATTTTAAACTGTCTATTCTCTGCATTCGTAATTCTTTAAGTATTAGTTATGGCTTATCTAGGACTTACGAACAAGAAACAGGCTACTACTTCGAAGCGCAGTAAATAATGTCATATGTAAGCTCCAACTGGGTAAAGAAATTGTAAAGCTAAAGAATTCAATTTAGTTTCTAACTCCCTCTGGGTTATGTAACCTTACAACCCCTTTGAGGTGGGTTTCAGAATTCCAGCAGGGTTGAACTGAAATAATTTTTAAAACATTGCTTGAATTAAGTGGGGATGGGGTCCCTAGGATTCCACAGGAGACAGTCCAAGGTTATACAAGCATTTTCCTGCAAGGAAACGTCTTCTGGATTCAAGAAACAATCCACTTCTAAATGAATGGTCTCTCAGAAACTTAGAGAGTGAACTTACAGTTGCCTGTACACACTACTATATTTAAAATGAATAACCAACAATGAAACTCTGCTCAATGTTATATAGCATCCTGCATGGGAACGGAGTTTGGGGGAGAATAGATGTATATGTATGGCTGAATCCCTTCACTGTTCACCTGAAACTATCACAACATTGTTAATTGGCTATACCCCAATACAAAGGGCTTCCCCGGTGACTCAGTGGTAAAGAATCCACCTACCAATGCAGAAGACACAGGAGACACGGGTTCTATCCTTCAGTTGGGAACATCCTATGGAGGAGGAAATGGCAACCTACTCCAGTATTCTTGTCTGAGAAATCCCATGGACAGAGGAGCCTGGTGGGCTACAGTTCATTGGATAGCAAAGAGTCAGACATAGCTGAGCAGCTAAACAACAACCAATACAAATAAACAGTTTTTTAAAAATTTAAAAAGAAAATAAATGATCTCAGTCTATTGAAGAATTCCAAAGTCATTTTCTCCCCAACCCAGTTTCTTTATAGAGCACCCATTGCCCGTTATCATTGGAGCTTAAAATTTTCAGTTCATTTAATGTTTTCTGTACAGACTTGCTCCAAGATGCCTCCAATGACCTAAATACTGTGATCACAATCCGTTGTTGTCAGTTATCTGGGAAGCTCCCAACACAGCAAATTGAGGACAAACACAAAATTCTTTCAGACAGTCATCTGGAAGGAGAGAGGAGGACCATCCTGTCTCACAGGGTTGAAGCTGTAATTTGGCATCTGGCACTGCAAGCCTAGCTGCTTTTGAAAGATACCCAATGAAGTGGCCAGAAGTGAAACAAAAATGGTTCTGCTCTTCTCTGTCTTGGCTGTGTTTGTGAGTACCTCTCTACAGGAGAAGAGCTAAAAATATTTTCAAAGTGATAGTAGCTCCTTGCCCTCAAGCACAAAGCGGTTGCCTACAACACATAAGCTACCTTACTGTCAAAACTCCTGCATAGCTGTTTATGCTGTTATGAGAACAAGGTGTATTCTCATACATTATCTTATTCAATCCTCATAATAAACCCACGAGGGCAGATATTTGACCCTTATCTTGCAAAGTTGCTGCACAAGGTCATACATCTATTAAAAAGTAAAGTGCCGGTTGGAACCAGGGAATCTCATTCTGATTCTTGTTTTTGCACTACTTTTTTTTTTTTTGACTCTGCATTGCTTCCCAGCCTGACTTTGCAGTAATCTCCTTAAGAAATCCAGAGTCATGGGACTTCCCTTAGTGGTCCAGTGGCTAAGACTTCGCGCTCCTGATGCAAGGGGCTTGGGTTCGATCCCTGGTCAGGGAACTAGATCCCATATGCTGCAATTAAAGGGTCATGTGTGACACAATGAAGTTGGTAAATTCAGCATGCTGCAACTAAGACCTGGTGCAGCCAAATTAATTAAATACTTTAAAAAAGAGAGAGAGAGAGAGAAATCCAATGTCAGGGAATAAGACTGCTGCCATACCACTGAAGATAGTGTTAACTGAAATGAAGAAGAGAGATGGCCAGATGTGAAAAAGCCCTTAAGGGCTGAAGTGAGTTATATTTCTAGATGCTCAGAAGGACAATTTGCTTAAATGAGTGCATGATTCACTGTTAGATTATGGGATTCAATACAGATTAGGTGCTGACAGAAAGTTGCCAACTTGGAAACCAATCAAAATAAAAGTAATGACTTAGGCAAACATTGTAGGATTCTGTAGATTGCATGGTTAAGGATACTTTCATTGGATGGTCCTTAGGAGATATGATTGGAAAGTCAAACGGACTGGTCAGATCCAAAGGAGATAGGGGTCCTATCATTCGTTTCTCATCTTGTCTTTATGGTGGACAGCATAAAACCAAGCCTAGGAATTTCTACCAGTTCTAACCTAGAAATTTTTTTACTGACTGAGATTTTTATACTATTTCAGGCAACTGTACTTTTAACAGAAAGTGCGCTCGGTCACTTAGTTTTGTCTGACTCTTTGTGACCCCGTGGACTGTAGCCGGCCAGGCTCCTCTGTCCATGGGGATTCTCCAGGCAAGAATACAGGAGTGGGTTTCCATATCCTCCTCCAGGGGATCTTCCTTACCCAGGGATCAAAATGGAATCTCCTGCATTTCAGGTGGATTCTTTACTGCTGAGCCACCAGGGAAGCAGTAAGGAATAAAGATTTTTATAAAGTGGGTAAATATAAAGGTTTTTATATTATTTCAGGCAACTGTATTTTTAACAGAAAAGGTGAAAGCAATTACTTTTTAATTTGAAACAATTTTGTAAGGTATAAGCAGTAGGAAGGAACACTGGTAACCAAGAAAACTCCATGCTCCTCTCAGAAGACCTGAGGGCTGGGTAGCTCAGGGTTTGCTAGTTACAGCCTAGGGTGCAGATTCTTCCAGAAGCAAGCAGATACCCCAGGGTAGGGGCTACTCTTCACCTATTGTTTGCTCAAAGAAGCAGACATATTTTTCAAGTCACGAGAGTGGAGTATAGTCTACTCAATTTTTCTGATGTATTATATTTGTTTAGAGGCACAACCCTGTTCTGAAGAAGGGAAGACACCAGTATTCTTGCCTGGGAAATCACATGAACAAGAGGAGCCTGGCAGGCTGCAGTCCATAGGGTTGCAAAGAGTCAGACAGACTTAGCAACTAAACAACAACAAAAGCCCTATAAAAGTATAATATTTTTAAAAAATCTTTGTAAAGTTTAATATTCATGTAGAGAATCGCACCTATCATAATTACAGGGTAGATTTTTACAACTCTCACTCTCTAACCAGCACCCAGGTTAAGAACACTGTCAGCACCCAGATTTCCGAGTCATCTTTCCTTCAAATCAGCACTCCTTCCCCAAGGGTCATCTCTCTCCTAACTGCTAGGTTGGGCCCTTCCCTCTAAAATAATCTCCTATTAAAATATCTCATTTTGAAACATTTCTTATCTGTGTGAAAGATTAGAAAACCTCAAATACACCTCTATGCTAACAACCAGTCAGTATAGTAGAAGCACAGAAGACCTATTTTCTAAGGCTTTTGATTCTTTATAGAGACCACAGGGGAGAGATACAGACATGCCGTATTTGCAGACAGTCAGGCCTGACATCTGAATCTTCAACTTTTTCACAGAAAAAAATTCTTTTGTAAGATGATAAGCAAGAGTAAATATTTTCAGACCGTTTCAAGAAATGCTTTTGAAATCTCTCCAATAGCAGGATGGGTCAAGCTCTCCATTTCTATCTATCTTCATTCTTTTTGTTAAAATCTTGATCTATTGTTGAGCACAAGGATTATTCCCCTGTCAGACTCAGAGCTACATACGTGTTGTTAGGAAAGTAGTTAGTATTCAAGACACCAGGAGAAGCCCTTTCTAAATTAAATGAAATTTCAGTGTGGTTATATAATACCAAATCAGATTGCCTGATTTTAACAGAGATTTGGTTAAACTCAATTTTATATGTAATTTTCTATTTGTAGAAACTAATAGAAGGAAATTGTAATAGACATGAAAGAGAACAGGAATCTTACAGAGTTTGTCATATTCTGCTATGTATTAAAATGATAACACTGATTTCATGGTCCACTATTTCATTAAATTTCCTGCTGTCATTAATGCTTTTATAATTAAAATAGCCTTAAATTTAATTCAGAACTTACTACCTATTTACAACTTTCCCCTAACACTTGGCAATCAGATTTTAGAGGGTTTTCCCCTTAAAGGGATGTGATTAACCTTTGCGCCAGAGCCTGTATTTGATTTTGGCAGCCCGGAGAAGCAGGAAAGAAGAGCTTTTTTGATGGGAATTTTGCATAAAGTATTTCCTAGTGGGCAGGATTACCTAGTATGCTCTAAGTGATTTCTTTTGAATTATTAGTCTGTTGGGGGGCTATCATTTCATTAAACGCAACCCTGACTCCCACCTTTTGAAGTTCACACCTTATTATTAATATATGTGTGTGCATGTGTGTATGTAAAAACCATACTCTATCTAAACATACATATGTGTATCCCTTCTCTATTCACTCCATTCTCTATTCACTGTGATATTTCATTGTAAATGTTTGTGTATAGAGATATATATGTATTTACATATATTTGTTGTTGTTGTTTCGTCGCTAAGTCATGTCCGACTCTTTGCGACCCCATGGACTATAGCCTGCCAGGCTCCTCTGTCCATGGAATTTCCCAGAAGAGAATACTGAAGTGGCTTGTCATTTCTTTCTCCAAGGGATCTTCCCAGTCAGGGATTGAAGCCATGTCCCTTGCATCAGCAGGCAGATTCTTTGTCGCTGAGCCACCAGGGAAGCCTGCTTATGTAGAGGTATATATGCATTTGTGTGCATGTGTGTATATGCATCATACATATTTATTTGTGTATATATACATACAAGTATGTATATATTTTTATGTGTATTCATTATATACACATGATATATACGTATATCATGTGTATATATACGTGTGTGTACAAATACACATGTATACACTGTGCTGTGCTAAGTCGCTTTAGTCATGTCTGACTGTTTGCGACTTTATGGACTGTAGCCCACCAGGCTCCTCTGTCCATGGGATTCTCCAAGCAAGAATACTGGAGTGGGTTTTCATGCCCTCCTGCAGGGGATCTTCCTGATCTAGGGATCAAACCTGCCTCTCTTACGTCTCCTGAATTGGCAGGAAGGTTCTTTACCACTAGCATCACCTGGGAAGACCTTGTATATACTATATAGATACAAAAAAATTGTACAAATACATATATACACTATACAGATACACAAACGTTTTTAATAAAGGAAATATCACAGATGAATAGAGAAGGCAAATGTATTTGTTTAGATATGGTATGTTTATATATAATATGCTTATACATACACACATACATATAATAAGGTGACTTCTATAAGTCAGAAGTATTTTTCTGTAAATCATCTCTTTGTACCATATGTTTATTAGTGCTGGTAATCTCCTTTTTAAGGTATTAAATAGCTTTTATAATTATTGTCAAGAACCATGCAAGGTCTGAGATTCTACACTAACTACAGGCCAATGGCAACCCACTCCAGTGTTCTTGCCTGGAGAATCCCAGGGACGGGGGAGCCTGGTGGGCTGCCGTTTATGGGGTCACACAGAGTCAGACACGACTAAAGCGACTTAGCAGCAGCAGCAGCAGCAGCAGCATGCCAATCTGTCACTGTTTCATGAATGCTGACAGAGGACACGAGAATCCTGGGTCAGAAAAAGAAGTTCACTGCTCATAATAGAAGCAGTAGCCAGTGTGTCAGCACCCTGACTTCTCCATCTTCCTAAGGGATGAAGTGGAGAAGGAAACGGCAACCCACTCCAGTATTCTTGCCTGGAGAATCCCATGGACAGAGGAGCCTGGCAGACCATGGTCCATAGGGTTGCAGAGAGTTGGACATGACTGAAGCGACTAAGCAAGCAAGGGATGAAGGGAAGGACTCAGCCTGGATGACTGCACACACAGTGGGCAGAATTTACAGAAGAACTCTGAGATTGGGATATTCTTCACCTGAATAGTAAGCAGAAAGAAACCTGCTCTTTCCGTGGGTGGAGATGTTACCTCTTCCCTTAAAGTAGCTTGCTGCAAACCAAGCCGGAGAGCTGGGTAGAATAAAGCATGGCCAGGCCAGGACCTTGAATTCTTGGCACATCCAGCAAGAATATGCATGGACACTTAGGGCTGGTGGCAGATCTTCTCTCACAAAAGTTGTACGTGAATGTTCTTGGGCTTTCAAGACTTGTATTATATGCAGCGAATTTGTTAACTCTTATTTTGAATGGCTTTTCAGTTGATTCTTTTGGATAAGGTACAATCATTATTTCCTTTGTACATATTTTTTAATGGTTTATATCAGTGTGGTCAAAAAATTGTCTATTTTATTTGAAAATATATTCTTGTAGTAGTGTTCACATTATCATATAATGTTGCCATCATCTGTTTATATACATATCTTTTAACTTGGATTCTTCTTTGAACAGAGGCTGAGTTTGTGCATCTCTGCAGCCCTGGTATCTTGTAGAGTGCCTGGAGTGGGCCAGGATAGATATGGATGAATGGACGGATAGGTGGGTGGATGGATGGATGGATGGATGGATGGATGGATGGATGGAGTGATGCACATATGACTTCATCTTTGATCTACATTCTCATTATATCTAAGGATACTTCTTTCTTTGTCAAACTTGTTCTAAACAAATTCTCTGTCTAAATTTTATTAGATTGTTTCTGGATAAATGAAAGCAACAGCATGAGTTTCTGAAGTGTCCTGACAAAGATAAATTGATTTGCTTGACTTTAATGAAAACTAGAACGTTGGATGGGGCCAATAAATATGAGTCCTCACATTTGCTTTTATTTAATAAAAATATGAAACAAAGTTAACAATTTTAAGCACCACATTCTTTTTTAAAATTTAATTTATTTATTTTAATTGGAGACTAATTACTTTACAATATTGTGTTGGTTTTTGCTAAACATTGACATAGATCAGCCATGGGTGCACATGTGTCCCCTCATCCTGAACCTCCTTCTACCTCCTTCCCCACCCCATCCCTCTAGGTTGTCCTAGAGCAACCCAACTCATGCATTTGAGTGCCCTGCTTCATGCATTGAACTTGCACTGGTCATCTATTTTGCACATGGTAATATACACGTTATATGTATATTATATATACATATAATGTATCATATCATTGCTACTGTATCATCGTAGATATCAATGCTATTCTCTCAAATCATCCCACCCTCACTTTCTCCTACATAGTCCAAAAGTCTGTTCTTTACTCTGTGTCTCTTTTAAGCACCACATTCTTGGCTTTTATTCCTTGATTACTCACAACCTTCAAATCAAATGAAGGCTTAAAGAGCCTGTCCCTCAAAGAGTTTACAATTTGCCTTAGCCTAGTAGTATTGTAGCAAGGAGATCCAACCAGTCCATCCTAAAGGAAATCAGTCCTGAATATTCATTGGAAGGACTGATGCTGAAGCTGAAACTCCAATATTTTGGCCACCTGATGCAAAGAACTGACTCATTTGAAAAGACCCTGTGGCTGGGAAAGATTGAAGGCAGGATAAGGGGACGACAGAGGATGAGATGGTTGGATGGCATCACCAACTCAATGGACATGAGTTTCAGTAAACTCCGGGAGTTGGTAATGGACAGGGAGGCCTGTGTGCTGCAGTCCATGGGGTCGCAAAGAGTCGGACACAACCGAGCAACTGAACTGAACTGAGTAATACTGTGCATTGTCAAAGTGGGTTCTCAAAAGTGTACATATGATCATGTCTCTTCTCTTTAAGGAGAAAGCACACACACATCTTTAAGAGGCTCCCTTTTGCCTTCAAGATACTGGCAAAGAGCTTGACAAGAAATCAAAGACTCTCTGATCCTCCCACTTCTCAAGCTTTTCCATTTAGCATGGCATATCTCAAACCCAAGCTTTAACAATGTCAAAATGATTGGCGTTTCCCAAGCAAATCCAGGCCCCCAGGCTTATGTATACCCTGCTTCTATCTGGAACATCTTTCTATGTGCCACTTCCTAGCCACCATTTAGCCATCTTTCAATTTTTATTTCAAATTTCACATTTCACAGAAAGCTTTCCCTGAATACTTCTCATGGAAAATTCACCATACTCATTCTTACTTCTCCATTGAACTTTAATCATACTTTGTTTGAACACCCATAATACATTGTTTCAATTACTAAATTGCAAACCTGTGCATTCCTACCATGTCCAATTCATTATTTGGCTCTGGAGTCTAGTACAAGACCTGGCATACAGTAGGTATGTTTAACTGTTAGTGTCTCCTCTGCCCCATCCTTCTCTTCATGGCCAATATCTTATTATTGGTGAGAATATTCATGAGCAATCAACTCAGAGACCTAAATCCTGTGAAAATACATGAAGAATTGGCATGGAAAGTAGTTTAATGTGTTCTGTGAATGCTCTTCAGCAACCAGGAAGTCAAAAGAAAAGGCTTGATAAGTTATATGTGACAACAAAGTTCCTAGGAGTATGGGGCGGGCGCATGTGCCCACATATATCACAGGACGTAGAGTGTTGGTGATGGCTCAAAAGCAGAGTCTGTCTTGGGTGTGCCTCTAGATACCTCCTGGAGTATGAGGTGCTGATGGCTCAGCTGAGTTCCTCTCTGGAATTTGTCATCATTCTGAAGAGTCATCCCAGTTCCTGAGCTCTCTGTGGGACTGGCTGAGGATTTCCTCATTGCCCCAAAGAACTGCCTTCAATAGACTTTTGGCTTAAAAATCTCCATCTCAGAATCTACTTCGTAGAGAGCCTCACAATAAAACAGAGGACTTACAATGTGGCAGAACTTTCCGTTTGAGAGCTCATGGAATGTGCCCTATTTAAAATATTTCTCAGGACTTCTCTGGTGGTCCAGTGGTTAAGAATCTGCCTTGCAATCAGGGTGCAATCCTTGGTCAGGAAACTAAGATCCCACATGTCATAGAGCAACCAAGCCCATGGCTCAGACAGTAAAGCGTCTGCCTGCATTGCGGGAGACCTGAGTTCGATCCCTGGATCAAGAGGATCCCCTGAAGAAGGAAATGACAACCCGCTCCAGGACTCTTGCCTGGAAAATCCCATGGATGGAGGAGCCTGGTAGGCTACAGTCCATGTGGTCACAAAGAGTGGGACATAACTGGGTGGCTTCGCTAAGCCTGTAAGCCCATCTACTGAGCCTACGCTCCACAACTACAGAGTCAATGCACCACAAGGAGATCCCACATGACGATGCAATGAAGATCCAGTGTGCCTCAGCTAAGACTAAAAGCAGCCAAATAAATATATAATTTTTGAAAAATAAAGTCAAAAATAAAATATTTCCCTGGTATCTTTGTGTTACTGAAGGCTTTGGGGTATTTTTAATTCTATCTAAATGCTTCTGGGAGTGATATCTGAACTCCCTATGACATAAAGCAACCAAATGAATGAACAAATGGACCTTGTGTTTTCATTTTCTTTCTTTTCTATTTATCTATTTATCAACAGTATAAATCCAAATGATAATTTCAATTCAACATGAGTGAACCAGTGCTAAAAAAAAAAGTGAGCTGAAATACTTATTACCAAAAAATAAAGAAACATAATTTTTTGTTAGCTCATGAACTTTTATTACAAAGTAAATATACAGTGTTTAATCCTGATTTTTTATTCAGTTATTTAAAATAGAATGCAGAGTCCCATTATTACCTCCGTGTGTCCCAAGAATAGACTCTAATCTCTTCCGTTTTATTTTAAGAAATAAGGAAGCTAAGCAAGGAAGAAACAGAAGCCAAATGATGATGCTTCATCACCAGGACCTCCATCTGTGATTATCACACCTACAGGTAAGCTAAAATAACCTGCCAATATAAATGAACGTGCATGTGTTCTTTTTTTTAATTAATTAGCTTATTTTAATTTAATTTAAAAGCATTACAATATTCTGATGGTTTTTGCCATACATCAATATGAATTGGCCATAGGCATACATGTGTTCCCTCCCTTCTGAAATCCCCTCTCACATCTCTCTCCACCCCATCCCTCCAGGTTGTCACAGAGCTCCGCCTTTGGGTGCCCTGCTTCATATATCAAACTCCCACTGACTATCTATTTTGCATATGGTAATGTATATGTTTCAATGCTGTTCTCTCAAATCAAAAAACAGTGGTTAGACACCACAAAATAGGTGGCAATGCCTTAACCATATGCGTGTTCTCAAGCCCGAGAGCCTCTTCCAACTTTGTCAAAGGAAGTTCTCACCTTTTCTCCTTTCATACATATGCAAGTGTTCTTTTTAATTGATTAATTAAGCTCTCTTTTCCTTGACATAGACTGGTTCTTTATTTAAACCAGCAAAATATCAAGGCCAGAAGATCAGTATCAACTTGTTGACTGACTTCAATATTTGAAGTGCCAGAAGGAAAACAAAGCTTTCTGCAATGGTTTTATGAAACTCTATTGATAAAGATGACTTTGGATGAAGGTACATTTTCACTGGCACAGCCAATTTAGAGCAAAAGTGTTGGGTAGCAAACTGTTTTAAAGAAAAAACAGTTTAAAAAAGTCTTTAAAAAAGTTACCTTCTTTGCCCTCTTTCTGGGTTTCCTTGGTAGTTCAGATGGTAAAGAATCCACCTGCAATGCAGGAGACCTGAGTTCAATCCCTGGATCGGGAAGATCCCCTGGAGAAGGGAATGGCAACCCACTCCAATATTCTTGCCTGGAGAATTCCATGGACAGAGGAGCATGGCAGGCTACAGTCCGTGAGGTCACAAAGAGTCAGACACGACTGAGCAACTAACACTTGAGAACTTGAACTCTCTTTCTGGAATCTTCATTCTAGAAGAACCCAGTACAGTTCTACTATTTTGCCCTTCCTTTCTTATTAGGAAGACAAATTAGACGTGGAGGCATGTCTGCGAGTCTGTAAGAAATTCCCAAATCATTGAAACACCTATAAAGTTTTGTTTTGCAGATTCATGTCATTAGATCTTCTGACTCCTCCACAAGTTTGGGGTAAGGCCCTGAAATATGTATGCTTAACAAGTACCCTAGGGGCTTGGGATGATCAGCTGGATTTGGGAACCACCAGTCTGTGAATCTCATTCCTGTCAAGAGTTTAAAACTTCATGATTAGCCTTCTCAGAGGATTTGCCTTTTAAGGAGCAGCTTAGAGAAAGGCAGTGCTTAAGTGAAGGGGATAAATCAGAGCAAAAATTGGAGAGAATGTGGGGAAATCGGACAATCCATGTCCAACTTATCAAATCAAGCCCCACAGAAATCATCTTATCCCATCTGCCCTTTGAGGTCCACTGAGGTCATTTGTGTCTGTCTCAAAGTCCAAGATAAAGGAGAAACGGAAGAGAATAGCTGCCTCTCTTCCCTCCCTGGCAGCTCCCTCTTCCTCTTTATCCTCATCCTTCTCCCTTCCCTCTTTCATTTCAGAGATTTGTGTACTAGTCCTTTCCTTTCCAAAAAAGAAAAACAATCATCCCAAGATGCTGCAATTTATAAAGGCATTTGAAGGACAAAATTAAACTAAAGCACTCAAAATTAAACTGTATACATAAGGACAGAGAACCTAAAACAGCTCAGTTATAAAAGACTGCCAGAGGAGGCGGCAGCCACTTCCTCATGACTAACCCCAGACAAGTGGCCCCCATGCTCTGAAACTGCGTACATTTGTCCTCTCTGCCCACACTCTGATGCAGGAAAACAATGCTAGGTCTTGGCATCAGTTGTTAAAAATAAACTGAGAGCTCTCAGAGGAAAGACAGTCTTTGCAGGGAGACACACCATGAGGGCTTGAGCAAAGAAACTCTCCATCCCCAGCACTGGGAAATATCTCAGTGGGCACAACTGGCCCACCAGCCCCCAGGAGAAACCCAGCCCAAGATCGCTGCTTCAGAGCCTTCAAAGGAGCAACAAAGAAGCAATATTGTCAAGTTCCCTCTGTGATCCTCATTTTTTATCTCAGGATTTTAAGGAGAGACCACACCAGCCCTGATGGGGGTTTAGGAGTCAAGCACCTGTAATTTTCTTGCATTTGACACATGGGTTCAATAAAAGTCCCTGCAATTTTCCAAGGATATTTCTCTCTGCATCTTGAGCTCATGGGTAGTTTAAGGGAAGATTAATCCAAGGGCTTGCTGTATTATACTTAACCTCATTAAAATATTGCATTGGAAGACGTGTTTAATACCCAAGGATCTTGCTGATCCTCTTTATTAAGCCCTTTAAAGGAACTCCTTAAACAGTGAGCAGAGCTGAATGTTACAGTTTTCATTTAAGTTCAAGCTTTACTTTACTACCAGGGTGCTTACGATCAAGGTTTGGTGATCCCTGAGGACATTGACACACGGGCTCTGTAATCTACATGTTATCCCGGACTTTTACAAGGATAGAGAAATGGAAAGGGTCTGTAGGGAGACAAAAGTAGCTGAGTGGCCCTATCTCTCTCCTCAACCACACTAAGTGTTCCCACGGGATAGAAACCGAACTAGCAGATGTTTATGAAGCGCTTATTAGGTAAGAAATATTCTGACTCATGTAAACCAACAATATTATGAGGTGGGTGCTATTGGGAATTCTGTTTTACTGATGAGGAAACTGAGGTGAGTAACTTGCCCTGATAACTTGCCTGGGAGCCACTAAAAATTAACCATGTGGTCATTCATGGTGGTCTAGTTGCTAAGTCATGTCTGACTCTTGAGACCCCATGGATTGTAGCCTGCCAGGCTCCTCTGTCCATGGGATTTCCCAGGCAAGAACACTAGAGTGGGTTACCATTTCTTTCTCCAGGGGATCTTCCCAACCCAGGAATCAAACCTGAGTCTATTGCATTGCAGGCAGACTCCTGACTGAGCTACAAGGGAAGCCCTGAGGTAATTCAGGATATCACCAAGTAATCAAATATCCTCCACGGGCCATCCAGCCCTGAAAGATCTACCTAGCTTGTTGTCGACATGCCATCCTTCCTTACTGAACTCCAATCTCTTGCCCCTGTGATCCCTTTTCCATCTTAAAACTATAGGTGATCCAGAGGAGTGTCAACACCTCCCAGAAGAAAGGACTTTCCTTGCCTTCAGGAGAACCTGCTCCTTTTCTGGCTTTTTCCGGAGTCATCTTGAACAAGTCTGAGCCTCCATACTCTTATTTTCAAAGAAGATTGTTATGAAGCTCCAATGAGTTAAGATATGTGAAAGTACAGTGATACTTTAGATGATAGCCCACCAGGCTCCTCTGTCCATTGGATTTTTTTAGGCAAGAATACTGGAGTAGGTTGCCATTTCCTTCTCCAGGGGATCTTCCTGACCTAGAGACCAAACCCAGGTCTCCTGTATTGCAGGCAGATTCTTTACCTGTTGAGCCATCAGGCAAGCCCCAACATACAGGAAAAACCAACTGTAAATTGTAAAATGTTGACCAACATTGGTCATAAGTATTAATAAAAATGTGAGACATAATTCGATGGCAATGAAAGAAAACACAACCAGTTCTGACACAGTCAATATATTTGGTGCAAAATCAGGTTATGTTGATAGTTGAATGAGGTAATAAAATAGGCTAAAATATAAATATATTCCTAGGACCCTGAGTCAGAAATATTCAAAGCAGGTAATGATAGTGATCATCATAAGTTGATTCTGTATAATATTTTATAGTTTATAGAGCTCTTTGGTGATGGTGTTTATTTTACTATATAAAGTTACATAATATAGAGTATTGTCAAGTGGAATGTGTGAACCAGGAAAATGATTGCTATGGGCAGACATGTGCAGATAAATATTCACTGCAGTGGACTAATTACAGCTCCTCAGGGCCTCCTGAGCCCTTAGAGTAACCTGATTGACTTTTTGAATTGTGAAGGGAAGGGAATGAGACTAATAGAGGAATCTCAGAAATACTTCACCCATTCTTACTCCAAGTCTTCATTTTCAGATGTTTTTATGAGAGGGTGGTCCTCTAGGAACTATGTGTACTATTTTCTATTGTCTGTGTAACTCACCAGTCTGAAAATAAAGATATTACAAGTTCACACCTGGTTTCCCAGGATCCTTTAGGTATGGACTTCAGGATGCTTCTTCTCAGGAGAAGAGATTTTTTCTGAAGGATCCTGGGAAAAGAAGATTAATTCCATTATGGAGGAATATATATTTTAGATGGCATAGGCTCAAGTCTGCTTTCTAAAGAAACCTCTTGAAGAACTCTAAGGCTTTGAGAGAACAAGGACCAGAGTGGCAAACATGTTGGTTAGGGTGTTTTCATCTGCAAATAACAGAGCACTCAACTAAAAGGTATAATTTAAACAATATAGATATTTAGAATGTTACATAATAATTAAATATGTCTGGCTCTGTAGGAGTATTATTTCTCATTATTGCCAGGAATAACAATAACAGTTACTATTATGCATGCTTGTCACTCAGTCATGTCCAAATCTTTGTGACCCTACAGACTGCAGCCTACCAGGCTCTTCTGTCCATGGAATTTTCCAAGCAAGAATACTGGAATGGGTTGCCATTTCCTCCTCCAGGAGACCTTCCCAACCCAGGGATCAAACCTGCACCTCCTGTGGTGGCAGGTGGATTCTTACCACTGAGCCACTTGGGAAGCCCACAGTTACTATTATTACTATCATTATGACAAATAAGTCAAGGCAGGGAAGTTCCAAGTTGGGTGCAACAACTCATGAACCTGGAGTTCTTCTTTGTGCTTTGACACCTAAAATGTGACATTGATGCCTCCTCTCAAGACCTCAAAAAGGTTGCAATGGTTCCAGAGGTCACATGTTGACAAATCACATTCAGAAAAGAGAAAAGGGATGCTTCCTATTCCTAGGAAGAAAAACCTTTTTTTCCAAACCCTTATCAGACATTTCTTCAGGTTCCATGGGTCAATATTGAGTTACTTGCCTATATACTAATTGTAAGGAAGACTGGGAAAAGAGTAACTGGTGTTTCCAGTAGGAAGAGAAGGGCTTGTCCAATAAGGGAAGAGAGAGGAAAACTCCTGGAAAGGCCACCCATTATATTCAGGTAGCTCTACCACTAGAAACTGCTCAGAAAGGGTTGGGGAGCTATCAGTCCTGTAAAATTGGGCCTTTATTCAGAGGTAGTGAATTCCTAGGAGAGGAAAAAATTTACTATTGGACAATCTGAGGTTGACATGAGGAGCTTTATAATTTGGAGTCCGTCTTTTCCTTTCTGCCTTTATTAGGAAAAGGCATTAGGAGCCTGAATGGAGGGTGTCACTCACTCCCTTAGCAAGGGGTCATTATAACAGGAAGAGAACTCCTTGGGAAATGGCAACTTTTCTAATGCAAGCTCCTGTAAACAGAGCAGACCACTTGCATCACAGCACCCACCTGAGCCCATCACACAGACAGCCATGCAGGGCAGCAGGACCCCAGAGAAGAGGGACTCGGCAGAACTCACCATTACTGAAGGACAGGGAATGATCAATGTCCAGCAGCTGTGGGAATCCTTATGACCATACCTTTCACTATCTCTTAGCCTTATAAACCCTGATGTTCAGAGAAAAAAACAGTGCCAGTCGCTGATGAAATGGAAGAAATACATCAATCTCTAAGTGAAAGTGTTGTTCTGTGAAGTCATTCCACCATGGAAATGACTGAATATTGAGGCAACCTGGTTCAGACAGGTGATTTGAGGAAGCAGACATTGGGGGTTGGATTCCTATGGCTCCAGAGTGAAGTGCTACTCAAATTTATTTCCACAATACTCACCCTTAAGGGGTGTTTATCAGTGATTAGTCTACAGTCAGGCTGAGCGCATTAATGGAGAGTCTAGATCTCAGGGAGACCCAGGCAAGCAGGTGACTGGACGTGAACCTGAGTGCCAACTACCACTATGTAGGAAGGACTAGTTCTTAACCAGTGAAGCTGGCTCTGGTTAAGAACTAAGGCTCCACTATCAGGTTTTATATCAAGTCTCACTTATTAATGACATATGTGTGAACTCTGACCAATTACTTAACCTCTCTAAGCCTTAATATCCTTACATACAAAAAGAAATAATGCTTATACATACCTTCCTTAGAGTGTTGATGAGAGGATTAAAATAATTACATATACATTTCTTAGAATAGTACCTTGCATATGTAAATATTAGTGACTCACTATTAGAGGGCAGGTGAGAAGACCTATAACTGGTCTGAAATCAAATGATGAATAACTGACTTGATTAAGGTGAGTCAGTTAACCTAAGGACACAACGCAAGCAGACGGGAAATCTTGGGGAGGGGTACAACCTTTTTTGCCCATGATATAAATTAATTTTATTCCATTAATTGGGCTTTTGTAAGGCTACCTACTTCCCTGTGTTGGAGATGAAGGTCAAATATCTATGGAACAATTTGGAACATTTCTGAGATGTGCAGGGCAAAGAAGCTGAGCTGGAAAAGGTTGAATCAGTTGCAGCATTGATTACAATTCCTGCCAACCTGAATGGAGACGAGGCACGTGTGCTCTTTAACCTCCCTTATGTTTCCTTGAGAAACAAGACCTGTGTAATGTAAGGATGCACATGGAAATGAGGACAACAAGGATATCTGTGGAACCTGAAGATATTGGAAAGATTAGACAACCCTGAAAAGGAACGAAGCTCATGAGCTGGGAGACTGTCATGGGATCCAAGGCAATTCTGAATCCTGGTTACCTCATCATGCCCTCAGCCCCTGAAGTTCATAGAATTCTACCAGTATAATGAGTCAGCATTTTACTGTCTCTCTTTTTACCTCTCCCAGTGTGACAAACAACTACCTGTGCCATCTGGTTTCCACTTACTTATCACTCTGGTTTACTCAAGATGTCTGCTTACTCACCATTTCTCTTGTTCATGATCTTTCATGGCCCTTCTGCACTATGACCTTACTGGTTTCATTCTCTAGGTTTCATTTCAGAAATTCTGATTAATCCAATTAGTCCTCATCATTCTGGTTGAACAACATTCTTGCTCTACACCTCATGGCTTATAGACTGTCCTTGGTCTAGTCAGCCAAGGCCAAGAAGACAAGCCAATGTCTTGGCCAAGGTCACATTGTGACAGGAACATATTTGCCTAAAGAACTGCCTAGAATATTTCCTCAATGAGGAAGGAAGGTGGCCTCTGAAAGAGGACCCTAGACTTTGCAGGCACCCTGAAGCTTGGGCTAAACTCTGCAGCAAGTTTCTCAAACTAGAAACTAGAACTAAGAAGGAGGAAATCATCTAAGATCTTTAAACTCAGAAAAGGCTTGAGATTTTGTGCAAAAAGGACTTTAGCACTTGACTGAGCATAAAAGTACCTTCAGAGGGCCAGGAACACAGACAAAACCAGACAATACAAAATCAAGCCACCTAGGCACTGGAACAGAGGAAAACCATAATTTGGTATCAACTTTACATTAGAATAAAGACCTTTGGGAGTTTAGTGCAGCAAGCTGACACTTCTACTGGGATAGGAGATAACAAAGCTATTTTTGTTGTTGTTCAGTTAGTTGCTCAGTCATGTCTGACTCTTTGTGACCCCATGGAATACAGCACACCAGGCTTCCCTGTCCTTCACCATCTCCTGGAACTTGCTCAAACTCATGTCCATTGAGTTGGTGATGCCATCCAACCATGTCATCCTCTGTTGTCCCCTTCTCCTCCTGCCTTCAATCTTTCCCAGCATCGGGGTCTTTTCCAATGAGTTGGCTCTTCACATCAGGTGGCCAAAGTATTGGAGCTTCAGCTGCAGCATCAATCCTTCCAATGAATGTTCAGGATTGATTTCCTTTAGGATGGACTGGTTTGATCTCCTTTCAGTCCAAGGGATTCTCAAGAGTCTTCTCCAACACCACAGTTCAAAAACATCTGTTCTTCAGAGCTCTGCCTTCTTTATGGTCCAACTCTCATATCCATACATGGCTACTAGAAAACCATAGCTTTGACTAGATGGAACTTTGTTGGCAAAGTAATGTCCTTGCTTTTTTAAAACACTGTATAGGTTTGTCATCACTTTTCTTCTAAGGAGCAAGTATCTTTTGATTTCTTGGCTGCACTCACCATCCACAGTGATTTTGGAGCCCAAGAAAATAAAGTCTGTCACTGTTTCCACTGTTTCCTCATCTCTTTGCCATGAACTGATGGGACCAGATGTCATGATCTTTGTTTTTTGAATGTTGAGTTTTAAGCCAGCTTTTTCACTCCCCTCTTTCACCTTCATCAAGAGGCTCTTTAGTTCCTCTTCTCCTTCTGCCATAAGGATGGTGTCATCTGCATATCTGAGGTTATTCAGAGAATTTACTATTATTGAGTTGTTTTTTCCATATGTATTTTTATTGGAGTGTAATTGCTTTACAATGTTGCATTAGTTTCTGTTGTACAATGAAGCAGATCAACTATATGCATACATATATCCTCTCCCTCTTGGACCTCCCTCCCACCCCACACCCATCCCACTCATCTAGGTCATCACAGAGCACTGAGCTGAGCTCCCTATGCTATATAGCAACTTCCCACTAGCTACCTATTTTCCATGTGATAGTGTATATATGTCAGAACTACTCTCTCAATTTGCCCCACCCTCTCCTTCCCCACCTGTGTCCACAATCTGTTCTCTATGTCTGTGTCTCTATTCTTACCCTGGAAATGGGTACATCTGTAAAGTGAAAGTAAAAGTCGCTCAGTTGTGTCTGACTCTTTGTGACCCCATGGACTGTATCCATGGTATTCTCCAGGCCAGAATACTGGAGTGGGTAGCCTTTCCCTTCTCCAGGGGATCTTCCCAACCCAGGGATCGAACCCAGGTCTCCCGCATTGCAGGCAGATTCTTTACCAGCTGAGCCACAAGGGAAACCCAAGAATACTGGAGTGGATAGTCTATCCCTTCTCCAGGGGATCTTCCTGACCCAGGAATTGAACCAGGGTCTCCTGCATTTCAGACAGATTCTTTACCAACTGAGCTATGAGGGAAGCAATTCTAAATGAATGAATAAAGAAGCTATGGTATATATATATATACAATGGAATATTGTTTCATATATTTTAAATTTTCTCATTCCTCACTTTTTAATCTTCATGTGTGAAAGTTACAGTCTGTCTTACCAATGCTGAGGGACAGATCAACATAAGGGAAGAGAGATACACACCCAGTGTGGGGGTCACAGCGAGAAGGCGAATCTCAGCACTTGTGTCTCTTGTCCTTGAATTTGTTCTTTGGGTGTCTTACTTGTTTGAAGTTTTGTTTTACACAGCCAAGTGTGACCTAATGGAGACATGACAACTAAGTGTATTATGTATCTTGGATGGGATCCTGGAGCAGAAAAAAGGCACTAGATAAAAACAAAGCAAAATCTGAACAAGCTATGGATTTTAATTAATAATGTATCAATATCAGTTCATTGGCTTCCCTGGTGGCTCAGATGGTAAAGAATCTGCCTGCAGTGCAGGAGACCTGGGTTTGATCCCTGGGTTGGGAAGATTCCCTGGAAAAGGAAAAGGCTACCCTCTCCAGTATTCTTGCCTGGAGAATCCCATGGACAGAGGAGCCTGGTGGGCTCCAGTTCATGGGTTGAAAAGAGTTGGACATGACTTAGTGACTAACACACACACACATTGGTTCATTAATTGTAACAAATGCACCATATTAATGTCAGACGTTAATAAAAGGGGAAACATGGTGTGGGGTAGGGAGAGGCATATGAGAACTCCCTGTTTAAACCAGTTGCTCAATTCTTCTATAATTCCAAGACGGAATTATAGAAAATTATAAAGTTCTAAAAATAAAAAATAAAAAAAATTTTTCTAAATGTTCTAAAAAATAAAGTCTCTCTCTATATATATATTAAAGACCCATTTCTAGCATAATTTAGACACTTATCTAAACACTTATCCAGTTCACTTGAATGCTGAGTGATTTAAGACACTGCAAATACTCCTATACGAGGATAAAAGATGAATTTATGCAATGAGAAGAGGACTGTTAGAGAAAACATTAAGATCATCATTTGTTGGGCCACCATTTGACCTCATCAACCATCAGTATCCAAACTGTCATCCTTTATTCTTCGAAGTGCAACCTTAACTTACTAACAGAAAAACTTAATCAGGAGAAACAGCAGGCTGTAATTCTAATGCCGGGACTCTGCACCTCAAATCCTCATGTGGGCTACTTAACTTAAGAAAAAAAAAAATAAGAATAGAAAGTGCCAAACAGGTGGTACTTGATGGTGGGCTGGAACAGGACAGTGAGTTCCTCATAATGAGAAAGCCTCTAACAAGAGCTGTTTCAGATATGATCAGCTCAGGAAAGAAACTCGGCAGAACAGAATGAACATTCTAATTCAATTTATGTTATTATATTGATGATGCATTTATATAGTGCTTTTTGTCGCCTAGGCTGTCAAGCGCATCAGGCTAAGTTCTGCACAACAGAATTCAGAATATTGAAAAGAGAACTGCCTGTAAAACTCCTCACCTTCAAAAGTCTTTCAGGAAACACATACAAAAACACACATTTTGGGGTAGATATGACTTAGGAATTGCAGCTGCCTCAGGAGAATGTTTATCAAGATTTTACTTCTCATTTGTTTCCAGCTTGCTCTTGAGAGAGAACAGCCGCCCCAGTTTCCCAGTCGTTGTGGCCAAGGATGAAAAAGCAAAAGCTCTGCTGGGCGTTCGACACGCTGGCGAGTCTCTCACGGGGGCTGTGGATGACCGTGAAATGATGGCAGCCCACGCAGAGTCCACTAGGGCTGCCCTATCCTTTTGCTTGTTTCCAGGGATGCTTTTCTGTCTTTATCAAGGTTATCGCAATGAATACAAAGTATCTCCAATCCTGGGTTAAGAGGCAATCTTAGTTAACAAGTAAAACAGAAAATTCATGGAAGTTCTAAAAGTCATAAATGGGAGATTCAGACCATGCAGGAATGGGAACCGGAGGGGCCGAAAGCAAAGCTACGCCTTCCGTTCCAGGGCGGGTCCGTCGGCTCTCACCTCCGCTCCCCTCTAGCCTCTGCCTTCCACCCTTTCCCTCTCCGCAAACTGCCTTTCAAGCTTATTCTGGGCCTCTCCGCTCTGCCACAGTTCAGCTTACGAGTGGCTTTGGCTGGTCCCAGTGCTAACTCTGGATTCTACCCTGCGTGGCTTTTCAGTTTGGCACTCACTATGTGTCTCTGCCTTTCAATGTCTCAGCTCCAGGGCCCCACGGGCAATGTCCGGGATGGATGGGGTCCATCCACCTCTTCCAGGGACTGAGGGTAAGAAGAAGGTAGTGGGGAGACTGGGGTGTCTAGGAATGAAATATGAGACAGCAGGAATTGACTTATGGGTGTTAAGAGTGTCCCCATCTCCCCTTTAAAACTCAGTTTATATTATTATGCTATTAACTTGTATTCCTTATAGAAAAATAGACATCCAAGATAGGCAAACATATCTTTAAATACTTCCAATCCCAAATTTTTGCACAAAAGTGGTTCTGATATACATTTCCATGGGTACTCTATGGAGAAGGAAACGGCAACCCGCTCCAGTATTCTTGCCTGGAGAATCCACATGGACAGAGGAGCCTGGCAGGCTTCAGTCCATGGGGTCACACAGAGTCAACCATGACTGAAGCAACTTAGCACGCGTGCACGGGTACTCCGTCTATAAGATGTACCAGTTTCTCCACATCCTGAGTATTATCATTCTCTTTACCTCAGTTTCTCCTTAACTGACTTATTTTTCCCCTAATTTGCCATCCATGTGGCAACTCCTTCTATAGTCATATAGGTTAAAGGTCCCTTTAGACCAAAGGCACCACATCTGACTCTCCGTGGCCAGATGTTTCATTTGAGAGAGCATTATTTTTAGCTTGATCTTCCTGTTTCTCACTGTCTTTGTGATTTGCTAAAATCATTTGTATTGAGCACCTGCCTTTCCTTTACTGGCTTTCTTTCTCTATTTAAATCCAGAAGTATAGTTTTCTTTCTCTATTTAAAGCTGTCAAATATACCATTACCAGGTTTAGCCCAGAGAATTTACTGAATATTTATCTTTGGTCAAATAGCACAGGCATATCTGCTGAAAGAAACTGATAGCCTGGTAAATTATCTGAGGGTCTTATACTGAATCAGGCTTTGCCATGATGGTATCTGCTTTTTGTCTAGGGGAAACACATTCATTCACTTACCCATTCATTTATCCATTCATATTTCCCAAGGAGAATTAAGCTATAAGTCTCCAGACTTTCTTATGGAAGACTTTTTGATCGAGTCATCTTTAGATAAATCTTTTAATACTACATAATTTACCAACAAGGACAAATGAGAAACAGGTAACTAGGCAACAAATTCATGTGATCAATGATGAAATATTTTAATTATTTTTAATAAAATAAAACAAATCCAAGAAAGAAAAAAAAGCCCAAAAGAATCATCTGTAATTATATAATTCAAAGGTAATCAACATAAATTCAAAGGTAATCAACAAAATTTCTAGTTTCTGAATGTTTGTTGTTGCTCTTGTTATTTAGTCACCAAGTTATATCCGATTCTTTGTGACCCCACGGACTGCAGCACACCAGACTTCCCTGTCCTTCAATATCTCCTGGAGCTTGCTCAAACTCAAGTCCATTGAGTTGGTGATGCCATCCAGCCATCTCATCCTCTGTTGTCCCCTTCTCCTCCTGCCTTCAATCTTTCCCAGCATAGGGGTCTTTTCCAATGAGTTGGCTCTTCACTTCAGGTGGCCAAAGTATTGGAGCTTCAACCTCAGCATCAGTTCTTCCAATGAATATTCAGGAAGAACTGAATATTTCCTTTAAGAACTGAATTTCCTTTAAGATTGACTGGTTTGATCTCCTTGCTGTCCAAGGAACTCTCGAGAGTCTTTTCCAGCACCACAATTCAAAGACATCAATTCTTTGAGGCTCAGCTTTCTTTATGGTCCAACTCTGAATCATCTTCAACATAATCCTGAATAATAGCTGCCAAAGAATCACTTCCAAAGGCCTTCAGGATGCAATTGAAAACACCTTTAAACTGGTTGTTTATATAAAATGAATGATAACCACTAGGATGCAACAACGGTGGACATCTGGACAGTGTTAGAGAAAGGGGAGGGAGGAAGGAAGGGAGAAGAGAGAGGGAAAGGAAATAAGGTAAGACCAGGGAGAAGTGGAGAGGAAATAAACCGAAAAAATTATCCTCAAAAGAATGAAGATTGCTGGTGATTTGTAAAAGCGAAGGAAACAATATAGAAGAAGAGGCAAGGAACCAACATCAGAGAAAATCCTTTTATAATCAGGGTTCTTTTAAAGGTTGAAAGTGATAAAAACTCGACGTGAAGTAGGATACACAAAAAGTGAAAGATTATTTAGACACACTCTGGTGTGTTTCTAGCAACCAATGAAAAGATTAAACAAGCAGATCCATGCAGAGTTAAGCTGTGCCTCCCAAGCAGTGGGAACCAGGGATTCAAACCCACTAGGATTCTCTTAGTGCATCTCTTATCCTTCCTTTTCTCGGTGTATCCTATCCCACTGCAGACTCTGATACCATGTCATAGAAAACACAGCCGCCCCAAATTGGCAGGCTTCCTACCCCAAGTCTCCCATAACCTGAGAGAAATTCACTCTTTTTGCCTCAATTCCAGTTAGGAAAATCCCAGAAATTATTTCGAGTTGCCTGTTTTGGATAATTTGTGCACACCTGAACCAATAAGCTGTAGTGAGATGGATGATATTAGCTAAGAACATGGTGACTCCCTCTAGAACCATGTAGCTGGAGTGGAAGGAAAGGCAACTCCCAAGAGCGTGTGTGCTAAGTCAATCAATAGTGTCCAACTCTTAGACCCACTGGGCTGTAGCCACCAGGCTCCTCTGTCCATGGGATTTGTCAGGCAAAAACAGTGGAGTGGGTTGCCGTTTCCTTCTTCAGGGGATCTTCCCGATCCAGGGATTGAACTCACATCTTGTATGTCTCCTGCACGGCAGGCAGATTCTTTATCTGCTGAGCCGTGCTTGTGTGCTAAGTTGCTTCAATCGTGTCTGACTCTGTGTGACACTATGGACTGCAGCTTGCCAGAATTTTCTGTCCATGGGATTCTCTAGGCAACAATACTAGAGTAGGTTGCTATGGCCCTCCTTCAGGGGGTCTTCTGGACCCAGGGATCAAACCCACATCTCTTAGGTCTTTTGTATTGACAGGTGGGTTCTTTACCACTAGCGCCACCTAAGTCATCAGGGAAGCCAATTTCCGAAAGAGAGGGGGGTTATTTCCAGAAGGCTCTGGACAAGCTAGAGATGCTACAGTTCTCAGAACATCGAGATTTCAAACCATTTGGAAGCAGTTTGAGAGATAAGAGCAGACCACAGTAGCTTCCTGTTTCCCAAGAAAGTGTAAAACAAGCAGAGTCCTCCATGGTTCACCCCACCAGTGTCTGATTTGGGGGTTCCATTCAATGCCTGACAGTAGCCTCCACAACACTGGCACAGTGTCAGGAAATATTGAGCACCCAGGAAGATGGGTTCCTCCAAGGCCAGTGTAAGGGTTTTCTTTTTTCTTTTTTTGTAGCTGATTAACAATGTTGTGGTAGTTTCAGGCAGACAGCAAGGGGACACAGCCGTACATACACATGTATCCATTCTCCCCCAAACTCCCCTCCAATCCAGGCTGCCACATAAATAGGTGCAGAGTTCCCTGTGCTATACAGTAGGTTCTCATTAATTACTGCTGTATACACAGTAGTGTATATATGTCAGTCCCAAGCTCCCAGTTCATCCCACTCCATCTTTCCTCTCAACAAATGGGCAGAAGACTGAAATAGACATTGCACCAAAGAAGACATACAGGTAGCCAAGAGGCACACGGAAAAATGCTCAATTACTAAGAAATGTAAATCAAACTTACAACGAGGTATCATCTCACACCAGGCAGAATGGCCATCATGAAAAAGTCCGCAAATAACAAATGCTGGAGAGGATGTGGAGAAAAGAGAATCCTCTTACAGTGTATTGGTGGGAATGTAAATTGATACAGCCACTGTGGAGAACAGTATGGCGCTTCCTTAAAAAACTAAGCATTTGAGCTATCATATGTGTTTTCTTGTTCAAGAGCCTTGTACAAAGCTCAAACTTTTGAAACTGATCCCCTAGTATTATAGTTCCTGAGTTACCCAGACCAGTAGAGGGCATCAGCGAGGCATGGAGGGCTGGGGGAGGGGCCCCATGGTTGCTTGGTTACTCCTGTGTGTTGAACTCATGCCAAAGCCCCAGGGACTGAGTCATGAAGAGATGGGAGAATGGGTTAGGGAGTCAGGGTAACATGGGCGAGGAAGGGAACCAGCCTGTGAGTCAGGTCTTCACTGGGAAACAAGAAGCCCTGGCTTTTGGTGGCATGACTCCAGGAGTATTGCATTTATCTTCAGAAAATGTCACGTGCCCTGGTTTTGTTTTTTTGTTTCTTCTTCTTTTTTTCTCCATCTCAGACTAGGCTTTTGTTTTGCCCTTCATTTATCTGGTATTCTTTGAGTAAGAAAAGTAAGAGTTTGCTTCAAGGACATTCCAATGGTCTCTATTTTCCAACATTAAAAAAAACAACAACAGGCAATCACTGTAGTCCATCTGTCCTGCTGAATTATAAACTCCAGGAGAGCCAGGGATTTGTTTGATATCATCTGTACTACTCTCTCTCCTACCTGTCCAGGCTCTTGGTGAAGTGTGGCCAGGAAGAATCTGTAAATATTTGTTCAAGTGAATCAACATATAATCATATAATGCTTTGACGTGGTAACAATGTCTACTATTAAAGGAGACTTATAGCACATTCTCTATAGAAGGTTTTTTCTAGTTCAGCCTTTCTGTTTTTAAATCTTATTCAATTCACTTGAGCCAATGTTTATTGAGGGACTTAAACTCTATACAAATCATTGTGCTAGACACCCACAGGGTAGGTTCAGTGAAATTATTGCTTACTGCTCCAAAAGGACGGATGCTCATAAAGAAATGTTAGACTGCTACAGAAATAAGGAGCAGGCAGACTAAAATGCAGCCACTGTTTGCTGTCAGGATGTGGGGGATGAAGCTGACAACCCCAAGCTGGCTACAGATTCCAGCCCCCTTCAGTGACTCTTACATCAGGAAACCCAACAGGCTGAACCCAGCATTTTGCTGCTGCTGTTGTTGCTGTTTTAAGAACAAACTGGTGAGTCAGAAGGGCCAAGTTTTTTTTTTTTTTTTTCCTCCAGAGTGTTCTTCAGAGAAGGGCATGGAGAGTTACTCCATATGAAGAGTCGCAATTATTGTGGAGCCACTGCGTTGTATTAACTAGATTATTCAGGAACCGTTTTGCAGACCACTTAAAACTCGGACGCACTTAATTGCACATTTGGACAGTTAACAGCACGGTCTAGTTTTGTTTTGTTTTCCTTATGTCATTCCCTTTTGGGGAGTTGAAACGTTCTTTTTTCATTTGGCCAAAGCCAGTTTTGTTTTGTTTTTTAACTCAATGTCTATGCATTACCAAAGGGGGAGTGCTTTCCCTTCTCTCCAGACAGGAGGCTCCCAACACTGAAAACATCTCAGGGAAAAAGTAACAAAGGCAATTCAAACAAGAAGCCTAAATATCCCAGGACATCCAGCTCCAGAAATGACATAAGATTGAATTTTTGCTTCTTAGTCATCCTGGAAATAAATGAGTATGACACAGCTATGACATTAAGAAGAAAGAGAGAATATTCAATAGACCTATCACAGACCTTTCATCACCCTGATGGATGTGGGACCTAGGAAACAGTCAACAGAATGGTAAGTCTGAGCACTTCTCACTTTGACCAAGTCAAAGACATGGTTACCATGATGATGCTAAAAGTGCATTTTTATTCCTGTTTCCTGCAAATAGAAGCCACTATGTGTCTTTCCTTATTTTTCCTCCAAACATACCCTCTATCCATGATATTCTTAAATAGGAAGGCTTTAGCATCTTCAGTCACAGGTTAGTACAGAAAATAATTTTGAAATGTGGCTAATTACATTAAAATCAGTTCTACTAATGAACTTTTTTTTTTTGCTAATCTTGTGCTAATAACCATTTAAAATTAGATAAAAAATAGCCCATTGAAAAAAGTGGAGTAAAACTTTGTAACATGATAGCTGTATATAGTTCACAGTTCAGTGTTTCCAATCAAAATAGTACTAAGATCCAAAATCTTAATTTATGCTTCTTACTTTGTACAATGCCTGGCTTTGTTGGCATTTCCTTGCCTGAATTTTATTTTTATCAACTCCTCACCATCTGAATAGTTATTTACTTCTCAAGTTTGATCATAAAAGAAATTATTTGAAATATGGCAGTGAGTCATTTAACAGAACAGGCCTTTCATATATTTGAGGGAAGATTGCTATGTGTTTGGCTCTGGTTGTCAAATCAAAGCAGGTTATGTGCTAAGTTGCTTCAGTCATGTCCGACTCTTTGCGCCCCTATGGATGGCAGCCTGCCAGGCTAGCTCTCCATGGGATTTCCCAGGCAAGAATACTGAAATGACTTGCCATTTCCTTCCCCAGGGGATATTCCCGACCCAGGGATTGAACTCAAGTCTCCTGTGTTTCCTGCATTGCAGGTAGATTTTTTAGTACTGAGCCACCGGGGAAGCCCCCCAAACAGGATATAGCGCTAACCAATACAATAATGATTGTATCCCATCCTAATTATGAGACCCAGGAATGCAATCATCCCTACATAAAAACTTTTAATAATTTTTCTCAGCAAAAAGCAGAGACATTACTTTGCCAACAAAGGTCCGTCTAGTCAAGGCTATAGTTTTTCCAGTAGTCATGTATGGATGTGAGAGTTGGACTATAAAGAAAGCTGACCGCAGAAGAATCGACACTTTTGAACTGTGGTGTTGGAGAAGATTCTTGAGAGTCCCTTGGACTGCAAGGAGATCCAACCAGTCCAACCTGAAGGAAATCAGTCCTGAATATTCATTGGAAGGACTGATGCTAAAGCTGAAACTCCAATAGTTTGACCACCTGATGACCTGATGTGAAGAGCTGACTCATTTGAAAAGACCCTGATGCTGGGAAAGATTGAGGGCAGGAGGAGAAGGAGATGACAGAGGATGAGATGGTTGGATAGCATCACCGACTCAATGGACAATGAGTTTGGGTAAACTCCAGGAGTTGGTGATGGACAGGGAGGCCTGGTGTGCTGCAGTCCATGGGGTCGCAGAGAGTCAGACACGACTGAGCAACTGAACTGAACTGATCTTTTTGTTAATTTGGCTACAATGAAATGTCCTTAATTTAGTCCTAAGCTCAGCAAAAACAGCTGATTCATAATGCAATCATCTTGTGACTTTGCTTACTCATGAATTCGGTGTTTCTCTTGCATTCATTCACCAGTGATCCTGACCATTTCCTGGATAGAACAAAGTGCCAGTAACTTGGATGCAGCAGCTTCACAGGAACGTACGAAAGACATACAACATGAAAAACTTATGGAAGAGCCAAGTCCCAGTGAGAATACATGCTAAAATATGGTAAACATGGGATATGATAAAAACTGAAATCCATGAATAGTAATAAATCTAGTATTTTTTGACAGCTTACCATTTTCTATCTTCTCAACAATACTTTAAGTCTTATTATCCTTATTTTATAGACAAAGTAACTGAAAAATAGAGTTTGTGTAACTTTCTTGATATTTTATAGCTAGAAGGGGATGCAGGGCTTCCCAGGTGGCAGTGGTAAAGAATCTGCCTGCCAATCCAGGAGATGCAAGAGATGTTAGTTTCCATCCCTGAGTCAGGAAGATCTCCTGGAGAAGGAAATGGCAACCCACTTCAGTAATCTTGCCTGGAAAATTCCTGGGACAGGGGAGGCTTGTGGGCTACAGTCCATGGGGTCGCAGAGACGGACACTACTGAGCACACACGCACACACACCCACACAGAAGTGGATGAAGCTGGGACTCAAACCCGGGCAGCCTGCCTCCAGAAGCCAGGCTCTTAACCATTGCGTTACACTGATGAAGAGTCTACCCCAAAATGAAGCAGTATGCATGTTGTTTTCCATGGAATTTGATGTTCTCTAATCCAGCTGCCATAGGTGACCCCCAAAATTCCCTACAAGTCTTGAAAATGATTATACTGGTATGACTGGGGTATGTGTAGAAATAATATAATCTTTTAAAAATTCTTTGTTTGTGATTTTTCTTGTTGCTTGCTTTTCACCTTTTGCTTTTATCTGGCTTTATTTTTATGAAATACCTGTGCTGGTGGCCTATTTAATTAGTGAGAGAATGACATGCTTTCATGATTATCGCAGTAGTCATAGTCTCTTTTATGCTGTACAGGTGTGTAATCAATGCACCTTTTAAATTCTATGGAATGTGGTCCTCCTTCTAATTGCAGTAAATTGGTCGCACTAATCACTTTGAGTTGTTGGCCAACATAGTTACAGATTTCTACCAGGTGTTCTACCAGAAGATAATTGCCTAACAGTACAGAGTATTTCAACGGTGCTGAATGCAAAACAAATCCAAGGGTAATTCCAAAAGCTGGCTTCCTAATTCAATCATTCATTTATTTATTCACTCACTTTAGAAAAATGCATTATTGTGCATTCTGTGTGTGCCGGCCACTGAACTAAAGATCAGGAAAACAAAAGGCATAATATTCACTCCCTTCCCTGCCTTCAAGAATCTCACAATTTAATGGACAGTATAATAAAGTAAAGTATTATATGACCCAGGAGAAAACAGGGATACGTGAAAATTTCCACAAGAGCCCAAAGGAGTGAATGACGGACTCTGCTTTGGAATTATAAACCCAGGGTCAAAAAGGAGACAATGACTCTTGAGCTAAGTCTTGAACAACACGCAGGAATTTCCCAGTTGTTTCTGCTGCAACTCCTGGAAACATCGGTACATTTTATGTGTTTGATACACAGAGTGCAGACCAGGGGAAGGGCTGGAGAGGAGGCTGTGTGGTAGAGTGGATTTATATTGTGAAGGATCTTTTATCCTAGGAGAAGGAAAACTCTTGTTCTTAGGAACAGTGAAGAAACACAAAAAAAGCTTTAATGAGAAAATACATAGCACATGGCCTCGTAATTTTCTGGGTACAAGTCTGTCTCTCTCACTAGGCTTGTCACAAGAGCCTTCCCATCATAGGTGCTCCATATAATCAAGTGAATCCTGAATGGTTGGATTAATAAATTGATGGGGATTTTTTTAAAAGATAACTTGGTCAGCCATGCAAGACATAGCTTTGACTAGGGTCAAAGAGAAGGCAAGGAGATCATTTAGAAAACTCGTGTTTCTGCAGCTGTGACATAATGAGAGACTGAACAAAACCATGATAACAAACATCATGCCAAGCCACCATTGTAGGAAGTGGGCCACCAGCCACTCTAGTGAATGACCTTTTGAGATCCTATGAGCAGGCATGAGGACATACTTCAGGCTTGGAAAAGTATCATGCCAATCACCAAGCTTATTGAGGGGAGGCACACTCTTGTTCAGCCACCACCTCCTTAATGTCCTATAATCTTGTTTGGGGCCAATGCTGGCAAACTTTTCATAAGTAAGTGATGCTAACTGGTCTTCCATGAACTTAAAACTGTGTCCCTTGTATCCCACATTGTCGGCAAACACTTTACGTTATAATCACATTGCTTTAATATGAAGTCTATCTGAGCAGTCAAAAATTCAAACTATGTCTTTTCCTGGTCTAACAACAGCAACTTCCAGCATCAGCAAGATTCTGCAGCATCAGTTGCAACAGTAATACTAAGCTGAAAGGCTTATAAGTAAGAGAGGGGCTGAGCTTTGACAACACATGGAGAATGTGGAGAGAAAATACAGTGAGGGCTTGGCACACATTTAAGTACCATGCTTTATAGCCAGAGCAGGAACCTTGACGGCCCAAAGAGCTAAGGGATAAACAAAACCATTGCAAAGAAAGTGCTTTGAGATGGTAATAGCCCAATATTAAAAACCACTACAGAAGGGAAACTGCCCTTTTACTACAACACTATTAGCACTATCTATTTATACAGGTGGATAGAAATTGTTCTTCACCTGATTCTTGGAGACACTTTTTGAAACAAAAGCAGTTAGAAACCTATTTTTAAGCTATGCTACTTTCACTCTATAAAGTTCTTCTTATGGACTCGAATTGTTCTTTTCCTTTCCAAACTCAAGCCAGAAGTACGGGCAACTCTTTTTCCTCATTCCCTGTATCCCCCACCATCTTTAGAAGCTCGAAGGGCCTCTCAGTCATACCATTACCAGCTAGCTTGCCAGTGACAAGTGAAAATTATGAGTGGAAGAAATCAAATGCTAAGAAGTGAATGTCTTTCCATTTTAGGCACAAACATGATTAATTCTCACATCACATACTCATAAACAAAAGCACGATCAATATTAGATTGCTATGCTGAGACAGAGGCAAATGACATTTGGAAAACCATCAAACTTTAAACAGAAAGAAGAAACCAAGAGCTGGTCTTGGAGGGATAGGATGAGTTTGGCCTCGGGCAATGCTGTTTTTGAAGGAAGGAAAATACTCACATCTTGGTAAACTGTCTAACCTCATCCTCTATTTCATTTTTGATAAGAGTTTATCAAAATACAGAATAAAAATTAAAATGTCTTTCTGTTTTCAGTCTGCATTTTAAGAAATTAAACAAACAAGAGTACTATAAAATAATTTCATATGAAATTGAGATTTTTATGGAGGACTCTCCTGACAAAAGTTTCCATTTCATCACTTGTTCTTAAGGTCTCTACAGCTTGATATTTCCCTCATCAGAACTACACTCTTGAAGATTCACAGGAAACCAGACATTTTCATGTTTAAAACCTAAAACACCAACCAAAAGATATACACCATGACAATTACAATAGCTCCTTAAGTTGATGAATAAAAACAGGACTGTACATCTGTTCCAATTGGCATTCTATCTCAGCTGACTCATTTCTGGGACCTGACACACTGTGGTCTGCAGCAGGTTTACATGCCAGGGCTTGAGCTAAGGTGACACCATGTAACCTTTCTCTCCGTGGAATCAGCAGCCCGTTCATTTGAATAGATGTCCAGAAATAGGTTAACAGATTTTCTTGTGAACACCCAGCAGGAAAGCATATTGTTTCCCTTTGCTTGTTAGCATCAAACCATAATGATGTCTTTAGTTATTTGGGAGAAAAGGGTCACATTCATGAACTTACATGTTGGCTTATTAGTTTTTTGTTTTACCGATGAATCAGTTGATATGGAGATATTGCTTCATTTGAGCACCTATATGTCAATAAAGTACTTCTAAAAATACCAAATATTCACACAAATCATCTCTCTCACAAATGCATATAACACACACTTAAATGTTCTGAGTATCTGTTTATGCATGTGTTTTTAAAAAAAGATTTATTTTTGACTGAGATGAAGGAGTGATATTCTGATAAAGATGTCAAACAGGTGGTGGGATGTTGGCTCTGCAGTTAAGGAGGGAGGTACAGTATGGGATAGAAAGAAGGCATAGCATTAACAATTGAAGACTGTCAGAGAATAAAATCACAAATGGAAGCAAAAAGTGCCGTTGTGAGTGTCACTATTCTAAATTTTGTTTATTTCATAGAAACAAACTAAATTACTAATGTAGTGAGCATTCTTTTTTGGTTCTGTTTGGGGGAGGGTTGTTTGTTTTTGTTTTTGCCTGGTCAGCATCCAACCTCACTTAGGGTTAGGTGAGATAATATTTCACTTTTCTGAGTGAGCACACCTACAATTGGTGCCAAGAAAAATCAGTCCAAAGACTTCTGTTATCAGGAAAGATGATCCACTCCCAGTTGCTAAGCTAGAAGACCGTGAGACTGAAGCTGTTATTCAGTCTTATCTTCTCCACCTCCGGGGAGAGCTAGCCTTGAGGCAATGTTAACACAGAAGAAAAAACACAGAAAGGCAGAGGGATGGCTTCCTGGTATCATCTTTTGTCTATATGATCAAGGTGTGCCTGAAGCTGAACTACTCTGAAGCTATTCACTCTATATATAAAAAAGAAGAAGAATGAAGAATTTGTAACTACTACTGGTTTATGTTACTAAGCCAGAAAATGTCCTAGTTAATATTCTGGTGTTTTTCCTTATCTTTTACATATATGCATACATACAGCTTGGTGGCTAAGCAGTAAAGAATCTGCTTGTGATACAGGAGATGCAGGTTCCATCCCTGAGTCAGAAAGATCCCCTGGAGAAAGGGAATGGCTACCCACTCCAGTATTCTTGCCTGGAGAATCCCATGGACAGAGGAGCCTGGCAGGCTACAGTCCATGGAAGTTAGACACAACTTAGTGACTAAACTGCTGTACATACAACTGTATATTTGCTTATATAACATATGGTCTCAAAATTATATTACGAACATTTCCCATACATTTAAAAAATTATTGGAAATATGGTTTTAATAATTGCATTAAACTCTATCATGTGAATGCTTCAGAATGCATTTAATCTCTTAGCAACAATAATAGTCAAAAACATTTATTGAACACATACTATGTACAGGGCACCAGCGCTAAACTCTGGAGGGATAGAGCAGAGGACGTTGTAGATATGGTAGGCATGGAGCTTGTAATCTCTTCTTGTTGAACGTTTGGGCCATTTGCAATGTCTTACTATTTTAAGAAACAATGTGATGGACATCTTTCTACAAAAGTCTTTCTAGAAGTTTTGTAAATAATTGTTAAATAAGTCAGTAAGAAATATAGCTTTATCACAAATATATACTATCATATGAGTGGCATACACAAATATATATATGCATAGTGGTGAAATGAAAATCTTTTAAAATAATACCGCTTCCCTGGTGGCTCAGATGGTAAAGCACATGCATGCAATGCAGGCAGGAGACCCAGGTTTGATCCCTGGGTTGGGAAGATCCCCTGGAGAAGGGAACAGCTACCCACTCCAGTATTCTTGCCCAGAGAATTCCATGGACAGGGGAGCCTTGCTGGCTACAGTCCTTGGGGCTATAAAGAGTCAGACATGATTGAGTGACTAATACTTTCACTTTCTTTCACAATCCTAACTATATACAACATGTTCTTACTTTTCTATTATAGTCTATTATTTTTAAATTTCTTTCTCCAAATAACTAGTTTTGATCTACCACATTGAGTAATTACCCCCTAATGAGTAAAGACTCACAATGAAAACCACTGCCTTAGAGCATGATAGAGCGCCATGGTTTTCACTAGAGGATCCAATATGAACTCTAGTACTTCCTAAGCATCAAATGCACTTATTGGCTATAGAGGAAGCATGATGTTTTCTAAAAAAAAAAAAAAAAAAAAAAAAGAATCCAGCAAAATCTAAGAAAAGTTGCTGTTGGGGGATTGTTACAATCAGACAAAGAAGCCAAGTACCAGAAGCAAATGCCATCTCCCAAAGCTGTTATGGGGCTTCCCAGGTGGCACTAGTGGTAAAGAACCTGCCTGCCAAAGCAGGAGACACAAAAAACATGGGTTCGATCCCTGGGTCAGGAAGATCCCCTGGAGGAGGAGATGGCAACCCATGCCAGTATTCTTGCCTGGAGAATCCCATGGATGGAAGAGCCTGGCAGGCTACAGTCCACAGGGTCACAAAGAGTTGAACACAACTGAGTTAGCAAAGCTGTTACAGATAATAAGATCTCTTAAAGAGAGGAGCCTTAAGGGAGGAGTCCTTGCTAAGAAGAGCTTGTTCAGTGAGAGTAGGTGCCAGGAGCTTTCACTAGCAGGATTCTCATTTGCCAAGAGCAGCTGAGGCAACCCTGACATAATTTGAGGTTAACGAAATCATCCTTAAAACATGAGACAGAGTGTCTGAATGGAGGAATTCAAATTCCCAGAGATCTTTAGATTCCTTTCTCTTCATAGGCCTTGTCATCTTTGAAGTCAGGGCAATTGTTGAGTTTCTCAACACAGTTGTCACCAAGCGGGAAGAATAACAATTTTCTGCCTGGAAATCCAATAGGGTTAGATGCCCAGAAAACCACAGAGACAGAAGTTGTCTGCCTTTCGATTTCCTGTGGCCCAGGAAGGAGGGTCAATGGGATGCAATTTGTAGTAAGAGCTTCACAGTGAATGCAGTGGGGAGCTCGATTTACTGTTTCAATGAGTAGATGAAGGTAGGGTAATGATAGGTGAGGATACAGGAATATATTGAGAGTTAAATATTTTAGGGAGAGCTAAATATTTTAGAATTGAAAGCAGAAGATAAAGAGTATAAGATTTCTAAAGTCAGGCATCTAGAATGACCAGGTTTGCTTGGACTGTCTTGGCTTTAGCACTGAAAGTCCTGCATCCCAGGAGCTCCTTAGGCCTGAGAAAACTGGGGCAGTTGGTCACCCTGAGTTTGGGTGCATTTAGTTTGCTGCTAATGAGAGGTGTGACCTACTTACTCAGACTCTCTGAGTAATTTACTCAACATGTCTGGGTTTCGGTTTCTTCAACTGTAAAGGGGATGGTAGTGCTTACCCATCACCAATAAAAGGCTAGTCGAAGTATTTTTTCAGTAGTTCTATTCCTGCACAGATGCAGGGGCTTCCCTCTTATAATAGCAATCAAGATAAGAATGCAGACTTCTGATTGAGTGTCTTCAGGTGATGTGGGATTAGAATTATAGTACTTGGTTTCCAGCACCCATGGCAGCCTCTCACACTCCTGAGAGGTTGGAATTAATCTGGGCAGTATGCAAATGTCCTGGAGCCCAAGGTTTCCTGAACAAGGGAAAGATCAGTTCAGTTCAGTCACTCAGTCAGTCATGTCCAACTCTTTGTGACCCCATAGACTGCAGCACACCAGGCCTCCCTGTCCATCACCAACTCCCGGAGTTTACTCAAACTCATGTCCATTGAGTCGGTGATGCCATCCAACCATCTCATCCTCTGTCATCCCCTTCTCCTCCTGCCTTCAATCTTTCCCAGCTTCAGGATCTTTTCAAATGAGTCAGTTCTTCACATCAGATGGCCAAAGTATCGGAGTTTCAGCTTCAGCATCAGTCCTTCCAATGAGTATTCAGGACTGATATCCTTCAGGATGGACAAGTTGGATCTCCTTGCAGTCCAAGAGACAGGAGCTTGAAAAAGAAAAGTAAGTTTATTATAATTTTGTACCTGTGTCCTGAAATATCTGTGACAAATACGCAAGCTATACAGTTTGTTTTTTCTTATAAACAGAACAAAAATTGTGGATAATTCCATTAGATGTAGCCTGTCAAGTGTAAAGAATATGATCTTACTCTAAGAGAGATTTTGCACACGATTCATATTATGTTGCATTTACCGTGTCTCTCTCATATTGGAAGTAGCTTCTTGCTTTGCTTGGTCTCATAGAGTCAGCTTTTTTTTTAAAACCTGAATTCACTTTGAGATTCATATGTTCCAAACAAGTTAATGGCCCTGTTTCCATTACTGATACGGGTCATGGCTAAGCCACTGCATGTTTGTATTTTTACTTCTTATCAAAAATGTTCCTACACTATGACTATAAAAATGATTCACAAACAATCCAAACTTCCTAAGGTAATAAGAACATTCTCTCAAGGTTAGCAGAGTGAACTGTAAGCCATTGAACAAAATCTTTGGTTGGGGATGAGGTGTGGGAAGATTCAATGAAGAGAAAATGTGAATCTTATCAGCTACTATGAAGACTAACAGAATTTCCAGAGAAGTGATACATAAACCTTAGGAAATTAACAAAGATCTTAAACCGCACCTGAGACAAGAAATGAAGAGGAACAAAATTTTAACATAAATACTGGGAGAACATCAAATTTAGGGAGAAACAAAATGTCGCAATCAAAAACATCCCAATTGTAATATAATACTTATAGAAAAGGAACTCAAAGATAAATATAATGTGATTCCAGTCATGTGTGGAGTATAATCAATGAGACAAATGAACAAAGAAAATAAAACTTGTAGTTACAGAAAACAAATTGGTAGTCATCAGAGGGGAATTGGCAGAAATGGGTGAAGGAGATCAATTGTACCATGATCACTGGTTACTAGACTTATTGTGATGATCATTTTGTAGTGTATACAAATACTGAATTACTGTATTATAGACATTAAACAAGTATAATGTTGCATACCAGTTTTACCTCAATAAAAGCAGCTCTATAAAAAAGAAAATCATGATTTGCACCTCACCCTATGTGCCAGGCTCTGAATTAGCTGCTCTCTTCACAAAAAATTGTGAGATAGGTATTGAAATCCACATTAAATCTTAAAAGAATGAAAGAAAAAACTACTGAAGATTACAAAGTGACTGAATGGCTGGTAAGCTTTGAACCCAAGTCCATCTGTCTCCAAAGTACACACATAACTCACATTAGTAAAGATGAACTCTTTTCAAAAAGTAATTTGCATACAACTTTCATTTTTTTAGGGCTTAAATATGGTGATTTAAAACTTGACTTCTTTCTTAACTTCTAAATCACTGATGTTTAGGCCCATCCTCAGACTGAGCATTCATTCCCAGCACATGAACACACAGCTTTGCTAGAGGTTGGAGGTCACATCAGAATGCAGCCTCAGATTTTTGATAATTAGTATCAACCGTGGGAAGAGTCAACCTGGGTGTGCATCCCTTTTCTAATAGTTGTGAGGCCTGAGCAAGTCATTTATTCTCTCCAAGCTAAAAATGAGGGTAATAATAGCATCCTCATCTGAAAAATGAGGATAATAATAGTATCTATTTCTAGATGCGTCTAAAGATGAAATTAAATGGTATTAAACAATTATTCTAGTGCCTGGTGCCTGGACCAATATATGTAGTCATCTATGGGGATCTAGGCATTAGATCCTTTTTTAAAGCAAGCTACAAATATCCTACACTGAAACAGAAATCCCCAGGATTAGTTCAGGTTGATTTAATGTCCCAGGAGTTATGAGTAACGACCGAGGCTGCTCTGGCGTCATACAAACCAGCAATGCCTGGAGAGACTTAGATAAAGATCATTTCATGTTGGGACTTGGGTACTTGTTTAGACAGACACTAAAAGCTAATTACACCCACCTTAGCAAGCTTAGCTGTAAGAACAACACAGCAGCTGGCAAAAGAGAATGCTGTTACGAATCTTCCACAATCTGTGACGGGGGGCCGCTGGGGCCTTGCCCTTGTTAATCCCTCAGTATTTAAGGATCAGAGTCATGCTATTTGGGCTTCCCAGGGAGCTCAGTGGTAAAGAGTTCACCTGCAATTCAGGAGACACAGGAGACGCAGATTCAGTCCTTTTGTAGGGAAGATCCCTTGGAGGAAGGCATGCGACCCACTCCCATTCTTGCCAAGAAAATCCCATGGACAGAGGAGCCAGGTGGGTTCTCAAAGAGTCAGACATGACTGAAGCGACTGAGCGTGCATGCCACCATGACATGCTGTTTACCTAAAAGTCTGCATCTTAAAGAATATGCAATAATTCATCCAGGCACTGTTCTAGGGACAAAGGTAAGTGAGACAAATATTCTCCTAAGCAGCTCCCATTCCATTTAGAGACATAAATGACTAAAAAATATGATTTTGAACACCAATCAAAGTTATGATGGAAATGAGACAGGACACTGGAATATAGAATGGTTGGGGGGTAGGTATAGAGTCATCTTAGAAGGCAGATCTAAGGAATAACATCTGAAATGAGACCTCAATACTTTAGAAAGTAAATGGTGATATAGGAAGAAAGGGAAGTGAACATTAGAAGATCAAATTACGTAAAAACAACTACAAAAGCCCCTGGAGTGTCTCAGAAGTATTTATAGGATTGTAAAATTAATGCACTTAAATACATTCATAATTAAGCATCTTCTATCACAGTTGGAAAGTTAGCTATAATGATGTGTTTTGTCCTAACATGATTTGTCTGGATGTGGCATTCTGTCTGTCTGCTTCTATCTCCTTCCATCTTTGTTAAAAATCAAAATACTGTCCTTGAATGAAAAGACTTTTACAGCAATAGGCCTCTGTATTCGCATCCATAAATGGAAATAACAATGCCTTAGAGTTTTTCCATGGACTTGTGGTTAGGACTAAAAGAGAAAATGTGCACGAAATACCTAGGTCGAAGTTGATCAACAGTGGTGGCCACCTACAGAGCATATGCTTCCCATCTGCCTGAGAAAAATGACAAATTTGTGTGGCTTTGGATAACATGGGAGAAACTCAGAGCCTTGTGATGTTTTTTTAATGTATCCATGTGGGACTTTTTTCATGAAATTTTGAATCTCTGAGATGTTTATAACAACAGAAGTATAAGAACCACAAGGCAAAATAAGAAAGAGAAAGACAGATGAGCATGAGTGGGTCAGAAAAGAATGGGGAGAATAAAAAATAGTGGCATCAAGGATCCAGAAAAAAAAGGGATGTAGGTCCCAGAAGCATCTTGAGGCTACCTTGCCATACAGGGAGAGCGCCATGTTCCTGAGTCATAGAATCTCACAGGATCTGTTCCTGAAAGATGCATCTAGGAACCTTACTAGAAAAACGAATAGTCCTGGATTCACATTTTCCCATACACAACATTACTCTCCATCTCCTTTGAATCAAATTAACATGTATGTTTTGTGAGCAGAAGCATCACAGCAAAGCATTGTGGGGGATAGTTTTCATTGATTCCACAAACCCATTGAGACAGGTGTTGTTATCAGTTATCATTACCATTACTATTCTTGTTCTGTGTTAGGTTTAATGAAGAGCTCTGAAGTTGGGAGGTTTGGAAGCTTCTCTTCACTCACTCTCACCATGTCAGGGCAATGCCTCTGGGTGTGAGTTCCTGATGGGATAAAATCAATTTACACAAGGGCTTGTGCACAAGTTCCTGAGTGAATTGTGAATTAAAAGAAATGGAGTACTAAGCCCTTGCTGTTAATAGTCAATTAGCATATTCTCTTTGGAGTGTGGAAAGGAAAGTGAGAAGCCTGGTTAATTCTCAGTGTCCCAAAGGAGCTTCAACAAAACTAGTCAGTTATCTAATGACTTAACATTTTTCAATGTTGTTTAACATTCAACAACTGTAAAAGGAAGCCAGCCCTGGCTACTACCTAGTAAAACTAACAGAGCACTATCAAGAAAGATTTATAGTTTTAGCATCGTCAAAACATGCATTTCCAACAAAAATAAAAATAAAAATGGAAATGAAGAAATGCTATTTGGAGCTTAGCAAATACTTTGGTATCATCTATAATTCACATTACAAAACCTTTCAAAACACAGAGCATATCAAAAAGCAAAACATCCACTCAGTAGTGAAATCGATATAGCGTATACCATTTCAACATGATGCATTACAAATACCTCGGCTTTCTTTCCAATGGTCTCAGAATCTGCATTTTAAATGGTTGTGTTTTCAACCTGAGCTAGGCTTATGCATTTTTTGTTTTTCAAATTAGTCTTTGGTAAACCTCAGTTTTCCATCGTTGCCACTTGTTTGGTTCAAATAAGTCTAAACTCAGGTAATTACTTAAAAATATACCTTTTGAGGTGGAGCAGAGAGGCTCTTACATGCAAAACATGTTAACAGGAATTTTCATTCTAGGTTTTAATGAGGGAGTCATATACACAAAAACGTAACAGGTTTATTTATAAGTCACATTCATAGAACTTTAAAACCTTAAAAAAATTAAATTCTATTCATCAAGCACAAGAGTAGTTTTAAGCATATGGTATTTTACTTAGTCTATAACAGTGGAGTAGGTACTGTGATTCCCACTTTACAAACTGACAAAACTGACAAGCTGAGTGCTTTAGAAAATTTCCCAGGTCATTTATCCGGAATTCAAATCCATGTCTGCCTGGCTGCAAAAATCTATCTATACTATACAGTTCCACGTGGTTTAGTCGCTCAGTTGTGTCCGACTCTTTGCAACCCATGCATTGTAACCTGCCAGGTTCCTCTGTCAATGGGATTTTCCAGACAAGAATACTGAAATGGGTTGCCATTTCCTTCTCCTACTCATATTATCATGGCTCCCTTTCAATCTCCCCCACTCAATGACACTATGGAATAAACGAAACCATACCCTATTGTCTATAGAATTTCTCTAGAACTAGGGAGACGCAAGAGATGCAGGTTTGATCCCTGGGTTGAAAGATCCCCTGGAAAAGGAAATAGCAACCCACTCCAGTATTCTTCCTTGGGGAAATCCCATGGACAGAGGAGCATAGCAGACTACAGTCCGTGGGGTCACAAAGAGTCAGCCACCACCCCAAGACTGAGTACACACACACAAAGAATTGGGATATTCTCTAGAAATAATCTGATTAGGCATTTGATCTCAGATGAATTTACAGCATTTACCTTCAGTGCTCAAAGGTGAGAGTAATACTACCTACATTTTCAATTACATAAATTCTTTTTCTAAAATGTAGAAACCTGTTTATTTCAAAAGCTAAGTTGTTGTTGTTCAGTCGCTCACTCGTGTCCGACTCTTTGTGACCCCATGGACTGCAGCACACCAGGCTTTCCTGTCCTTCACCATCTTCCAGAGCTTGCTCAAACTCATGTCCATTGAATTGGTGATGCCATCCAACCATCTCATCCTCTGTCATCCCCTTCTCCTCCTGCCTTCAATCTTTCCCAGCATCAGGGTCTTTCCTAATGAATCAGCTCTTTGCATCAGGTGGCCAAAGTACTGGAGTTTCAGCTTCAGCATCAGTACTTCCAATGAATATTCAGGACTGACTTCCTTTAGGATTGGCTGGTTTGATATCCTTGCAGTCCAAGGGACTCTCAAGAGTCTTTTCCAACAGTACAATTCAATAGCATCAATTCTTCAGTGCTCAGCCTTCTTTATGGTCCAACTCTCACATCCATACATAACTACTGGAAAAATCATAGCTTTGACTAGATGGACCTTTATTGGCAAAGTAATTTCTCTGCTCTTTAATATGCTGTCTAGGTTGGTCATAGCTTTTCTTCCAAGGAGCAAGCTTCTTTTAATTTCATTGCTACAGTCACCCTCTGCAGTGATTTTGGAGCCCAAGAAAATAAATTCTGTCACTGTTTCCATTGTTTCCCCATCTATTTGCCATGAAGTGATGGGACTGGATGCAATGATCTTCATTATTTGAATGTTGAGTTTGAAGCCAGCTTTTTCACTCTCCTCTTTCACTTTCATCAAGAGGCTCTTTAGTTCCTCTTCACTTTCTGCCATAAGGGTGGTGTCATCTGCTTACCTGAGGTTATTTATATTTCTCCCAGCAATCTTGATTCCAGCTTGTGCTTCATCCAGCCTGACATTTCACATGATGAGCTCTGCATATAAGTTAAATAAGCAGGGTGACAATATAGAGCCTTGATGTACTTCTTTCCCAGTTTGAAATCAGTCTGTTATTTCATATCCATTTCTAACTGTTGCTGCTTGACCTGCATAAAGATTTCTCAGGAGGCAGATAAGGTGGTCTGGTATTCCTATCTCTTTAAGAATTTTCCAGAGTTTGTTGTAATCCATGCACATTCCTTTTCTAAAATGTAGAAACTTATTTATTTCAAAAGCTAAGTGATCACATGTAATGAATATGATAATTTTGGAAGAGGATTTTAATAACACATTTTTAAAAAGAAATATATATGTATACATATGTATATAGACAGATCTATGAGAGAAAGGAAGTATAATAAAAAATACTCTTGACTACAACTTCAGAAAGTGTTCATTTGTGTGATTACCATCCCCCCACCACTTCCCAAAGGATAACTCAAGAATACAATGGAAATGTTGCTCTCTAGAGTCAGACAATACAGCAGCACAGGCTTAGCCACTCCAGGCAAAAGGAAAAGAAAGTGAAAGCATGGAGAGGTGATGTAGAAGGGAGAGAAAAATGAAGCTGTATTAGACAGCAAAAATGAACAAGCTTAGATTTTGCTAGCAGAGCTCAGTGTGTTTTTCTCCAAAAGAGGCATGACAGATTCATGACACACTCCTATGGGCATACCATAGTTTGATGAAGTCCAACACTGTAATAATTCACGATCACCTTTTGGTAATAACTAACTGTCAGCTTCCCAGGTGGCTCAGTGGTAAAGAATCCACCTGCCAGTGCAGGAGACTTGGGTTTGATCTTTGGGTCAGGAAGATCTCTTGGAGAAGGAAATGGCAACCCACTTTAGGATTCTTGCCTGGAAAATTCTATGTACAGAGGAGCCTGGTGGGCTACAAGTCCATGGGGTCACAAAAGAGTTGGACACAACTTAACAACTAAACAACAAAACAAGCAACAACAATCACCACATTAGTAATGGTAGTTGCTTGCAAAAGATTCCAGCCTACCTAAGACTGACCTCAGATTATAGGTAATTCTGCAAGACTTACTGGTAAAACTCCCACCTCAGATGCAAGTGAGATTGACAGACTACGGAGAATTAATCTGCCGGTGATTCATGTTGAAAAAAATGTTTCACAAACTCCTGCACTTTATTACAAGCAATCAATTATATGAGACACACCAAAATGTGACTGCACAGACCTAGTTGATTACAACACGCCATGGTGTTGCAACTCCACATTGGACAGCCTTACAGCAAGTAGTAGGGTTCCCAGCAGAGTTGTAAGTGTGTTTGTTAGAAAGGTAATTACATGATGCAATTCATGTTTTAGAAAGCCCTCTCTAACAGTAGTGAAGAGGATAATGTATATCCTATCTCAGTCCCAGCCCGACACTCTAACCATTAGACCAATAGACCATTGACCAATAGACACGAATCATAGATCATCCTTGTCTATTCCTCAAATGATCACTCCCTGACCTACTTCTTCCCACCTCTAAATTCTTCACTCCTCCCCTACTTTGAACCCTATCTTTGGCACTTTGGCCTTGGTATTTGGACCCTCTAACATTTAACTCTCCACATTCCCCCATGGACTCATATTTCAGTGAGCATATTTACTTCCTGCATTTCTAGACTACCTTTGGCAGGAGAGTTTGCGCTGGTCTTCTATTCTCATACTCAATTCCCACCACCATCCCCTTGAGGGGAATCCCATCTGGGCCATTACCAGGCCCTTTACAAAGAAGAGGCTAAAAATGATGAGATAAAGGAAGCAGAAACTGGAGGCAAAACAAACAAAAAGCTAATGAGAACAAAACTACAAGAATTCAAATCAGAGACAATGGGGGAATAAGCTAAACTTGGAAATGTAACACAGAAAAGGGCTGAGTTGACAATGACCAATTCTTTGCTGAGAAATGAATTGTGAAATGTGTACTGAAGCGCTAACTTAGGCAAATATATACCTACATACACACAGAGAATAAATAACATAAACTGATCTTTTGGTATTAACTCTAATCCCCCCACATTTGGGAATTAATGGGAAAACAACAAAACAAAAAAAACCCTTAGCCACACATGCCTTTAAAATATAATATGATTCAGAAATATCGTTCTTTTATTTTGCTTGCCTCCTTAAGAAAAAACAGTTTCTAATTTCAGGGCTTTCTAGTCATTGTAGAAAATTCTCACTGCATACAATTGCTCAAGTTCAAATTCTAAGCACAGAACCTTAGAGGTCACAAATCGACCTCCATGTGTTATATAGGGTCATTTTTTTTCTTTTAGCTCAAATTTTATCTTAAAAGGCATCATAACTTGATGGGTGTTGTGCTTGGTGGCAATAAAGACATCAATATCTTACTTTCAGCCTGCTTCACACTTTATAGGATCCTCTTGGTCTCTGTCTACATTTATATTATCTGCTTGGCTCCTGCACACATTTCGGTTTACTATCTCTGATTTTATTTTCAGAGCTTTACCTATATATCTTTCCATTTGCTCCTACTTGGACCTAGACATTATGGGATTTTAAATGGCTTCAGTTCAGTTCAGTTCACGTTCCTCCAATATTTACTCTCCAAAGCTGTCTGCTTCTGCTGCCTTTTATCTAGGCATTCTCTTGCCCTGCCTCCTCCGTCCTCCCTCTCCCTCCATGTGTCCCTCCTTTGTCCATTCCCACACATTACTCAAGGCTTATAAAGAATTTAGACTGAGTACTACTGAAAAGTACAACAGAGGATGAGATGGTTGGATGGCATTGCCGATTCAACAGACATGAGTTTGAGCAAACTCTGGGAGACAGTGAAAGACAAGGAAGCCTTGCGTGCTGCAGTCCATGGGGTCGCAAAGAGTCAGACACAACTTAGCAACTGAGCAACAATTACCTGAAAAGTAACCCCCACAGTACCAATCCAAGGGCCCCACCTCTCTTGCAGGGTTACATTATTAGGAACCAGACCCCCAAGAGGGTCCTGGCCAACCCAACCCACCGATGGACAAAATTCAGTAGTTTCACGGCCTTCCATCTATCTACAAAGCCTGAATAAAACTATTTTTCAAAGAGGCAAATTCACTACAGCATTTGAAAAATTTTTTACCCAACTCAGTTCATGTGTAAACCATGGGATTATGCAGTATTAACCATGTTTGTAATCAAGCATCTAATCTCATTATATCCCATACACACCATCAGCATCGCAAATTCTTTATATTATTTATCTTCAGACATAACCTATCTTTTAAAATATATCTTTCTACTTGGGAGGAAAGAAAATGTAGCAGCACTAATAACATTTTTAGTTTGGGTGAGGGTAGAAATGGACACTGCTCACTCTGGCAATTACTCTACTCTCCCGGTAATAAATGCAATCATCATAAAAATCAAAATTAATAAACTGTGGTTGCAAACCTAATAACTAGTCATCAGCACATTAATTTCCCTATATGCTAAGCTAACCGTATTGTTTATTTGTCAGTGACTCTGAATGAAATGAGTTGCATTAAGGCAACCATCTGCTCTGTTTGATTTGATAAGTGGAATTAAGACAAGAAGCAGCCAGTTTATAGTCAGTGTGACTTAAACTTACATAACAGAAGGTAAATGGTCTTTCATTTGGAGGGACAGAACAGAATATACTCCAAGGATATAACTTGAATTAATGCTTTTTCCAAAGCAGTTCAAGCTAGATTTTTCATGTGTCTCAAGTGGACATAATGAAAGCTGAACATTCACACTTTGGGGACTTGAACTTTGGATTGTTGCATTTCATCACTCTTCCATGCTTCATCTGTGATAAGAGGCAGTAAATATTATATAAAGCTTTCTATTCCAATTAGGTTATTCAATAATTAATTTTACTCTCTGTTCTGTGCAGACTCTTTAAAAAAAAAACTTTTTATTTCGTATTAGGGTATAGCCAATTAACAACAATATTGTGATAGTTTCAAGCAAGCAGCAAAGGGTCTCAGCCATACATATACATCAATCCATTCTCCCCCAAACCCTTCTCCCAACCAGGCTGCCACATAACATTGAGCAGAGTTCCCTGTGCTATACAGTAGGTCTTTGTTGGTGATGCATTTTAAATAGAGCAGTGTGTACATGTCCATCCCAAACTCCTTAACTATCCCTTCCTCCGCTCCCCCTCCCCGCAACCATGAATTGGTGATCTAAGTCCATGAATCTCTTTGTTTTGTAAATAAATTCATTTGCATTATTTCCTTTTAGGTTCCACGTATAAGGGGTGTCATACAATGTTTCTCCTTCTCTGGCTTACTTCACTCAGTACGACAATCTCTATATCCACCCATGCTGCCCTGTGCAGACTCTTGATGGCATCTTGTTTATAGAGCTTCTTGTTGACTACGGATACCATAGGGGATTCTTTTGATTCTTTCATGGCAGGAGTGAGGCTGTTCCCAATTTTTAACATGAATGACTATCCTCCTGCAGGCTCTTGCTATAGATCATCAGAGTCATTCTGGCAGAGGTAGAACTTAAAAGCAGTAGGAACTTGCTAGAAACAGCTGCTTTGCTCAACCAAAGAAAGAGCCATCAGAATCAACAACACTGGACAAGCTGTGCTATTGTTCACAAGGCATTTTTCCACAAGATTCAAAGAATTCTTAGATGTTTTATGCATGTGCACCCTGATTTTCAGGATTAATAGGGTTTTATCTCTTAACTGGTTATAGTTTTTCTAGAGCTTTAAAAATTATGTCTTTTTCCACTTTTATGGGTAATTCCTTATTACTGCCTGCAAGAGTAATCAAATTACTTTTATCACTTCTTCCAGGTCATTAAAAAGGACATCCAGTACAAGTGGCTTCATAATAATAATCCCACTAGCGTTCCCCCAGGCAATCTCTTGCTCTCTCAATTCACAACAGCACCATCTTTCATTATGTTTTATGTGCCTTGCCCCCCCATCCATTCTCCACATGCCAGTTCCCAGCAATCTTTTAAAACATGTCACTCCTCAGCTTAAAATTCTTTATGAGCCTCCCATTATACTTAGGAAAAAGTCCAAAGTCTTTAACCCCTTCTCAAGGGCCCTCCATGACTTTGCTCCCACCTAACTCCCTGACCTCATTTTATATCAGTTTCTTTCTCATCTAATAGTCTAGGCACCTTGGCTTCCTTTTATTTTATTAAAACATGCTAAAGTCTACCTCTCCGGAGGATCTTAACATATACATGGGGAATGCCAACCAAATCCTGAAGCTTGAGCTTTATTAGCTTTACATTTATTTCCTCCTTTTCCCTCTGATTTCTTCATAACATGTGACACAATTTAGCTAATTATTTGTTGACTGTATGCCCAGTTTTACTGTGAACTCCATCCTATTTATGACTATAGCTTCTTGTACACATCATAGGTGGGGCTTCCCAGGTGGCTCGGTGGTAAAGAATCTGCCTGCTAAGCACGAGAGTGAGTTTCATCCCAAGGTGGGAAAGATCCCTTGAAGAGGGAAATGGCAACCCACTCCAGTATTCCTGCCTGAGAAATTCCATGGAGAGAGGAGCTTGGTGGGCTCCAGTCCACCGGGTCACAAAGAATCAGATTGGATTTAGCGACTAAACAGCAACAGCAGCAGCACGCATAGTAGGCACTCAATGAATATTTACACCACATAAATATTTATGAATTTGTGTGAATATTTATGTGAAAGTGAAAGTTGCTCAGTTGTGTCTGACTCTTTGCAACCCCATGGATTATAACATGTTTTAAGTTTATACATGGATTATAGCATATTTTAAGTCCATGGAGTTCTCCAGGCCAGAATAGTGGAGTGGGTAGCCTTTCCCTCTTTCTGGAGATCTTCCCAACCCAGGGATCGAACCCAGGTCTCCCTCATTGCAGGCAGATTCTTTACCAGCTGAGCCTCAAGGGAAGCCCAAGAATACTAGAGTGGGTAGCCTATCCCTTCTCCAGCGGCTCTTTCCCACCCAGGAATTGAACCACGGTCTCCCGTATTGCAGGTAGATTCTTTACCAGCTGAGCTATCAGGAAAGCCTGAATATTTATGGAATGTATACATTTTTCAAGAATAAGTTTACATCTGAATCATTTAGCATTTTATTGTAATTTTTTTTAAAAATAGAGAAGACATTGGATTGTTGTAGTGCCAAAAGTTTCACCTCAGAAAAACATAGCTCTTTCTCCTTCAGTCATCTCAGGAGAATGTACGCAACCCCACAAACTGACACTATATAGAGAATACATTTGTGACACAAAACCAGGGTGATATTTCCATTATGCTTGAGAGTTTCAAGTTTTGATCATATGCTAAGAGGACGGTCTCATTCTCCCTGTCATCTGCCCATACACACAATGGGTTCCATTAGGTCTTCTTTCATCTCTCATAAGGTTTCAAAAGATATAATAATTTGTGCAGTCTTTGAGCATAGAAATACTGAGTTAAACAGAGCTGCATCCAGTGATAAACTAGTCAATGCTTAACAGCCAGCTGGGTAGAGAGAGAGAAAAGCTATGACCCGAAGTACTTGCTAGCTTCTGGGATGTAAATACTTCTACCCTGGCTAATTTCAAGCTGTGTTTAATAACCGACTTGCAACACTCCTGAAAATTTAACAATTGGCTCTTATAAGCCCATACAAGCATCTCTAGCAGAGCACCAGCTCTATCTCTCTGCAAAATAACCCTTCTTTTTTTTCACATACACACACAATTGCATAGGACACAAAATAAATTTAATTCACTTGCGAAAGATATGTTCTGTGTGATATAACTTGGAATATGAAAAAAGAAAAACAACCTGTAGGTACAAAGAATGTATTCTGTCAGTTTACTGTGATAAAGTTTATTTGTAATCATTTGATTTCCCCATCCTATTCCCATCTAGAGTCCACCTCAAAGCAATTTTACTGCTGAGACCTCATGTGTTTCACTTTATTATGAACTTTTAAGTAGTCAAATTTCAAAGGTTAAATATCATCATAACACTCTCCTCCTAGTTACTAGAAACAGCAGCTGATCCTTCTCTATTGTTCCCCCACTCACTGTTCATGCTAGTTCATTCATCATGGCATAAATATGTTTGCCATGAGCCATTTGGCGGACTGATGGACTCTGGAGGTTCTGATAGACAAACCCCCGAGGTTCAAGGAGCTCTGAGCCAGATAAGGAGACAGGCAAGGACACTTCCATGCAGGAAGCCCTAGGACAGAGGTAACCACAGGGGCACAGAGAATACACAGAATGTGTATGTAATGCCATCCAGATTGAAGAAGACAACACTGAAGCTGAACTTAAAGGATGCCTAGGAATTGACTATGGAAAAAAGGAGGGGAAAGGCATTCTAAGCAGAAGTAAGAGCAAGGAGAAAAATATGAAGGTGCAGTCATGATGAACATAACTGAAGCACAGAGTGTAGGAGGAGGGAGGGACGGATCCCGAGGCTACAGAGGCAAGCACAGGCACAGGCTGGGGTTCATGAGGATCCTCGTGTGCCATGCACAGGAGCTTGGCTTTTTCAGGGAGAATTTAAGAATTTTAATAGCTGAGTGATGGAATTGATGCTTTAGAAAGAATATTTGGACAACAGTGAGACACTGGATTGAAGTGAAGTGAGGAGGTGGAGACCGCCTGCTAGAGTCACGCCCTCGCCCAGCAATCAACTCTCCTTCCAGCATCGTTTTCCCCTGAGTTCTCTGTTCACCTGAATTCTCTGCAGCTTCCAAGTCACTTCCTTATATGTTGAAGAAAAACGGTGCCACTCTGTTGTCTCCTTTGGTCCCTAATTCGCTTTCAGGCTGACTTCCCCTGAAAACATCACTCAACATGAGTTAGCATTTTGCATCATAAACATCAGAAAGGAAGAAGGCACAGGCTGCACAAAGTAAAAGATGCCCAGAACAAATTTAAGTTTTGCCAAGGCAATATCATAGCTGCTCCAGTTATTTATTGCTAGATCAGATAATAAGCCAAATTTAGTGGTATCAGACTACAACAATAATCATCATCTCTCATAGTTCTGAGGATGGACTGGAAAGTGAAAGTTGCTCAGTCATGTAGGATTCTTTGCTACCTCATGGACTATACAGTCCCTGAAATTCTCCAGGCCACAATACTGGAGTGGGTAGCCTTTCCCTTCTCCAGGGAATCTTCCCAAGCCAGGGATTGAACCCAGGTCTCCTGAATTGTGGGCTGATTCTTTACCAGCTGAGCCATAAGAGAATCTCAAGAATACTGGAGTGGGTAGCCTATCCCTTCTCCAGAAGATTTTCCTGACCCAGGAATCAAACCAGGGTCTCCTGCATTGCAGGTGGATTCTTTACCAGCTCAGCTTCAGTCTTCAAATGGTGGCTGGAGGCAGAAGCATCTCCAAGGCCTCTTCATTCACATGTCTGGTGGTTGTTGCTGACTTATTGGTTGGGATCTTGATAGAAGCTGTCAACAAGGCCTATCTACATGATCCAGGCTTCCTCAGAACATGGTGCTGGATTCCTAAGCGAACATCTCAAGAGAGAAAATCAGGCCTTTTCCTAGAAACCTGGCTTAGATTTCACATAGAGTCACTTCTGCCACATTCTGTTCTTTAGAGGTGAGTCACTATGGCCACTTCATAGGGCAAGAGAATAACAGTTCACTGCTAGATAGGAAAAGTGTCAAAGAATTTACAAACGTGTTTTAAAACCATCACAACCATTTTCATGTGTTTAACCAATGAAAGGGATGTCCATTTTCATTCTGGTGCACCAAGTAGGAAGTGGAAAAATATAAACATAACCAACAATTTCTGGAATACATTGAAAGGGATTGAAACTTCCCTGATTGAAACCCTCTGATAGAGGTTCAAGTCTTAAGAGTCTTAACTGAAAGATAAAAGACACAAGCAAAAGCTGAGACCAGGTCTTAAGTGTCTCTCTCAAGAAGCAACCATATAAGGGGCAGAAGAAAGACAACCCAAGACTGATCCCTCAGCATGGCAGAAGGGCTATTTCAATTTCCAAAGTGAGACGACGCTGAAGACAGACAACAGCATCTTTTTACTTTGAGATATATGCTTATGTATTTGTTGCCGTTGTTTACTCATTAAGTCGTGTCTGACTCTTCTGCGACCCCATGGACTGTAGCCCGCCAGGCTCCTCTGTTGATGAGATTTTCCAGACAAGAATACTGGAGTGGGTTGCCATTTCCCTCTCAAGAGGATTGTCCCAATCCAGAGATCAAACCCCCCCGTCTCCAGCATTGGAGGCAGATTCTTGATCTCCAAACCACCGGGGAAGCCCATACCTATAAAGCAGGTTGTAAATACTTGTCATTATAGCCTATGAGTTGAATAATCCTCCAAAAATTCCCCTTATCACCTTCACAAAGGTGATAGATAACATCTCTACTTGTTACATATATAGATACTTGGATCCCAAAGTGAACAAAATGAGGTAAGAAGCTTTCCTAACAGAATTTTCTCTTAACAAGATTTGTTTATGCCCAGGTGTGATATACTTTACACATCTAACTTATGAAATGAAGAATATTTGAAATTCACACAGCTTACAAGTAGGTTAGACTTATGTAACTTACAATACCTATACACCCAACAGCTGTGGTTTAAAAAAAATCTGAATAGGAGAAAAGTGAGTACACTAATTATAAGTGTGAAAAGAAAGACTGAAGGTAACAGTTCCTTCCACTTGGGAGAGATGAAACACTTCTATTCTTACCCTTTTATAGATTGTCCAGTTTCTCAATCTGTTCTTCAAATAAGGCAATTTGGTTTAAAAGAATAGAATCAGAGACCATTCTCTAAATTCAGCATATCTGGTAGCCCTATATGTATTGATTTAGTAATGATTATTTTGATAAATGATTTTCAAATTTTAAATCTCTTAAGAATCATCTATGGAAATTACTTAATTGACAGATAAATGGATAAAGAAGCTGTGGTAGGTATGTACAATGGAATATTACTCAGCCATAAAAAGTTACACATTTGAGTCAGTTCTTATGAGGTGGATGAACCTAGAGCCTATTATACAGCATGAAGTAAGTCAGAAAGAGAAATATAAATATCATATACTAATGCATATATATGGAATCTAGAAAGGTGGTACTGATAAATTTACTTGCATGGCAACAGTGGAGAAACAGACATAGAGAATAGACTTATGGACACAGCCAATAGGGTGGGGGGGGGGGGAGAGGGTGAGATGTATGGAGAGAGTAACATGTAAACTTACATTACCATATATAAAATATAAAACCAATGGGAATTTGCTGTATGACTCAGGGAACTCAAACAGGGGCTCTGTAACAACCTAGAGGGGTGGGATGTGGAGGAAGGTGGGAAGGAAGTTCAAGAGGGAGGCGACATATATATACCTGTGGCTGATTCATGCTGATATTTGGCAGAAAAGAACAAAATTCTGTCAAGTAATTATCCTTCAATTAAATTTAACTTATATGCAGAGTACATCATGAGAAACGCTGGGCTGGATGAAGCACAAGCTGGAATCAAGATTGCCTGGAGAAATATCAATAACCTCAGATATGCAGATGACACCACCCTTATGGCAGAAAGTGAAGAAGAACTATGGTCCCACCACTTCATGGCAAATAGATGGGGAAACAGTGGAAACAGTGTCAGACTTAATTTTGGGGGGCTCCAAAATCACTTCAGATGGTGATTGCAGCCATGAAATTAAAAGACGCTTACTCCGTGGAAGGAAAGTTATGACCAACCTAGACAGCATATTAAAAAGCAGAGACATTACTTTGCCAACAAAGGTCCATCTATTCAAGGCTATGGTTTTTCCAGCGGTCATGTATGGATGTGAGAGTTGGACTATAAAGAAAGCTGAGTGCCTAAGAATTGATGCTTTTGAACTGTGGTGTTGGAGAAGACTCTTGAGAGTCCCTTGGACTGCAAGGAGATCTAACCAGTCCATCCTAAAGGAAATCAGTCCTGGGTGTTCATTGGAAGGACTGATGTTGAAGATGAAACTCCAATATTTTGGCCACCTGATGCGAAGGGCTGACTCATTGGAAAAGACCCTGATGCTGGGAAAGATTGAAGGCAGGAGGAGAAGGGGACGACAGAGGATGAGATGGATGGACGGCATCACCGACTCGATGGACATGGGTTTGAGTGGACTCCGGGAGTTGGTGATGGACAGGGAGGCCTGACGTGCTGCGGTTAATTGGGTCGCAAAGAGTCAGACACAACTGAGCGACTGAACAGAAATGAAAAAAATAAATTAATTTAAAAAACAAAATAAGAAAATTATCTACGGAATTGACTTAAAATGTAGATTCCTGGGTTTTATTACAAAGATTCTGATTTAGCAGTGGGTTTGAGATGAGAATTAAAATTTATTTAAGTATCTTCTATGTGTCAATGTTCTAGGCAGATGGGATACAGCCGTGAACTAGAGAAAGTCTCTGCTCTCCTGCCGCTGACATTCAAAACAGAGAAATGATAAATAAACAAATAAATGCATTACACAATTTTAGAAAATGATGTGCTATTATGGAAAAATGAGCATTCTAAGTAGATGAAGAGTAGTGAGTCATATTATCTTATTCATTTTAAATGGAAGTGTCTTTATTGTTCATTATAAACATTAACACACCTAAAGAAAGAAAGCAAAACTCTGTATGTATAAAATAGAATGTGAAAGTCCTTAAGAAATGATAATTATTAAATTATACTCATTTCTCTATCCTGTTTCACGTGAAACATTTGAACATAATTGTGCAGCAATCTTAAGACCCATTTGTTCATTTAACAATTATTTATTGGACACCTATTATGTGCCAGCTGATGTTCTAAGAGCTGGGGGCAGGGCAGTGAGGAGGCAGAGACTCAGACTGACAGTTTTTCTAGTGGGAGATTGTGATAAGTGTTACAAGAATAAATGAAGTCAGGATGGTATTGAAGAAGGTGTAGGGAATAAATGAAACCAACAATGAAAAGATTTCTTGGCAAATAAAAGCAAGAAATTTTATACAAAAAAAAAAACAGGATAAAAACAACAAAGAAAGAGTAAGATTAGAGGCATCTTAAGTGAAGAAAGGTGCCGGAGTCCAGCTCCAGCAGGTCAGGGTTCCCTCAGGATGGATGGCATCAGCGATACGAATGAGAAGACACAGCGAGTCGTGGTGTTTCCAAGTGTCTTCTGACTTTATTGTTTTTAAGACAGCTTTTATATTTTTAGTGGTACATAGAAACAAATGTAAAGTATAGAGTCATGCCAGATCAGCTCGATGGATCAGCAGTTTTTGATCCATATCGGAACCAGAACACTGTTTGTGTTTCTAAGTTATAAAAGGTTTAAAATTGTTTACATCATCTTCCGGCCCAGAGGCCTGCTAATATCTTGTGACTTTTTTATTGATGAGGGTTGATCAGCCAGGACACTTTTGTATCAGGCACAGCGGGAAAAAATTCATTAATAGAAAGTTTCAAGGTAAAACCTGTTTTCGGTAATTTACTCTATGCCTTGAGCTTAACAGAAAAGAATGTGGTTCCATAAAGTCATAGTACAGCAAGCTGAAACAATATAACACAAAGGTCAGTTCTTAGCAAAATCACCAGCTGAATTAACAATTGTCTTATTATTTGTATTAAAACTAAACTTTTATTTATACAAATCTCTAACTATTATGTTTTCATTATATAGGCTAAATACGTTAAGAGTAGAAAAGGCATAATGAGTAAGTATAGACTAAGTTACAGTTTTATAAAGCAACATTTCTTATATTTTCTAACAAGCCTTTCTTTCCTACAAAGGGCTCTGTGCCCATTGGGGCTTTCTGTGTGGAGGCTCTCAATGCTGTTCTGTTGTTAAGGGGCAGTCAAGCACATTAGCTCCAAAGGCACAGGTATATTTATTAAACAAACCAATATGTTAGCAAAAGGAATTTAGATCAGCATACTTTATATCCCAGATAATTTTATTTAGGGTGCTACCATTCAGGGGCCTTGTCGATTGAGATTTCAGATTGATCTATTTTAGAAGAGAATCAGGAAAAACCTTTTTTCTAAGTCACAGAAAATAAGCAGAGGTTTATTGAAGCAAACATCAGAAAGACAGATATCATCATTAAGGTGAGTGCTGAGGCAGCCTTCCGAGAATTCCTGAGGGCTGAGAAGCCGTGCTCGATCAACTCTCTACCTCATGACTCTGTCATGGGTGGGATCTCGTGAGCTGGCTCCCGGCAGAAAGGGAACCAAGTGCATGCCTGTCAGTCAACCTTGGCTTTCTTACTCCAGGAGAAGGTCTTGTCCCAGAGAGCTGATGGAAACTGGAGAGAGACCTGAGGAGCCTGGGGTGAAGGTCAACTTTAAAAAGACTGTGGTGGAAAAGCTGATTAAGAATCAACAAGTTAGGAATCAAGAGATCACTCAAGAGCAGAAAAGTTCTGGAAAGCAACTCCAACCTGAAAAACTTGGCCCAAGCTCCTGCCATCTCTGCCTGAACCACATCCATCTCATCTCCCCACATCCCTTGAAATCTCCAACGTCAGCTCCCGCAGACACTCCATTCTCTTCTCCACCCTGCACCCTGGACCATGTGTCTCAGTTCCTGTCTTTTTTTACCCGTCAGGTTGATTTCTCACTGAGTTCTTCCCTGAATCTAGAAACTCATGGCCTTCAGGCTACAGTCCATGGGGTCGCAAAGAGTGAGACATGACTGATGTGACTTAGCACACATGCACACACAATGGGAACAAAAGCCTGATCGAATGTGATTGGGGAAGAATGACAAGAGAAAGTACTGAGAGATTTTCAAGGCGGGTTGCTAAAAGGGAAGCAGAGGTATGGGGAAGCAGCTACTTGGAAACAGCAGTCTAAAGAATAGCTTAGGACTGGAGTTAATAGAACATTTTTCTATATCAAAGGGAATGATCCAGTTGACAGAATTTGATGATAGAGAAGATTCAAGGGTATAACTGTGATGACCAGTTCTTGGGAAGGTTAAAAGTGATAAAACCGAATCACAAGTGGAAGAGTTACCTTACAGAGAAACAGGGACAGCTCATACGTTGTAACAGCAGGAAAAGCATAAGAATATAGACTTCATGACCCTAGGTGATTCTGATGTGGGTGGGCCCCTAGCCACACTTTGAGAGATACTGATGTAGAGAAACACTTATACAAGGAAGAAATTTAGAACCATGTGCCAATGGAAAATAAGGATGGGGCAGGAGATGTGAAAAGAAGAAGTGACTCTGCAAAGAGCTGCTTCACTTAAGTGCCACCAGGGCTCTCAGCATCAACCCTAAAATGGAGATGCACCTCAGAAGAAGAAGGGGTACCATGAGATTTTGCTCCCACCAATCAGATTCTATATGGAGTCTACTCTGCCCTTTGCCCACCACCATCTCCTAGAATGAGGCCAAGTCTTTTCCCAGTTGCTCCAAACCAGCAATACCTAGCTTTTTTGAGGTCACTGACTGAAATGAAGTTGTAGTGAAAGTTTTGAAATTTCTCCCCAGTTTTTTTAAAAAAAATTATACAGTCACTAAAGCTCTTAAGTTGCAAGTCTCAGAACCACTTTTGATTTCACAAACGACAATAATTTATAGAAGCATGTGGGGAATTCAGAGATACAGAGGGGAGGCTGACAAACTGACTAAAAATTAGGAATTACTCAGGCATCTCTGCTAAATCACTCCAAGAGATTTCAGTTTTGTGTGAAACTGAATTAGAAAATGTGATGGTTTAATAAGTTTCATATGCCCAGACCTGGCTGGTAGTGTGGGGCACCTTCATTAATAGTCTACCAGAGTGCTTCCAACAAGGAAGAAGTTATACACCAAAAGAATATAACTCATCAATGAGGCTGATGCGGTTACTAAGAGAATGTGGAATGCAGAAGACTGGAGTACCCCAATAATCTGTTTTAATTACACAGAAATAAAAAATTTTACATATAACTTTGAAAAGTTCACAGATCTTCTGAAACCCACACAGATATCTTCTGGGATTCTGGTACTGACCAGATGAAGAATCCCTATATGCGAGACAGAATAAGAGACACAGATGCATAGAACAGTCTTATGGACTCTGAGGAAGAAGGTGAGGGTGGGACGTTCTGGGACAATAGCATTGAAACATGTATATTATCATATGTGAAACAGAACACCATTCCATGTTCTATGCATGAGACATAGAACAGGGCTCAGGGCTGGGGCAATGGGATGACCCAGAGGGATGGGATGGGGAGGGAGGTGGGAGGGGGGTTCAGGATGGGGAACACATGTAAACCCATGGCTGATTCATGTCAATGTATGGCAAAAACTACTACAATATTGTAAAGTAATTCGCCCCCAACTAAAATAAATAAATTTATTAAAAAAAAAAAGAATCCCTAGTATAAACATAACTATTGAATATTCTTGGTCATCATTTTGTAGAATGCATGGTTATTCTGGAAAAAAGAAAGTGGTGGCTTTTTTTCCCTATCTCCTCCCACCTCTCCGAGTTGCAAGATCTTGAATTGTCCACACTCCTGAAGGAGAAAGACAGCATTGAACTACTGGCAAATCTTTATTGTAGCCCTACATAGTACAAGAAAAAGGCTCCAATTCTGGAACAAGAAGATATGAGTTTGAAGCCCATGCAGTATAGCAATAACTTGCTCAGAACAAATTCTGCTCTCATTTATATGCTAAGAACCATTAAAGTAAGATTTTACAGCTCATGATCATTTTAAGCACCATCAATTTATGAGCATGACTGTTTCCACTGTTTCAAAAACTTTGCAGATAAGTCTATAGCTTCCTGAAGTCCTTGCATATGAAGATGATGTAATGTATTCTTCAGTTGCGGGAAAATGAGAGAAATTAATAAGAATGTAAAATACAAAATAATGGTGCCAGGCTTAGCCATAACGGCATTTTTTTAACATTGGAGGTAGCTTTATAGTTAAGGTATGAGAATTCATTTTTTCCTTTAGTCTTCCTTAGAGGAGAAAGAAATTGCATGAAGTCTTTAGAAATCAAGTCAGAGGAGACCTTCCATAAATACCTTCAGTTTCCTCAAACTTCTCTAGTCCCAGCTTGGCAGTGTTTTATAGCAGATCTTAATAATGTCCTCATTCTGTTTTGCATTTTTTAAAATGTTAACTCTTATAACATAAGCTATAGATAAGCATGACACAGGCCCTGTCATCTTTCTTGTAGTGGGTATTAAGTTTTCTTCCTGAAGACGAAGCTGAATTCAGTTCTATTTTCCCGAGAGACTAAAGGCAGCATGTTTCCCCTGAGCGCTTTGCCTAGGTGGTTGCTTCCAGAGATGAGCACCAATTCCTTTCTTGCTAACACCTACTAGACAGAGGCCATCTTAGAGATGCCAACATGGAGTCAGAAGTACTGTAAATCAGGATCTCAAATCAATCAATAAAAATGTTTCAAGTTTTAACATTTTAAACAAAACAGACTGCAAATGAAAATTGAAAAATGAAAAATACTCCGTTGCACACATTAGATATCTCCCCTTGCATACATTAGATATCTCCCCTTGCAGGTTTAGGTACAAAAGACAGCCCCCAGTGCTGCAACACTGGGACCATCTCATCACAGATCAGAAAGAGTTCAGTCTCTCCTCCTCCCAGATCCCCCTCTCCTGAATGTTCAAAAAGACCCCCAGACTGCCTTCTGGAATCCAAAGTTCTATCTGATCTAATCTCAAGTCACATTGAAGCCAAACTCCCTTCAGGCTGATGGAAGCTCAGCATTCATGAAGGCTGGGTTTCTTTCTCCAGAAGGTAACGCAGTGCTGTTTTGTCATCATCAGGTTCACAGCACAATGGCCCCTGACATTATCACTAATTGCTGGTGCTGTCACCACTACTGAGAGCTCATAGTCACCCCCTATAGAGACTGAAAAGGCATTCCTGCTGGTTCTGACCCTGTTGTTAGATCCTTGAAACTAGAGGATTCTACCACCTCTACTGGAAGCTGTTTGCTCTAGCCGAGTGGTTCTCAACCTTTACCACTGATCAGAGTGATCTAGCGTGTGTGCTAAGTCACTTTAGTCATGTCTGGCTGTGCGACCCTGTGGACTGTAGCCTGCCAGGCTTATCTGTCCATGGGATTTTCCAGGCAAGAATACTGGAGTGGGTTGCCATGACCTCCTCCAGGGGATCTTCCCCACCCAGGGATCAAACCCACATCTCTTGTGTATCTTGCATTGGCAGGTGGGTTCTTTACCATTAGCACCACCTGGGAAGCCCCCAGAGTGACCAAGACGACTTGCTAGATCCCCGCCTTAGAGATGTTGATGCAATAGGTCTGGAGAGGGACCTTAAAACGTGCATTTCTAACAATTTCCTAGGGTGTGCTAATGCTGCCACTCCAGGGACCACACTTCCCCAGAATAGCAACCTCCCAGAAGCCCTTTCCCAAGACGGTCTGAAGCAATTCTCCCTTTGTTTCTGCTGTTGATTTTCTAAGGGCATAAATTTGGCTGGTCCACCTCCACTCTGGTGGAGACTCCTGGCTAGACCACACCGAGCCTTCTCCGGTCTGGGGTCTTTGCCTTGCAGTTTTAGCAGCTGCCACTCAAGTCTGCCATCTGAATGTAGGTGGCTCAGTGGTAAAGAATCCACCAGCCAATGCAGAAGATGCAAGTTCAATCCCTAGCTGGGAAAGATCCCCTGGGGTAGGAAAAGGCAACCCACTACAATGTTCTTGCCTGGAAAATTCCATGGACAGAGCACCCTTGTGGGCTACAGTCCACGGGGTTGCGAAGAGTCAGATATGACTGAGCAACTAACACACACACATACATAGGTTCTAGTGTCTACTGCCTCATTGACTCCAGAAAAAATCATTGTTCTTTAACCATCTATCTTGTTACCCAAGCCAATTCCATAGTTTTAAGTGTTTTTACCTTCTTTAGTAATTTTATCTCATAATTTTAGCAGTTAAGTTTCTACACCTACACCAGCATTGGACCTTACTCAGGACCAACAAGTCTGCCTCCATAGATTTTTACAATATAGCACTAATTTTTGTGACATCTCAATCCTTTCTGTCCTGGACAGAACCTGGGTTTCTAATACAATTTAGTTCACCCCTGTCTAAGCAAACTTTGAGCTTGATGTTTGAGATGCTGGAAAGAGACTAAGTGTGGCTCAGGGCTGCTGATAGATTTCATCACTTTAGGTGATAATCTCTAATTAACACAGTACATTTTCTGTGGAGACATGTATGCATGTGTGTGTGCGCGCGCACACACACACACACACACACACACACACACACACACACACACAAACACACAGGAAAAAAATTACAGAAGAAAAAACATGCAAGGTTTTCCTTTGTTATGAGATCGCTGTACACCCTGACAATCCCAGGTGTCACAGTGAGTTGAGCATTAAGTTATTCAGGAGCCAATAGTTTTCAGCAACATTATATAACACATTCCAACACCTAGCACTTAGTAATAACTATCGTGATGATGTCAGCACAAATATGAGCATCATTACCAAGTAGATAAGTAGACGGTAAATCTTTCTTCTTGATTGTTGACCTTTGTTATTTCAGCATGGTGTTTTATTATATACATACCCCTAGTAGGCTTGGAAATGAATATTAATAGTAACAAAAGCCTTGAATTCTGGTCAACATTTACTTATTTGATATGTATAGAGTTTTAAAAGCTTTATAATGGCAAAATTTGTTCAAGGTTATTCACTACCAATGTTTATGCTGTAAAGTGCCTTAAGGCACTCTCAGCATAAAGGGTATTATATAAAATATTACTTTCTGTTCCTGTCACTAACCTAATAGTTAGAATACCTTCTGGTGTGGTTTAAGGTAAGAATAAATCACTGATCAGCATCTTTCACAGGTAAACAGTAATGAGGTAGCAAATTAAAAATTAATAAAATATAAGATTTTTTTTTATAGCATCACTGACTCAATGAACATGAATTTGAGCAAACTCTGGGAGATAGTGAAGGACAGGGGAGACTAGCGTGCTGCAGTGCATGGGGTCACAAAGAGTCAGACATGACTTAATGACTGACAACAACAAGATTTTTTCTATTATAGATAAAATCATATCTGTATTTCATAGTTTAAGCATCTTTACTGCAAACTTAAAATCTCATCAATATTTTTAATTTCCTATACTTTTAAAAAATATTTTGAATAATTTATGCTTTGATTTTGTTTTCATGCTATTGTACAAGTAGTACTCAATTACACATAGGTTGTGCTTTTTGAATTTTTTTCTTCTGTGAAATATAACAAGCAGCTATATGCACAAAATAATAACACGAAGTTCAATGAAATTTATGTAACTATAAGCCAAGTCAAAGGAGACTGTCAGGATAGGGGGACACTGCCAGCACCCCAAAACCTCCCACCTGTCCACTGCTGAATACTAACCTCCCTCCTTCACAGATAACTAGTATCCTGACTTACACAGTTATCACCTTTCTGCCTGTTTTCAGACAACCACCTGAGTTTGCATCCCCTAAACCCTAGTGTTTAGCTTCACCTCCTTTTTGAACTTTGTATAAATGGGATTACACACCATGTGTTCTTTTGTGTCTGGCATCCTTCATTTATCACTGTGTTTCTGCAATGCATCCATGATGCATATGTAGATGCAATTCATTCATTTTCATTGATTTGAAGTATTCCATCTTATGAAGTAACACAATTCATGTGTGCATTCCAGTGCAGGTGGACATTAGAACTATTCACAGTTTGAGATTGTGAAACACTTTAGGTGTTTGCAGTGATACGTTTTTCAGTAAATCAATAGCAGTCAGCAATGTTGCCCATCTCAATGGCAAACCCTCAGTGTTGAGCTCTAATGAGGTAGCATAAATGTGAGCATCATTACTAAGTATATAAGTAGACAGGTAGTCCTTGTACAAGACACAAACTTGCTGGCATTTCTGTTGAGCATATAGCTGAGCAAGGATTTTCTAAGTCATAGGGCATATGTGTGCCTACAACTTTTCAGTTTATACTGAGGTGCTGTATTAATAATACACTTTCACCAGCATTAAATAAATGTTCCTGTTCCTCTTCATCCAGGTTTCAGCTCAGATTTTATCTCCTTTGAGCATCCTTTCCTGGCCTTTCTAGTTAAAGTAGCTGTCTGTTAAAGCACCCCACCCCACCCCAATTCCCCTTACTCTTTTGTCCACTACTTTAATTTATTTTCCTCTTGCCTCTTTTCACTATCTGAAATCATCTTATTTTTTCCCACTCTCCTCCACTGGGATGTAAGCTCCATGAAAGAGAGACTTTATCTTGCTAGTGTCTGTCACATAACGTCTGGAACATAATCAATTCTTGATAAATATTTGTTGAGTGAAAAGTTGAGGACTTTCTGTATTTAGTAAATATTCTCAATAATGCCAGAAGAAAAGACTTTACAGAATACAAAGTTTGAGATTCTTTTTGAATAAAAGTTTCATGCTCCATGTAATATGTTTAATAGCCAGTGTTCAGGAAAATAATTATTCATTCAAATTTTCCTATAATATAGCCATCATTATATGTGTTGAATAATTTTCCTTTTCTTATGAACACAGTGGACACCAGTATTGCATATCCACTGTGAGAAAACAGATGCCTATAAATCAAGGTTTCTTACTTTTTTGAAACGCAGTCCATAATAATCAATTGACAAGCCTGCTATAAATAATAATGCATGGTTTCTCAAGGAACCTAGCATGTAATTGATTCCCTGGTCTGAAGAAGCTATAGCCCTGTGGATTTTTCTGATATCTATGGAATCCTTCAACCAACTTTATTGTCTTGTTTTTAGCTAGCTCTTGAAATAAAGGTTCATGAATCTTTATTGTGCATCCAGCCTCTATGGAATAGAGAAGTAGTAGTGTGTGACTCTTGGAATATGTGCAGCCTTATCTTTGCATTTCTACGATAAAGCCACGGTGACAAATAATACCCAGTGAGGTAGCCAACCGTGAGCTTCTTTTGTGTCCAGAGCTGTCCTTAAGTAGATCCAAAGGCTTGAGGTAGGCAATGATGTATCAGCATATATTTTTTCATACACACACACACACACACATACACACACACACACACACACTAAATAGGCTCTCCCCAAATCACCAGATACTCAGCTAATGCAGCTATGGATCAGAGAGGGATGTTTATGTTCCAAGTTCTTGACTGTCCATAGTTTCTATTTTTAAAGAAAGCTGACCCTGTGACCTAACTACTCTGGCTGCAGTAAATTGGAACAAGGATGGGTAATCGGATGCAAGGCTGGCAAGGGATATGTGAAATGACATGAGATCTCTTCTAACAGAGCTGCTCTAGGTAGGAAAGTCACCAACAAAATAAATCAGGTTATCTCTGTTGTAGAATTTAAATGCAGGGCATCTGCAGCCTTAGAGGGAGGTGGGGAAAACACGATAGACGATGTGATTTTAATTACATAACTTGGGAAATATAAATCACAGTTGTTCCTCCACTATAATCCTGCAAATATTAAAATTATTCATGAGGATAGAAAATAAAAGCAAATAAAAACTATGAGCATTATCTAGTGCAGAGATCTCCTAATCTCTGACTTAAGACTGTGTGCAACTTTCTCCAGGACAATGACAAAATCATCAGTTGAGAAGAAAAGCAGGGAAGACATAAATTCAGAGAAAAGGCAGGAAGCACAAGCATGAGGCAGTACCAGCTTTAAGGTAGTAGAAACCATAAGTGAGCAAAAATCAGTAGGTAGAAGTAAGAAAATAGGTTCTGCTGCTGCCGCTGCTAAGTCGCTTCAGTCGTGCCCGACTCTGTGCGACCCCATAGACGGCAGCCCACCAGGCTCCCCCATCCCTGGGATTCCCCAGGCAAGAACACTGGAGTGGGTTGCCATTTCCTTCTCCAATGTATGAAAGTAAAAAGTGAAAGTGAAGTTGCTCAGTTGTGTCCGACTCTTAGCGACCCCATGGACTGCAGCTCACCAGGCTCCTCCATCCATGGGATTTTCCAGGCAAGAGTACTGGAGAGGGGTGCCATTGCCTTCTCCGGTGGTAAGGGCTAAAGAGATTAAAAAAAAAAAAAAGCAGAGTCACAGTGGTGAGAAATCAAGTAACAAAACTTCTAATTAAACAAATCTATCACTAGAATCACACTGACTCACAAAAGTTGCTACTGTTCTCTGTAAAGTCTGATAATGTGGTTGCAGCATTTATTGGTCTTCCTTTAATTAAAAATTTGGTGCACTCCACAATCATTTAGGGTGAGAATTCAAAGTCTACTACTACCAGAAAGAGAAAAACACATATCATATATTAACACATATATATGGAATCTAGAAAAATGGTATAGATGATCTTATTTGCAAAGCAGAAATAGAGACACAGAGGTAGAGAATAAATTTAGGGATACCAAGGGAGGAAGGGGAGTGGGGTGGGAAGAATTAGGAGATTGGAATTGACACATACACACTATTGATACTTTGTAAAAAATTGATAACTAATGAGAACCAGAGAGCCATTGACTGTGTGAATCACAATAAAATGTGGGAAATTCTTAAAGAGATGGGAATACCGGACCATCTCACTTGCCTCCTGAGAAATCTGTATGCAGGTCAAGAAGCAACACTTAGAACTGGACATGGAACAATGGACTGGTTCCAAACTGGGAAACGAGTATGAAGAAATATCAATAACCTCAGATATGCAGATGACACCACACTTATGGCAGAAAGCGAAGAGGACTAAAGAGCCTCCTTGATGAAGGTGAAAGAGGAGAGTGAAAAAGCTAGCTTAAAACTTAACATTCAGAAAACAAAGAACGTGGCATCCGGTCCCATCAGTTCATGGCAAATAGATGGGGAAACAGTGGAAACAGTGCCAGACTTTATTTTCTTGGGCTACAAAATCACTGCAGATGGTGACTGCAGCCATGAAATTAAAAGATGCTTGCTCCTTGGCAGAAAAGCTATGACCAACCTAGACAGCATATTAAAAAGCAGGGACATTGCTTTGCTGACAAAGGTCCATAGAGTCAAAGCTGTGGTTTTTCCAGTAGTCATGTATGGATGTGAGACTTGGACTATAAAGAAAGCTGAGCGTCAAAGAATTGATGCTTTTGAACTGTGGTGTTGGAGAAGACTCTTAAGATCCCTTGGACTACAAGGAGATCAAGCCAGTCAATCCTAAAAGAAATCAACCCTTAATATTCATCAGAAGGACTGATGCTGAAGCTTAAACTCCAATACTTTGGCCACCTGATGTGAAGAACTGACTCATTGGAAAAGACTCTGATGGTGGGAAAGATTGAACTCAGAAGGAGAAGAGGACGACAGAGGATGAGATGGTTGGATGGCATCACCAGTTCAATGGACATGAGTTTGAGCAAGTTCCAGAAGATGGTGAAGGACAGAGAAGCCTGGCGTGTTGCAGTCCATGGGGTCCCAGACAGTCAGACACGACTGAGAGACTGAAAAACAACAACGAGAACCAACAACAATGAAAACAACAACACAGCAACCCCTACCCAGTGCTCTGTGATGATCTAACTGAGAAGGAAACCCTAACAAGAGGGGACACATGCATATGTATAACTGATTCACTGTGCTGCACAGCAGAAACTAACACAATATTGTTCGCTGCTGCTACTATTGCTGTTGTTTAACTGTCTTTGCTATAATTAACTCTTACCTATGTGCGGTCAATCATCTTGACATTTTCCTCCTTTCCACTGTATCTCTTGATACTGACTTCTTGCCAAGACTAGGTCACATGCTGTTGGCTCTTTTCCTCCAGATGCTATATTACAGACTGAACTCTCTCCCAGAAATATCCTGGTGCTTGACCTCTACTATGATCTGAATGTCTGTGTCGCCCCAAAATTCATATGGTAAAATCCTAAAGCCTAATGTGATGGTATCGGAGGTGGGGCCTTTGGGAGGTGATTAGGTCATGAAGGGGTAGCTCTCATGAATGAGATGAGAACCTTATAAAACAGGCTCAAGAGAGCTTCCTCACCCCCTCCACCAGGTGAGGATATAATGAGAAGTCTGCAACCGGAAGAGGACCCTCACCAACCATGTTGACACCCCAATCTCAGAATTTCCAGCCTCTCGAACTGTAAGAAATAAATTTCTGTTGTTATAAGCTATGTAGTAGATGGCATTTTGCTATAACAGCAAAATCTAAGACAATTCAGCACCTACTACTTCCTGAGAGTGTTAGCAGGGCATTCCTACTCACATTCCCAGATAATACAAATTCCTTCTCCCTTCTCAGGCATTTCTGAAGGTTTAACTGAACTACTTCCTTCTTCAGAAACCCTTACATAACCTAAAAGGTTCTCCCACTCTCTGGAATGCTTACTATATGTAGTCTGAATAATTAATCTGCCAATTAATCAATTACTGCCTTGTGGAATCTTTTCAGCAAGTCTCTCAAATTGTTATTTAAATCATGTATTATTAATTAATTTATCACACATCTGTCTTGTGTACTCAAAAAGATAGTACCCTCCTTAATGATAGCAACTACATCTTAATCATCTTTGTATGCCCCACAGCTAAGCACGATGCTTTGCACAGAGCTCAATAAACATATGTGATTTGATTTGAAATGCTTAAGTTAGAATACCATAAAAGACTACTGCTCTTCCACACTCTGAGGAAGTCATTAAGATTTAAAGAGGCCATTAAGGACTAATCCCATAACTGAGAAGAGAGTAAATTACTTTTAGGCACATGCGCTAACTTTCTAGGCCACTGAGGTTCTGTTTAAGCAATTTACTAAAAGTAAATTACTAAATGGATCCAGGTAGCTCAAAAAGGTTACCTGTAACTTCCTCCTAAGAGGAACCTCAGCCAAATCCATCTACTGCTGATAAGATATGGAGAATTATATCTATACAAAGTAACCATTTGGACTGAATGTACATAGCTGAACAGAGCACTTGTGTAAACTGCCTGATGGCAGCACATTGCTGCTACTCAGTCTCTGCTGACTTGCTATGATTTGAACATCACTCTTTCTTTCTTACCTCATTTTCTAAAAAGCTCATATGTAACATGGGAGAAAAGGAAAAAAGAATTAAATCAATTGCATTCACTGTTATTGATGCCGGAACTGCACTCAGGAGTAAGGATACAAAGAGATTGAAAACATCATACCTGCTTTGTGGAGATGGAATGAGGCAACAGAGGAAAGGATGGTTGGATGGCATCACCGACTCAATGAACATGAGTTTGAGTAATCTCTGGGAGTTGGTGATGGACAGGAAAGCCTGGCGTGCTGCAGTCCATGGGGTTGCAAAGAAAAGGATGTGACTGAGTGACTGAACAATAACGACAAAATCCTATTTGAGAGTGAAGAACTGGGAAAAGAGTCGAATAGGAAACACATAAGCATTTATGTACAGTGTGGCATATCCTATGAGTGACACTTGCAAAGTGTTTGGAGAAGCAGAGTGAGGAGTCCTTCCGGCTTTAGGGGAGAAATAGGAGCTGCAGGTATCTGAGTTCTGCCTTAGGTATTATCAGGAGGTCTCCAAGGGAGTCCAGGGAAGAAAAACTTTTCAGAGAGAGGTGAACAAAGAAATGGCTTGACTAGAAAATGGCAAGAATCATGGAAATGACACTTTAGATATACTTTAATCCAAGCTCTGAATTTTATAGATGGAAAGACAAAAACGAGGTCAAGGGATGTTAGGCGATACGTAGTTGTTGCTGTTCGTTCAGTTGCTAAGTTGCATCAGACTCTTCCGGATCCCACGGACTGCAGCATGATAGGTGATACATTATTACACAATTAAATAGCAGAAAACCTAATCTTGAACCTGCATCTGCCTGACCTAGGTCAAATTTAATGCTTAGTCTACCTTAATAAGCTGCATATTTAATAAAAGTTCAATGCAAAAAGAATTGGTGGGGACTTCCCAGGTGGCCCTGTGGTTAACACTCCAAGCTATCATTGCAGGATGCCCAGGTTTGATCCCTGGTCAGGGAACTAGATCCCTCATGCAGCAACTAAGAGAATGCCTTAACTAAAGAAACTGCATGCCACAACAAAGACCCGGTGCAGCCAAATAAACAAAATGAAAAACAAAAAAGAGGATTGGTAAATGAATGCTAATCAGTTGGCCATTCCCCACCAGCTGTGTTCATTCATTCATTCATTCACTCACTTACTTACTCATCGAATACTTGGCATCAGCTAGGTGACAGATACTCCACTAGGAGACAGGAAGCTAGCATTGTCATAGTGACCAGGACAGGCACAAACTAGCATCTCTCAGAAGTAACAAACTCATAGAGGATTTATACAAGTAACAAATGGGCAGTTAGAATTGGGTTAAGGGTCACGGCAGGGTAGGTAGAGTGTGCTATGAGAAACCAAGCACTCAGGCTAAAACCAAAAGATTGAGAATTAGGTGAGGTGCTCCTGGAAGAGATAACAGCATGTGTCAAGGCCCGAAGATGAACAAATATTCAAACATAAGAGAGCACAGTGCACTTAAGGAAAACTTGTACTTTATTTTTAAAAATGTAGATCATTTTAAAGTCTTTATTGAATTTGTTACCATAATGCTTCTGTCTTATGTTTTGGTTTTTTTGGCCACAAGGCATGTGGGATTTTAGTCCCCCACCAGGGACCAGGGATTGAATTTGAACTCCTCGCATTGGAAGGCAAAGTCTTAACCACTGGTCCACTAGGGAAGTCCCCTCCTGTACTCTAAAGGACATATGACGTATGGAAGTCTAACTGGCTTCCTTTCTCCCTGCACTGCCGCTCAGCCAACTCTCATTTATCCTTCAAGTTGCAAATAACATGTTGCTGCCTCCCTTCCCTGACACCTTCAAACTCTGTTCCCCTTAGTGACAGGGGCTTCTCTTCATTGTAGATTTCAGTTGCTGGTTTATTACCTGGCTTTCCCACCCAACTGTAAGTTCTTTGAGGGCAGGTACCATATCCCGGCTCATTGCAGCTGCTCCCATACCTCACATAGGATCTTGCGTGAATGCATGTGGAGTTAAGGCATGCACATTGTGATAGACAGGAAAGTGTCCCCCAAGGAGATCCTAGACCATCCCTGGAAGCTTTACATGTTACCTTATAGGGAAAATCTTAGCAGATGTGAATAAGTAACAGTCCAGAAGTGAAGCAACTTAGCCGCAGCAGCAGCATCCAGGTGACAGAGAATGAGATGGTTGGATGGCATCACCAACTCAATGGACTTGAGTTTAAGCAAGCTGTGGGCAATGGTGAAGGACAGGGAAGCCTGGCGTGCTGCAGTCCATGGGGTCCCAAAGAGTCAGACACGACTGAGTGGCTGAACAACAACAACAATCCAGGTGAGCCCTAACTGCAACTGGAAGTGTCCTTCTAAGAGAGAGACAGAGGGAGATTGGACTGCAGACAGAACAGAAGGAAACCACGTGACCACAGAAGTAGAAATTGCAGTGATGCAGCCACAAGCCAAGGAATCCCAGGGGCCACCAGAAGCTGGAAGAGGCCAGGAATGGGTTTTCCCCTAGAGACTTTGGAGGCTGCACAGCCTTGCTGGCAACTTGATTCCAGCCAAGTGATAAAGATTTGGGACTTCCAGGCTCCAAAACTGTGAGAGAATACATTTCTGTTGTTTAAGCCACCAGGTTTGCTGTAATTTGTTAAAGCAGTCAGTCACATATGCTAAACAAACACTGATACACATCTTTCACCATAAGGACTGTTTTGATTTTCCTTCTGGCAATTAATTCCTTTGGACAGATTCCTAGAAATGAAATTCTGGGTCAAAATATATGACCATTTTTTAGGCTCAATGAAGATTACTAAATTGATTTTTAAAAACAACTTATATAAACACCAGTGCTGTAAGAGAATATCTATTCACCATAGCACCTCTGTCACTATTTTCATTCATTCTCATGTATGCTATATATTGATATGCATAAATAGCATGCCAATCTTTTAATTATATTTATTTGGTTGCTAATGAAGACAAACATTTTGCCATATTTGTTTATCATTTTTATGTTCTGTAGGTGTGAATGAAGTTAGTGTTTAAGAGAGATTTGTATATATATCCTTCCTTTAGTAAAGATATTAAACTTTGTCTCTTAAATTAGATAAAAAATAGTTTACTCTATTGTTTGCCAGCTTATTTAGGAATTTGTTTTTAAGAGGCTGCACACTCTTAGCTACACAAATAAGACAGAGCTGTTGATCTTTTCCTTGGCGCTTTCTTCTTTTGTTTCTAAGCTTATGTAAGTCCTCCCCCTTCCAGAAGCCCAGTAACAAGTAAATTCTATTTTCTTTTAGATTATCCATTAATTGACTTTATATTTAACACTTCTGCCTGAAATTTACTTTTGCGTATGGTGCAGAATGAGTAACTAAATTGATTGTCTCTTCACAGCATAACAATGCCAATTGTCGCATTATTTATTGACTAATCATTTTGTTCTCTACTTCTTTGTAGTGCCTCTCTTGTTATGCATTAAATGCTTATATATATAATGGCGTCTGTTTCTGGTCTACAAGCTGTGTTTCTCTGATTTGACTATTATTGTATGAGTATCATACATTGTTAAATACTGCATTTTGAAATTTGTTCTCAAACATGGTAGGTCTCATCCCTATCCATATTATTAATACTTCTGTTTTCAAAGTATTTCTCTGCATCTTTAATCTTGCACTAACTTTTCAAAGAGCATTCTAAAATAATTTTATATTCCTTTGAAACAGATTTACTCTCTAGCTTTCTCCACAACAAAAAATAGTCACAGATCCATAATAAGTGCTTAAAAAATACTAGCTGTTATTATTACTGCCAAACAACAACAGTCATAAACACTCACTTTTGTCTATTTGGTTTCTGAGCTATGTCGAGTAGTTTTTCACCATGTCAGTTAAAAAACAACCAAGTCTAAAAATTGTAGCCAGTCTTCTTTTAGTGAATGAAACTATTGCTATCATCCCTCACACACACACACACACACACACACACACACACACACACACTCATACACATATATACATATTTGCTAAGTGGTATCTGTTTTAAAAGACTTCAAAACATATGGTTAAGAGAGCAGTTCTTCTCACAGTAGGCTGAACAGACTCAGAATCTTTTACAGGACGCTTACTCTTTCCAAAATTGCTGTTTGCCCTGTGAGCCCTGAAACCACATGTGCTCTTTACTAAAAATTAGGTCAATTGTGAAGTTTGACTAGCGTGAGAAACCACTCACTTCTCCATATTACTCAACATCTTGCAATAACTTTCAAACTTTAAGGGCGCGCTATTGCTTATTAGAGATAGCTGATCTAGACTCCTCCTTATCATCTCTTGCCATCCAAGAGAAAGCTAATCCTTAGGGATCACCTTTTTGTGCAGTTAAATGTTAAATGTTAGTCCTTCTACATTTGTTTTTGTTTCCTATGAGCTAAGTGCTGGAATACAAAAATTAATTAGCAAGAGAAGTAGACAAGTAAACAAAGACAATGGTACCCTGAGATAAGAGCTCATTTCCATCAAATGGAGTCAGCAGATGTTTTTATATTGAGAATAAGACAAGGTGGAAACCACAAGGATCCCTCTCCTAACCACATTTAGTTTTCTTGGAAATAACTACTGCCACATCCCATGAAGACAGCATGTGTGCCTGCTCAGTCGCTTCAGTCATGTCCTACTCTTTGCGACCCCATGGACTATAGCCCGCCAGGCTCCTCTGTCCATAGGATTCTCCAGGCAAGAACAGTGGAGTGGGTAACCATTTCCAATATAATAGGATGAAAATTATGATGGTGGACTACAGTTAAGATGATATTTAAACTTTGCCTCAAAGAATAAGTAGGAATTTTGGTTTGTTTTGTTTGATTCTTAAATGTGGAAAAGGTTGGGAGGCATTTCAGAAAAATGGAACATGAGAATGAGAGAGAACATGGAATATTCTGGGAAAAGAAACTACTGCAGGACAGCAAGCGTGTAGAATGTCAGTCATACACACATATGGAGAAGATACGATAATCGAAGGGGGTCAAGTCTTAAAAAGTAAGTTGGAGCTAGGGATTATAAAAATCCTTAATGAAAATTTGGTCTTCATACTGTTGTCAGTAGGAGTCATATTAGGCTCTAAAGTAAGACAAGTCATCGACCCAGTCCTTCTGGCTTTCACTGTCCCCATTTTACTCAACTGTGACTGTCAAGGCCACAAGCAGTTTCCATGTGGCAGATAAGAGTTTTTAAAAGTGTTTTTTAAAAAAATAAAGATGGTGGACATCTGCAAGGTTGATTAGAGAGGATTAAGACTTGTGGCAGCAGTTCCGGTTGGGAGATTTTTGCCACAGTGAAAGCAAGAAATGCTGAAGTTCTGAAAGAAGGAATTGGCAATGGTTTACTGATTGTAGAATTATTTATAACATGTAAAACAGAGAGAAATCGGTGACTTGTAAAGGAATAAAGAAAAGAAGGAAGGAGAAAAGAAGGATGGGGAGGAAGGAAAGGAGGGGAGGGAGGGGGTGAGGAAGGAGGGGAGGGAGGGAGGCAGAAGTAAGGAGAGAGGAAAAGAGCCAAGGGAGGAGAGAGAGACAGACTAGTACAGGTAACCAGAAGCTAAGGGTTTGGTTTTCAGGAAAGCATCACAGAAAATTACATAAGGGGAGTAGCTTTAGTTTTTATATTAATAGCTCTTAAGATGATAACGGAAGAACTTCTCTGAGCAGACATTTGGGATTTGCCTTATGACACCAACACTCACACAACAGAGAGAATTCAGGCTGATAATTAAGGCTGGCAATCAGGGTTTTTCAGCTCTTGTGGATTTAACAGCACTTAATTTGCAAACGCTTGTGCCAGAAAGACTGCATCTTCATAAAAATCAAAAACATGAAAACATGACTAATAAACAAGCACCAATATTTGATTAAATATCTGAAGAATAATGAAAACCTCAAGAAAACATTCCAATCATTCAGTCTAGCCTCAGAAGGCAGTCAGGAAAAGGCAGACTAGAATGCTTTGCAGGATGCTTTAAAGGTTACTTGGAAGAATGGTGGTTGTGCCAAATCTCACCTTCTCTCCCGAATTCTCAAAGAAACAAGAATCCTTCTTCCTTGGTCTGGGCTGACCTCTCCACCTGGGTTCCTGAATCCATGTCTTCCCATCTCCTCTGGTGGCTAGCTGTGAAGGTATTTCCTCTTTCTCTCGTATTTCAACATTTTGTTCTCTCCTATGCTCCTTTCAGAAGGCTAAACCAGCTCAAGTTCGCGTTCGAAAACACTCCATGGCCTTTAATTCCCCACCTATAATCTCCATCCCTTCTCAGCAAGCTTTGCCAAATAATAGTTTTTCTTCTCTTATTGATTCTTCAGTGAACTGTAGTTAAGACTGTGCCCTTCCTACCCCCATGACTCTGTTCCGGCAGAGGTCATCTTTGACAGCCTAACACACTGATCTCTCTTTATTGGAAGTCTTGACCTCTGTGCATCACTTGACATCTTCCTGCATGGAATAACTCTTCCTTTGGTCAACTGGAAATAGCTCTCTTGAGTTGCATGCTACTAATCTTACTACCCCTCTTGGTTTATATGACAGATCTATGTCCTATCCAGTCTGCTAATGGTGGTAATTGCCAGAGATGACTTCTCTGTGGTTTTCCAATATTAACTTCCTTCCTAGTGATCTTATCAATTCCTGGAGCTACAACAGCTTGACACATACACACTAATAACACCCAAATCCATGCCTCTATATCAGACCTCTCTCCTGTGGTCCAGAAATACCTATTTTACTGCCTAGATTACTCACAGACACCTCAAAATCACCCCTAATCTATATTCTATGTTTGGTCCTCTTCTGAAATTTTCCCCATGTTAGTGAATGGCTGATACTTTATCTGGTCATTCAAACCAGGAATCCAGGAAGCAGTTTAGATGCCTCCTTGTCCTTTATTCCAGCTCACAGCCAAGTCCCGTTGACTCTATATTTTTAAAATCATTTTTCCAACCTGTATCATTCTTTCCGTCCTTGTGGATACTGCCTTCTTCAGTAGCATAGGAACAGTACTCTAAGGTTTTCTCTGTCTCCAATCTAACATCTTGTTTATTCATCCACCTTTTATGGTCAGAAAGTTTTTTCTCAAAGTTTAGTTCCTCTAAGCCCTATGTCATTATACTTCTCTGTCTGCTCACCCACATGCCTTGGCCTGAAGCGTCTCTGTCCTTTACTCACAGAGCATTTACTCATTTTTCAGGCATGTTTTGAAGATAACCTTTTCCAGGGGGATTTCTAGCAACCCCATAAAAATTGATGACTCATACTTATGCCCCCATGATATTCTATGCAGACATCTACCGTGCCATTCCAAATACTTTATTGAACCATAAAATGATTCTACAGGATTCTAAGTTTCCCTAACTTTACTTTAAATTCTTTGATGTCAGAACCAGAACTTATTCATCTTTCTGCTCCCAGCACAAACACACTGACAACAACAGGATAAGCTTGCGGAATGAGTGAATAGCCCTAACATTGTCAAGAGAATAAAACTCTCTCCAAAGACAGCCCTTCTTGTCTAAAAATGGCAATAATACAGCACATTAAAAATTCACTACATCAACACCCATCCCTACTCAAAATTCAGTTCTGCCTTTAAACTATAATCCTAACTATAACCATAATGAAATATTAAATTTTCATTGAATAATATTTTCCAAGGCAGATGGAAAGCATGAGTTTTTGATGATTGCCTGGAGATTTGCTGAACAATTCAGGAAGGCCCTTCCATTAACTTCAGCCCTCTGCTGCTGCCCCATGTAGGAATAGCATCCTGACCTCTGAGTGCTCCATCTGACCTCTGAGTGCTCCCTCTGACCTCTGAGAGCTCCCCCCAGCTACAGTTACACACCCATGGGCCCTGAGTCACCAAAGCACTGCTGGTGCATAACAGTGCAGACAGCAAAGAGCGGGGGCAACATGATTTCACATGGGCACTTTGTGCTTTTCAAGACATCCCCAGTCTGGAATCAAGTTCACGCTAGGATCTACAGAAATGTTATCCAGCACTTATGACCTTGCCTCACTTAGCTTTTTCTTCCTCCCTCAGTCTAGTCTGAGAATCTCAGTCATTTCTTGCCCTGACTTTTAATTCATCCTCAGAGTAATTCCAGCAGGACATGCACCACATCCTAAAAACAAAGGGAGAGAGCAGCTAAGTAAGGAAGAATTCACTGAAATTTGCCAAGAATAACCAAACCAGAGCCAGAAATGGGGATCCCCTATTGCAAACATCAGAGACCAAGATTAACAAGAAGCTACTTGCAGTGAGGATCATTTTTAAAATAATAGAAATACCAAATCACAATGCTGTGCACCAGGAACTAACATAGTGTAGGTCAATTACACTTCAACAAACAAACTCACAGAGAAAAAGATCAGGATCATGGGTATCAGAGGCAGAGGATATGGGAATTAGATGAAGTTGCTCAAAAGTAGATATAAATTTAGTTACTGGGTGAACAAGTACTCGGGATATAAAGTACAAATGATTAATATAATTAACACTGCTATATGTTATATATAAAAGTTAAGAGAGTAAACCTTGACTTCTCATCATAAGGAAACATTCTTTTGCTTTTATTTCATATCTACATGAGATGATGGATATTCACCAAACATACCGTGATAATCATTTCATGATGTGTGTAAATCAAATCATTATGTTTGTACACCTCAAACTTACACGGTGCTGTATGTCAGTCATATCTCAATAAAACTGGAAGGAAAAAAAAAGGAGCTACTTGCAGATGCATTTCACTGTCAGCTACAGTTCCTTGAGAGATAAAAGATTATATGATCCGAGGAGGAATTGGTTTCAAAAGTAGAAAAAGAGAGAGTAGATCTATCAGAACGAGGCAGAACATTCCAGAAACTGGTCAAACCCCCAAGAACAGATAAGTGTGGAGTCATCACAAGAGCCCCATTGTCAGAATCCCAAGCCTTTGCTTATGGAGCGAGCACCTGAAAACTGCAAGGGTGTTGGTGAAAATCAAAGCCAAGGTATCAAGGTTTGATACAAGGTATCAAACAGTGAACATCATGTTCACTTTTCTTACAAATTTTTTTAAAGACGTTAGTACATTACTGTCACTACTTTTTCCTTGGGAATTCCACCATGAATTTTGCTCTGTGCAGAGAATTTTCTGGCATACTCAGTCAATCTTCAGTATATTTAAATAATGTCATTGTGATTTTAAAATATGGTCCTCATCCTTTGGTGACTTCATTTTGTTTTGTTTTAATGATAAGCTCCTGGACTGTTTCTGGATACACTTTCTTGGTGTCAATGGGCCTCTCTTCCTCCACTTTGACCTTTAACTCTTAAAATTCCAGCACTGATCCTCCTCACACTCTGAAGAAGTGAAATATAACATCTTGTCAGAAGCTTAGTAAAGTTCTAAAATAATTTTAAATGGCTAAATACTCCAATGTAGTAGTATGCTTTGCTTCCTATACACATACACTAAAAATCACACGCAAAACGTGTCTTATTAGCATGTTTGATAAAATGAAGAGATGAATTTACAAGATGAATAATCTTACTAAAAATAAATTGTTCTATCATAAGAACAACATTAAGAACCAAAACATCCTTTAAATTTTTGTTATACTAACACAAAAATACGTACACACATTTTGAAGAAGCTTAGAAGACACCAGCAACACAAATTTTGTTCAGCTTACTTATGTTCGTATTAATTTTGCATAATTGATTCTACAAAGAAATAAAAAGATCAGCAATGTTAAAATACACTCTGTGTCATATACATTGTCACTCAATAATACACAATTATAAATTCAGCAACATGGAATCCTTCAGATGAGTAACTATATTGATATTTTACCAAACTGATAGTCCTTTTTAAAAAAAATTAATTATGATATTATGATATATATATATAATACATATATTATGATATTATGATTATGATATTTGGCAGTTTTGAAGACTGAAATCTGAACCCCTGAAAGACCATTTATTCATTGTTTGTTTTGTCCGTCTGAACTTTTGCTGTCGTTCCATGTGACGTGTGCATGAGTGAGGGCAGAGTTTCTAGCAGCCGGGACCACAGCTACTGGAAGTAACACATTACCCAAGTAACCAGGCCTCAGATCAAGTGAATTCTAAAGAATAATTCTTTTATTGCTAAAACATACTGTTGACAGTAAGTAGTTATACTCATTCTTAAAAGAAAAGAGCTAGGAAGAATTTGGAGCCCATAAATGGACACTTTTTTCAGATTCTTCTAAACTTATAACTTTGGGTCACAAACTTCCTAGCATTATGTCAATGAAGTCATGATGGCTTACATTTCAAACGTTGAAAAAACTGACCAAAATCATTTATCTATTGAACATGGGAAAAAGAGAACAAGAACTATGTAGACTTAAAAGATTATACTTATTTCACCGATTAAAAAATACCTTTGCAATTGCTAGTGACATTTGTTTCCAGAGAGCAACCCAATTTCTGATTTCAGCACGCTTGGTTGGACTGTCTTTTATTACTGTTTCTCAACAGTCCGCAGTTACCCTTCATGGTATGAAATGGTTTTTCAGTGTTCTTAATGGGCTTCTTCTGCAGCCTTCACTTGCATTCACTTCCTTTAACTTTTATAGACAGTAAGTGCTTAGAGTTCTTACCACACAGCTCTCACATCTTTCAAGACCCATTAAGAACTCTACTTTTTAAGAAATAATTTTTCTACTACTGTTAAAACCATGAAATTTGAACCTACAGGACCCAATTTTGCCACTTAACCAGCTTTGTAAATATGAACAAATCTTGGCTCTCTCTGAATCTCAGTTTCTTCATCCATGAAATGGGAATTGTAAAGACATCTCCCTTACTTATACAACTTCTACCAGGTTGTTTGATTTTGGAGCATTACCTAACCTTGCTGTATTTCCATTTCCTCTTTTACAAAAAACTGAAAGTAGTATTATAATATCATAATATTATTTAAGGATTAAATGAGATACTGCATGCCAAATATATGAAATAGATACATGGTAATTGTTTTTAAAAATGTCAGTTCTTGCTATTATTGAAAAGATAAAATGAATTAGTGCATGTATCATGACAGAGTTGAAAGAGAAAGGGCTTCAGAGTTCAACAAAGTTGGGTTCAAATCATGCCTTCCCATCTCTTGGCTGTGACATCTGACATAAGTGACCCCACCTCTCTGAGCCTTCGTTACCCTAATTTCAAAATTCAAAATTATAAATATTAACAATAGCAGGCATAAAGGGCAGCATGAGTATTTAAGAAACAATGGTTATTATGAGTATTACAAAAAACTAACTTGCAAAAACAAATTGTTACTCAAATAGTACTTATAAGAGAGTAGTATTCAGAGATATGTGAAGACCCTATCCCAAGATTTAGCAGGAAGAGTAACAAGAAAACATATAATAAAGAAACATGAAGAAACAACAACAACAACAATGAAATGGAACAAGACTCTTATCATCACAAAATAATGACTATGCCAGCAAAATTTACAAAATGAAGAGAATGCTCATTGGTCTTGTAAGCCAATCCTCTGCTTGGTAGGTTTGCCAAATAGCAACTGGTAAGTTATACATATATTTCTTTCTAAGAAAATTATACTTAGTGAATGAGTGACTCTCACCATAATCCTAACACAGATATTTACTATCCAAAGCTAAAAAGGGAAATATGTATGTAGCATAATGCAATTGAAAAAAAGTCAGGGTGGTACCTTCTTTGTGGCCTGGTCTGACATGCTAGGCTAGAGTGAAGGTTATATAGTGAGATATCAAGTCCTATTTGCTACACTAAAGGTGGTAGAAGTAGGATCTCATTTTAGAAATGACACATCTCTCTGTCCATGATGACATTTATCATGACATAGGAAAATTGCTCATAATCATTCCCATTGTTGCTATTATTAAATGGAAAACCCAGTGTTCATTGCCACAAGACAGCTTCCTAAAGTTATTTTTACATTTTAATAACAGGAAGTAGGGAAAATACAAAAAATATACATCTTCAGTGAAAAGACGCACAGAGGATGCATTTGTTCTATAACATGTGATATACATCTTGTTTAATGTATTGTATGTACCATAAGGAAAAATGAGGCAAAGTGTTATAACTATTAGACAAATATACTCAATAAACATGGCTAGAACGTTAGTGACCACAGCTATCATGCCCCCTGTCCTCTAACAATTAAAGACCATGTTATAGCTATCTGCTGGCCTAACTTTGTTCCTGATTCTAAACCCAATCTTCATTCCTATATATCAGGACAATAAAATTCTCTAGCATTAAGTCAAACTGAACATGGGGTGGGTGTTCCTCCTGGCTCCCCACTCAGGCTTCCACAACATTCTTCCTTTCTCCGCCATTTCATTTTCCTCTAACTTTGATTCTCATTTGGTTGCTCAGACAGTAAAGAGTTTGACTGCAATAAAGAAGACCTGTGTTCAGTCCCTGGGTTGGGAAGATCCCCTGGAGAAGGAAATGGCCATCCACTCTAGTATTCTTCCCTTGAGAATTCTAAGGACAAACGAATCTGGTAGGCTATAGTCCATGGGGTCACAAGAGTTGGACAGGACTGGGTGACTAACATTTTCTTCAGGCTATACCACTGTGATGGTTAACTTAGTAAATATGGTTAATCCATGATGGTCAGTTTGGTTAATCTAGACTATACCACCTTTCACTTTTTACTTTCATGCATTGGAGAAGGAAATGGCAACCCACTCCACTGTTCTTGCCTGGAGAATCCCAGGGACGGCAAAGCCTGGTAGGCTGCCATCTATGGGATCGCACAGAGTCGGACATAACTGAAGTGACTTAACAGCAGCAGCAGCAGACTATACCACTGGGATGTATCAACTTGGCTAGGCTCTGGCACGCAGATATTTGCTCAACCATCCTAGATGTTGCTGTGAAGGTATTTTTGAGGTGAGACTAATATTAATATTTAAGGCAGTATACTTTGAGTAAAGCAGATTACCCTCCATAATGTGAATGGGTCTCAACCAATCAGTTGAAGGTATTAAGAGCAATGATAAGTTTCCCCAGGAAGAAGGAATTCTGCCTCTGGACTACCTTTGAAACTCAAGGGGCATTCCCAACTCTTCCTGGGTCTCCAGCCTGCCAGCCTTCCCTGCAGATCTCAGACTTTCAAACATGCCAGGCCCACAGTCACATAAGCATTAGCCAATTCCTTAAAATATAATCTCTCTCTGCCACCCTCTCTCTCTCTTCCAATTGCTAAAATCTCATAAATATTATCTGTTGCCATGGAGAACTTTTGCCCAGCTTGGGGTACATGATTAGGTCACATTTAATTTTGTTTAAGACCAAGCAATTCAGATACCCATTTCCATGTATCCCAATAATGCATTTCTTTCAACAGACAGCCTCTTTCCCACTCCCCAGTCACAAGAGAAGTTAGAAACTCACCCCACCACTCCACTGAATCTAATCCTTTCAAGGTCACTGAAGTCCTCCATGTTTTAAATCTAATGTTCAAGACTCAGCCCTCATTTTAATTGACTTAGCTAGCAGCTTTCTTTGCAGTTAATTGTTCTCTCCAACTTGAAACACTCCCTCTTGGTTTCCAGGTTACGGGCATTCTCCTGGTTTTCTTGAGAAGGCTCCTTTTTCTCAGTTTTCTTTTGCTGATTCCTCGTCTTCTCTAAAACGAGAAGGATCCAAGGCCAAGGACCCCTCTCTTCCTTATCTGTTCTCGCTCCCTTGATGATGTCGCTCAGTCTCCTGACCCACAAGTTTACAACCCCATCCCTTTCACTCTGGCCTCGTGTATCCACATGGCTCACTCTCTTACCTCTTTTCATTTTCCTACCTTCTCTGTAGGGCTCTCATTATATAAAACCAAACATTCCCCTCCCCATCCTTCCCTGACTCTGACAATCCTTATCCCACCCTTCTTTCCCCATTATTATATTCATTACATCTATCATGATCTCACATACCATGTTTACTTATTTGTTTTGTTGTGTGTCCTTCTCCACTAAAATCTACATTCCATAAGAACAGGGATGAGGTCCTCTTTGTCCATTGTTTCATGTCCAGAACTTGAAGTATTTGACACGTTGCAAGTGCTCACTATGTTTGTTGAACGGTCTTGTTTAGCTTCGTTTCCCATCATCCCCAAAACTAAGGAACTGAGATTTTTTGTTCAGTCTTCCTACAAATTAGGGTTTTCAAAATCTGTTGATAGACTTCTCTGATTCTGATGTTCCTGCCACCTCCACTACTTAGTGGCCTGCCATCTGGAGTGCATCAATTATGTATACCTTTTATGCATGACTGGGCTCTTCTGATCATGTTAATGGTACTCATTTCTGTCCCTAAGTCAGAGAGTTACTGGCTTGTTCAAGGAACATCAAGGAGGCCGGTGGAGTGGGCTGGAGCAACTGAGCCAGGAAGACAGTGGAAGGAGATATGTCAATGTGGTAACCAAGGGGGAAGATGCAGATCAAGTAGCAAGTTGCATAACTCGAAAGGACTTGAGCTTTTTCTTAGGAAGTCCTTGGACATTTTGGATGTAGACGTAACATGTCCAACATGTTTTTAAAATTTCACTCTGGCTGCTGGTTGAAAATAAATCACTGTTCAATTTCATTTAATTTTTCTGTACCTCATTCGTAAAACCAGTAAGTTAGATCATTTGAGGTTGCATCAACTTTTAAGAAATCATAAACATATGAATAAAAAAGGATTTTGTTAAATCCCTAGAGGAATTAAACATTTTGTGCTTGACAACAAACAATAAATCAATTGCTTAACTTGACACTGTTTTTTTTTAATAAATACTTGGCAACAATTAATTCATGATGATCTAGGCTGCTCATCAAAGTGCCCTTCACATCCTTAGACTCTGCTATTTTTCAGGGCCTTACAGATATTTTCACATGTCCCCCACTGAAACTTGGCTTGAAGAACTCCTGAAAGGAAAAATGGCAGAGATTCAGCAGATGCAAAATTTATTGTGACTCAAATTTGGATGAAATTAATCATGTCTTGGCATGAGAAATTGGAAGTACAATGTTTTGAGATGTATTGTTTTCCTGATAACACTGTCAAAAAAATCCAAATCCTATCAGCCTAACCAGACCAAGCTATCAAATTTTGAGATATTGAAGATTTTTCTGAATTTGACTCTTAGTGTGAGAACAGGCTATGTCACGGTTCTCCAGAGAAACAGAACCAGTAGGATGATAGACAGATTGTTGTTATTGTTCAGTTGCTCAGTCATGTCCGACTCTTTGCAACCCAATGGACTGCAGCACACCAGGCTTCCTTGTCCTTCACTATCTCCCAGAGTTTGCTCAAACTCATGTCCATCAAGTTGATGATGCCATCCAACCATCTCATCCTCTGTCACCCTCTTCTCCTCCTGCCTTCCATCCTTCCCAGCATCAGGGTCTTTTTTAATGAGTCGGTTCTTCACATCAGGTAGCCAAATTATTGGAGCTTCAGCTTCAGCATCATATTCCAATGAATATTCAAGGTTGATTTCCTTTAGGATTGACTGGTTTGATCTCCTTGCTGTCCAAGGGACTTTAAAGAGTCTTCTCCAGCACCACAGTTTGAAAGCATCAATTTTGATAGATAGAAAGATACATAATATTTTAAAGAATTGTCTCAGGTGATTGTAGGGGCCTGATACATTCAAAATTTTTAGAGGTGGCCTGTGGGCTGGAAACTCAGGCAAGAGTTGATGTTACAGTCAAAACTCCACAGGGTAGCAGGACTAAAACTCAGGCAGAATTTCTTTGTTGCAGTCTTAAGGAGAATTCCTTCTTCAAGAAACCTCAGTTTCTGCTCCTAAGACCTTTAACTGATTGGACACTGCCCGTTCATATTATGAAAGATAATCTGCTTTATGCAAAGTCTACTGACGTAAATATTAATTACATGCCAAAAATATCTTCACGGAAGAATCTGGTCTGGCTTTTAACTAAGCAGACACCAAATTTGGCACCATAACCTAGACAAGTTGACACATCATGTAAACCATTATACCATGTTAACCTCCAGTTCAATGATCCTTCACATGGTAGGTAAATGTTGACCTGAATAATATTAATTTTCAACAACATGGATTATCCCACTCTTCTGAAATTTTGCAAGATGTTCCAATCACATTGTTCTTTACTTTTCTCTTTTTGCTAGAAACAAAACAAGAGCCACAATTCAAAGTTCTATTATTAGATGCATGCGTGAGAATAATCAGTATTATTAACAAGGAAGGAAAGGACAAATTTTCCTCTAATTCTCCATTCTTACAATACAGATGTAAGTTCTACTGAGAATTGCTGGGACTTTCCCAGTAGTCCAGTGATTAAGTCTCCACCTTCCAATGCAGGGGATGAGGGTTCAATCCGTGGTTGGGGGCTAAGGTCCTGCATAACGTGGGGTGTGGCCAAAAATTAAAATAAATAAATAAAAAACATTCAACTTATTTATAAAAGAAAAAGGAAAACAAACTGCTCAAGTGAAATCTCTAAATTAGGTTCAGTTAGTAAATGTGCAAAGTTGCCTGATAAAGCAGAAAAGTGTTCTACATGACATTGGGTCTGCAATGTTAGAAGTGACTAAGTATATTTTCATGGGACTTGAAGCTCTCTTTCCTGCACAGCTGGAACCACTAGATTCCCACAAACTAGTGGGGTTTTTTAGAAAAATCCTTCCTTAAAAGGCATGTAGGGAGTCATACCCTAGCATCCTGTTACACTCCATTTGTCTCTTTAGCCTCTGTTAGCTCTCACCCTGTGCCCTCTGCTAAGAACCTCTCTTGCTCTAAAACTACAAATACACATCTTGAATATCCTGTTAATTCAACGCTGATTATATATTTTTAGCCTAACTGGCATCCCAGTTAGGTATCTTCCTGGGATTGATTGAAGCCCTGTTCTTGCTCTTGTGAAGCTTCTTTTTTTTTTTTTTTTTTTTTGGTTAATTGGAATAGAATTGCTTTAGAATGTTGTGTTAGTTTCTGTTGTACAATGAAGTGAATCAGCTACCTGTATACATATATCTGTATATACATATGTATACATATACATACAAATATGTGTACACAGCTATCTGTATACATATATCAGCCCCAGGTGACTCAGTGGCAAAGATATCAAGGTAGGAGATGCAGGAGACATGGGTTTGATCTCTGGGTCAGGAAGATGCCCTGGAGGAGGAAATGGCAAGCCACTCCAGTATTCTTGCGGGCAAAATCCATGGATAGAGGATCCTGGCAGGCTACAGTCCTTGGGGTTGCAAAGAGCTAGACGTGACCAGGCACGCACACGTGCATACATATATCCCATCCTATATATCCCATCCCTTCTGGGCCTCCCTCCTACCCCACCTTCATCCCACCCCTCTAGGTCATCACAGAGCACCGAGCCTGAGCTCCCTGCGCTATCCAGCCTGTTACCACTAGCTATCTATTTTTTTTTAATTTATTTATTTTAACTGGAGGCTAATTACTTTACAATATTGTAGTGGCTTTTGCCATACATTGACATGGAAGTTTGAGCTTTTCTTTCCGGGGATGGGATGCCTGCCTCTGGATTGAAGATGACTAACTAAGGTGCAAGTTAACTGCTCAGGATTCACTACCTCTTCGGATTTTCCAGTCCCAACTGCTGGCCTCCCAGTACCAGCTATGTGTTCTCCATCTGTCGAAATATTCCTGCTGTCTCAGCCCTTCCAGCTGATGCTACTTTTCCAAGATACGACATTGTCTCTGTTGCTATACGCTTCATATTCCACATCTTTCCCACGAGATTGGACTTCCTTTCTTGAAGCCAAGTCCTCTTTCCTCCCCCATCTCCACCCAAGTTTCTCAGTCTAGCTCTGGGTCTTCATTACTCCCAGATTGCCTGTCTTCTAGCAGAATCAGAATTCACAGTGTACTATCACCCTTGCAGAAAGGAGCCTGGGTTTCTCACCTGTAAAATTAGGAGATTGGACTGGAGATGACCCTTTCAGCTCTGACAGTCTTATGATCCTATAAATGCCTCTTCTATTTAATGGTCCTTGACAGCACCTCAGAGAAAATAAAATCACACCAGGTCCTGAGTGGATTATTTCTATTCCTATATATCCTAACCTAGTTCTTTCTTTTCCTCATGATCAGTTTCTCACCATTCCTTTGAGGTAATGCTTCTGTTACTTAGAGAGCATTCTTCCTTAAATACTCTAATTATTATCAGACAACTAAGGAATGTATTGAAGATCTTCCATCTGCTTTTCTTAAGAACAAATGCTGAACTTAAATGGAAAGCATTGCTAATCTACTGCTTCCTGTCCCTCAAGAGGCTTGTGTAAGCTTTCTGGCCTCTGATACTGGGCCTTTGCTGGTGAGACGTATGAACTTATCCACTTACTTTTCTTTCTTGGTAAGAGAATACATTTACACAATGCATTTGTTAGAAACCTTGTTACCTGAGGCTTAAATATAAATAGGGGATTAAGAGCACTTAATCAATTGACATGAGATACAAACATACTCATGAAAGCATAACACATTTTAAATGATAAACTGAGCAAAAGTTAACATAGTTTTCAGTTACACATCAGAACAAGCAAATTCTCTCATCATTTATCTTTACTTTTAGAAACGAAGTTCATAACAATTAAATTTTTCACTCACTCAGCTACTCTTTTTTTTTTTCCTAACCAAACGACTTCAGCAAAAACACTTTCAGGAAACATGGTATCCATATCATATGCATAAATCGAATCTTAAAAATGATTAATGCAGTTGTTTCCCTTTCCTAAACAACTGAATTAAATTAAAAGCATGATCAAGCTACTTGGCTCTACAGAAGTCAGTCATTAATATTGTTGTAAAAAAATTCAGTAGGAAACAGCTGATTCAGTGGACATGGAAATATGGCCCCTGTGGACTTGAACTTATCTGTCCCAAACCACATTTGACGTTATTCCAATAGCTCCGAGCAAAATAGTGACAGAGTAATTGGCATTAAACAAGATAAAGGATATGTGTGCCTTGGCTATTATGTTAGCAACTAAGTACATTGAAATACTATCAGCCAAAAATATAATTTCCAAAAAGAACATCACTGATATAATAAATGTTTGTGACCTTTCAGTCTTCTAAATGTTTAGTATGGTTCTAGGGGGAAAAATCAGTCATGCTAGAACTACTGTATCGTCTACCTTAGGCAGGGGTTGCTTCGAGGTAAGAGGTCACCTTGGAGGGGCATCTGGAAAACATCCTTGGCCTCAGTTCTCTCCCCCATTCACTCACATTTCACCCTCAAACATCCACCAAGGATGTTTAACATTTTCTCTCCCGTCCTCCTGGGAGAGAAACCATATCTGGCTTCAAAACAGATTTACTTCAAAGGTTCTTTCTTGAGAATCATTTCTGATGGAAGAAAGCTGAGGGTCAGAAAGCACAAACATGTCAGAGGCCCACAGTTGGGAAAATAGAATATAAGCAAGGCTCAGGAGGGGAGAAGGGTAATCAAGAAAAGGAGTGTTGGGGTGATGAAGACGAACTTTATAAACTTCAACATTTGTGTCTAGGGTCCATGTGAACTTAGACATTCTTAAGTTTAAATTCTTAGTGGATAATGCGGGGATAGAACAGGCTGAGGAAATTAGGATAAAATTCTTGAAAATATAACAATAGGATATGTAGATCATCAAGAATTCAGCTTTGGTCTGAATTATAGGCTAAACAGGTACCTGTAGAATTCTTTAGATAAGGACATTAGACTTTCTTGTAGCCAATTATTAGGTTGGCCAAAACATTGGTTTGGGTTTTTCTGTAAGATGAGATGGAAAATATATTAGTTCCTCTTCACATCTTGGCCCTTTATCACTTGCATTATCCTTGGCGCTGACATATTTTACCTCTCCCTTCCCTGTGCTTGGATCTCTGTCCTTGGTTTCTGTGACAACAGACATTTCTACATTTCTTCCTACCTTTTGGCCATTTCCTTTCATTCTGCTCTTATTGCTGGTTCCTCTACCACCTCTCCTCCATGAACCACTGATGCCTTTCATATTCTCTAGGGGAAGAAACATCCTCTCCAAAAGCAGTCTTAATCAATGCCAGTGGTTTTCTATCTTGAGCTCATTTTTCTCCCCTGGCTATATGGTATTGGACTTCTTTATCTGAATGTGCTCCTCAAAGTTATACTTACCTCTTTGGTCCACCTCATTCCCTTTCCCTTATTCCATATCTTAAGGAAAGGTATTATCAGTTGCTCAAACTAGAAATCTGGTGAGATGGATTACCTTCTGAAAAACTACCAATGGTGTTACTTACTCTCCATTCCCATTGCCACTAGGCACTCCTAAGTCCGTCCCATTTCTCACTAATACAATATCCTCCTGTGTGTGTGTGTGTGTGTGTGTGTGTGTGTGTGCGTGTGTGTGTGCGTGTGTGTGTATTAGTCGCTCGGTTGTGTTTGACTCTTTGTGACCCCATGGACTGTAGCCTGCCAGGATCTTCTGTCCATGGAATTCTCCAGGCAAGAATACTGAAGTGGGTTGCCATTCCCTTCTCCATGGGATCTTCCCAACCCAGGGATCAAACCCAGGTCTCCCGCATTGCAGGCAGAATCTTTACCATCTGAGCCACTGGGGAAGGCCAGTATCCTCCTTACAGGTCTTCAAATCCCTTTCCTCCCCATTCCAGGCTCCATCATAAAAAGCCAGGACTCCATGGCTTATAGTTTTTCAAGGTTCTCATCTCTGGCATTTTATAGAATAAATTCTACATACATTTATGCATGTCATTTAAGACCTTTAATGATGTAATTTATGATTATATGTGTATTTCCTCCCCAACCCAACACACACACACACACACAGGCTACTTTTAAATCAGCAATACAAACTATCAATACTTTACACTGACAACTCTATTCTATCTGTTGAGAACATACTCTATTCTCCTCTCCTGTTTCCACTTGATTTCTTATGCCTGGAATGCTTTTTCATTACCCCTTACCTACCTCCCTTTTTATTGTCAGTCTCCTACTTACGTTTTGCTTCTCAAATCAAGTTTTTTTCCTTTGTGAGGCCCTCTCTGATTTTCCCTGTGGTTCTGGTGTATCTTATGTACATGTACCCCTGCCATGGCAGTTACCATGTTCATTCACTGAGCAGCTCCAACATCTGAAAAAAATTACTGACACATAGTAGGTGCTCAATAAATATTTGTTGAATGAATGAGTGTTGCTTATATCTATTGATTTATCTGTTTCTTCACTAGATTACAAGCTCCCTTGTATCTGTAATAACTGGTCTGCCAGAGTAAGATCTCTATCTTTAAGTGACTGAATTAAGTTATATGAGCTACATTTTACAGTCTTTATGTATCTCAAGTATTCAAAAATATAAAGTGAATTCTTACTACAATTTCAACAATATTCTTGTTAATTTTGATAGAATTGATTTTGTTTTCCTGAACAATCAACTTAAGCAAGTATATATAAATGGAGAGAAGGCCATATTGATAATAACAAATGATAAACAATATTTCAGAATTTGGAAGTTGGAAAGTACTCTTTGTACTTACATTTTAATATAGGAGTGACTGGTAACCCAGAAATTCAAAATACACTAAACAAATCTTGAATTCATACTGGCCACCTGGGTTTCCTTCTCTGCCCTCTGATCCTGACTTCACACTGGACATTGGTTTCATCACCTCTTAGACTGATGTTAAGGAACAGTTTAACTTCATAGACAGTGGAATTGGAATTTCTCTACACACCCGAGGCAAGGCATTAATTCATAGTCCTCTGAAGGAGAATGCTTTAAAAAGTCTTATTTTCTAAGGGTTTCTGTTGGTTTAGAGAACAAAGGTCCTGTTTATTTTAATAATCAATAAAATAAATAGTGCCCAACTTATAGATCATACAAGACCAGCTGAGGCCATAAAAGTCCATTTAACCTATAGTAGAATGGAAATATTAAACACTGGAAATAAAATTATAGGAAACTGGCTTCAACACCAGAATATGGTTTTTGACCTCCTCATTAAGGTTTTTAAATTAATAATAAATTTTAATCAACTAATTATTTTTATTATTTCTTTTGGCTGCGCTGGGTGTTCATTGCTGCCGGCAGGGGCAGGCTTTCTCTAGTTGTGGGGAGTGAGGGCTACTCTCTAGTTGTGGTGGGCAGGCTTCTCATTGCGGAAGGCTTCTCTTATTGCAGAACATGGGCTCTAGGGAGGGTGGGCTTCAGTAGTTGTGACATGTGGGCTTTGTTGCCCTGCGGCATGTGGAATCTTCCCGGACAAGGGATTGAATCCGTGTCCCCTTAACCATTGGACCACCAGGGAAGTCCCTCTCACTTTATGAGATTTTTTTAAACCTCATAAAGTAATATCTTAAGTCTCAGCACACAAGGTGAAATGGGCCTCATCCTCCAAATGAGGTTTATCGGCTTTTCCTAAAAGACCAAGACTTGATGTTTCATTCCATTTTTGCCTGAGCTCCAAAGCAGGCTGCCTTCTCCACAGACTACCTAGGCAGCAATAACAGGACAAGCATGGGTCCTTTCTCCTCGATGTTACACTGCCCAACAGCTTTGCCTCTCCTTACCCACCAGGATCTGTTTCATTTCTGAACTCCCTATTCATTCACTTGACGAATGTTTCCTGAGCATCTACTGGGAGACAGGCCCTCTTTGAGGCGCTGCAGGTGCAGTGAACAAAACGTATAAAAGACCCCATCTCACTGCAGCTTTCTCTTCTTTCCTTTGTCCATCACCCTCGGTGAAGATGGGAGAATCTGAAGATGCTGGTTCTACTCTTCAGATTAGCAAGTGCACCAGTCCAGGGGTCACCGATGGGATTAGTGAATTCTCCCATCTTCACAGACTGACCCAGGTCTCCATTCTGAGTGAATGAGGGGTACGCATTAAGTGGTTTGCCAGAAGGGGTCTGAAACCTGTACCAGGAGTCTCCTGAGGGGTTCGGTCAACTGTCCTGATGAGGATGAACAACACAGAGAACAGACTTGTTGGACGACAGCATCCTCCCACATACCCTGGTCCCTGGAGTCCTGAAGGTTAACACTGCTGGAAGTCTGATCCAGAGCAAGCACTGTCAGCACAGCTGCTCTGGGACTGTGTCCTTTTTCACATTCATGGGTCAGCTGAAGCGGCTGCCACGTAACTAGGTCTCTACCTGCCAACTACCAGTAATTGCCCTTAAATCATACATTGAAAGAGTTAAAGTATTTTATACAATTTTGTATATATGAGTATTTGTAAATAGGAGTTTCCATCTCAGGAGTATCTACACTTAAGCAGAGCTAGCCACAGCATGGAAAAAGGTTGTGGTGACTAGAGTTAAGTGCCTGGTGACTAGAACCAACTGACATAATGTTCTGAAGTGTTTAACTTTTTTTTTTTGTTTCAGTTACTTAATTCATTTGATTGAGTATGAGAATAAAACTTTTATATTGAAATGCTTTTTGACATCATTTCTTTCACATCTCCTGCTGTGCAAGTGAAGCAGTAGACTACAGAAATCGAAAGGGTTAGACCGTTCTTTTCCATCACAGCTGGTACATATTCAAAATGCAAACCCGTCTGGGTATTTCCAAGGAGAATATTCTTTTCATGATGCAGCTGGAGTAATCCATTCTTTAGTAGAAATGACCTCTGTTTTCATGGCCCGATAACCGAGCAGTTTCATGTGATTTGATGTATTCTTTGGGATCAGAAAAATCTGTCATAGATCGTCTCTGAAGATTAGGGCAATAAGCAACCTAAGATTCTCTGATCTTCAAAGGAAACTATAAATAATGACTACAAGGTCACCGAAAAAAATTTCTTAGTACAAGCAGCAAAAAGCCAGACTTATGTCTCATCTGATTCTTGCTTCATGTTTTCCAAAAATTCAAGGAAATAAAACTTTAAAAAGTGACTTTCCTTTTTAAAAAGAAATCTAGATGAGGCTTATGTCTAATTTAAACCAAACTCAGAGTAGTATCAGCTACTTCTAGGAAATAAAAGGAAGACAGAAAACTACTATGTATACTGCATTTTAAACAGTAAGAGATTAAAGAATAAAAACTGTTTTGTTTATGTCATTTATGTGTTTAATAACAGTGATGCCATTTATTGAGCACCTACTAAGTTCCTGGCATTGTCTTAAGTACTTTACATAAAACGTGCTAAAATGATTAAAGTACGTGTTTGAAGTCAGACTGCTTGAGTTTAAACATTGAACTGTTATTATCTGTATATTCTTGAGAAAACTACTGAACCTCTCTCTGCCTGTTTGTTCAGCTGACAAGTGGAGATAATAATAGTATGGACATCACAGGATTGTTTGAGGACTGAATGTGTAGCATGCTGTAAGTACTCAATGTGTGTGTGTACCAAGTTGCTTCAGCCATGTCTGACTTCGTGTGACCCTATGGACTGTAGCCTGCCAGGCTCCTCTATCCATAGGATTCTCCAGGCAAGAATCCTGCAGTGGGTTGCCATGCCCTCCTCCAGGGAAAGTAATCAATACATGTGAGCAATTATTCTTACCTTATTTTAGGCATGCAGATAATCTAATGAGGCCCCTGTATGTTTCCATTTTTTGGTGGTAATACGAAGTACAAAAGGTTAGGTTACTTGACCACAGTTAATCACCTAGGTCAAACTCACCTTTGTTAAACTCTAAAGGCCTATACTTTTAATAACTACAATATATTAATTCTATATTGCCAAATACACTGGGAACCCCAAATCCTTTTTCCACTTGGGCAGAGTACAAACAGTGAAGTTATATATGCCTGAAATTAGCAATATAAAATTCCTTGGGTTTTCATCACTATTGCTAAATTCACTTCTGATGGACTCATATAAATAAGATTCCATCCAACCAGCACTTCTAGTTAATGTTCTCAATCAATAATGGGAAGAACTTAAAACACAGTTTATGTACATTTGAAAGCTCAGAGTTAAACAGCAAAAACACTCAGAGTATCTGTCTATAAATACCAATGTCTGCAGTCAATTTTCCTTTCCCTCCTTTTTTCTTGGTAGGGGCAACTCTTTCATATGGCTACAAGAGATAGATGTTATTAGCCCTGTAAATTCATGCATGCTCTGCAGTCAGGTTTTACAATTAAGAAGTTGAGCTTATGAAGGTGAAACTAAATCTGTGTGGACTGGAGATATTTAATTTAGAGCCAGGATTATGTCTTTGACTACTTGGTACAATGCTGGGTCTGCTGTCAGAGCACAGAACACAATAAATAATAAACACAATAAATGTGCTAGGGAACTGGTATAGAAGTTGCCTAGATTGATGGATCTCATTTGCTACCCTCTATTATTCAATTCCAATGGAAATTACAATTTGCTTGTAAAGATCTCTCATTTAACTTCAATCTTTAAAATTCTTTTCTTTCCCTTTTAGTTATTTGTATGTGTTTATCAAGTTTGTTTTTCTTTTGTAAACATAATATTCCTTTGAGGAGGAGTTAAGAGATTCAGCATTGCCTGGCAGCATGCCAAGCAGAAAAACTACTACCATCAATTTTCTTTCCAATAAAAGATGATGCGCACAGTGGTAGACTTAATTTCCCAGTCTAACCTCACTGGGTGTTGATGAGGTTCTTAAAGGCTACTAAATGAAGCAAGGTCTACACCAAGAAGGAAACAATTTTTATTAGTGACAAGAGTACAAATTAAACCATCATATATGGTGATAGCTAGAAAAGGAGGACAGAGAAGTGCAAAATCAAAACAAAAGGATTCTTTATGGGCACATCTCCATGAAGTGGAAAAGCATGGCTCTTTTCATAACAGTCAAGGGAAAAAGTAAACAGTCCACGTACTTCTCCACTCCCAAATGCATGTCCTCGAGGATCTTGAGAACCATTTGGAAAAGGATTAAGAAGCAACTGAAGTAACTGCTTCATTCAATTTTTCTTAAACATTTTTAAAAATGAACTGCTGAAAATAACAAATCTTCTGCCTATAAAAATATATGAGCACAAAATTTCTTACAATTTCAGGATCCTTGAAACACATCTATGGACTCAGGGGCTGAGATTAAGAACCACTAAGAGTCTCAGGAGCATGCTTTATGCTTTATAGGGTGTAGATTATAATGCTGGCCAAGTTAAATCAGCACTCCAACTGCAACCGAACTGTTACCAGTACTGACCAATTTATATAGTTTTTATAGATTTCTAAGTGCTTTCTCATATATGGGTTATTTGATGTATTGGTGTGGTCCAAAAGTTTGTTTGGGCTTTTCCATATTAGCTTAGTAGAAGAAACATCTAGTTTCTCAGCTCAATAGACAGTGAGAAAAAGGGTAATACTGAATACTAGGCCCGGGGCCAGGCTTCCCAAGTGGCTCAGTGGTAAAGAGTCCATCAGCCAAGCAGGAGACACAGGTTCAATCCCTGGGTTAGGAAGATCCACTGGAGGAGGCAATGGCAACCCACTCCAGTATTCTTGCCTGGAGAATCCCAGGGACAGAGGAACCTGGTGGGCTACTGTCCACGGGGTCCGCAAAAACTGACATGAGAGCATGAGCCTGAGGCCTGGGCCGGGTGAGCAGCATGGGTCTGATGTTCAATTAGGACTAGATTTTGTAGAAATAAAATGTTCCCTCTAGAAACATAAATATGCTTAGTTGACTAACATTTAAGTGCTCAGCTGCTAATACCCTTAGAATGAATATTTATTGTACTTTTTTCCAATGAGAACCAAAATATTTAGATTTTTGACCATAGTAAGATAGACACTTAGATCAACAGTTTTCAAAATTTTATCTGAGGATCCTGGCGAGGTACACAAGGTCCTCTCTTCGCCAATCACATATCTGTATGAATCTGGATTTTCCTCACATACTTTAACCAAAGGAACATCTTGCAACAGACTGGATGTAGAAGCAGATATGAGAATGAGATTTATAAAGATGGAAACAATGACGCACTTTTTACTAAAGACTTTTGTTTCGGAAGAGTTAACCTGTAATGCATTTTTTAAGTGAATTTACACATATTTTAAAATTGTTTTAATTCCAAAATGGTAAATATCATATTTAACTTATATGCAGAGTACATCATGAGAAATGCTGTGCTGGAAGAAACACAAGCTGGAATCAAGATTGCCGGGAGAAATATCAATAACCTCAGATATGCAGATGACACCACCCTTATGGCAGAAAGTGAAGAACTAAAGAGCCTCTTGACGAAAGTGAAAGAGGAGAGTGAAAAGGTTTGCTTAAAACTCAACATTCAGAAAACTAAGATCATGGCATCTGGTCCCATCACTTCATGGCAAATAGATGGGGAAACAGTGGAAATGTGACAGACTTTATTTTTTGGGGCTCCAAAATCTCTGCAGATGGTGACTGCAGCCATGAAATTAAAAGATGCTTGCTCCTTGGAAGAAAAGCTATGACCAAACTTGACAGCATATTAAAAAACAGAGACATTACTTTGGCAACAAAGGTCTGTCTAGTCAAAGCTATGGTTTTTCCAGTAGTCATGTATGGATGTAGGAGTTGGACTATAAAGAAAGCTGAGCACTGAAGAATTGATGCTTTTGGACTGTGGTGTTGGAGAAGACTCTTGAGAGTCTCTTGGACTGCAAGGAGATCAAACTAGTCCATGCTAAAGGAAATCAGTCCTGAATATTCATTGGAAGGACTGATACTGAAGCTGAAACTCCAACACTTTGGCCACCTGATGCTAACAACTGACTCACTGGAAAAGACCCTGATGCTGGGAAAGATTGAAGGCAGGAGAAGAGGACGACAGAGGATAAACTGGCTGGATGGCATCACCAACTCAATGGACATGAGTTTAGGTAAACTCTGGGAGCTGGCGATGGACAGGAAGACCTGGTGTGCTGCAGTCCATGGGGTCTCAAAGAGCTGGACACGACTGAGCAACTGAACTGAACTGAAATATCAGTAGATATGACCCACCTAAACAAAAGCTCTTTGGAGTTTTCAGCAAATTTTAAGTGTTTCTAAAGGGGCCATGGGGCTTCCCTGGTGGCTCAGACGGTAAAGAATCCACCAGCAACGCAGGAGACACAGGTTCAATCCCTGGATCAGGATGATCCCCTGGAGAAAGAAAGGGCAACTCACTCCAGTATTCTTGCCTGGAGAATTCTATAGACAGAGTAGCTGGGCAGAAAACAGTCTATGGGGTCTCAAAGAATGGAACATGACTGAGTGACTCACACACACACACACAAGAGGTCCTGAGACCAAAAGGTTTGAGAACTTGGTACGTGTCAGAAGACAGGTGGGGGGGGGGGTTGCTGAGAAAGTGCAAAGGTGAAAGGGGGTGAAGTGTTAAGGAGGAGAGCATTGTGAGTCTTGTCTGGGAGGTAGGGTTCCTTGACTGGGAGGAAAAGGGCAGAGAGGCAGTACCATGCAGTCTCTTCATTTTGTTTGTGACCTATCCTAAACACAGCGGTCTGCATCACAATTTCTGGAAAGAGATCTCAAGAATCAAGCCAATAGAGTCTCCACTCATAAAACTAGGAAAGACAACCGCTGGTTGTTAAATGAAGAACATGAACGCTGTGCCTTTTTTCTCCAACGAGAGTGCAAAGTATTTTTGGATATCTAGATTGCGTTTGCTTTGCCAGGTAATACAAGATTTGTTATTACTGGGGTTTGCATTGTTTGTTAATAATTTTTTTCACCGTTTGGAATACCATTTCCAGGAAAAAAAAAATCTGAAAGGGTACAAATCGTAAGGGGACAGAAAGACTAACTGTTCCTTCAAAGAAATTCATCTTAAATCTTAATATTTACCTGCTAAGCACTAAGCATTGTGCTACAGAGTACGCTGCAGTAGACAGGAAACAGCCTTGAATTTGGGATGAGAACTACTGTTTCAAACCATTCATTTGTTACACTCTTCTGGATAATTTAACCTGAACCTACTTTTCTTATCTATAAAATATGTATAATAAAACTTATCTCACAAGGTCGTTAGGGATTAAAAAGAGATAACCAATGTCAACTGGACAGCACGGAGCAAGCATGGTAGGTCTTCCTTCAACAGCCCAGAGAGTGCGTGTAAAGGCCAGTGATAATCTACTAAGGGAGATAAGACGTGTAGACAAACACTTGAAAAAGACAAGACGGAAGGTCTGACGTGCCAGTGTCACAACAAATGTATTTGGAAAGTGCTACGGTGATGCAGTCATACTTGTTGGGATGGGGGAAGATGCTCGGGGAAATGAAGGACTGCCGAGTGAATCCCTCTCCCACTTCCCGGCCGCCAAGGTCGGCTCAGGCTGAGCATCCCGGACCCAGCTCGAACTCCCCCGCAGGAAGGTCACACTGCTTCCACACCAGTCTGGAAGTGCTCGGTACTCCAGCCTTGCCCAGCTCATTCCCGGGCACCTCGAGTGTGGCCGTCCGGCCCCAGGTCCCCGGCAGCATCCACAGCGACCCGGCGGCCCGGGTCCACGCACTAACCTGCACCCACCTACTCCGAGCTCCGCGCCGGTATTAAGTGGAGGTAGGGAGGGGTACGGAAACGCAACTCGCAAGTTCCCAGCTTCTGGGACACCCACTCTCCTCGTTCAGGAGGCCCCTCTCCGCCTCCCAGCTCGCCCTCACACCACCCCGCGGGAAGCTGTCCCGAGGCCTCAGGCTGCGGCGGAGCTCCGAAGCCGGGCCCCCACTCTTTCCCCACCAGCCTGGGTGACCCGGCGGTCGGCGTTCTCGCGCTCGCTCATCGATTGGCGCTGCCTTGCTCCTCCAGCTCCCGTCGCGGGGAACGCGGCCGCCGCGACGGAGAAAGTCCGGCGGGGGGACGGGGGGCGGGGACCAAGGCAGGCGGGCCAGGGGATCGCCGATCGCACGGATGGGCGCGGGTGCCGGCTCGCGCTGTCTGGCGGGTGGCGGCGGGCGCGGGCCACCCTGTGCGGCGTGAGGCGAGGCCGGAGTCGCGCGTCTGCCGCCCGCTTGCCTCGCCTCGCTCCGGCGCCGGCTACCCCTGCCCTCGGGAGGGCCGTCCCGCGGAGGCGGAGGGCTCTCGCGCGGACCCCGGGAGGGTGGGGCGAGGGGGGCCGGCGAGCTGCCGAGGCGGGGGCCGGAGGGAGGCAGCGAGAGGGAGGGAGCGCGCGCGGGCGGCGGCGGCGGCGGCGGCGGCGGCGGCGGCGGCCCGGCCCGGCCCCTCCCCCTCCCGCCGCCGCGGAGAGCGCAGGGAGCCGCCGGGGGCTCGGCGGCGGCGGCGGCGTCTGGCCGCGGCTCCTCCTCCTCCTTCTCCTTCTCGCTCTCTCCATCTGCCGTGGTTATGGCCCGTCGCTGGAGCACAAAAGAGTCTCCGCGGTGGAGGTCTGCGCTGGTCTTGCTTTTCCTTGCCGGGGTGTACGGTAAGTGTCCGCGTGTCGGCGCCCCCCCACCACTCCCGGCCCCGCCGCTGACAGAAAAAAAAAGCTGGGGCGACCCGGAGCCCCGAGGCCTCCCGGACAGGGGCTCCCCGAGGAACCGGCTAGAGACCCCGGCTGCCGGCGGGACAAAAGACCCGGCTAGGGGTGGATGCAGCGGGAGAGGTGTTCGCCCCCACACGGAGATGCTGTGGGTCCGCTCGTCCGCCTCCAGACCCTCGGGGGTGTTGGAGAGCGGTTTGGGCGTCCCCGGACCCAGGGGGAACCCCCCAACCCCCCCGAGAAGCTCGAGGGTGGCGGGCGGACTTCCCGATCCGGGCTGGAGGGCCCCGGCGGCCGGCTCCTCGGGAACTCGTCGCCCCTTGCACACTCCACACACGACAAAGATGTATACGGTGGAGGAGATAGAAAGGGAGGTCGCCCCCCGCCGCCGGCCGGGACGGTCCAACCCCCCTCGACCCTCCCGGAGCCAGGAAGTTCTGTCCGCAGTGGAATTCCCACTGCACCGACTCCTCGCCTTCCCCAACTCGCTGGTGAAGCAGCCCGCTATTTTCTTCCCATCCCTGCACCTCGGGGGCCGAGGCTCTGCTGATCCCCGGGCTTGCAAGATCCTGCCCCTTACTCTGGAGCAACGCGCGGGAGAAGGCCAGAAAATAGTTTCCAGCCCTACCTCAGTCTCTCCCTCTTGGGGCGTACATGTCTGTGCTGACTCCCGGTTCGTCATCTCATCCATCATTGTCCGCTAATGTTGTCACTGTTGCTTTATTGCAGTCGGTGGGTTGTTGTTACGTGTGTATATATGCCTTTGAGGTTAAGAGAAGGCTGAGGCTATGAGCGAGGACCAAGCTTTATGTATTACACAGGGGTCAGAATAAGAGCTACGTGGAATTCACTGGAAAGAACATTCATTGCTTGAGAGACTTTGAGTTCCACTTCTGACTTGACTGTTCTTAGTTCCTTCAGTTAAAAAACACTGAATCGTTGTTTCAGAGAACAACGTTAACCTTTACTTTTGGAAGTTGTGGTTTGATTTCTTCAGAGGGAAATAATTGGAAGTTGCCATTCTTAGGTAAATTTTACTTCTAAAAATTGCCACAAAAGCATGTGATTTACAAGGGAGCATTATCTCTTTTGAAAGCACTTATCAATGGGATTGAATGTGACCGTAACTTTTAAAAACCCGAGAAATTACAGGAAATGAAGAATTTAAGTGAACTGAAATGGACCTTTACTGACAACCAAGAAATTGTAGTTTTTCTGTATGGTTCACAATGCATCGCTGCTCCCTGAGCTGATTAATATATTATTATTTTTGTTTGGGGCAAGTTGGTCCACATTTGATGTGGTCATTGCCAACGGTGTGCTTATTTGTGACCAGAAAACCCAGTGCAAGACTTGATTGTTAGTTGCATCAAGTGGCTGTGATCCCTACTTGCCTGGTGACTTGTGGGTTTGGATCTACACCAGAGATCGATAAGCTATTATGTGTTTCTTTTAGCCTGAAGGTGGGTATAGTTCTGCACTAGGTTTGGTGTAATGGTCCAGGAGAGAGAAAGAAGAAAGAGAGAGGTATCTTGAGTGTGGTTAAGAGTGTCCAGCTTTGTCCTCTGTAATCAGAATTGAGTCAGTGTTGTCTGATCAGAATGGACAAACAAACAGGTTCTTTTAGCTCTGCTTTCGTTAAAAGCTGTGCCATTAGTGTTTGAACTAAAAGTCTTTTGGCCTGTAGGGATAAGAGGCCATGAACCCCATAATTTTGTCTTGGTGCACAAGAATGACTTTCTAGTAGGTGCTTATCAGATATTTATGCTTGGGGAATTTGTGTTTAGTAAGAAATTGTTAGTAGGCAAAGACGGAAGCTCCTTTTTCCAACACTGTGGCGTCAGATTATAAAACTAGTGAGTGCTTATGCGAAGGGTTGATATCTCAAGCTACAGAGCAAGTTTCAAAGTATAAAGAAAAAGGAGGTAGTAAGCCAGCAGAACATGAAACTGAGCAGAGATGAAAGGAGCCCTTCACTCCTTCATTGCAGTTGGGGAAAATCTCTTTGTTGCTGCACTTTTTGTCCTTTTCTGTCTCTTCAGTCCTCTGTGGGTTTGTATTAGAGGGAAAAAGCTGGAACAGCAGCGTGGGAGGGGGTGTGCATTCATAATAGTACTGAGGTTTTACTTGTGTGTGCAGTAGTTGTGATGAGTAGTGGATGCATCCTGAGAAGTACCTGTTTTGAGCCTATGGAACAAATACACCCATGTAGTTTATGGAGCTGTCCCTTATACATCAAAACATGTGTTTTCCAAAAAGTGGCTTCAGAAGTAATGAGAAACCTCTGTTAATGCAACTGAATATTTGGAGTAATGCTTAACTTAGACCTAGTAAAAAAAAATACAGGTGGGTTGGCTATTGGGGCAGTTCCAATACTAACTCTTCACGGAGTGACTCTTTTCTTGTCTATTAAAATGTAGTCGTAAATGGCTCCAGGTTGTGCCATGAATCTTTGAAACATTTCAAATGCCTTAAAAAATAATCTGTATTTTGGTGTTTAGTCTCTTCACATGACCTATTAAATGTGACTGTTTTAGTGGAATAGTGTGACTGTTTTCCTTCCAAGTTACTTTTCTGAATGCTCGCGCCTCATTTGAAACTCTTGATTATGATATGGAATACAGTTAATGTTTTATAGGAGTAGTTGTTCAAAGACCGATAATTATCTTCAGGAGCTCTGTATCTTAACTGCACTAAATGTTCCTAGCAGGAGAAGGTGAAGGTTGACCTCTGCCGTTGGAAGTTTGTAGGAATAAGAACAGTTAGTGAGGGCAGCTGTGAGGTTTGCTGGGCACTGTGTTGTTGTTCAGTCGCTCAGTCGTGTCCGACTCTTTGCAACCCCATGGACTGCAGCATGCCAGGCTTCCCTGTCCTTTACTATCTCCCAGATTTGCTCAAACTCATGTGCATTGAATTGGTGATACCATCCAACCGTCTCATCCTCTGTCCCCCTCTTCTTCTGCTTTCTATCTTTCCCAGCTTCAGAGTCATTTCCAGTAATTTCCGGCTTATTACTGTGTTAGGCTGGCTGTAAGGGGAGAAGGCATTTCTTCCATATCTCACATGGAGACTGTTAGAATGTATGCAGGTCTCCCTGACTGTCTCCTAGTCAATACAAGCTAACCATAATTTGGTAACTGTGGCAGTTCCATTGCTTTTCCTTTCCCACTTTTGTTTGTCTCCCAGATCAACGTTTTGTAATCTTTTTTTCCCCCACTCAAACCTAAAATAAAAATAAAACCATAAAATACTTAAAATATTGCATTTTTTTTAATTACTCTCAGAACAAAACAAAGTTCATGAAATAATACTTGTTGGTACCACCTGAGATTCTCTCTGATGTTTTCTAGTCTATTCCACCTCCCTTCTGTCCTGCTTCCTTTCTTCATTTACTGGCTTGGACCCGCTTATAGAATACAATTCTTAGTTTGTAAAATTCTGCCCTAGGTGAAGCCTTAAAATGTAACTTAAAGTGTTTGTTGTGTTTGTATATCATTTTACAGTAGCCTTGAAGAGTTGTAGGTGGTTAAGTCTTCAGTTACTTGCTCCTAGAACGTTGGAGAGCCGTGAGCACTCTTCCTGACATATACTGACTGACTTCTGACAAAATGTTATCTTTAAACTGGTTTTCAGCTCATTATAGTCAAAAGTTGTTTCTGTACGCACTGCTGTTCTAGATGTTGTGGCAACATAACATATCTTGCAGTTTATGTCTAATGGGTGAGTCTTTCCCAGTGAATTTTATGAAACTTTCTGCAGCATTTTATAAATTTTCAGTTTAAGGATAGATGAGAGTTCCAATTTTAGAAAGATTGTAGAAATAACTAGAACATAAGAAAAAAATCTAAACTGGATTCTGGTTACTTCTAAGAAAGTCAAGCTTGATTACATAAAATGTTGAATAAACCTAAATTAATTGCTTGATACTGTTTTTGTTTCTCTGATCTGAGGCGTTTTTGTATTTGGGGTTTCTTTGTTGCTTTTTCTTTTGTCGTATCAATGAAATTACAGTTAAAAGAATGAAAGGCAAAAAGGAAATGAAAGGTAAAGATACATTTAATGTAGATGAGATTTATGTAGATTTAAATAGAAAATGTTTTATTTTAGAATAAGTTCTAATCTTGTTCCAGCTGCAAGTCTTTATAGGTAATTGAAGGTTGTTCTGAGCTTAGGAGTTGAGGTTGAATTAATGATTTCTAATTTCTCAGATTACTTTTCCTTCCAGTTTCTTAATTTCTCTTCATTTTCTCCTCACCCCACCCTGTACTTTGTGAGAGGGGTAAGATGTATCCTACTTATTCCTCATTTTCTAAGGTGCAAGACTAGATCCTTCAAATGCAAGTTACCAGTCTGTCTGTTCAAATGCATGTCATTAGTCTTTTTAAGTAGGTGCAACAGTAGGTGTATATGTAGATAGATAGGTCTGTCTGTCTGTCTCTTTAGTTTCAATACAGAATTAACTTAGAGACTTCTTATTCTCTAAACTACAGAAGGAAGGGAAGGAAACTAACATTTACTGAATTAAGTTCAGATACTGTGCTTGGTCTTCATTCAATGCCCGTTAATCTTCATTAGGTCTCATTTAGAAATCCTACAAGGTATTATTTCTTTTTTTTTTTAATGGAATCTCAGAGAAGTTGTGCTTTGTCTAAGTTCATACCACTAGGAAACAATAGAACCAAGACTGAAGCTTAATCCTGTCTCTCTCGTCACTCACTCGTTCATTTAGCAAATATTCGTGGAGTACTTGCTTGCAGTATGGAAGACACGACAAGCTGGTGAACGTGGTTTCTGCTGTTGTGGAGCTTATAGTCTAGTGAATAACTTGTGTGCTCTAACAAAAACAAACAAGGGTCAGAGACAGTGAATAAGAGACACAGAGTAGTTAGAGGAAGGCTTCATTGTAGAGGAGAATAGGAGACCTGAAGGATAACTAGCCATGTGATGATTGGGATAGGAGAGCTTTGGACATGGAAACAACCCATGAAAGATCCAGACCTGGAAAAGAGCTGGTGTGGAAGAGCTGGTGTGTTGCAGGTAAAGAAATAAAATCAGTAGCTGGAACACAATGACATAAGAGTGATTAGGTGAGTCTA